>JANBXA010000328.1:53730000-54330000 GCA_030556225.1 Cricetiscus sungorus
GGTTCCTGCTTAGCACCTTCCAGCAGTATGACAGCTGGCCACTGAGAATGAAGCTTCCAGGCTAGGAAGCTGTAGTTCTTCTGTAATACACATGCAGATCCCTTGATGATCTTGTTAAAAGTGAGCTGAAAATTGTAGTTTAAGAGTTGAGGGTATGCCCTAAAATTCTACATTTCTAACATGTTTCCAGGTGAAAGTTGGTACTGTAAGTTTTCACCCAAATTTTGTGTTGTCAGACTTTAAACAATATCCCCAAATGTTAAACTTGTGACCACTCTTATTTTTCTTTGCTTCTGAGAAGACTCTGCATATTTGGGATTTGTTCAGGAGCTTTGCTTTTTTTTTTTTTTTTTTTTTTTTTTTGAAGTCTATGGACGTGTAGCTGTCACTGTGCCCAAAGACAGTGGTTCCATTCTTCATTTATTAGCCATGTTTGTATATCTTATTTTTAATGTATAAGTCATTGAAATGGGGACATTTTCTTTCTTAACCCTTCTGACAGTTAGTAATTAAACCCTTGCGAAACCCAGTAAGCAGGCGTTAGATTTTTTTTTTTTTTAGATATGATTTAGCTATGTGGAGAGTATTAAGGCTCATCTTTCTAGAGGAAGAAAAATAACATGCTAATTTACCTGCTGGTTGGTTGAATGAGAGCTATGGAAAATCAGGAAAGGAGGCTTAGAGTAAAAGTAATGACATTCTACATGTTGATTCAGATCCTGTCATTTCAGAGAAACCTCTAAAGATAGATGGATTTTGATAATTCCCTGAATTCCCCTCAACATCACCTGGAGCCAATCAAGAAAATCAAATCTGCTCTGACATTTGGGTGTGAAGCAAAAACAACACCTTTATATTCTAAAATGCAGTGTATCTGGATGTGTGAGGGTGAGATGCTGAGAGGTTGGGGGGCTTTGTTGTCTATGCACATAGGGAGAGCACACGCCATTTCCTCCATGGAGAGCTTGGCTTCAGACTGGCAACGGTGGCAATCTATCTGAAACTATCTTTGAAGCAAGGTCAGCTGATCAAGCCAATTTGCTTTACAGATAAACAGCTAAAGTCATGATTGAAAAGATGCTGCTTCTTTAAAACCCATGCCAATTTTCAGATCATCAATTTATTTTCAAACTGCAAAGTTGGGAATGGTAGTTTGCCATGCAGGAGGATATATTGCCCAATTGTCATTTAACCATACATAAATTAAACATCTGCATAAAAAGAAACGCATTTTACAATTTTCAAATTGATGAAAGTTTTATGGGGAGATATAATGAGAAGGATGTATTTCATGAGGAAAGAATGCTGTCTGGGACAAAGAATCATGGGTGAGAATTTAGGAGTCTGAACAGAATTGGTGGCATCCCAAAGCATGCCTTCAGGGGCAGACGCTCTGGAGAAGGTCAAAAGAGTGTTAGCTGAGCATAGCTGCACCGTGACACATTACTAAAAGGCGCAAAGCACTGAGAAAATGGAGCCTAACATGGTAGCCAGAAGGCCTGAACTGCCCAGCCAGAATTTCTGAGTCTGAGTGCACTTACTAGCTGTGTGGCCTTGGACAGGTCACCCAATCTCCTTGTGCCTTGGTGTCTTTTTGTTTTACAAAACAAGTATATGTGTGTGTGTGTGTGTGTGTGTGTGTGTGTGTGTGTGTGTGTGTGTACATATATATATATATATATACATATATATACATACATATATATATATATATATATACATACTATATATATATATAGTCAGTGTTCCCTGGAGTTTTATCAGCATCTCATGAGGAACTAATGTTCAGGTATGCCCACATGTGAGGACTGTATGTTTCTTAAATGAATGAGTAATAAAGCATAGTGGCTTGGTTGCACGTTTCCTACATTCCTGATGCTGGCTTCCAAAGCAGACTCTGGCACTCCATGGACATGCTACTCTACTTGGTATATTTAAGGTAAGGCTGTTCATAGCTACCACCTATCATCAAGTCAGTGGTCTTTGGAAAGATACAAACCTACCTGAGACTCACCGACTTCTACAGCAGAGTATTTCCTGATGGCTACCCCCATTAGTATCAACATTAAATCTGATAGGTAGAGTTTAACTATCTGAAAAACAGTTCATAAAAGAAGAGGACAGAAAAATTCCTGTCACATTGCACAAGCAGCACTCACTCAGGGTTAGCACCTCACCTTAATCAACCCACTCTGGGAACAACCATTCATCAATTATGACTTCACAGTGTTGTAGTGCAGCTCGTATTTGACTGTGAAGTCCAAAAATGATCTTTTTTTATTGATAGATTTTTAAACACAGACCATGATGGTAGCACCTTGCACTTACAAAGAGCATTAACATTTTGCAATGCCTTTCACATCCATTATTTTATTTAACTAGACATCTTGTAAGAAGGTCATTTGTCTCTAAAGAAGCAGTTTTGAGGACATCTCCAAATCTGATTTTAAACGCACTTTCATGCCTACCAAGAGTTATCACTGAAAACAATTTCTGCCAGAGATTCATTTTAGGTAACAGGCTATAGGCACTGAGCCTCTGGGTGTTTGCTACAGAGAGCAAGTCCAGCCTTATGGAGATTCCTCATGTTCCCTTTCTCTTTCCTTTTCTTCTGTCAAATCCTGCATCACTCACTATTTAGAAAATATATTTATTTCAATTGAATTGCACACTTCATTTCCATGAACCTAGCACCTCAAACACTGAGCTGCTGTCCCATATCTAGCCATCAATATGTGATCTAAGGATTAGTGCCATCCATTATATCTCTCAATCCACATGCTCTTCAGCAGATAATTGCCTTGGTAAGGTCTCACCAGGTTTTATTATGTAGTTACTGACTCCTTAGTCTACTAAGAAGAACAACCTACTTTCAAAAGTAACTGGAATTGCCATAAAAACACATGAATAATCAGGGATTCAACACGAACCCAGGCCCAGTGGATGTGCATGCATCCACTCTGCATGCACACGCAGCTCTCTTCATTCAGGTCACCTTGTGAAGGGAATGTAAACTCTGACTGAGGCTGGCAGAGGCATCTAAATTCATTTTTTTTCTCCTTTCACAAACCCAGAATTCTCCACTTCTAGCCTGTTTGTGTCTCTAGAGATTCCATGTGCTTGGCTCTTTCCTGCCTTCCCGTCTTTCCTAAAATGGGGACATTATTAAATTTAACAAATACTCGCATCATGTTCATTGTATATATTCTAAGTACATCACACAGATTAGGCTCCTAATCCTAAGAGAAGTGCTCCCTGATGCAATGATTATTCATTCTCTCAAAGAATAATCAAATCAGTTGTAAAATGGAGATGTGTAGTGGGACTTTCTTTCCCACCATTAACCCCAAATAATGACATGGAAATTTCATATTAATTATGAGATCTTGGCCTTTAGCTTAGGCTTATCTAAACTAGTTCTTATAACTAAAATTAACCCATTACATCTTGCACCTTCTGTTTCCTCTCTGTATGTTCTGGCTTCTCTGTCTTTCTTATCTCCCAGAGTTCACTCTGCCCAACAGTCTGGACTATAACTCCTGCCTAGATACTGGCCATTCGCCTTTTATAACACAAATTGCAGCAATACACCTTCACACACAGTGTACAAATAACCCACACATTCCCCCTTTTGTCTAAATAAAAAGGAAAGGTTTTAACTCTAACATAGTAAAACCATATACAATAAGAACAGCTATCAAATAATAATCACATTCACAATGTCCAGTCCATTTTTATTTGGCAAATCCAGAGAAAGTACTGACTCATCTTAGTGAGTTCAAAGTTTTATACCTAAACCATTTTCTGTTTGTTTAGGACATCCCTAAACTATTTTATATTATAGCTCCTGTTATCATATTAAAAATATATTTTAAACCTGAAAACATCTTCTTAGATAAACAATTTAAACATTTATGTTTCCCAACCTTAACAGACTTTATATCTCTGTGTAAGTATTTTTTTTTTAATTTGGTAACGAGGAAAACTATATACAATCTAGTCTTTGGTCTCCATCAAAGACCCAAAAAGGATATAATATTACATGAGTAAACAGCAAGTTCAGAGCAAACAGTTTACAGAACTATAGAAGCAACAGAGACAGCTGGCTACTTAGACATTCACCCAATGTTCCTCTGCAATGTTGGAGCCTCCATCTTCTGCCTACAGGCCTAGAATATCTGACAGATTTTTCTGTGAAGCAGGAATTTTGAAGGACTGTCTTATCTTGTCTTGGAAAAGTTCAGTAGTCACTTTTGTGTCCTACTTGTTCAGTTTATACACCATACTGTTAGCAGTTGAGACAAAGGCAGTTTCTCATCCAAATTGCTAACTTTGACACATTGAAAGCACACTCCATATGGAGGTTCTTCATTATCCATCTCCTTTTTTGAAGCAAATTGGTGCTGTCAGATATCATGAAAAGCCTTGATGGGGACTGCCCTTTGGTATATATGTTTCTTTTATTGGTTGATGAATAAAACACTGTTGGCCAATAAGGCAGGAAGATAAGCAGGACTGGGAGATGAGGAGAATTCTGGGAAAGGTAAGCAGAGAAGACTGCCAAAAAATAGTCACCATGTAGTTGACAAAGCAATAGAAGGTCCAGACAATCTCCAGTACGCCAAGATCATGTGGAAATACATAGATTAATAGAAATGGGTTAATAATTAAGACAGAGTTAGCCAATAAGAAGACCTAGTCATTGGCAAACAGTTTTATAATTAATATAGCATCTGTGTGTTTATTTAGGGTCAAACAGCTGTGAGAAGCTCCAGCAGCAAAGCTTTGTGTTGTTAAAACATTTTAAAGGCCATATTCTGTAGGTCTTTAAAATGTTAGAAGATCATCTATCTATTTAAAATATATCTCTATTTGGCCTTGAAAACATGACTATAAGTTTGATTTTTATAAATGAATAACTACTAATCTGTATTTTTTTAATATCCTAAATAGCTTTCAAAGACTAAAACTTTACATTATGTTTTGGTTTGGTTTGGTTTGGTTTGGTTTGGTTTGGTTTGGTTTGGTTTGGTTTATTGAGACAGGGTTTCTCTATGTAGCTTTGGAGCCTGTCCTGAAACTTACTTTGTAAACCATGCCAGCCTCAAACTCACAGAGATCTGCCTGCCTCTGACTCCCAAGTGCTAGGATTAAAGGTATGTGTGTGGTGATATTTTGTTCTAACAAACAGAGCTTGCCTAAAGATCAGAGCACAGAGCTAGTCACACCAGTTAGCCATAAAAGCCAAGGAATGGTGGTACACACCTTTAATTCCAGCACTCCAGAAACAGAGAAAGATGGATATCTGTGATTTCAAGGCCACCCTGAGCTACATGAGGTTGAATCTGTTTAAAAGAGAAACAAAACTCACACAAAGGTGATCTTAACACTTGGGATCACACACATTTAATTCCAGCCCTAGGGAGGCAGAGACAGGAGTGATAATAACTGGACAGAGAGAGGAATATAGGGAGGGTGAAGACCAGAGAAGGAGGCAGTCTGAGGCAGGCGGTCTGAGGAAGCAGTCTGAGGAGCGTGCAATCTATGGAAGTGAGTCTAGGGATGCAGTCTGAGGACAGTATCACCCCTTTGGTCTGAGCATTGGTAGAGGTAAGGACTGTTTAGTGGCTGGCCACTTCGCTTCTCTGATCTTTCAGCTTTTACTGCCTAGTAGCTGACTCTGACTTTTCATTATTAATACCAATTAGACTTTGTGCTACATGTGTGCCACCACCACCTGGCTTTACATTGTGATTTTTAAATGAGCTAGATACAATACCTTAAACAAAAGTAGAAACATGCATATAGTATAACAAAAATAACCTCAAATTTGCATCAAAATACAAAAATCCATGCCAATGTAAAATGTTTGAGACTAGAAGTTGTTCAAAAGTAGACTCAACAATCTACTCTTTCACCCCACCTTTTCTATATCTCCCTTTTTCTCTTCAGAAAGAGATCCCTGAATCTACTCTCCTTTGTTTAGCTTTTTTCTTGACCATGACCAATAATAACTTACAACCCAGCCCCCTAAATGATGATAAACATCCATAGCCCACCAAATAACCAAAAGACTACCACCATAAATAACTCTTGAGAATGTGGGTGTCATGTTCCCTAGACTGCTTCCTGTTGTCTGGCAGCAATGGCATCTTAGGGGATCCTGAGAAAATTGGGATAATGGCCATGTCCTGGGAGAGATAGCTGTATCATTTTTTGTTGAATGTCTGTGTGAGGGGAAAGTGTAGAGCTTATCTGAAGTCTTGGCTGGATAGTTTATGAGGCTGGACCATCTCAACTAGCAGCTTTGAAGTTGTGGATGCAGAATTTTAAAGAAACTTCAACAGCAGGGATATTCTGAGAGGCTGGATTACCTGGGCTGCCTGATTTTATTAGCGTCTGGTTATTTTTTTCTGAAAATACATAAACTTTTAAAGTATGTGTGTGTGTGTGTGTGTGTGTGTGTGTGTGTGTATTAACATAAGTATGGAATATGCAGTGTGTACAAGTCAACTAATAATGATTTATTGTTTTATGTTTGAGCAAGTAAAAGGCATTTGCTCACTTTAGTTTGTTTGGAACTATATAACCAAATCTCTACCAATGCCATATGAATGGCATGCAATAAGTCATGAGGACTCTGTAGATAATAAGATTTATCATGTCTCATTCTGGCTCAGAGCTGTTCCCATGTTGAGGGATCACCATGCTTGTCGCCTGTCCTGTAATCTTTCTGGCTTCTTTTCTTTATGTCAGTAACCAAAATTTTCAGGAGGTCTCTCCAATCAAATCTGATCTTCATTAACTTTGAAGAGAAATATAACTTTTTGTTTCCTATAGAAACAAAGGCATAACTTCTCCCCCAACACAACATATTTTTTACTTCCATTTTGAAGCTAAGACATTTTACAAATACATAGATTGGTTTAGTTTAGCAGTTTCCATAATCCAAAGTCTCTCAGCAACAATCTATTGTTTTGGGAACATTACCATTTTAAAAATTTAAACACCATATAGAATCCAGACATCCCATGTATTTCCCATCTTTATGTGGCTTTTATATTATATTACATTACTCTCACTTTAAAACTTTCCTTACTATTTTTAAACTATTTATTTTTCTATGACTGTCTATACCCATTTTTTTTCTTTCTTTAGCATCTAAACATATCTTCATGCATACTCTATCTGTTTAGAGGTTTTCCCAGTCTAGACCTGACTTTTTGCACATCTGCAACCTTCTCCGACCATGTGAGCCAGACCTTAAACTGCTTAGCAGCGGCTAGGTCCTCCACCGTGTGGCCCCACTTATCACATGGCCTGGTGGTTAGCTCTGCCTTCTTTGGGTTTTTGAGGGCGGGGCCTCAGGCCTGCGGGGCCCTGGTCTGAAACCAGTCTGTCCACCCCAACTCCAGTAGATACTTATGCCTATTCTCCTGCCCACCACGAGTGCACCATCTGCCACTCATAAACCTCATTCCAATACTCAGTAGCAAGGCCTCTCAAGAGAGTTGCACCTCTGTAATATGCTTCCAAGCCTAACGACATGGGAGACTTCTTATTAATCATAGCTTGGCCTTTAGCTTAAGCTTGTCTCAACTAACTCTTATAACTTAAATTAACCCATTTATATTATGTATGTTCTGTCATGTAGCATCACCACCCTTAAAACTTGTACCTCCTGTTTCCTTTGCTTGTCTCCTGGCTTCTCCAGCTTTCTTCTTCCCAGAGTTCTCTCTGCCAAGAAGTCCTGCCTATATCCCCTGCCTGGCTATTGGCTGTTTAATTACACTAATCACAGTAGTCCACCTTCACACAGTGTACAAACATTCCACAACAGAGAGTTCAGGTGATTTACACAAGTTTCAGCTGCTGGCAAAGCCAGAACAGAACTCCAATGTCAAGGGTCTAGAGTCCATGTCCTTTACCCCATCTCTACTATGCCTTTCTCTTTCAGCTACCTGGGACAACTGATTTCTCAAGTGTGCCAAATATCCCACCTAAACTTGCCCCTTAACATGAGATTTATCACTCATCATAATGGCTTCACTAATTCATCGTGTTGGGGGAAATTATCCAAATAATTCACTTCAGGATATTTGGAAATGTACTCCTTATATAGACTTATTGCTCAATATAGTCACTCATCTGTCTGAATCTCAGGCACTCCCTAAGCTCCAGGTACCTGCCACTGACCCATCCAGTCTCCGTCTAGGCATGAGCATTATCCAGCATGAGATCAGCAGCTGGTGATCCACTGGGTTGTAGTAGAAAAGAATTAAATCCATAGAGAGTGAGATGGATGACCTTAGCATTTCTATGTTCTTCCTAGAATGTGATTTTTGCATTGAGCCTCATGAGCAACACATGAACTTTAAGGTGTGAAAGTGTTATCTAGACTTGGGAGATAATAGAATGAAATAGGAAAATAAACTATATACTACACGTATGACAAGACACAGTATTTCTATTTTTCTTTTGGAAGGAAGAGAATAATCTTTGTAGAAAAACGTAAAGAAGATAACGTTAAAATAAATAAGAATACAGCATCCTGCCTGGCACCTAAGCTCCTCAAGTCTGTAACCTACAGTAAAACCTCTGGGCTGCCCATATCCCTAGGCCCTCACCAGTCTGAGTATTTTCAACTCTAGACCTCAGCATTGTTTTCATTATTTTATGCTGCCTAATAAATTACCAGCAATGTACTGGTTTAGAATATTTATTATATGCGGCACCGCATGATCAGTGAAGGATGGTAAATTTCTGTCGGAATAACTCACACCCATTGATTGTGCATGAACCCAAGCTTTGGCTTTATTAACTGTCTCTGAAGGAGAGAAGAGAGTAAAAAAAAAAAAAAAACAGTCCTTCCTGATTTGTCTATTCCTCGCTGACGATTCCTCTTCCAAAGAATGTACAGGGTTTCCTAAGGAGACCCCCGCCCTTGCCACTGCCACATGCACTAAATTCATGTCCTCCTCGGAGAGCAATACTTTCCACAAAAGGATTGCAATTCACTGGAAATCTGGCTCCGTCACATTAGAAGAGTGTGTGTGTGTGTGTGTGTGTGTGTGTGTGTCCTACAAATTCAACAGATTAAAAAGCCTTTAAAAATAAAAGACTGGCAAAAGCCGTGGCATATTTTATCATTAATTGTTTTCTTAAATTTTGGAAATTATTCTTGTTAAAATTCTGGAGCATATGTTGGAACTGTAATAAGTATTATATTGTTCTGTTGTTTTATTCCTCCTTACCAATGCATAAAATTTAATATTTCTAATATATCAAAGCCAGACCCTAAAAAAAAGGAGCATCAATTAGTAGTAGCCTGTATCCAAGGTGAGATTGAAACTCAATAATAAATGTGTGAAGAATAATACACTTCAAGCATAACATTTTACACTCAAATTAGTACATGACCAAAAAAGCAACACAACTAAGTAAGTAATAAAAATTGAGTGTCCTGAATGTATTTAGTTACTCAGATGTGAAGAAATTAATGTAAAAAAAGCTGGAAAATATAATAAATATTTAGCTTTCTTTGTAAGCAAAAATTACTAATGAATAGAAAAAGGCATATAGATAATGGTTAGTTGTTTTAGTAGGTAATTTTTTAATTTCCAAATATTTAAAAAATAGAATAAATTTAATTAAAAATATATTGAAGATATATTTCATAAGATCTAGTATGCCAAATAGTACCTACAAGGTTGAGAAGGCTTATATTTAGTAAGAAAAAAATGCTCAAAAATCAGTATTATTATAATTGGAAAAGAAAAAGAACATATTTAAGAAATAAACATAAATGATCAATTAAATGGAAATAAAGTGTTCTACACCCACAGTCCAACCAAATTTAAACCACAAAATACTTTTTTTTGAAAATTCATATCTACTTTGAATAGGTATACTTTTCCCTTGTCATTATTCCTTACAACACAAAATAACAATGCTTATGGCATTTTTCCATCATTTTTAGCGGTATTAAAACTCTAACGATTATGTAAGGTTTACAGGAAGATCTTCATGGGCCATGTGCAAGTACTATACCATGTTATAGGCCACATATGTGCTCTGGCAGACTTGAGTATTCACAGAATTCCCGGAACCAAATATCCCATACAGCAAGGAAAAGCAGGACCTTCATCTTACTGAAAATCAAATGCTAGCTTAGAAATACTTTCTCAACTATCATATTGAAAGACTTTAAAAAGAAAACATTCAGTTGCAATGTAGATATGGAAGAAAAGTGACCTTTGTACCATGTAGGCTGGAATGATGGGTCAGTTGAAAACTGTTTTCTATGCAAGAATGAAGACCTGAGTTTGGATCTCTAGAACCTACATAAAAGGCCAGGCATAGTGGCAGATGCTAATAACTCCATCACAATCAGAATGGGAAATAGAAAGAAATGATTCCTGGAAGTTTGTGGGACAACTAGCCTGACGTGATAAATTCCAAGCAATAAAAGAACCTGAGAAATGGCTCCCAAGGGTGTCCCCTGATGTCTACACACACTGCACAGAACCTATAATCACATCTGCAAACACACACGTCAATGTTCACACATATTATGTCACACACAAAGCTGTATTGTGCTACGTGTAAGTTAGTGTAATCTTTCTTAAAGCTAGTCTAGTGGTAATTAACAACAAACTTTATGGACCATTAGACATCCCAACTAAATAACCTGTCTTCTAGAGACCTGGCCAAAGTCACTGAAAGGAAATGCCAGGCTGTAGGTCATGCTAGTATTTGTAGAAGTTTTTTAACGCTGAAGGAACTGGCATCTTCATGAAGAAATACTATGGGATTGTCTTTATAATCACAATTTAAAGAAACAGTTTATGTCTTGAAATGATGTTTCCAGTATACATATAAAAAAAATCATGGTAGGTAAGACATAGCATCTTCACAATTTGAATGAAGAAGTATATGTATTGAGATATTTTAAAAGACAATAGTCAGGGATGGCTCAGTAGTTAGAAGTGCTTTCTGTCCTTCCAAAGAACAAAAGACTGTAAATCCAGATCCAAGAGGTTCAACATCCTCTTCTGGCCTCTGAGGGCAACTGCATTCAAGCTCACATAACTACACACATACATACATACACACACACACATAAATAACATAATTAAAAAACAAAATTAGGCTGGATTTATGGCTCATGCCTTTAATCCCAGCACTCAGGAGGCAGAAGCAGTTGAATCTTTGTAAGTTCAAGGCCAGAATGAGTCCAGAACAGACAGAGCTACACGGAGAAACCCTGTCTCAAAAATAAATAAATAAATAAATAAATAAATAAATAAATAAATAAATAAACAAACAAATAAATAAATAAACAGAAACTGTAAGCCAATATTTTAATTGAGTACCTCTAAGAAGTAACATTTTTAAATTATGCTTTGCTGTATTTTCTATAATGATCATGTGTATCTCTTATTGCTAGGGAAAACAAGATGTTAATCATTCGTGTATTGATAGAAACACACTTAGTAGAAAAACTAGCTTTCTGTTATCATTTGGAAAACTCAAATCAAAAAAAAGAAAAAGAAAAAAAGCTATGTGACAGACTCTAGTAAGATTTAAAACTTACCCAAATTGAATTCCTTCAATGAATTATCCTTCCATTATTCTTACTGATCCACAGCTGTCATCTGGGCATCTGAGTCTCTCATGTTTCCATATGTGTTTTTCCATAGTATGTTTGTTTCATGACCAGCCTTGGGATAAATAGTGTCTCCTTCCAAAGCAATAGTAGGCAGATACAGATACTTCCAGTGGTGAAGATGTGGGTGAACCAAGCTCACAACTCCCTGAATGCACTTGTCTTGCATAACCGTATCACACATCACCCTGAGAGAATTAGGGCCAATGTGTGGATACTTCAAGTAGTAAAATTCTCTCTGTCTCTCATTCAGAAGTCTTGCCCTCTGCAAAACTCCACGAAATTATGACAAGCTAGCTTGCAAGTAGGATAAAGCTTCAAATCCTTTGCAATGCTCAACAATTATCTGATTGCAGACACATCTCTTTGGCTTCAAAAAAAAGTGTTCCTATTAAAATACACTTAGGAGAGCTAGTGCTTAGGTTTTAACGATTATTTATAACTTATTATATAATGGAATTATAAGATTCTTGGTTATAAACAAGCTGAGACAGTGAGGGGGGTGATTTGGGAAGAATACCAACATCTATTCTCAGCGGCTGAGCTTAGGAGGCAGTCCACCACGCAAGCCGGCACAGCAGAGTCTTCTGGGATGGAAATTGGAAGAAACAAAATAGAACTCCCATGAGATTTGCCATCATCTTGGAGTATGAGAAGTTGTCACTAAACAAGAGCAAGTAAAATTATAGGGATAGAATGTAGCTTAGATGTTAGAAACCTTAACTACATAGCACACAGGGTCCTGCCACCTACACTTGGCATGGTGGCACTGCATCTGTAATCTCAGCACTTGCAAGGTTAAAGCAATAGGACCAAATATTCAACGTCTTCCTTGGCCACATAGCCAGTTCCAGCCTGGGCTTCAGAAGACCCTGTCTCCGTCATATAATAAGTGGAAAAATATCTACAACATACGGCAAATGTACTAACCTTTATAACTGGCCTGGCAAGTGCTATGCCCTGACTCAACAGAATGTCTGCAATTCTGTGACAGCACCATAAGTCACACCAACTATTTGTCAACTTTGGGAATTCCAGGTGGCATGTGGTTGACTCTGGCAAAATGTGTGTGTATTTGTTTGTTGTTTTTATATTCTTTGACAAGATATTCTGTGCTAGTTTGGAGATTTTTAAAACAAGAAGAAAATGTGACATTCTCCCCCCATAAAGAAATCTGTATGAAAGAGTATAGGAATGATGTACAAATAATTTCAGTTGCATTCTGTATTGAGGAACAAATCCTGTGTTATAGCACATGGCTTCCACCCACTGAGCCACACAGCCACACCATGATAGTGTGCACCTTGACACCGAACGAGACCAGTACCAGGCGAAGGTTTTGCCAGTGTGCCTGCAGTTTTGTTTCCCTGATTTAATGGTTTCCAGTAAGGTGCTGTCTAAAGTCAGAAAAAATATCACTATGTGAATTAAAATATTTCCTCAACAATTCTTCAAAAACTAATACCCGACTGACAGGTTTTATCTTTAGGTCTTGCTTCAAATGTTTTGTTATAATCATACTATTAAAGTGCTGAGCAGCAGACAAAAGGAATCCTTACATTTGTAGGTTCACAAACATTCCTCTCCACAATCTCTATATTGGGGAAATGTGCAGTCACTACTTCTAAGAGACACCTAATGTTCAGAATGCCAGAGGAAAACAAAATTTAATCTTGAAAATTATCTCCATTAAGATAAGGAAATATCAAAGCACCAAGTAGGCATTCAGAAAGAGCACTTGAGCTTGCCTAGGACTGTTTTAACTGTAGTGCTGTATCTCTGCTCACCTTGAGCAAAGCCGTTTATGAGGCGGGGATTGCCCTAAAGACTGTTAGTTATCTCCTTCCTCTATGCTTGCAGTGAAAAATAAGGAAAGAGAGAAAATAAGAGAAGCTCCTGGATTCTTACACGGTGTGTGAATCCACTTGACACAATTATAATGTCCAATTAATCTTAGCAACATAAGTGATGAATCATTTCTCCAGGTGTCTCCTCAAAAGAATTAATTTAGTTCCAATATTTGGACCACTGTTTAAACCATCTGTAATCTTGCCAGTTTAATGTGAAACAAATAATTAAATCCAAATCTATATGCAAAACCGTTCTCTCCACAGGTACATAAGTAATAGCACAACCCCTACCTGGGTATCAATTTCTCTTGGCATATAGGGAACAATGACAGATTTCCATCATTTGTGTCTCTTTCTGTATTTGATTTGATGGTATCTCCTGCCATCTACTGATAGGTAAAAAATGATTTTAAAAAATTAAAAAATCTTTCCTGAATCATATTATTGTCATTATGCATAGATGACCGCTTGCTAGCCTTTGTTTGGATATTGAAAAGTAACCTACTATATCAGGATTTTCCACCCAGAAATTAGTAAGGCATCAGCATCCAGCAGAAAAGCTTTGCTTGTGTTCACAGCAGTCTATACTGAGACACACTACAGTCTAGGAAAAGCAGCATTGACTTCATTAGCTTTGGAGTCAGTCTGGCTTCTGTGACAGCTCAACCAAGAACACAAACTCTTGTTTTACTCTAAAATAAAAGTATTGGGGCTGGGGCATACCTCCTCCCTCCTCCAAGATGTTCGGTATTTTATGGTGCATTTGAGTCCTTGATAAATATAATTACAGAGAACTGATCATTCACAACTTTACAGATAATTAAAATCCCAGAGTGTCACCCTTTGGTGGCAGAGTTCCCCATTGCCCTCTGAATAGGACTCCTCCCCATTTTGTCTGTTATATCTAAGGCCACATACTCAGTCTGTCCCAATGTGTAGTGTGTGTTAGAAGCTGTCTGCTGCTCCTCCTTATGTTGTTAAACCATCTTCACCTGAGAGACTTGGCATCCCACAAGACTTTACTTTGGAAATGGTGCTTAAGCTGTTGACTGTAAATGTCATCCTTCAGCTACCTCTGCAGCTGACCACAACTCCCAACTGGGCAATAGATATATTCGATTTGTTTTCTAACCTTTGAAGAACGCCAGCCACAATGTCTCTTTACCTACCTCAGGTTACTGGCCTGGTAGCTTCAAATGGCTAGGATACCACTGAGAGCCAAAGAAAGACAAGGAAAAGCCTCAGAGAAATGTTTGTCACCCTTCTCCAAAAAGCAGAAATGTGAGTCACCAAGCCTGGTCACCTGTCCATGCAATTGTTTGCAGACTTTCTTTTGTCCCCTTCATGGACACAATTCCTCAAAGGAAACAAATTCCAAATCTTAGCTAAACTGAATATTTAGGCATTGGTTTAGAGTTAGCAAACTCCATAGGAGAAATTCTGCTGGGAATGGAGAACAGCCAGGCAAGGTGACAGGGAAGCCTCTGACAGTAAACAGAAAAGTGGACATGTGTTCTCCCAACTAAGAAAGTCATGTGTAACTCGTTTTAGAAAGGTTACTAGTACAATCTTTTGAAGTGATAAATTAACAGAAGTGTTCACAGTATACATTTTTAAGTAAGAAAAATATCACTGTGTAGACTTTCTCAATTCCAGATGTTTTAGGTAGGCAGCATATACCAATAGCAGAATAAGTGGAGTCTGACACAGGTGAGTACTTCCCTCACCACAGTATCCCCCACCCCCCACCCACCCACCCAGAAGTCCTCTGCAATGTTAGGCAAGTGTTGGGACTGAACCCAGGACCTTGTGCTTGTTTTCTCTAATGCTTGGTTTTACTTGATTTACAGGGTCTTCTTATGTACCCAAGTTTGCCTCAAACTCACAATCCTCCTGCCTCTCCCACCGAAGAACTGTGGTTACCTAGCTCATGTCATCAAGTCTGGCCATCCAAAATTTCCAAAGTCAGAGTGCTTCAACTCAAAGTTACTGATTTACCAGCAAACGTTCCCCTCTCCCTCCTTTACTTCACAGGAGTGTGTTTAAGAGCATAGAGTACTTGTCCCACAAGTAAAGATGGATGGGCAGAACTGACATTATGAAGTTTCCTCTGACCTACACACACACACACACACACACACACACACACACACACACATGCGTGCACGCGCACACACGCAAGCACACACACATGTACACACTTAGGCACACATGGGGAGTATTGAATGTTTTTTTTTTTTTACTCCTTTTACTATTTTTGCTTTTGGGCCTTTTTGAGGTGCCTGCCACCCAGTTCCCAAATAATTCACTTATTCTTAATTATGAGTGTCCTGCCTTAGCTTGGCTTCTTTCTGGCCAGCTTTTCTTATCTTAATTTAATCTGTCCACCTTTTCCCTCTGGGCTTTTATCTTTCTTAGTTCTGTATGTCTTCTCCCTCTCTCTTTCTCTCTCTCTCTCTCTCTCTCTCTCTCTCTCTCTCTCTCTCTCTCTCTCTCTCTCTCTCTCTCTCTCTCTCTCTCTCTCTCCCCCTGTGGCTGGTTGGATGTCTGGGTGGCTGAGTGGCTCTGTGGCTGGGTGGCTGGGTGGCTGGGTGGCTCCAGGGTTGGGGGACTGGGAGACTGAGTAGCTCTGTGGCTGGGTGGCTGAGTGGCTGGGAGGCTGGGTGGCTGAGTGGTTTTGTGGCTGGGTGGCTGAGTGATTCTGTGGCTGAGTGATTCTGTGGCTGGGTGACTGAGAGGCTTTGTGGCTGGGTGGCTGAGTGGCTCTGTGGCTGGGTGGCTGAGTGGCTCTGTGGTTGGGTGGCTGGGTGGCTGGGTGGCTGGGTGGCTGGGTGGCTGGGTGGCTGGGTGGCTGGGTGGCTGGGTGGCTGGGTGGCTGGGTGGCTGACCACTGAAGCCCTCCTCTCCTTGTTCTCTCCTTCCTATCCCTTTCCCCTCTTTTCTCCTTCTGTTCATACTCTCTGCCTGCCAGCCCCTCCTATCCTTGCTCCTGCCTTGCTATTGGCTGTTCGTCTCTTTATTAAACCATCAGGTATTTTAGACAAGCAAAGAATCACAGCTTCACCAAGTTAAACAAATGCAGCATAAAGAAAAGTCACACACCTTAAAATAATAATCTGCAACTGAAGAGAAACATAGCGTATGAAAAACAAGTTTTCCTAAGAGTTCAAATTCTTCTCTGACATTGGTCAAACTTATGGTGCCTGCAGAGATTCTGTGGCCCTCTATATAATGGCCTCAGCCTGATCACTGCTATTTTTTTTAACCTGGTTCTCTCGCATCACATCAAGTTTCAGCTTATCAAATGCCTAGGGACCACAATTTTGAATGTGGCCTTCTTCCCTGGAGGCAAGTCTAAATCCCTGGCAAAAACCTGCCCCAACCCTATTGTCCTGATTCTAGCAGGGCTCTATGTTCAAACAGGATGCTAGATCAGATAGTCTCCCACACGAACTCCATTAGTACTATCCTATGAAGCACCGTGTGTCAAAACGAAAGGGGGGGTGGAGGGTAACAATAAGAAGGAACAGATTGCAAGACAAAATAGGAATCTGCTCTGCCTCCCTCGGATTTGCCCCTTTACTTTCAGGCACTTGGGTGTGAAGAAGTACAGCTTGGGAGGAATTTGGCCTACTCTGGAAAGGTCACAAAAGTTTCCAACAGAAAGTGATGACTCATGCTCCATATATCCTGATATTTCAGTGTGCAGGGAAAATGCAGTCCGCTCCAGCACACCCTCTCTTTCCATGGTTTCTTGCCAGATTGCTTGTGAGTTTCACTACAAAGGGCAGCTCAACAGCCAAGGTGAGGGAAGTTGCTGATTTGAACAAAAGTTCAAGTACAGGGCAAGAGGACGCAGGTCCCTCTGTGCTCTCGCTCTCTGTTTACCAGACACGGGCTCATCAACAGAGACCGTTCTCATGTAAATATGCATCTCCCTGTTTGGGCATCTTTCAAAGCAGTTTTAGTGGCTGCCTTTCCTACAGGTCTGGACACACACACATTTGCACGCACACACAAACTCCAGCTTTGAAATTGTCTGGTATTGTCTCAGAACTTGAAACACATCCAGCTTTTGACCTTAACTTCGCAACACTTCAGGAAGCAGGAATTCTCACACCCTCCAGCCTCTTAAAACAAGCCCCTGGGAAACTCTTGCCAAAAGATGCTTGGTGGTGTATGCTGCATATGTGTCATGCCCTCTCCTCACTCAAGGCACACAGGATCACACAGACTAGCTCTTGATACAAACTCATGGGACAGTCAAGCAACATGGCTCTGCAACAGACATATGACACACACATGTGGTCAACTTGCCAGCTGCACTTGAGTCTAGGAAAGGTGGATTAAATGGTATTTGTTTCCCAGGGGTACAAACAATCAGCTTCACCCCTCCTCCTTACTTCTGTCACAACACTCAACACTCAAATTCCATGACTGGGGGAATTGGCCAAGGCTTATTCTGTTTCCACTCATTTGTACCTAGCAGAGACAAGGATCCTTGACAAGAGGACATGCAGGAGAAGGGTGTGGTCCCGAGGGAAAGCCTGATAACATTATCAGAGGAAACAGCAATACATTCCGGGCAGGAAAAAGTTGGGAGATTAGCTTTAAAGCAAGCAATGAAGCAGCACAATGTACAAGCTCAGACAGACCTTCAGCAGTTGTCCAACATTACAGAGGAGGGGGTTACTTAGCAGCTGTTAGGAGCTTTCCTACATATAAGAGTATGACCCTAAAAACAGTAAGGTCCACACTGTTAAGAAACCAGGATAGCTTACTGATCTCCATAGGAAATAAGAGATTCCCTAAAGCTCTCTGTCAATTCTCTGTCAAAATAAAAATTGAGCATGAAATTCTTTTTTTTTTTTTTTCATTTTATTTTTTTAAGGCAGTGTTTTTGGTGTAGACCTGGCTGTCCTGGAACTTCATCTGTAGACCAGGCTGACCTCAAACTTAGAAATCTGCCTGCCTCTGCCTCTGCCTCTGCCTCCCGGCTATACTGCCATGTCTGGCTAAACAAGATTTTTTAATTCAGGAGATTATAGAGGTTGGGGTATAGCTCAGTAGTAAAAGACTTACCTACCATGCATCAGACTTCAGGTGATTCCCAGGCTGCACATGGGAGTTGAGGGAGAGGATGTATGAGGGAGGGGGGGAACTCTATGCAGGGTTCCCTCAATCTACAAGAGCTTGCTTTCTTTTCTTGCATACATATGTTTCATCACGGCACACCTATGTTCAGCAGAACAATATTCCATGTATAAAATAAAACTCTATTTACCCTTAAATCCCACATACTGACTCCAGGTCTGCTGACAGGAACTACATGGAAAAAGAAAAAAGAATTGCATCCTAATTTGATAACTTCTCAAGCACTTAAATTATGGCCACAACCTTCTTCTAAAACACAACAATTGACCTTTCTAGGCGGAATGCCTCCAGTTTCTGTCAATGGTTCTTAGGAAGTTCTGCTGATACATCTCCATCCCTTTGGCCCTCCCTCTTCTGTGGAAGTACTAGTTATATAAAGAATAGGGTAATTACCTTTTTCTAACTACCCTCTTCCAGAGCAGATTTTTCTGAGGCTGAGTTCCACTTTGTCAATATCCCTTTAAGAAATATGATGCCCAAAATGAAATGCAGCACTCCAGAGCCAGAAAGCAAATGCATGGCATTCAGCACACTTC
The DNA here is from genome assembly GCA_030556225.1 of Cricetiscus sungorus. NCBI lineage: Eukaryota > Metazoa > Chordata > Mammalia > Rodentia > Cricetidae > Cricetiscus > Cricetiscus sungorus. The sequence goes on from JANBXA010000328.1 coordinate 53,749,209, forward strand.
ACAGAGAGGCTGCCATATGTCACTAAGTGTTTGGGGGATCTGCCGTCATTGAAGAGGAAGTAGAAGACTGCAGGGGAGTCAAGACAGAGTCCTGGGTAGTGTTCCAGTATCATTCGGTGTGAAATAAACCCTAAATAAGGAAAACAACAGATGCAGTGTGTGCTGCTCTTAGTACAAAACTCTCCAGCATGGGAATGCCTCATCATAGTCACAACCTACTGTTGCCTCACAGCCCCCAGGGGAACTTCCCTGGGGACGTGTTAGAAGAGGAAACTGCCTTGAAAGAAATTTCTCAGGCACATTAGAGCTGACAGAAATCAGTTCTGATGTCAGGACTAAAAGGAGGGACGGAGAGAGCAGGGCTGTGTTCAGTAAGCTACTGCATCCTACGCCGAAAGCCACCTCCGAAGGCTGCTGTCCATCCTGAGGGTTTCACCGCCCTCTAACGTGGGCATTAGACGGAGAAATGAGGGTGGAACCGCAGGAGCTTGTTATCCAAGCAGGTTCGGGTAACAGGATATCAAATCCACATTTGGCAGATTCAATACATTCCCCATGGCTACTCGAAAAGCCGACACAGGAGTCTCCTCTGATTTGCTGTTGATTGTAAGCTGTCTGGCTCCATGTGATTCTACAAGAGCTTCAGCTAATTCAGAGATTTAAAAGCCCAGCCCAGGGAGCCGCTCATGCATTTACAACGCATCTGAGAGATTATGGGTACTGAATCAGGGAATAGTCCGCATTCTCCCCACCTACAGCTGGCAGGCAGCCTTCTATTCCTAAGACACACATAGGCACACACGCAGGACGTGGAGGAGCATGGATTGTATGTCTGTTAACGGTCGTTTCAGATCTAAGCCTGATTATTTACTTTCCAAATCTCCTAAGCAATGACAATCAATTCTGCCTAGTTTGTCTAAAGACCCTGCCTAAACTCCTCAATCTTTCCATGGAATACAGTGACAAACTGCTCGCTATTCCTGGAAATAGGACCATGAAATGTGCTTCCTCTCGGTTTGTTTGTCTTCCTTTATTTCCTTAGCTGGTCTTGAGTCTTGTCTTAAGAAGAATAATGTGGCATGGTGACTCTGGCAGGCACTGTGTACATTACTCAGGCACACTGCCATTTTGGTGGCTGTATGACTGCATGGGTGACATAGCCCAGCTCCAGATGAAAGGTGTGTCGCTTTCAGATTCTGTAGATGCATAAAAGGTTTCTCACAGGCATGTTTTAAGAGAGGTCTAGCAAAACTCGTCTTGTCTGACAAGCCAGCCTGCAGCAGGCTTCCGGTCTCTCAGGAGGCAATCTATTCCCTGTGTAACAAGAACAGCTGATCCCAAAGGCGAAGTACTAAGCTACTTGTGGTTTAACTGCTAAGTACAGAAACTTGCCTGTGTTCTATGATGCATGCTCAGTGAAGCATGTAGGTCACGGGAAAAGGATTTTTTTTCTAATTTTTGCCTGTCATGTTCATTGAGTTATCCCACATGCATTAAACAGTGCCTAATATATATTTGTTGAATAAATATTGTGGCTTAGGATCTCTGCTCTCTCCTCCTTCAGTTCTGTGACTGCATTATTCCTAGACAACCCCCCCTACACACACACACACACACACACACACACACACACACACACACACACACACACGCACGCACGCACGTGCACACACACATACCATTCTGCATTGAAATGGTAGCACATAAGCATCAGCATGCTGTCAGATAACAGTACTCAGAACAATGGAGTGATGGGTCTTAAGCAAGGAGCCTTGGTGGTGGAAAATAATATTTAGATTCATGTAGATATAAAACTTTGCATTGGCATTTTACCACCCAAGAGATCCTTTTCATGTCTTCTTACATTATGCCAAAGGAGTTCACACAGAAAAGACTGGCTATGCTCCTCATCAGGGGCCTGCTTCTTTGTATCCCCCTAGGAATTTAACACCTTAACAACCTTAGCTCAGGCCAAGGGGAGCAAATTCCAGTGTGGCATAACTTTTATCTGTACCACCAGCAGAGTTTGCAAGGAGTTCAAAGAATAGGACAAATGAGTTGAGTCCTGCTGCCAATGCAAATCTCCTGCCTTTAAGGATGGGAGGCTGCAGTGCAATGCGGAGGCCCCAGCATAACCATGGAAAGGAGACTAAAGCTGCAGGCAGTACTTCTGCAGAGCACAGGGCTGTAGTGAAGGAAGGAGCAGAGCACACGGGAGGCCAGCTACCAGGTTCTTCATTGCTACCACCCAGATTTCCACATATGGTCTGGATAGTCCAGTAGTGGAGGTTCCACCAGTCCCGACCTAATGTTGAAGGCCTGGAGGATTCTTTGGGAGCCACTGGCACTTGGTCTACACTGGAAGCCTGAAGAAGCTGGGTTCAGATATCAGAAAAGGAAGGCAGCAGAAGCTGCAGCAGCATCAGGGTAGATGAGCTGGCCAGGAAGGGAAACAGGCAAAAGCAAAGCTTCCTTCTTCCATCTTTTATCTGGACTGTGACGGGAAGAGGCTGCAATGGGAAGGGGCTACCCACATCTAGGGAAGGTCTTTACATTTCAAATAACTTACTGAAGAAAATGCCTCACAGATGTGCCCAGCAGGTTGACCTGCCACTGATTCTATATACACTCAAGCTGACAGCCAATATATAACATCACAGTGTAGTAAGACAAAAATAATAACTGTAAGTTGGTCAAACCTCCTGGATAAACATTGTGCTCTTCTATCTAACAGGGATATCCCAAGCTTTACCTTATTATTTGCTTGTGCATCAAAACTACCCAGTAAGTAATTTGGAATATAGCAAGTGAGTTGTAGAGTCTACACACGTACATCTGACCAGATTACTAGGTTGTTTTCTTTTATGGTTTCACATGAAGTCTATAATTGTACCATATTTGAAAAATGGAGAAATGAGAAAATACTTGTTAGGGGCTTGGACATTTCACACACAGATCAACGGCTTAGAGCCCTGAGTGAAATACTGTTTATCTTATATTAATTGTAGGGAATAACACATTGGGGTAATGTACCAACCATTCTTAGACCACGGATCCCAGTGACTAAGTCAAAAGAAATGCAGTGAGGCAATGAGGGGAAAGTTCAGGTGCATCCCAGAAAACTCTTGTCTTTTTCAAACTGTTATAAATCATCTCTGAGCACAGGATTCTAACAGAGCAAAATAGCAGAGATATTTTCACACATGCAGAACTGCGAAAGAGTGGAACAGGGCCAGCTTGTCCCAGTGAGCCTTTCCAAGGGGCAGACTGGAGCCCTGGGACTGACTCCTCAAACCTTTCCCAGGGAAACCTAATGTCCACAGCAGAGTCTGCACAGATGAGATCTTGGGAGTCACTCCCAAAGGAGATTACATTGAGTTGTCTTTTTTTTCTAAGTCAATCCCCTGTCCCAGATGACGTAGGAAGTCAAGCCTTCAGATTAGAAACATCCATGAGTTCCAGCACTCTGGCTTTGCTAGCTGTAGCTTTTTGTTTCACAGACCTTAACCCCATTGGGTTGTATATAAAAATGGAAAAGGAGATTAAAGTCAACTAAAAATGCCTGCGGGGGGCGGGGGGAGAGGGGGTGCCACTTTGATTTTGAAATAGCCCTGGAATGAGTCCTGGGGGTGAAGAGTGTGGCTTGGTGCCAACACTCTCCACAAGGATAGGAGCATCACGGGAGGTGCATCATGGGAGGAATATCATGGGAGGAACATCCTGGGAGGAGCACCAGGCTTCTTCACAAAGCCACGGGAAGGGGAGAGAGCGGAGAGAGCAGGGCTTAGGGATATCACTCTGACCTAAGTGTTCAGCTCCATGGACTTTTTTTTCTTGAAATAAAGCAAGTTTTCTAATGTTTCTGGCCTGCTTTCTTATCTGGAAAATAATTAATGATAGTGAAAACCATGATTAAAAAGTTGCAAAAATAACTAGCTTGAATATGTTAATTAATCTATTTTAACTTTTTCAATACTGCCATGACTTAATACATGAAGATACCTATCTCCATCTCCATTTTACAACTGAGAAGACCATGGCCCAGAATAGACCCATGCTTTTCCTTAACAGGGTGGCAGGAGACAGATTTTGTGTGTGTGTGAAATTACTGATGGTTAAGCTTGAGTCACTATTTGAATAGGCCAAGACTCCATATCTCGTTTTGTAATTTCCATTTTAAAGAGAGCGTGTAAAAATTACTTTAGTTCCAAAACCAACGGAAATTGGAGCTGCCTGATGATAGATATATGTACAGCTGCAATCCAAATGCAGGGGACCCTAAAGCCAAGGCCTGAAGCCTCCGAGAGCCTCTTGAAAACTCCATATTCTCTATCTTTGAGGCTGTCTGTGACATGTCCCCTCAAAACCCACAACCCTCACTGGCTGTGTCTGATTTTGGAGATTGAACCTATAAGAGATAGTTACTGTAAAATGACGTCTGGATCATTTACCTTAAGATGGGCCTCTAACCTGATAGAATCAACATACTTGTAGAAAAGGTAAGAGAACAGAATGTGTTCCATGTGTGTCCAACTAGAACGGGTTGTGCAGACTGAGAAAGTGAGTGACTGTTATAGACAAGGGAGCCCTCATGAGAAACAAGCAAACAAACCCAGAATCTGCTACCACTTTATTGTGGCTCTCAGCCTCCAGGATTATTTCCAAGAGTATCTCTGTTGTTTAATCCAGTCTGTGACGTTTTGTTACAGCAACTGGAACATGCAATGCCTTATATCTCAAATAATAGGAGTGCTTGTATGCAAGTACTTATATGTTCTGTGGAGGCTCATTCCACAAATAGAACTGTAAGTTGGTCAGAACATAGCTGACATTATTTAATTTTTCCTAGAACTCAAAATGTCTTCTCCCTTCCTGCCTTTGGGGCTGCGATATCAACTGTTCCACAGCAGAAACCTTTTCAAGTACTACTCATTTATTTCTGATTTTCTACAGAAGAGATGGACTTCTGCACACCAACTGTAGCAACCATGGGCTTAACACTTTCATCTACATGGACTGTAGGATAGAATAATTAACCAAGATTATGCTGCAAAACTTTTGCCTAAATGACGCAACAAATTTTCCCAATTCCCATTGACATCATCTAGTAGTCTTAAATTCCTCACTGAGGACAATGAACTGAGTGGACAATCCAACCACCGGACTGTTTTGAATTCAATGTAGGATGATCAGCATACATCATATAACTTACTTTTCTCACCATTTCCTCCATCTTATTTCACTGACATTTATCTATTAAGTGCCTGTTGGTCTCAGAGATATTAGCAATCTGTAGACAATTTAAAGGCAGACTCCAGGATGCTCGCATTTGTTCTCATTCCCTATACATCACCTTCCCTTGCATGTGACTGCGATAGCTTGGGGCTTCTATGAGTCTATTCATTATGAATCAATACTGAAAAGATGGTATGTGAATAACCAACACTTCACTCAGTTAATTTTAAATTCATCAGAAGATTATCCTGAGTGAGCTTGACCTAACCAGATGAATGCTTAGTCCAGGATTCAAAGAGATCAAAGATTCTTCCAACTGAGAAGAAACAAACAATTGTGCTATGATCAAGTCTCCTGTATAAAACTGTGGGGAGTCTCTAGCAGCTAAGAGCACCGAACTCCTTCCAGGTGACAGCCAGCACCAAACCTCAGTGCCCCACCCATAAGAGAGTGTAAAGGCTCGATCACAGATGAGACGGGAGTCTGGGCCATGCCTTGATTTCTGTTTGGTGAAAAACCTGAACTCCCCTTGGAAATGAGCAGAGATATTGTTTTAAAGGTTTTTAACAATGTGTTGGGGAGGACTGTGGTGAGTCAATGTGAGTACAGGTGCCTGTGGAGGTTACCGACGTCAAATCCTAGTTCAGCTAGAGTTACAAGCAATTGTGACCTGTGGACAGGTACTGGGAACCAACCACAGACCCTCTGAAACAACGATACTGTGTTCTTAACCGCTGAGCCATCTGGCCAGCCTGGAAGTGTGTGTTATTTTAAACTGCTGAGTTTGTGGGAACGTGTTATGCTTTATTAAAAATAATAATAACACAAAGAGTAAATAACATAGACAAAATACCTACCTGCCTTTGTGGGGCTTGGACTTCAGCGAGAGACATAAGCAACAACTTGCTTGTAAATTTGCAGCAGTATTCCAACTAATGACATGTGCAACAGAAAAGTTGCCCCCAGCTGGTACAGAGAGAATGGATGGGGAGAGCAGCCAAGGAGGACTACACTGAAACACAAGAGCCAGCCACAGGAGACAAATGGAAAGAACATTCCTGGCATAAGGAAATGGCAAGAGAAAAGAGAGAAAAGGCCCTCCACATTGGAGGCCATATCATCACAGAATCAACTCCAAGAGCTACACGGAAGCACTATCCCGCAAACTCACTCATTTAATGAAGGGTTAATTTAATATAAACGCATAACTGCCTAAAAAATATGCTTCAGTCGAGTGGGTTACTATTGAACATTAATCAGTTTAAGTACCATTAGCAAACGTTCTAATTATAGCAGCCTTTTAAATTCGGCTTTTCTTCGACCTCTGCCAGGCAAAAAATGTTCCTTATAGAACGAGCTACTTAGCACAATGGAAGCTCAAAACGACGTCTAATGAATTGGGACTGTCTCTACTGGATTCAAAGTTAGCTGTCCAGTTGATTCTTTTGGTGTGGACTATTGTTCTCTGTGTTCCCTGTTATAACAATAAAGGACAATTACACCGCGCTCTGCCAAGACCCCTGATGGATGTGTTAGGGTCTGAATTATCACACACGTGACAGAGTTGCAGCAACAGTAAACAGCACAAAGTGAAGTCGCTTTGGCGGGTTTGGGCTGGTTTCCAATACTTACTGAGCTCCGTGCGAAGCACACTGTGTGGTGTCCATAAACCCATGAAACAGCACGATAGTATTATTATCACTGCTTTAATAAAACAAATTCACGCTTTAAAAAAAAGATCGACATTTTTCTCAAAAATACGCCAATGGTAAGGATGGAAGCCAAAACTCAAATCCAAGTGAGTGACTCCAAGTCCCAGGCTGTCAACAAGCACAATACAATAATGACTAAGATGAATCCGGTATCCGGAGTGTGCCAGGTGTTGGGCGAGTTACGTGATGAACTAATTTCACCCGCAGGTGATCCTGGGCAACAGCTGCTATTGTCTGGCACTTCACTATTCATTTTTAGCAGACTCTCAAGAGAGTCTAAGAAACGTGTCTAAGGCCACTTAACCTCTCCGAGGTTCAGTCCCTGTGTCCTAAAGTGGGACACCAGTACATGGATTTGACCCCAGCCAGCCTGGCACCACAGCTCACACTGTCAGCCACCACACAACGCCACCGTGCCCCTTGATCCAAAAGCAAATCCTAATTGCTGCAAATGCACCTGACGTATTTTCTGTTCCGTTTTTACTGTGGCAAGTTTGGGTAGCCAAACTAATTATTTTTACACATTTTTTAAAACTCATCCTTAATCACAAATGTCTTTAATTAGCTTGAGTTGCCTTTCTTCCCTCCCGATAGACTCTAAGAGCCTGGTTGATGTTAGGGGTGGGAGTTGGGTTAAGGTGAGCCCTCCTACTCGTCTCATAATTTCAACTCTGACTTGTAATTCAAATGTCATGCTTCACAATTGAAGTTAATAGAATCAATTAAAACCAGTGTGGCTCACTAGCCTGCAAAATAACCTATTGAAAGCAGTATTTTGTAAATGTGAGTCTAATGAGACCAGAGGAGGCCCTCTTGTTGCAAAAGACTAAAGAGTCTGAGAGTCTAGATGAAGTCCTGTATTTCTCAGCCTCAGCAAGGTGGGCTATACCCAAAGGGCGTGGTGGGGATACATAAAGACACTCATTCGTTAAAATGTAACTACCCACCAAGCATTCTGCAAACGGAGAGGGTGTGCTCTGGAATGTGGAGAGATCCACAAAGGAAACACCTGTCAATGTTTACACAGCTCTGTCCGGAAAGAGAGGCCTGGGGTCTTCCTCAGTGCTTTCCAAGTTGAAGGCTGTGATCCATTAGCAGATCATGAAATCTAACTTTTAGATTCTGGCTGAGATTTTCCACAGGAAAGAGCTGTCTATTATATGAGGCAATGTTTAATATTATTTCATATGATTTATTTCTACATAAACTTCTAAACATATATGTATGTTCCTGTTAGTGAACATGTAGTTTTTGAAATGTTTCCCTTTGTGGATCTATTGTAAAGCCATTGATATACTGGTCTTAAGTTCCTTAACTCACAGAATTGTATATTTTGTACTATCATAAATTACTCTGCCAAACTTAAAAACATCATAAAGGGAGTAGAATTCCTATTCTCCAAAGTCAAAACTTTTAACATAAAAATAATGACAACTGGTATGGTTACACACACAGGTAATTCCAACACTTGGGAAGTATAGACAGGACAACCAAAAGTTCAAAGCCACCCTAGGATATCAGAGATTCTTTCTTAAGAATTAAAGAAATACATAAATAAATTTTTAAAAGAGCGATGATGTGATCACAAAATAAAGTACATTCTTTTAAATTAAACATGTTTAGTTTCACAGGGCATTCATGAAGCCCCTTAGCCAGGTATTGGAGAACAAATGTAAACATTCCCAACATATAAACAGAGTACTATGGACAGTTAGTGGCTCTTCAAAAAAAAATACTGCTTTGGATATATGTGCTCTGCTATCCTGGCACCTGCTCAGCTCCTGAGAAAACACAGCTTCTACCATGATCAGCCAGAATAGAGGAAATAACCACTGGATTTGGGATGCTAGTCAGCACCATCTCTCTGTGGGTTGATATGGAAACACACAGGCTCATAGATGTAGGTCAGCTTTCCTGAAATTTCCTCCCCTAAACATGAGTGACTAAGATTATGTTTGTGGAATTTCTGAACCCGCGAATTGAAAAACTGGATATTGTAGGTGCTGTTTCACTGAGGAAACTTGACGAACGGTTCGTGGCAATTCCTGCTATTCCCATGCCACACACCCACCTCCCAAAGCTGAGCCAGAACTGCAGGATGTTTCCCCGAGAACTGCAGGATGGCTCCTTACCAAACTCCTTACCAAGAATATTCAGTAGCACCTGACTTCTCCTGCAGTCATACTACTTACCCTCCCAGGATGCCGATCAACTTTCCCATCTCTCTTCCTGACTCTGACCTCCTTTCTGCCCCTGCCATCACAGTTCCAGAAGCTCCTGCCAGTGACTCTCTTGGCTACTTTGTTTTGCTTCTATCTTCCAATTGCTATCAGGGCTTGTGACTAAGAGAGCCACCCAGAAGTTCATCAGTCACACCTCTCAACAAGTCATGGCAGAGGACAGCCTGAAGCAGCCAGATGGCCTCCTCCTTGACATCACCCTTAACCACAACTTTAAGGGAACATAACTCAGACCTGACTGTACCACACTGAAGGAGCACTGTGTCTCATAGTCTTGTACCAGAGTGTGACCAACCCTCGGTCCACACTAATTTGTAGACCTTGAAAACTAGAGCCAGAGCGACCTTGTTTACTTCTGAACTACTTATAGAAAAAGGGATGGCTAAACTGGTTTATAATATACTCAAAATTTAAGAAAATTTGCCAGTCATTTCATTTTAAACATGTTAACACATAATGTATATGCTATATAATCGAAAAATAGTCCCAACAAACCAGAACAAATCGAGTCATTAAAAAGAGGATTCTATGACACTTAAACCAAGAAATGCATCTCTAGCAATTATTTCAACTTACCATGTCCCCTGGGAAATAATATAACTCCATTCCTCTTAAAATAAAGACCTTATAATTTACATATATTCTCTGGGTTAAATCAGAATTCCTTCCATTTAAGTTAAACTAGTTCCATCTTATGTCAGGGATATTTACACTAGTTTCTTCGACTAGCTTTATTACCCTCTCTCTGCTCTGATTCTTTTAAAGGTCAATCCCTGAACTGGAAAAACTCCATCTTCCCATGTTTTTATTTCTCTTACACCCTGCAGAGGAATGAAATTAGCAGTGAGAGATGGACATGCCTAATCACCATACAGACTGTGGTTCTCGAGTAGCTATTACAATGAACTGTATGCACTGGGCAGAGTCTAAAATGTGGTCCAAGCACATTTTTTTGCTTGAAAAGCTCTTCAGACACAGGTGGTCGTCTTTCACGACGCGCCAAGGCTCAGTGGTCCATCCTCTGTCTCTGGTGTTCCTGGGACTCTAGCTTGCTGTTGTTTTGTTTTGCTTAGCTTTGCTTCTGAACTTATTTCTATTGTAGTATTTAATCCTGTCCATCTGTCCCACCGGACTTAAGTCTCACAGAGAGTTGTTCCTTCTCATCACTAATGATGTACTTTTGTGTTTTCCTCAATTTCACACTCATGTTCTACTGAAGGGTCTTAAGCATAGAAAACAGGAATGTTTATGGGATTGAATCAAATCATACAATTTAAAACCTTCTCATCACAAATGAGGAATCCAGTCTGGTGATGGCCAGTGCTTAATGCTATCCCAATAGAGCTGGCCCTGGGAAATGAAGGACCTCTGGGACACTGTCAAACCGCCAGGGCTTAGAGAAGTGGAAAGACTTGGTGATCAAAGGATCCTTCATTGTTTGTTTGTCCAAGCTGTTTTTAAAGAATTTGAGACAAAACTAACATAATTACTATGTAAAAATGTGTTAAAGTCGCCATTAAATTATAAACTAGTCACAATAGAAAAGGCCTTAAAAATGTGATGTTCTAGTTTCGCAAAGAATGAAAGGAAGACCTAAGGTCTCTACACTCTTTTCACATTTAATACATCTCATCATGTCTGTCATCAGCCAGATCAGGTATGGCGCTAGTATCTATGCCACAGCTCACAATGATTTCAGAAAGAAGAGCTCAAAGCATGTGTGATAAAGCCATCACGCACTTGGAAACAATTAGCCAGCCCCCTTCCCCCACTCTTGTCACCTGTATGCTACCTGAGTTTCTTGCTTGTTCAATATTATGGTTTTTGTGTGGGGGGGGTCTCCTTTTATTCTATTGGAAACGTGCCACAGCTGCCACTAAGACAACAGTCCCTTGAAGTCAGTGAATGTGAGCCAATGGGGAGAGGAATTTGGAATCACACATTTTTGGCATTCAGAGATAAGTTAAAATGGTTCAAGCACCTCTAAGTGTAATGTACCAGGCAAACGCCCTCGACACCCCCACTGCTTGCCTACAAAAGTATTTTATTCCTGACACACACTACATTGCCAAAATACTTTTGATAAAGGGCACTTGTAGCTGTGGGTTCTCTAAAGACATAGCTTTACTTTAACCAGAGGCCCTAAGTTTCAACATGAAAATGTAGAAATTGCAAGAGGGTGATTAATCTGTAATTTATAGAAATCCGTTATGGGGATGCTCATTAACAAAAAACCAGAGCAGAATGGGAGGAAATGGTTTTATATGGCCATGATAAGGGTCTGAATTATCCATGAAGAGAAGCTTCCTGACCAGTGCTAGGGTTGGATACCAGAGTGGCTTTGGAATTTCCTTCTCTAGTGTTCAAGTTAATATAACTTCCTTTTTGGACACTGTAAGAAGTCCCTGTTGTTAATCTGGGATTTTGCTTGTGTGTTTGTTTCCTTGTTTGTTTGAGATAGAGTTCAAAATTATATTTCTTGACCATTAATCATACCTCACAAAACATATTTGCAAAACAGTAATTTCAAAATAAGGTTTATTCCATGCTGAAACACATAATCCCATGAATCCGGAAGCCTCCCCCACAGGAGAGCTTTGGGTGCTTTAAACTGCAGCAAAGGGCACCAGAGAAGAGAGAGAGGGTAGCTGAGAAACAGAGCACCAGAGAAGGGAGAGGGCAACTGAGAGGGAAGGAGGAAATGTTCATCTCACGAGCCCTCCACTTCCGCAAGCAAGCATCAGCTCTGTCCTGAAAACACTGGGCTATCTGCCTACATCCTGGGTGTGTTGTTTTCCTCAAGGTCTTAAAGTATTTTGGGACAGAGTCCACTCAAATACGATATTATAAGGAAAGCTTTTATTACCAAAATATCCTTTTAATTTAAAGCTCTTTGCCACAGTTCCTGTTTGCCACAAGGAAAGTAAAAGCTACAGGTTGTTGTGATGTTAACAGTTTCCTGGAGCTGGAAGGCAGAACTTATACACTTCATTAGGTATCGCCTAGTATTGTCTTCTAATTGCTTCTTGTATGTAAATCTTGCTTTTCTCAGGTAAAGACTCAGAACCTCTTCAGGATGATGGTCTTGGTTTTATGTTTCTTTCACGCTGTCTAAGAGTTTAAGGCTGTGCTAAGCACATAATAGCTCGTTTAAAAAGTAGATTAATTTATCTGGAAGTTAGCTGGTCACCTGCATATATTTCCCTAAGGTCTACCACATATGTGTAAATGAGCCTAGTGGAAAGCAACAGCAGAAGAGATATTAGCTCTGAATATGCATCGCATATTCACAAGACATCACTTGTTTTCAAAATATGAAATCACCTCTTCAAAGCCAACAGAATGTCCTGAACAATTGAATTAGTTGACTCTTTGTTCATTTTCACCTTTAACACAAATGCTGCTTTCCAGGCCCTGGCCCAAACATTTCACAAACATCTACCCATTCCTCATAACAGTTAAAAGGACCAATATTATCCTCATTTTGTAATGAGAAACTGGAATCACAAAAAGAAGACTCATTGTCCAGAGCTAAACAGACAACCCCGCCAAAACGTGAAATGGAAAGCCTGACGTGTATGTTCATGACCTTAGTTAGTCTGTTTCCTGAGAGGAAGAAATGGAGTAAGAGGAAAGGAAGTATTACCATCTTCAGTCTGCAATAGTTTCCATTTCTGTGTCTAAGATCAACTCTTGCCATCTGGTGAGGAAAATGTGGGCTAAAGAAGGTAGTCACCAGTGGCTTTGGGGATAGAGTGGGCAAGATTCTGAGAGTTTGCTGAATGAGCCAACAATAAGCACATCATCTAGGGAAAGGCATCCAGAGTCATTAATATGCAAAGGGGAAATCACAGGAGCAGGCTTTCCAGCTTGCTGGACAAGGGTCAGAAATGGGGAACAGGAAGAATGGAGGGAAATAATAAATGATATTTTTTAGGAACCCAGTGGACTTAGGAAACATACAATATCCTGACACAAAGGCCACTTGGCATCAGAGCAGATGGTAAATTGTAAATGATTCTCTGTGGGACCCTAGTAGAGAAAGATGTACAGGAAATCTGTCCAGGTGTTATTGGCAGACCTATCATCTTCCCATTTAATATTGATCATCTCCAGTTGAAGAAATTTCAAGGAGACCGAAGACAGTTCTCCTCTGTATGTGGATCCATCTCATATACACTAAGTCTGGGGGTGTTCTTTTCTAAGCACCAGCAGGATCATGCACCTAATTCTTTGAAGGGCAATATTTTGGAAGTACTTCCCAAACCCCTTTAAGAGAAATTCACTGCCAAGCACTGGTGGCACACACTTTTGGTCCCAGAACTCTAGATGCAGAGGCAAGGAACTTCTCTGAGTTTGATGCCAGCCTGGTCTACAGAGGTCCAGGAGAGTGGGACTACACAGAGCCTGTCTTGATAAACAAAAAAGGAGTAGGAAGGAGAGGGGGAGGGAAGAAGAAATGGAGGAAAAAAGGGAAGGAGGGAGGGAGGGAGGGAGGGAGAGAGGGAGGGAGGGAGGGAGGGAGGGAGGGAGGGAGGGAGGGAGGGAGGGAGGGAGGGTAAGACGGAGGGAGGGAAAGTAGGAAGGGAAAAAAGGAAGGAAGGGAGGAAGGAAGGAAGGAAGGAAGGAAGGAAGGAAGGAAGGAAGGAAGGAAGGACGTTAAAGAACTCAAAAGGGGGGAACAAAGGATGTATAGTTGTTAGGTAGATATACACATGTCCAGTTAAAGCACACATTGCTACAGATGTCCCTTCCTCTCATCTGGAGACCCTCAGTAGCTCTGTCCCCACCCCATTTGCAGAAGACTAGAGGACGTCCTTGGATGCCATAGCTAAGAATACCCTAGCTAGGGACTTTTACTGCTTCATTGTTTTTCTAGCACAATTCCACTCTTGAAAATATATGCTTCATAAGAACAGGGACTTTGTCTCTTGATTACTAGTATATTCCCAGTACCTAACAGCCACTAGATACTAATTATTGAGCATATAAATTAATGAATTATGGATGAACAATGTTCTAGCCTCAACTAGTACCAGGATTCTTAAGAAAAGAAGAAACTGTCTTTTATGATTAAAGGCAACATCTTTGATGAACAGACAATCAACCCAACATCCAACATTTAAGTGAAGTTTCTCTTTATAAACTGGGAAATAGAGAAAAGTAAGAAGAAAATATGAGGAAGGGAGAAACCATCATAATATCAGAAATCTCCCTGACTGACCTTGAAAATTCACAGATATCTATTCTACTTGTGAACACTTTATGCGTGGACTGTCTGACCTCAGGAAGGGGTTTGTCTTTACAAGTGAGAAAGCACAATATGGGACATGGGAAAATATGCACACACAAGAGCCAGAGAAGGAATTATGAATGAAAATCCAGGATGCTGAAATAGTTTAGTAAGTAACAGTGCTTGCTACTCAAGCCTGGCAATTTGAGTTCAATCCTCAAAACCCACATAACAGCTACAAGCCAGAAATTCACTGGCCAAATAGCCTGAAGTACATAGCAAATCAGAGGAAATGAGAGAAGTCCTGCAATAACCAAGTAGAAGGAAAGAACCAATTCTTAAAAGATGTTCTTTGACTTCCATGTGTATGTCAGTGAATGTATGCAGGCACATGCTTGAGTGCACAAGCATGTACACACACACACACACACACACACACACACACACACACACATTCTGTCTCCTCCTCCTCCTCCTCCTCCTTCACAGAAATATTTCTTTTAGATAGCTTCTCATAATTTGCACATTGACCAAAGCCTTCAGTTTCATGTGCAACAGCCTTTTTAGAGAATGCATTTGCACCATGGTAGATTATGTCCAAAGATGGTGACAGCAATCTTTCTTGTGACAGTCATCCTTTGCTACAGGTTATTGCTGTTTGTATCATAAATTGATAGTCAGATCCCCATCCTCTGAATCTTAGCTGGGTTTGTGGCCTGCTCAGGATATAGCACATTGTGGATATGCCAAGTGGAGAGTAGCTGTAGCTTTTGCTTTTAATCTCTTGTAACTCTAAGGTACCACATAAAGAGGTTTGGTTTCCCTGCTAGAAAGATCACACAGAGAACTTCTAGAACCTAAACAGATGAAAAGCAAAAATTCTTGGTGTTCTTGTCTGCTCAGTAGTGATACCAGGTATGTATAAGTTCATGCCATCTTGCATTCCTTAAATCAAACCATAGCTGACTGAGCAATCAGGAAAAAGATGATTGTACCAATTGAGCATTGTCAAAACAACCAAAGAGTCACGAGTAAGTGACATTGCTGTTACTATGAACCACTGAGCTTAGGCTGGTTTGTTACAAAGCTGTAGGCTGTTGATATATCATTTGTGTTTTTCAAGATTAAGTTAGAACATAAGGAGTACAGAGACAGACATGATGGCTCACACCTACAATCCTGGCACTGGAAAGCCTGAGTCAGATGGATTGCATTGAGTTTTAGATCAACTCAATGATGGGCTAGGGAGCAAAACCCATCTGAACCAAACAAATAATCTACATACCAACCTTCTTGTTTACAAGGAGATCTGTGCTTTCCTACCTCACACACACACACACCCCAATTCATCTAGCTGATTATACAGTCTCCAACAATGCAATGCAAAATTTGTGTGCATCAATGCAAAATCAGAGTGAAGTGATTATAATGTGAAATTGCAAATCTTTCAAAATAGGAAATCATGAAATTGATGAAGGTAATGTCAGAGGAGCCCTTGAGTCATGGACAGTTTCTACAACAGAGGGGGATCTGCAGCTGTAACAGTTAACATTTGGGAGAAGAAACCCAGATGAATGACAGCACAAAAGATTTGGAGGGAATGATTTGAAAGACACAAGTTAAGAGAGGCCCTTAGAAAACTGATGAAGCACTCCAATGTTTTTGAAATAATGACACTCTCTGATTTGCCTACAAAAGTCAAATGCAAAAGGACACGGTATCATAATACCATATAATTTTGTTAGGAAATTTCGCTTTTGAAAATCAACACCAGATTCCTTTATTGTTTTAATATTTAACATACCTTTGTCCAACTAAAATTTTCTAACCATAAGTTTTTTTAAAGAAAGAACTTTTCTTAATTTCTTAAAAGGCAAAAAAAAAAAAAAAAAAAAAAAAAAAAAAAAAAAAACAATCAAATCTTCTTTTAGCATTTTGAAATCTCTGTTCCTAAAGGCTTCACTTTCAGCTTGGGTGGGAGGATGGGGGCATGGGGGTGGGGGGGGAGGGGGCGGTGATGTAACTACCAATTATCTGAGGAAACTGGGGGTCTCCATATTGTCTTTGATGTGTCTTCCTCATGAGTAGGTACTCATTGGGGGCAGCCTCCTGACCATGCTTTGTGGATACTCCCTGCATACTTCATAGATCCAAGGATAAGGGACCCAATAACTATGCCACCATAGAGCTACTGTTTCATGAATTCATGTGGTGATAATGTGATTAAGAAAGACACTGTCCCATGATCAGGTCCTGACCCAGTATGAGCTGCTGTTTGTTCTTGAAATCCTGCATAGTGGGCCTGTCACAAACTTCCTTCCAACAGTACTTTCATAGTCTGGATACATTTAAGACCAATTCAAGCATATAATGTCATGTTAGGAAATAAGTCCCACATCCCAAAGGCCCTGCTAAGGTGGGCCACATGTGAGAACAGGTGTGCCACTTCACAGAGCAGGAATCTGGAGATGTCAAGCGTTAGAACCAATCCAATTCAACCTGGCCCGCAGTCATGCTTCTGGGCTGTGTCAATAAATGCCTTAACAAGGATGGGAATTGAGAAATTCTTGCCATGAATTCAGAATTAGTGGAAACAAACCAGCACGTTCTCTTTTTAAAGAGACTACTTGGGGAAAGGGGTTCCTCTTTCCATCTTTTAAAAAGTAAAAAAGAAAAAACAAAGTCAGTGATTCTAAAAAATAGCATTCATTCAAAAGATTTCCATCTCTTATGTAACGGTTCACAGCATGCAAGGCCACTTGTCTTAGCATCCCTGAAGTCTAAGCTCTTTCAAGTTGGATTGCATCCTCTCTTGCAAGAGTAGGACGCACCAGGCTGTTTTCCTTTTCATCATCAGTATAATTTCCACTCCTTTACAAATAAGAAAGGAACACCACAAACTTGGCTGACCAGACCCTTTCAATCCTATCCCTCCCAGAAAGGCACTCGGTGTTCTGCAACCTATCAGTCAGCTCTGGGACAAGAGCAAACAATACTTTCAGTTACAATAACTCGTATCCAGGAAAAAAAAAAAAAACAGGCTCTCTGTAGCATAGCAGCCAGAGGAAAGTTTACTAGCTTTAGCCAATCAAAGGCTGGGGGAGCTCAGCCAAGTTAACATGTTTCTCCCCGCCTCTAAATGAACTCATGATTGAAATACGGCTTGGAATTTGTTTTAAAAAGGGAAGGGGTGTAGGAAAGAAAAGCGGAGGCAGTAAAGAGCTTGGGCTTGTGGGGAATGTGGTTAGGAAGTGTGTGCTTGTCGCTGAACCCTCAGTGGGTCCTGTAACCTTTGCCTCCCACTGGGCGGAGTAGGGCCTTTAAGAGCAGCTGGAATGCAGTTCCCCTGATCAGCATAGCCAGTTATTCCCTGTCTGAACCTCTGCTAGCCCTAGAGAACAGTGCTCTGTTCAGACCAACGGATCTCCTGCGCGCTTCACCCCAGCCCACTTCTTGCCTAAGCAAGAAACTTTCAGCGGGGAAGTAGGTTTCCATCTGTCCAGCCATGGGAGAGGACGCTGCACAAGCAGAAAAGTTCCAGCACCCAAATGCTGACATACGCCAGGAGAAGCCACCCAGCCCCAGCCCAATGCCTTCCTCCACACCGAGCCCCAGCCTGAACCTGGGGTCCACAGACGAGGCCATCAGGGACAACTCGCAGGTGAATGCTGTCACCGTACACACACTCCTGGATAAGTTAGTCAACATGCTGGACACCGTGAGGGAGAACCAGCACAACATGGAGCAGCGGCAGATCAACCTGGAGGGCTCGGTGAAGGGCATCCAGAACGACCTCACCAAGCTCTCCAAGTACCAGGCCTCCACCAGCAACACGGTGAACAAGCTGCTAGAGAAGTCTCGCAAGGTCAGCGCTCACACACGCGCAGTCCGGGAGCGCCTGGAGAAGCAGTGTGTGCAGGTGAAGAGGCTGGAGAGCAACCACGCCCAACTCCTCCGACGCAACCACTTCAAAGTGCTCATCTTCCAGGTTAGTGTCCCCAGGGGACCCCTCCACATACATGATCTCAAGTCCTCCAGGCTCTCACGGCCATCTTCCCGTCTGTCTGGCCAGTCAAGCATCACACGCAAAACACATTGTCCTCCAGCTGCCTGCTACAGGCAACTATGAAATGTGCCCATCGGGGTTGGAATCTCCCCATCCTTCAGGGAACGCCTGTGGGCCTGGCAGGCTGGGCACATTTGTCAGTGAACACCTAGATGCACTTGGTAAAGGGTGGGAAGCTGAACAGGTGCACGCACCCACTGTAGACAAATTCATTTGTCTCTTTTCATTAAGAACTTGGGGCTGTGGCTGCAGCTGTTAGCTGGACAGGGCAAATTAATTCAGTGGCTGTTTATTAACTCTTCGTGGAAGTGAGCTAACTATATGAAGGATGTGCTTTCTTTTGTTCTAACCAAGACTATACACACGTAACCTTTAAACTATCCCTTTTTCCATAGGCTCCTGGTGTTTTGGAAACTAACAAAATGAAAACTTGACTAGCCTTGTTCTTTAAGACATCTTTTGTCAAAACAGTCTCCAGTCCTTTCTAGAAAATGATGCCATAACAGTGTGAAGCAAAGTACAACTCTTTACAAACACGCTAGATATGTCCCTCGTTGCTCAGAAGGACATAACTCTAAAGTTAAATAAAAGAAGTGTTATCAGTGGTGGTCACAAAGACCAGCCTTCAGTATCTTCTCCTTCAAATGGCTGCCTTAGCATGAAAAGGCCACTTAATGTTTTTTTAATGTATCAATGATGCAATTAATGTAGCAAAGGCTATTTGGGGACAGGAAGATTGCGTGGGACTGTTGTTCAGCCAAGTGGTGGGCATCTGGGAATCCAAAGGCTGCCCTGCCTAATGCTGGAAGCCCTTCCATGGATGGCACTGAGCCAACCTGGACCCCAGGAAGCATTGCCATCCTGCCCTGGGGCTGTCTCCTTGTGACCATGTGAATAGGAGAGGATTTCAAAGCCATGGAGGGGAGAGGCCACAACAGATTGTGAAAGCATACAGGCAGAGCCTTCATCTCCCAAGAGACATTAAGAAACTGGGATCTAAACCGAAGGACCTTCTTTTTCCTAATGAATCTTCTCTGCCAAGTTAGAACTCAGTCCTGCCTATCTCCGTAAAAGGGCAGGCTCGTCTTTCTGCCTGTGTGTCCTCCCCAAAGTGCACTTGAGTTGGGAGGTTCATGCAGCCGAGGCTCCTGTCACAGTCAGGAAACTTTTAGGCTTTTAATGCAGATGCAATAGCTTTTCAGGAAGCAGCTGAACTGGAAAGAGTTGTGGTCAGCCATCTGAGATCCTACCTTTATTGGCCTAAGAGATCCTAGAAGCTGTAGCTCTCAAGACATTCCTAAACTTAATAGTGATGCCCAAACAAAATGGAACACTGTAGACTTGTCAAAAGAAATTTCCCTCCCTTCAGTGTGAATCAGGGTTAGTACCCCTCCTCATTCATCAAGGAGGGGAGGAAAGCATTTCTCTAGTGAAGGAAAAAGAGTTTAAGGGTTTTTGTTGTTGTTGTTGTACAAATGTTCTGCCAGTGTGAGAAGGAGGGATGGGGAGAGAGGTGACTATACATTCAAGAGAACTGTGGATCTGACTATGGGGGACTTAAAGGCATGTGCTGTTGATGAGGGCCCAACAAAGTCACCGGTTCTGTTGCATTGGATTGACAGGTGTGACATGTATCTGAGATGGTAAGAATTGTCCACATAGTAAGGAAATAGTGAAACAGAAGTGCTCAAGACCAGAATGGAAGCTAAGGGAATCCAAAGCAAAGTGTGTGGAATGTTCTGGGCCCGTGAATAAACATCTCTGACACATGTGATAAGAGCAATTTAGAAAGCAGGGAACTTTCAGGCAAGTGGCTAGACCTTCTCTTCCCATAGGAGGGCCTCTGCTGGCTGAAGGGATTAGAACCTCAGCTCTGAAGACACAAGATAGTTATTTGGAAAACCAAATACAAACATGGTTGTCTTCAGTGTTCTGTCTTTCTGAAAGTAGAGGTACCAATTATGCTAATGGGTGAAACAATAATTTTTATTAAAGTGGAGTCCAGGATAGTGGGTGGGAAGATAAAATGTCACACAGACACTGGCCCACTTCCTACTTTGATCATTTGCCAACTACACTGATATGTGGACACAGACACATTTGCTATCTGCAAGCTTCTGTTTCCCCTTGAAAACACAGAAGATATTACTAAGAGCAAGAAGTAGTTGAGCTCTTAGCAAGCCCAGTATAGGCTGCTAAGCAGCATTATCTCTACCTTCTTGTCTATCCCCACGTTACAGATGAAGATGCTGAGTTTGTCTGAAGTTGTTTAGCACAGAAGTGGCAAAGGTGTGTGTGTGGTTCAAAGACAAACTTAATCAGACCAAGAATCTGTGCTTTCCAGACACTAGTGTTTCCTGGCTCGTACCTATCCCATAAGTGAGTAATAAAGGAAACAGCATACTTAAAATGATTCGCACAGACTGGCAAGGTGTAAGTGCTCACTGAGTAGAATCTGTTACTGTGTGAGCCTGAAATTCAGGGCTGAGGCGGGAGGCTGCACCTCTACTGGGTTAGGAATATGGTTCTTGGACAAAAACTGACCCCATCCTTCTGAGGACCTTGAAATAGCTTTGCTTACTCCTGTTTAGTTGAGACTTACTAGAACATACACAGGCACACACTCATTATATGCCTGTCATCATTTTGGAATCAGCATTTTATCATAACCCATGAAAGCAAAGGACTCTACCCAAAATATTTTCTCTACTTAGACCGTCCTAATATCAGAACATACATTACAGTGTAGTGGTAGAAGGGGACCATCCCAGACCTGCGGAGAATATGGTATCAAATATGGTACTGGTGAGTTGTGATTTGAAAAAAAATATATCATTTTCAGTACACTTGAAGCCTATGATGCAACTCTCCTTACTAAAAAGTTACATTTCTAGTTTAAGGCAAAAATTATCTGAAAATAAGAGGAGTGTTTAAAAAGAAAATCTTCCCCTTGACTTGGCCATATTTGATACTGTAATGTTGAGAAGATACATGTTTGTGAGGCTAGATCTATGTAGATCTGAGAAGATCTATAGTTTGTAAAATGCTGTCACATCATCCCAAATCTTCTTCTGAGTGTATGTATCTGCCTGTGTATATTGTGTATATGTGTGTATTGTGTCTATGTATGTGAGTATATATATATATATATATATATATATATGTGTGTGTGTGTGTGTGTGTTTGAGAGTGTGTGTGTGTGCGCACGTGTGCACACACACGTGCATGTGTGTATCTATGTATGTGAGTATATGTGAGTATATCTGTTTTGAGAGTGAGTATGTGTATGTGTGTATAAACTTGTATATGTGTGTTTGTGTGTATGGTATGTGTGTGTGTATATGTGAATATATCTATGTTTGAGAGTGTGGTGTATGTGTGGTATGTGTGTATGTGTGTGTGTGTGTGTGTATGCATGTGTGGGGTGTGTGTGTGTATGCATGTGTGGGGTGTGTGTGTGTGTGTGTGTGTGTGTGTAGGATGACATGGACTTTTAATTCCTATCTTTATCTTAAATATATTTAAAGCATACCATTTTTTATTAAAGTTTTTGCTGTGCTTCACAACACTATTGTAGCTAGTAAATATCCAATCCCTCAGTGAATACTTTGAATTTGGCCATGAGCATCTGGAAACTGGAGAAATGACCATTGTCCCTTGAATACGAGATAAATTTGGAAATTCCAGTTAAATTCGGGAATTTTTCTTTTTAATTTTTTCTGCAAAAGTTTACCATAATATTTTAGTTCAAAATAATGGGGCATAAACCAGCATTAATAAAATAAGGCTTATAGGCATTGATGATCAAAATATTAATGCTAAAGAAGTACCAAGTTTCCCCTTTTTCCTGAAAGCAATCCTATCTTCTCTTAACACTAGAAGCTGTAGTGTAGAGTTAAGAGGAAATGGGTCTGCTGGTTGAAGAGGCTTCAGGAACTTCACAGTAACTGGCCCTGAGGGTGAGGTGTCACTTACATCCTCGGAAGGTTCTAGTAATGATTATTTGAAAAAGCAGTCTGGGAGTAATTTTAAAACCAGAGAACAAAATGAGAGTGCACATGGACAGTTTGCACTTTCATCCACATGGAGTTGTGAAATTGGATGAAAAAGCAGAGGACGGTTACATATTTGCAGCAGATACATTTCTGAAAAATGGAGTCTATAAATGTGCTTTAAACATTCGTCATTTGGGTTCCTTCCATATATCAGGATTTTAGAAATATGCTAATAATAAAATCTCCCTATGATTTTTAAATCAGTTAGTTTAAAACAGGACTTTATCCAAAATCATTGTTCTAAATAAGCTGTTCAATTGATATGGACTGGAAAGAAATGAAAATATGGGTAATCAAAGATGCCTTTATACAAAAACTCTCCATGTTTGTATCACAGGTCAATATCCCTTAACAGAATATTGGCTTTGTATTGTTACTTATCTAGTGCCCTTTTAGTTTATGAGGTAAAAAAAATCATTTCTTAGTGTTATTATTTATACTTAGTAAATGTCTGCATTCCCCCTGACATTAGAAGTAAATAACTGATTAAATGATTAAAGTTAGTATTCCTCTAGGAATATACATTCAGATGATAGATAGATAGATAGATAGATAGATAGATAGATAGAAAGATAGATAGATAGATAGATAGATAGATAGATAGATAGATAGATAGATAGATAGATAGACACATATATACATGTACAAGTGTGTGTATATGCTAGAATCTTCATCAGGTGTAGCCCCCTGCGCTTCCCACTTTTTAAATGCTTTTCAATGCAACTTGAATCCTATAGCTTTTATTCCTGTTCCTGTAAGTGGTTACTTCTTTTTGTGGCATGTAGGTTAAAATCTCATAATAAAATCTATTTGATCTGGAAACCTTTAATAATTATTTAGTTAAATTCTATGAAAGAAACAGGGTCTGAGAAACAAAATGACTATCAAGGTCTCATTTCATTGATAAGAGAAATCATAGAATGGAATTGTGAAAGAAGTAAGCATAAAAACTATAATCTCACTGTGGTAAAGTTCATGATTATGAGTTTTAGTAGACCCACTTTTAAATAATTCAGTCTGGTTTGTTTTTTGTTTTGTTTTTATATTTTTCATGTGTAACAAAGAACCTAACCAATGTGATCTTTAGAAAAAAAAAATTGAACCCTTGATAACACTGAAAATAATGAGACTTTTAAATCCTCCAGAATGTGAAAGACTGCCCAGGGATTATAACTAATGCATTTTATTCTTATGACTTGCTGATTACACCGGCAACCGCCCTGAGGGTGCAGTTCTAATCAATGGCTTTATCCACTTGGCAATCTATACCTCAGAAACACAAATTGGAGAAAACCATCAATGTGTAAAGGAGACCTATAAATCAGAATGTCAGGTGGCACAGTTTCATTTTAATAACTAGTATTTAGAGATTATTGGATAAAATATTCCATGGATACTAATTTATGTTCTTCACATCCCAGCAGGGTGCCACCCTGTCCCTGTTATTTTTATCTAACAGCAGGGTTGAGAAGGGAGTGACAGGAAAACAAACAGCTGGCCTCTCTCTCCTATCTGGGGGGTTTAGATGACTTAAAGTTGATTTCCTTTCCTAATGCTGGTGACAGAGTCTTTTGTTTTTAAGTTTGCCTGTCTGCGTATGTGCAGAGAAGATGTGTATCATCAATTTCAAACTAAGAAGTGTCCGGCAGGCTGGCAGGTTTCTCTGCATTGATAGTCACATGCACAACTGGGACTATTAGTTCACAAGAATCAATAAATAGCAAACAAGCTGACGCTCAAGGAAAAACGCTACTTCTCAAGAGTTCGTTCCATGCCTTTCTCCGATATGCTACAAGCATATCCATCATATATGTTTGAAGCTTACTATTTAATATTCCCTTCCTTTGAAAATCTCCTAAGGGTCCTTGTTAAAGGTCAAAACCAGGGACAACTGCATCAGAGGAGGCTGAAGACCTTTTTGAAAACAAAGGACAAACCACCTGAACCTAGGGGCTTCTCCTAGGTAGAGCCGCTCAAGGAAATAATTCACGGGGATTCTCTGTGCCATTTCAGGGAGCCACATATCTCAGGTAGACAAATGAGTAGCTAGCTTCAGTGAGCAGCAGCAGAGTTAGGGTGCATACTCAGGCCTCACTCTTAACATAGTTGTCGGTCTTGTAAGAGAACGCAGGTCACAAACATTACAGCTGAAGGCTGAGCACAGAGGTGCCACCTCGCTTGCAGACGTGTGGCGCTGGGGTGCGTCAGAGGACTACATACTAGACCGTGCTCACTGATGAGAGAGCAGCTGCAACAGATCCTGTTTGCACTGAGTCCCCACCACTGTAGCTGCTGAACACCTCGCTTTGTAGGATTTGTGCGGTGACTCTGAGGAAAGGGAACTGGCATTTTCCTGATTCTAAACACACATTTTGGTAAAAGAAAGAGATCTATGTGCTTAGGAGTTTACAAATTTCTGTGTAAAAGCAAAGGGGTTGCCTTCAAAGAAAATGCCAAAAGAAGCCACAAAATACACACACTGTCCAGTAGACATAACATGAAATCTAACATAAAATCGTGCCTAGGTAATTAAAGTGACAGCAGAGACATAGCAGCCAGCCAGGAAGATATAGCTCAGAAGTTTCCAGTTGCATAAAGACACATCCAACTCACTCCAGATTACCACTGCTCCTGCTTAGTTAATTCCGCAATTGGCATCAAAGAGCTCACATGTAAATTTTCCTGTAAATTTTCACATTTCACAGAAGAGTTCAACTGGGTTCCCACCTTTCCTCAGCACCTCTCCCCTACACCTACATCAGAGTACCTATCACAGATATTACAATTCACTTTCTAACAAGCTTTCCTCAAAGCTATCCTTGAAAGATTCATGATAAGAGGGACAAAAAAACCATAAGACTCAATAGTAACTCTGCCTTGGCAATAAAATTTATATTTAAGGGAAACAAATGCATTTTAATTCTGCCTTTTGTTAAAAAACTGAAGAGCAGAAAGTTATCCGATCTGCAACTTTTGCTTGCCCTGGAAGATTATGGTATAGACAATGTACCTTAAGGCTTAGTTTTTGCAGTGTTTCTGCCTGAATTCTTTCTTTTGTCACTGAGGACTTTAAACAATATTTCACTGAGCTCTTGGTTTTATCCTTCCCTGCAAGCAACAACTGCCAAATCTTCTCAACCCTCTTAATCAAATCCCAAGAGAAATTCTGCTTCAGGACTAGACATCAGAGCCCTAACTACTTCTGTAAGTCTATCCCATTCTGTAATATTCATCCATCCACCGGAAACAAAACCCTTCTTTCAGAGGGAGACCACTGCTCCCCTCAGGCCTTCCTTCTCTAGTCTCCCCAGGGCCACCAACAACGAGCAAACTTCCTTCTCCATACAGAACTGAGAAGGCCCATTCTCTTACAGCCCTCCAGCAAGTTCCACACAGAGCAGTCTACACTTCAGGCACCTTCATGGCCTTCTTAGAAGCCATTTCCCCAATGTGCTCTCTAATAAGTAGTTGTTAAACTTTACATGTAGAGACGCAGCGGTGAAAAAAAAAAAAAAAAAGACACAGATCCTTCCAGGAATCATGTGCCCATGAATCAGAAACAACTTCAGCTCGAAGCATGGCAAGCTGTCCTCTTCAAAAGGCCACATCAAAAAGGACTTCTGGGAAGTGCCCACTGCCAATAGCTCCTCAGTTTAGTAGTGAGGCCTGGGTGATAATCTACACCATTTGTGCTGAAATTTGGAATAGGCTTGTCTTTTGCAGGTCTTGTGCAGGTAATCCCAACTGCTGAGTTCATGAGTGTGATACTTGTGTTGTGTACAGAAGAGGGGGTTTCACGGTGCTTCTCCCTTCCTCCTATTCTTACATTCTTTCCACCTCTCTTCCTCAGTGTCCCCGAGCCTTGATGAGGAGAGGCGCATTGATATCAATACCCATTTAAGGCTAAGCACTTAGTCTCTTACTCTCAGCACTGCGACCAGCTGCATACCTCTCTATTGACTGCTGCCCACTACAAAGAGACACTTCTCTGACCAAGGACCAGAATGGTCCTGGTCTAGGATTACAAACACGGATATTAAAAAGCTACTTTGACATCATGACCATTTAGCAAAATAACAATAGCAGAACGTACACTAGGGATCATGATCTCCCCAACCATGCGCTTTGACCAGGGTTATGGTACCAGAAATAAAATTCCTTCATATAAAGCAGGCCTCAGATCCAAGCAGAAAGCAGTAACAGCCACACCACTGTTGCCTGTGAAGCAGACCTCAATCCAATCAAAAAAGTTAGTTACCCCATAACAGCCAACCCACTATCGTGCCAGTGGCTGTATCTTGTCTGGCAAGTTGATATTTTAGAATTGGGGGGGGGCATCTAATATTGTGTAAGATCACTGATGTGTTTTGTCTCTCACAGCAGCCTTCATAACACCTTCCAGCACTTTGAAAAGTAGTCACTGGGGAAGACAAACTTTTAAATCCACAGACTGCAGTTAGTTTTTCAACCCCCAAGTGCGCTGGACCGGCTGAGATACAATCAGGTCACCTGGAAGTTCTGGGCGCAGCATAAGGTGAAAACGAGTCTGGATCCATGCCTTACTCACACTCTCGCAGAACCCCCAATGGCCCTGAGAGTGCATTTTGAAAGCTGCTAATCTAGGTCAAATCCTCTGGTTCATATTTGGAAGGAACAGGAACCCAAGGAGATTAAGCTATTTGCTGAAGCTCCACAGACATTTAGCAGTACAGCAAAGACACACGCAGGCCTCCCTCCTGCCACAATTCTCCATCTTGTGTTAGTATCTTCGATGAAAACGTGAGAGTACCATGATAATGGATTGTTGTGTAACAGTGGAAAAAAAGAAAACACTTAAAACTCTAAGGTGCTCTTATACTGTGTGGCCTGAATCTGTCATATTCAAATCTCTCAGTGAGCAACTTCACACTTTGGAGATAAATTTTTCTGGCTCTACCATTACCTGAGACTCTGTGAGAGGCTACACTTGCCTATGTGAGGACTTAGAGGCAGGGTAAGCTGGGGACCCCGAAGAGGGTGGCTTCCCCAGCTTCTCTCCTCACTCTTTGCTGGAGGTGAGGTCAGAACTTCATTGCCCAAAGAAGACACTTCATACTAGAGGCTTGACACCATGTCTGCTCACACATTTTACCTCATCTTGCTCCCATACTGATTTCCACAAAACACATCCTGACCCACATGGCTTTACAAGCAGGCACTAGGAAGGCTAATCCTCACTTATATCACTCAAAACTGGTGTGTGTGTTTATGTGTATGTGTGTGTGTGTGTGTGTGTGTGTGTGTGTGTGTGTGTGTGTATGCATGCATATATGTATTCATGTGCATATGTGTATATGTACATGTGAGCATGAATGTGTATTTGTGTGTGTGTGTGTGTGTGTGTGTGTGTGTGTGTGTGTGTGTGTGTTGATACTAGTCATCCTAGTCAATCCAACCATCCCCTCTAATGTCCAGTGGAGGAGGAGGGACCTAATCAAGCCTTCTGGGCTGTCCATCTCTTAAGAATTCCTCAAAGCTCTCCTTTGCCTCCATTTGTATTTCCCAGCTTGAACTTGGGGCACATCTGTAGGGAAACTGTGACAGCAGCTGTGCCCCCTGACCAGAACGAAGAGAAGAAAGGAGGCCTCTGGGTTCACAGAGCTGTCACTTACTTTAGTTTCTTTATCTAGACAGCTTCCTGGCCTATATGAGTCTGGCCACTTCCCTCTGCCTGTCACCGATGCAGTCTTTGTCACCGATGCAGTATCCTCATGGTACTCCCACTGGCAGGCCTTGGCCTTATCCAGCCCAAGGAGCGCGAGGGGGGAAGGGGTAGGATGACTGGACCCAAACGGGAATAAATGCTTCCTGTTCTAAAAAACGAAGCCACACTTTGTTTCTAACATTTCCATTGCCCAAAATACAAACCCAAACTACAGCAGTTCAGGACTATTTGTAAAATATGCCATTATCATAAACCACACTGCCTTTCTTTACAGGAAGAAAGTGAGATCCCTGCCAGTGTGTTTGTGAAGGAGCCCATTCCCGGTCCCGCAGAAGGCAAAGAGGAGCTCGCTGAGGAGAACAAGTCCCTGGAGGACACTCTGCACAACGTGGACCTTTCCTCGGATGATGAACTGCCTGGTGATGAGGAAGCCCTGGAAGACAGCGCAGAGGAGAAGCTGGAAGAAAGCAGGGCCGAGAAAATAAAGAGATCCAGCCTGAGGAAAGTGGATAGCCTCAAGAAGGCATTTTCTCGCCAGAACATCGAGAAAAAGATGAACAAGCTGGGGACAAAGATCGTGTCTGTTGAGAGAAGAGAAAAGATAAAGAAGTCGCTCACACCCAACCACCAGAAAACATCTTCAGGGAAAAGCTCCCCCTTCAAGGTTTCTCCCCTCTCTTTTGGTAGAAAGAAAGTCCGAGAGGGAGAAAGCTCTGCGGAAAATGAGCCCAAGTTAGAAGACCAGATGCAGAATGACCATGAGGAGGGCTCCTTCACAGAGGGTCTTTCGGAAGCATCCCTCCCCAGCGGCCTGGCGGAGGGCAGCACAGAAGATGGTGAGAAGTCAGCCTCAAAAGGGAACAACTCCGGCGTGGGCAGCAACGCTGACCTGACCATTATGGAAGATGAAGAAGGGGAGTCGGTGGGCCTGCAGCAGGCTCAGCAGGTGCGCTATGAAAGCGGCTACCTGCTCAACACCGAAGAGATGGAAGGATCCAGTGAGAAACAGGTCCAGCCGGCTGTGCTGCATGTGGACCAGACTGCCTGAGTGCACAGCCGGAACCCTGGGCCAGCTGCAGAATCCAGCGCTGGCTCCATAGCATCTGCATCCCTTTAACCACCTCTGCACTCTTCCATCTCCGCCTGCTCCCCACTATGACTGTCCAGGCCATAATTACTGGTCATACAGTACCCTCAGATATACATGGGATCCAGGAAGCAAACTGCCAGGGATTCCACTTTCAATTTGCTCTTAGGTTCTGTTTGTATAGAATTTCTCCACGATTGGAAGAAGAAAGAAACGGTTAAAAATCACAGTTAAAAATCACAAATCTATTTGGCTTAGTCAAAAAAACAAAACAAAACCAAAAAAAAAAAAAAAAAAAAAAAACCAACTACAGAATATTTAAGGCAGTAGTCATGAAATGTGATTTGCTTTTCTGGTCATTCTATCACCTTGCTAAATAGTGTAGTAGTAATATAGTGAATTCTTACCATAGTCTATGAATGATTATTCTTCAGATATATGATATACAGTACACATAAGTCTGTAAGCTGAGGATATAACTCTGTATTTTAAGGGGAAAATTTTACAAAGGATAGAGCAGAATTCCCAGCTGATTATTCCCTCCCGGAAGCCATTGTTTATTACAAGTGAGGGGATTGAAAGGCTATGATGGTCTGGTAAGAGCATGAGGGCTATTAGACTAAGGTGGGACAATTGGAAAAATGAGAGAAATGGAAAAGAAAGAATGCCAGAAAGAATAATGACAAGGAGGGAAAAGGGATGTGCTTCAAGGTGAAATGTTGACATTTTAAATCTATTTTGCTCTTTCGATAACAATACGAAAGAAGTTCATGTGCCTTGCAAGGATACGTCTTATCTTCCCAATATTTTCATAGTTTAGTCTTAAATAGTATAACCAGATATCCTGATACAAAAGTTGTGGTTCTTCTTGCTGAATAAATGGCAGAACACATACTCCTGTGAAGAAGTTTAAAAGGACATTATCTCTTTAACATTGAAATAATATGTCTGTAATCAGTAGCATGTACTGTTTTATGGAAAAGCCAGTCACATGATTCTTCAATATTTTTCCATAGAAGGTGGAAAAAGCCAGCTTTGGGTGCTTCCACTCCAAATACGATATAGGTTTCTAAGGTGTTCAAACCTGCATGTTTAGGATGACAAAGTTTCAGTTTTCCTTCTTTTATAAACATAATGGTAATGTCATTCCAAGTAATATTTTATTTATACATTAATTTCACAGGATAGTAACGTATTTTAGCTTCTAAAAGCATGTTTTATGTAATGTGTATGCTCATTCTGTCTAACATACTAAAAAGTTGCTTTATCTTTTTTCATTACAAAATGCCTGTGTTTTTGCTAAATTACAGTGTAATTACAGTTACAGTGTAACTGGGGCTTGGACTCTCTCCTCTGAGTGTGCAGTACCACAAGTGATCTGACGGGCCAGGTGATGCTAAGCAGCAGTCACAAGCTGTCTCTGACTGTAAGAAAGAGGATGAGATGAATACAGTGTATTGATGGTGTGACCTGTTCATCTGTGCTCCTATGTGGCAATAAATGTAACCCCAAATACCAAACTGTCGAACTAACAATGCCTGTGTGGAATAAGACTAAATAAACCAAAAAAAATAGGAAGTACATAACAATGTCAGTTTGTTTGGCAAAACGATCTTGCAAGCAGAAGGAATTGATTTCAAGATGTTTTCTGAATGTAACAGCAATGTTGATGGCTTCAGTCTTGTTTCCCCTATTAACTCAGCTTTCTTTTTCCCCTAGATCTCATTTAGAAATCCAACACTCATTCTTCAAGTTTAACTTTCTTGACACCACCTTGCCAGCCTTATAGCACCTGGATTTATTGCATCAGCTTGATTAATTTGATAGTGCCATCTGCATTTGATCGTATTGCACCAGGGCTTATGATACCTTCAGTAGTCCTGCAATTCTGAATCTGTTGAGCTGCTTATTCAGTTTGTTCACTAAAATACACTTTATCCCCTGCTGTGCCATAGACTCCTTTACATAGCTTCCAAAGCAGGATTGGTCCACCTTCTACAGAGTGACTGCCAGTTAATGTGGCTGGTGAGTTAGGGGATCCATGGTCCATGAAACATTTCCACCTCCCACTGCAAAATTACTTTATTTGTCCCTATACACTAGATGCTTGTCAGTGGAAACTTCATACGAACATCTTAAGTTTTACTGACACTCACATTTATTCTATGTTTCACAGTCAAAGCTTTAAAATCCCAAGCAATAAAACAGAGGATTAGGCCAGATAATTGTTAAGAAACACACATCATAGGGATTAGAACTAGCAGCATCTGTGGCGATGGAACCCATTTGTTTTGTATTATTGCTGAATTATTTGCATACTGGTGAGGCTGTGAAGTCCCCAAACTAGATATGTCTTCTTCCCACCCTTCCAATAAACCATTCCTAACTTTGTGTGTCTGGAGCTCAAGAACTTGATTAGTGTTCCCCTAATATCAGTTACACATTAATAAGTAGTCCTTAGAAACAAAATTCAGTAGTAAGATTCGTCTATTATATGGATCACAAATCTCACAAAAAGGATCAAACAAACATTATTTTTCTAGAAGACCTATTTCTTTTAAATTTATAGATAGATATTTCAACAGGAATCTTTTTCTCTTACTTAGGAATCCAGGGTGGGTATTAATTACCAGTTCCTTTTATTATATGAAAATAAAAGCAGACTGATGATAACAATTAGTTCTGCACAAATTCACACTTCTTCAGCAAAATTTTCTGCTGAAAACCTCTACTCCAGCAGTGCCCATCCACTGGGAAGTTTGGGCTTCATACAGTTCTGTCCACTATGAGAAAACTAGATCTCCCTCCATAGCCAAGCTGCCAGTGTTAAGTAAAGGTTATAATGAAAGTCATTTCCTACATTAAGACACTAATGCCTGAGCCCAGTTAATTCCTGCTCGAAAGTTTGTTTACTGCCCTACAGCCCAAATCTAAGTGATTTTATATTGGAGATTGGGAGTATGAAGAATGGAGGTGCAGGCAGCAATCATTATTAACAGTTCCATAGCAACCACAAGTCCTTCCCTAAAACCCAAGACTCCTGCACTGCAAAACACGCAGTCGATGAAATTGGCATTGCGACCTTTGTGAGCTGTTTCATCCACGTGTCCAGATAAAGAATTCTGTAGCCAGCAACTCATTCCTAAAGGGAACAGGCAAAAAACTCACACTATTAATGGTACTTTATTCTTTATTTTAACCATTGCATTATCTTGCAGTATCTGAAAGCCTAAAATTATTTTTAATTCTGTATACAAACTGCCCAGTTAAGAAGTCACACCTTTAGCAATCAGCTTGATGTCCATATATTTATATACTTTCCACTATAAAATCAATTTGTTAAATATTTATAGAGCAAAGCAACCTTTACTCTCTTTCATTTGCCTCAATCCTTAAGTGCTTTGTGCGGAACACACAAGAATGAAGGGAAAGAACTAATATTTTTTATAGTTCCCTTGACTTCAAGTTGAGTACCCCTATGTCCAGCAATTCTGTGTGCCTAATACAAGCATAAGCTCATGTACAGAGAATCCTTCTGGGAAAGCACTGGTTCTCCTCCATTTTAATAGAGTCAGAACCACTTGAGATGTGGTGGTTAATTTACTCCAGGTGGTAAGGTAAAAAGAAGGGACTCCAGACATTTTTAAGCATTCGATGTGTTCTCATTTAATTGCATGGATACTGTGTCTCTCTGATCTGTGGCACACAGTCCTGGACACTCTGGAGATCAAAATCCAAGAATGTTGTAGAATGGCACAGTACCTGCATATAACCTATGCAAACCTCCTATATAACTTTAATTTCCCCCTAGATTACTATTACCTAATACAACACACACATTTTTAAATTTTTTCATTATTTTTATTTATGTGTATGTGTATACCTGTATTAGTTGGTGACACGTGCCTGCAAGTGCCTAAGGAGGCCAAAGGGCAGTGGATCCCCTGTAACTGGAATTTCAGATGATTGTGAGAAGTCTGCTGTGGATTCTGGGAACTGAACCTGGGCCCTGTGCAAGAGTAGTAAGCACCCTTAACTGCTGATCCTAACAAGGTACACATTTCGAACAAAAATTGTTATGCCTGATTGTTTAGAAAGTAAAGACAAGAAAAAAAAAAAGGTCTATACATCTTAATACTTAAGCGCTTGTTTGTTTTTCTCTGGTTATTTTTGAACTGTGGTTGAACCCACTGATGCAGAACTATGGATACAGGGACTAACTGCTTTTTGTTTGAGGTCTACAGTCATGTGGCTTGCCCAAGTTAACTTAACTAGTAAATAGTGTCAATGCCCAATCCCAATCTGAAATTCATCCTGCTAGATAGACTCCTAGCTATGACGTAATCGTGCTTGCTGTGAATCGTTTTATAAGCTCTCCATGGTCTAGCGATCACCCCATTTTATCATTCCTACAGCATCACAGACAGCTGCACTTCATAAACAATCCTCATTTCAGTGATCTGAAACACACACACAGCTGATGGATTCTGGAAAACTATTCTCAGGTTTGTTACGACCACAGAGGGGCTCTTTAGGTCTTTGGTGTCATCCGTTACCAGGGGCTGCAGGGCTCACTTTGGGGCAGGGTCTAATAAGAGCAAGCTGCTGATAGAGATAGATCCTGTAAGTGGCTGCTTCAAAGATGGCTCATGAGGTCTGCCTCAAGCTCTGTGTGTTATGGGAATCATACTCCCCCATCATTTCTGAGAAATTGCTATGATCTACTCAGACACTCTCTTTCATAGGCTGACAAGAAGAGCAAAATTAGCACATGGTCAGAAGGGGGAGTTTGGAAGTTGGTGGACCATTAATGGCATGCAGCCCTTCTGATGGAATTTCTACACTACCGTGAAGTTTTCTCCTCAGGAAAAACAGGGGCTGGGTCAAAAAGAATGCTTGAACCCCTATCTCTATGGGCAAGAAATCAAAGAAAACCCTCTAGGCCAGCACTCACTCATCGAGGGAGGTGTGCACTGCAGGCAGCAAGTCCCTCCAAAGGCTTTGGCAGTGGTCACAATCTTAAATGTCTATAGGGCTCAGACAGAAGAGAAACAGCTTAAGCAGGTGGTGGCAGTTGTGGCAAAGCTATTACATGTGGGCTTTCTGATGAGGCAAGCTCACAACTCATATGCCTGAACCTGAAGGCATGCCTTTTTCTAACTCTCACAAAGGGAAAGTGTTCTAGAAGCCACAAAGGCTACATGACTCCAGTTGCCATGTAGAAAACCAGGCCAGCAGTGCCAAAATGTAGACTTCTCATTGAAAGAGCCAAAACTCAGATTTCTTTGTAAAGTGAAAAGCTCCTGGCTTTTAATCTTTGGCAAGTAGTTCAAATCATTTTTAAGCAGTTGTACACTGTACAAGCCAAATATCAATATTTGTTGTCTGGATGTGGTCCAGGCACAGATCATCAGTTTCTGACTCCTGATCTCTAGAGATGAAGGCTCTGGGGTTCTTCTTGCCTTCCTGAATGCCATAAACATCAGAATAGAAATGCTAGTGGGAGATTCAGATTTGTCTAAAGAGCATAGAAACCTTCCTAGGGAACACAAAGTATGAAAGTGCTCCTGCGGGGTCTTCTAAGAACTCTGTCCTTCTCCCATTTGATGCATCAGAAGGTCACCGTTCGTGGTGCATACTTGGTAGGATAAGGGAGCAAAAGCTAATTGCATGACTACATACACGTTCCTTAGTGAGAAGGATCATCCTTTGCCATTTACATGTATGAGTTACCTGCAGCACCCCCGGATGTAGGATGGGTAGACCTGCTTCACTAAACATGCCAACTTTCTCTCCCATCTGTGTTTCAGCCAAAAAATAGGTGCTTTTGTCAATCACTTGGAGACCTTATAGATGACAAAAAGCAAGTCTGTGTTCTGCTCTGTCATGCATTATGGTGAAATTGCCAGCCAACACTTGTTCTTCGAGTCTTTATTGTTGATAATGAGGGTACAGAAGGGAAAGAACATGGCTTGATTTTTTTTTTTTTTTTTGGATGCTAAATTGAGCTTTCAGAACTCAGAGTTGGTGAAAGAAACTGATACAGATTTAGCACAGGGTCATGATGTCCTTTGTTAAAGGGAAACTTTTCATGTTTGCAACCACTTGTAGCTCTGAGGAAGGGCAAGGATTAGCTGTGTCTCTAAGGGCTACTTGCATAGCAATTACCTTCATAACCCTAAGGACAGAGAGGAAAATGCAGCACCATCTAGTGAATAAGCCTTTAAATCAATAATTTCAAGTCTCTAAATGGACAAGAAAAGAAGTTCCCACCCTGGGATGCATGTAGAGACACAGTATCACCGCTTAGGGGATTGGCCCTAAAATTAAACACAAAAAGCAAATGAAGTTTATTGAGTAGTTTAGTACACCACTTAGTTCACTGCCATGGTTTGAACATGGAACACACCCCAAAGGCTTGTGTGCTGAAGGACTGAATCCCAAATGGTGGTGCTATTTAGGGGAGTGGTGGAAACTTTGGGAATTGTCATGTTGCTGGAGTAAATGAGGCATGGAACACATACATGCCTTAGCGGTTATTCCAGGTTCCTCACTGTGTCTCACCCCCTGTTCATAAAGCAGGTGGCTCCTGCTGCCCTTAGGTTCTGCGTCACCAGGCTCCTTACATCAATGAAGCCAAGGACCATGGATCTCTGGAACCCAGAACCTAAGTAAGTTTCCACTTGTTTAGATAGAGGACTTCATTTCTGCAATGGGAAGCTAACACATTCACGGTTCTAGCCCCTTCTGCCATCATTCTTTGTTCTCTGACTCTAAGGTCTTCTTCCCAGCTACCTCATAGCTGGGCTTTGCTAAGAGTAAATGAAATTAGTTAAGCATGAATTTTCCAGTAACTACAAAAACTTTTTATCTGCCAAAGGCGTTTTCTCAATACATATTTCATTTTGTTTATTAACATTAATTATATTTATTGGGCATTTGTGTCAAGCCCTGCATTAAGTATGCATATAAAACAAAAGAATATTTTTGCCATCTAGAGACTCCATGTCTCTAGACTAGGATGAAGAGCTGAGAATCCCTATAAACAGAATGTGAACTTACTGCAGCAAAGCAAAATAAAAAAAATAAATAAATAAGCAAAACCAAAAGCAAGTCGAGAGAGAAATACTGCTCAGCCTCAAGGACACCATTTTCATATACTCAGATGAGATCACTGAGATCTGGAGCTTATCTCTGCAAGTCTCAGACCTTCCAGAAACTAGGTGCCTCATTCACAACAGAAATGTATTTCTCACACTTTTAAAGGCAAAGACACCCAAGGACAGGGTACCGGTAGACTGAGAATCTTATAAAGGCCTTGCCTTCTGATTTAGGATGGAAATGGTAAGTATCTAATGCCTGTTTTCTTTTCTTTTAAGTTCTTTTAACTTTTATTGATTCTTTGTAGATTTCACATAATGTATTCCAATTCCACTTATCTCCCCATTCCCTTGAATATGCCCTCTGCTCTTGCAACCTCCCCCCAAAACAAAACAAAATTTAAAAGAAAAGCCAAAACAAAAGAGAGAGAAGAATCTCATTGTGGAGGCTGCAGTGTGGCCCGTTGAGTCACACAGGTTGCCCTTTAGTGCATGCACCTTTACTTCCAAGTGCTCATGGCCACGAGTCATTGGTCTGGCTCAAGGCCTCGGGCTTCTGCTACACCACCAATAATGGGCTCTCACTGGGTCTCCTCTTACATATTTTGTTGTTGTCAGCCTGTGTCAAGGAGATCCTATAGCTTTGGATCTGTAGGTTCGTCCCCTTCACATGCTCCAACAGTTCATAGATGAGGTGGATGTTAGGGTAGGCTAACTCAAAGCCCCTGGGTAGTAGTTGGGTTGCTCGGCCCACCTGCTTTCCCTCAACATCATTACCAGGGCAAATTCTCCAGCTCTGCCTATGCTAGCTCACCCAATGCAGCCTGCAGCCAGGAGGGGGAGGGGCTCTCAGTTCTTCTCTCAGGCCCTCAGACACAGCTCACCCACACGCATACCACCAAGGTCGGATCTACTGTTCTGCCCAGGTGAAGTTCAGGGCCCTCTCTCCTATTACTGAAGGGGGCGTATGGAGGTAAGGGTGTCAGCTCTCCAGCTTTCACACCCTAAGGGCTGGCTCACAGGCATCTGTGACAATAGGGTCCGCTCTAGTTTGCTGCCCAGATGGGGTACAGAGCCTGCTCTCCTGTGTGCTGCAGCTGGTGAGGGCCAGGACCAGCTCTCCCACTCTTGTGACCCTGGGGACCGCTCTCTCACCTGTCACAGGTGGTAATGGATGAGAGGGGAGGCCATCTTTCTCTCACCCATGCCATCATGTGGCAGACATGTGGGGAGGGGGTCAGGCCCCTGCTCTCATGCCTTAAGGTCCCGTGACCTATGTCCTTGACCACAGGGTCAGCTCTAATGTGCTGCCCAGTTATGGTGCACACCTGTAGTGAGGGGTAAGACCTTCTTTCCTGAGTGTGTATGTCAGCTCTCCCCTGAGAAGTGAGGCCAGCTCTCCTGCTGCAGTATCCAGTGAGGGTCAGGGACAACTATCCCAGGGCCAGTGAGGGTTAGGGCTGTCTCAGCGCAGCATGGTTCCATTGACCACCCCGCACCCCATGCTAACACAAGCCACAGACATCATCACAGACCCCAGCTGTAGCAGGACTATGAATCCAGACATGGACTTTGTCAGCAGCTAGGGACATGATGTCACCATGGCTAAGGCCTGTTTTCTAAGGACATTATTGCCACCCAAATAGCTAGAGCCTTCGTGGTCTTGTCACTCCCAAAGGGTCCACCTCCTAATACAGTTCATACAGTGTGTAGTTCGGAGTCATAAACATTGACACAATAGTAGACTCTGTAAATAGCGAGAATAGAAGGAGAAGGAAGTTAGACTGTGGGAGGTACAGGCAGTCGGACTTTTGAAGTCAAACTACACAGGAATGAGAGGTTTCATTGCTCTGAAGTAGTGAAACCAAATGATTGAAGAGACTGAGTGGAAGGAACGTATAAAGCCCTTAAAGGCAACACTGTCAGCAAGCACATTCATTTGTCTCAGCCACAAGCTAAGTATTGAGCACAGACTACATACTAAGACCCAAGGGAGGTGCTGAGTTCGCAGGGTAGATGGGAGCAAAGTGAACAGGTATGACCTTCCTAGCTCTGGGTCCCAGCATGCCTGAAATAAACTACTGGCTCATTTGCTCCCACGCCAAAAGTTTTAAAGTCTGTGTGTGTGTGTGTGTGTGTGTGTGTGTGTATGTGTGTGTGTGTGTGTGTGTGTTTAACTTTTGGAATCTTCCCTCATGAAAATGCAGTGCTAATTTATAATGTTGTGTAGTGTATTTTGCTAGGATGACAGTAATGAGTAAATGGAACCATTAAATGGAAATTAATGAGAAAAATACTACGTCTTTAGATTTAGATATGGTAGCTTCACATCCAACTTCAATGGGGTTTGAGTTACAGTAAGTTACCATGTTATTTTTTAAAATTATATTTATTGTTTTTAATGTAATTTAATGATATTAAGGAGGTAGAAAAAAAACAAAATTTCAGTACTCTGATAAGACCTCCTGTAAGTGTTCATTTTCTTAAATACAAACATTACAGAAAACGATTACTCTTCTATTTCTGTGTAGGAAGTCACCGCGAATGCAGTGACATTGCACTGCTTTTGTTTATTAGCTCACAACGCCACAGGGCAGAAAGCAGCATGCCATGCTGGTCTTGCTGCTCAAGGCATCTGAGCCTGAACCTGGGGTGTCAACTTCTGACCTCGCTGTTGTTCAGATCCAGAAGAGAGGACTGCTGGCTCTCTTTCCTTGCTGGATGTCATCAGGGGATACTCCCCACAACTAGGTCAGCCCAGCCCAGATTCCTGACCAGGGAGCCCTCTCTACCTACAAGCAAACAAGGACATGTTCAGTCCATCCCATGCTTTGAATCTCTAACCTCATCTTCAACTGACCAGAGAGGAACACCAGCCTTTAAAAGTCCCCTATGGCTAAGTCAGGCCCATGAGACCATCTCTCTTAAACTGTTACATGTCAAGATTGAATGCGCAGAATTTGACATGGACACAGACCAAGGATTGTGCAAAGCATGTTCTCTAAGATGTGGGGAAATCTGAGAGTCATCGGTGAACTTTGTGGAATCCATAAAGTAGCATAACAAAGATTCCAAATAAAATGATCCAAAGATGTGTTGAGGGAGATTAAGTTGTTTATATCCCAGTTCTCCTAATCCTGTCATACCTAATCTTAACTTCTGACTTGATTGGATTGAGACATGCCTAGGAGATTGGTTGAGCACACCTGATTGTCTCTGCAGAGTTGCTTCCAATGGCAGATCCTGATGGCCAAAAGTATGACAGCATTATTGAGAGACTCTGTAAGGTAGGAGGTGTGGCCTAATTAGAAGTGCTCATTAGCAAACTGTATCTTTCCCTTCCTTTCACATCCGTTTCTGTCATGATACAAACTCCTCTATCAAGCCTCACCACCTTGATGAACTTGCACTTGTGAAACTGTGAGCCAAAATAAACTCGTGTGTGTGTGTGTGTGTGTGTGTGTGTGTGTGTGTGTGTGTGTGCATTAATACCTGTGTGTGCAGTTTGAAATTACAGATGCTTGTGCCTGACCAAGCCATTGAATGTCTTTCTCTATAGCTGTTGGCCTTATTGCTTTGAGGCATTCTCTTTCACTGAATCAAGGGCTAGGATGGTGGCCAGAGAGCTCTTGGGATATTTCTGTTCCTGCCCTCCATTGCTAGGGTTATAGGCACATACACAGCCATACCTGGCTTTTTACCTGGGTGCTAGGGATTCAAACACAGGTCTTCTGATGCTCCTGCTTGTAGAGTTAGAAGTGCTCTTATCCACTGAGCTATCTCCCCACCCCAACAAACCTATGCATTTCAGTGATAACCACAACAGCTTTCTTATCTATTTGTTCAAGAAAAATATCACAAAAGATGTACATTCATCTCCATATTCCTCTTTAAATTTAAATGAACAATGGATAAAATCATATTTGTTTTAATCTCCTAGACCTTTCCATAGTGACAATTTCAATCTGTAGCACTGTCATGGCTACATGCAAGGTTTATTTTCTTTAATAGTTGACTAAGAATTATCCAAGACATCAGCAATGAATCATCCCTGAAACAAAGACAGATTATTATTTCCAGAGATTGTGAAATCATGGCCAGAGCTTGCACCAGATCTATTATTTCACCTGAGACACCTCCTTGTCTTAGGACAGATGGATTCTCCAGGAGCCTCAGCTTTGGGAGACAGTCAATTAATTTCACTCTCAAAGAGTCAGTTTGAGTAACAACTCATATAGGGAGTATAGGCACAATAGAGCTTCAAAGAGATTTGGAAGAGAACCAACCAGAGGAGGAGACAGAGAAAGGGGGAAGAGGGAAGAAGAGAAAGGGAGAAGAAAAAGATAAAAGCAAAATAAATCAGATTAAAGTTGAAATAAAATCTGGAGCTCATCTTTGCTTCACAGCAGGGATGAAGTTCTGTACTTGATCATCATATCTTTCTCCATAGCAACATGGGGGATACAGTAAGTATTACCTTTTCCAAAAAAGATGCATGCCTTTCTAATTATTGCCATTTTAAAAGCCTTAAACTACAGTGTTTGATCTATGGATTTAAAATACAAATGTTTTCTTATCTGTTTCTTGTATGGGCAAAAAGACAAAGAGACAGCCACTATTTTCATTGTTCCTTGAATAGGACTAAACTTTAAAAAAAAAAATAGGTATACATTACTAGTCATAACTCATGATTCTTAATGCTACAGTAAAATTCCCAGATTCAATTTTTCTACAGAAGTGACAAGCTACCCCACTTTCATCAATTTGGATGAACTGTAAGCAATGATAATGGCTTCAAGTTCCATCTGTGTTTAGTCAGTGTAGAACCCAGGAGCTGATTGCTTTTCCTCAGAGCTCAGTCGTGTGTGTGTGTGTGTGTGTGTGTGTGTGTGTGTGTGTGTGTGTGTGTGTGTGTGTGTGTATGTGTGTGTGTGTGTGTGTGTGTGTTACATATTTGTGTGTACAGTTTTTTATTTTAAAAAATTATTTTTTATTTTTCATACCAACCCAAGTTGCCCCTCCCTCCCTTCCCAACCCCATCCACTCCTCAGAGGGTATAAGGTCTTCCTTGGGAAGTTAACAAAGTCTGGCATAGCAAGTTGAGTCAGAACCAAGGCCCTCCCCTCTGTATCAAGGCTGAGCAAGGTATCCCACCATAGGGAGTAGGCTCTAAAAAGCCAGTTCATATCCCTGGGAAAGGTCCTGGTGCCACTGTCGGACCCCCTCCCCCCAACATATCAAGTCCCATAACTCTAACCCACATTCAAGGAGTCTAGTTTGGTCCATGCAGGTTCCCCTGCTGTCAGTCCACAGTCCTTAAGCTCCCACTAGCTCAGGTCAGCTGTCTCTGTGGGTTTCCCCATCATGATCTTGACTCCCCCCCACCTTGTTCATATGATCCCTCCTCCCTCTCTTCAACTGAATTCCAGGAGTTCAGCCCAGTGCTTGACTGTGAGTCACTGCATCTGCTTCCATCAGTTACTGCATGTAGGTTCTATGGTGACAATTAGGGTAGTCAGTAATATGATTAAAGGGGAAGGCCCATTCATTCACCTTCTCCACTATTTCTAGGAGTCTTAGCAGGGATCTTGTGGATTCCTGAGAATTTCTCTAGCACCAGGTTTCTCCCTAACCCCATAATGGCTCTCTCTATCAAGTTACCTCTCA
Organism: Cricetiscus sungorus; assembly: GCA_030556225.1. NCBI lineage: Eukaryota > Metazoa > Chordata > Mammalia > Rodentia > Cricetidae > Cricetiscus > Cricetiscus sungorus. The sequence continues at coordinate 53,791,308 of JANBXA010000328.1, forward strand.
TTCTTGCACACAATGTTAATGTTTATGAATTTATAGCAATGCCTTCACAATGCTGTCACTTATTCTTAAAACTGTAGGCCTCCTCACTGTCATAGAGAGATCCTGAAAGCACACCTCTGAAGGTTGTCTACTAGGACATGAAGAACGGAGCATGAGACTCAGCAACATCAATGCCTTAACAAGAATGTCTGGATTGTGTGGGGCAATTGCTATTGAGATTAACAGAACAGAAAGACTACTCAAGGACCCAGTGCCTTGACTCATCTTCCCAGAGATAAACTACAATCTTGGTCTGTGCCTGCAGCAGCTTCTCTAGCAAGGCCATCTGGACAGGATGCCTTACACCAGGCCCTTCATCCTACTTTTCTGCAGAACATCCTTTAAGACTCTACCCCATATAGAGGGTAAGGCAAACATCCCCACAGAATCCCTGGGAGAAAGTCTGCTTGCCAGAATAGCAGTCCTTCCAAGACCGAATGGCTGGGGGTCTCTAGGATGAGGCTCATGTGCTAATTTGGGATGACTGTCATTCCTACAAGTTCAGGACAAATTCAGGACTCTGGTATTTCCTGGACTTGAGCCACATGCATAAGCTAAAATATCTTTAACCAAAGTGTCCACTCTAGTCTATAGCCCAAAGGAAGATAGCAGTATCTGGTGTCCTTATCTACAGTTGTCACATGAACCTCCTCCATAGGATGCACAGCTTATGTCAGGCTACAACCGAGGGGTAGCCTTAAACATCTCTTCTACAGGCTTTCAAGACCTTGGCTTTATATGCCCACAGACTCTTTAAATCCATGCAGACTCCTGTCTTGTGTTGTACTGAGGTTGAACCATCTGACCTGAACAGTGTTTCTTGTCTTCCATGGGTGCCTCATCTATCTCTTCTCTGGATAAAGTGGTGGAACGTAAATACACAGTTAACAGTAAAGGGGACCATATTCTAAGAATTCAGAGATACCACCTAAAGATGTCACATGAAGACATTGCTGGAATTTGACATGACAGACAACAGAACTTATCACCCATGTTTTCCTGGGTAAAATTTGCAGTTGTGGTCACTGTCAACAAAGCATTATAACAACCCTAGAGAGAAAACCCTGGAGATAGTCACAAGAAGCTGGTACTCCTACAGTGGCATGGTAAATGACATGATTCAATCAGCATTAAATAAATTACATACAAAATAGTTAGGGCAAGGAGCTCTATACTGTTTCAACACAAATAGACTCTGAGGAGCCATATCATTATGAACAGTACCAGCACTGTCACCTCTTTCTCACAGGTGAGAGACATGACAGTAGCCAGAAACCACTATTAGAGAATAAGCCATCTTACCTGTAACAGTAAAATAATATGTCAGTATATGAACAACTACACTTTACCAAGTACTACAAAGGAAATTATGGTACCTCATATAAGTATATAAATACCCTTTAAAACAGATTGTTTGTCTAGACAGTCTTCTCAGAAATGATTTCCTGGAAGTCTTGTGTGTCCTAGAGATGAGCCTGAGGAAAACTCCCAAGCCAGGTTAGCAAGGAAGTTCCGTGTGTGTGTGTGTGTGTGTGTGTGTGTGTGTGTGTGTGTGTGTGTGTAGCTGCAGCTATTCTGAGAGTAATTTCATATCTCATCCTGCATGATTTGGGAGTCCTTGTGACTTAACTTAGCAAATATTCTGTATTTCCATCAAATATTTGCTATTCTGTGTTTGCAAAGACATTTGGGGGAGACTTTCTTAGTTTTTGGGGTTGCAATCAACAGTTATTCTTCTTTTTTAAAAAGAGTTCAAAATTCTCCAGTTGTGGTTTAATCACTGGATTAAGGACAGCTAAGTAATATCATATTTCTAGACTGACTGCTAAGGTAATAGAGCATTCTTGGATGTCTTACTATGCCATCAGTGGATAGGAAATTCAGAGAATGAAAATTAATTTTGTTTGATATCCACCTTAAAATTTTTCATTGTAGATGAAAACCTCCTCTAAAATAATATAGATGTATGCCAAAATCACATATGGAATGCTGAAGTAACCTGTGGATTGTCTGTGTAGTTTTGTTAAGGTGGGCAATCAAAGTTTAATGTTATGCAAAACTCCCAGCAGTCAAATGGGCTCCTTCTGTTTACATATATAAAAGTAGTTAATTATTCAAAAGTGATTAATCTCCCTAATGACTCAAACTATTAGCCTAATTGTACAATTGTTTGGTCAAACAACTAAGATAGGTCAGGGCTATTAGTAAAACTACTTCCTGTTCAGAGAACCATAATTTATTTCTAGAAATGAGCAAAAAATAAAGTCAAAGAAATGGATTAAATTTAAACCAACTCAGAGTAGTTTACTAAAAGTGATATAAAGACTTTGTTAAGTGTATATCACACAAATATCCTTGGTATTTGTCTTAGTCATTGATTTCTTTTTTATTTGTTTATTTTATTGGGCCAGGTTCTAACTCTACAAAATGCTCTTAGAGGGCTATGTAGATCACTCAACTGGTGATGTGTTTGCCTTGAAGTGGAAGGCCCCAAGTTTAGTTCCTAGAACTCAAGTAAGAATACTAATGTGAGTGGACACACTTGTAACCCTACCACTGGAGAAGCAGGGGCATGTGGGTTGCTCGAATGCACTTGGAAAATGAGAGACTTTGTCTCAAAAAGAAAAAAAAAATGTGGGCAGTTCCTGAGGAACAGTGCCTGAAATTATCCATTTGTACACACACATGCACACACCACACCACACACACAACATGCACACACACATACACATACCACACACACTACACATATCACACACACACATATACCACACATACCAATGCACTTGAAGATTCTTGTACTAATCAAAATCAAGCTCTTCCCCTGGAATTTAAAACTTTCAAATGCCTTTGAAATTCTCTAGTGCAGAACAAAATATTTTAATTATGTCATAGTATATTTGAGAATAAAATGCATACTTCCAAGTATGTATAATGGTAAAACTTAAAGATAATCATGCTAACAGTGTCACATCTCTTGTTTCCTGAGATTTTAGCAGATATCTTTGTTTAGAGATAGCACAAGGAAAACAAGTGCAGAATAACTTGAGCTTTTTTATGGCTGCTTGTGTTTTTGATGAAAAGACATTGTTCAAGTGTTTCCTTCCTTATACAAAACAGTGACAGAAAGGACACTAATATCAGAGACACACTTACACTGCTTGTTAGGGTTTAGATATGAAATGTCATCCATGGATACATCATTGAAGATTTGGTCTGAGCTGGTAGCATTATTTTGGCAAGTTCTTTAGGGGCTGGGATATATTAAAAGGAACAAGGTTGCTGGAGATGGGTCCTTAGAACTAAAATGCCTGCCTCACTCCCTCTATCAGTCCATCCATCCATCTTTCCTCTTCTTCCTCCTCCTTCTGCCACATTCTCCATCTCTCTCCTTACTGTCCTCTGTTATGAGCAGTTCTCCTGCCAGCCAGTCCCACAGCAGCGTCAGCCCCAAATAACACACAGATGCTGTATTAGATATAAAGCTGTTGGCCTGTTACTAGCATTTCTTATTGGCTAGCCCTGTCTTAAATATTAACCCATTTCTATTCATCTAAATGCTTCCACATGGTCTTATCTTACCAGAGAGAGGGTCCGGACCTTTTCTCTTAAATCTCTACATCTTGAATCCCTTACTACATTTCCCGAATCCCCCTTGTCTCCTAGTCCCACCTATCTTGCCTTCCTATTGGCCAACAGTGCCTTATTCATTAACTAATAAGAGAAACATATTTACAGAATGACATCTCTCATCAGTCCTCCATGAAGTAAGTATCCTCTGACAAATGGCCCTTTCCACTGTGTTGTTCTGCCATATTGCTGCACCAGGGGCAATGTCACCAAGGAAGAGAGCCTGATGCCTCTAAAACTGTGAACCAAGATAAGTAATTTCTCCCTTTCAGATACTGTTCTCAGCTATCTGTCCCAGTCAGAGGAAATGTGGCTAAGACACTAACCTACTTAAATACTCTGGTGATCGTGTGACGATGTATGAAGAATTTTGAACAAAGACATTAGCAACCGACACAAATTAGCTCTACTTTTGTAGTACTAAATGGCAAGCTTTAAGCTTTTTTTGTATGGAATTCAATAACAACAAAATGTATTCATCTCCTCTTAAAAGGCAGAAGCCATTTAGAAACAGAGTCCCTAGGAAAATAATCTTAGAATGTGAAATTTGGTGACTCTCACAAATCAACCACAAATTACATAAAATTAAAAGCAATTTTCTGTCTTTTCAGCACTGACCCTTAAATGGATGTGTCTTATTCAGAGATCAAATGAGATCTCCACATCCTACAAATCCAGCAAAAATCGTTTCTAAACGCAAAGAAACTGAACCAAAATGAGCATCAGATGTCTAAATAGAAAATAGAAAACACCTGCTTCCTTTTAAAAGGCTGTTTCAGAATTAATTAGAAGGTATTGATAATAAATAAGCAATAACATGGCAGAAATGAAGAGCCAATTCCTTTACACTGAAAAATAGTATAGAGAATCAGTAATACTCAACTGAGGGCCTCATGTGTGGACATCATGCTGGCTACAGAGCATGGTTTTAGAGTGTATGAATGGTTCCAAGCCCTTCACTGTGTAGTTATGTACCCCCATACAGAGAGGAGGGAGAGAGAAAGAAAAATAATAATAATAATACCTTAAAATGTTTCCGTCCTAGTGTTCTTTTTCATCCCCTCTCTGCTCCATTTTCTAAACAGTAGGGTCAACTTGACATTTCCTGGAGGATCGCCCCTGTCAGCTCGAATCATGGGCTCTCAAATGCTGACTCAGCCCACCCTCGCACCACTAGCTGGTAGCGATACAAGGAAAACTTCACATTCTGCAAATTTTGTGTCCTGCGTAAAACAGGCTCCAGGCCAATTTCCTTAAAACAGAACAGATTTTCAGACATTTATACAATCACATTTCTAATTACAGAGGGCCCAGAAAATACATATTATTTCAGACTTGGATGGACTATTTGATCCCAAGTGAAAATCTCTTACTCTGTCACCCAGATGACTATCATATACGAGGCCCATAATAATTATTCCCATTGCAGCAGAGCATCACTCTAACTTGAAAAGCCAAGCTTTTAAGAAGACTATTATAAATAGAGTCAAGTTTTAGGCAAACTAACAAAATTGAGGTGGGGGAAGGGGTAGGAATCAATCAGGATTTAAATTTTCAGCCTTTGCAACTTTGGTTATCTGCCAGCTTCTTCTGTGTCAGCTGCTAGATAAAGGCCACATGGAGAATATTAGACAACCAAGGAAATGTTTCTCTTTCAGGGACTTAGTAAAGGCCAATGGAATAGACTTTAACAATTTGGAGAGGGTGTCATCTATATTCTGCTTGAACCCTGGTACTGAATTCATTAGGACAAAGTTAAAAGTAAGTTACAATCTCGCATCTTGGTACCCTAAACCCAGTGAGGCTTGCTACAGAAAGCATCAGAACCTGAGTTTGATCACTGGTGCTTATTCAATAAAACATATCAATGTGCACCTGTAATCCAGACTCGTACACAGAAGGGTCATTGAGGCTTGCTGGCCAGCCAGTCCGGCTTATTTGATGGAGTTTGTGAGACACCCTGTCTCAGAAGATGAAGTGGAAAGTAATTGAGGAAGATAAACATACATGCACGTATGTACACACACCAATCAGAGCATAAGGCAGTGCTGGTACATGAAATGCATTGAAAGGAAGCTCTTGAGGGAAAATCAACAAAGGTTAGGGATGCAGATATGAAGGAGAATAAAGAGAATGAGATGAGCAAGGATGAAGTCCCTCTTAAAGCTAGTCTTGACCTAGCACATGATTACATACCATAAAAGTACTTATTGATCCCTTAATCAAAGAAGCCATTAATCACTGGGAGCCCTTCATTGGGGTGAAGATCAGCTCCTCCGAGCTGCGGCTTCCATCAGCCATTCTCTATGAAAGGCCAGCTATGGGTCACTAACAATCCAACACTCATAGCTGGAAAAATGGTCCTTGGAGGGTCCATTTAGATCACTCATAGTGTCCACTCCATTCATAGCTAGTGAAGACCTCGGAAGACCCACACACGATGCACAGAGTGCCCACCACAGCTACAACTGGGGAATACACAGTTACCACCAGCTTGATAATGACAACTCACTCATAAATTAGAAAGACATGCAGAGCTCAGTCAGATTGCAGACACATGGAAGAAGTCACCTGAGAATCAACAGGTGAAGTCACTGAGATGAATGGCTGGCAATCTTAACCAGTTGCCCTTAATTGAATTGTGCCCTATGACTTGTGCTTCCTTCGCTTGTTAACAATCTACAGCCTCTGACATAATGTATCCTTAACCTATTTTGGTGCTCTTAATTCAGAATTATTCCTTCTTCCCGCATGGGAGGGGAAAGCTGCCAGTTTTTGAGAATACCCATTAAGTTAAAGGCATAAGGCAGAACACTAACAGTGGACTTGAAGTAAAAAGGATTGGACTTTATAAATCATAGAGAGCATTTTTTTTAATGGAAGAATAAAGTTTCCAACTGAGAGATTTGGGGCAGAGAAGGAAGTTACCTTTTCTAAAGTATAAAATTTATTTGTATCTGATGAGCTCTGTTTTATGGAAATCCTTCACCCAGTAGGAAATGTGCGTGTCTGTTGTGACCCTCCCTATTTCTCAACTGTGAGCACTGGGAATTGTAATCACACCGCAAGTGATTTTTCCCTTCTCTCCTCTATGACTTTGTGCTGGAGATTTGGAGTAATTCACTTTTTCATGGTTGCTCTGTGGTGTTCTGAGGCAATCAAAACAAATCTAAGCCTTTATTACCCAACAGGTAGATGGAAAATAAGAATCCAAAAGGCTGGAGAGCAACAAATTTGGCAGTTCTTTACCCAGATGAATGTTTTGTTGCTACATACAAGCACACATGTACACACAGATACATGCATGCTATACACATATGTACACATGTAACATGCATACAAACATACATACATAATTAAAATATCCTTAGACACATACTCCTGATTGCTAACTTTCCTCCTCACTTGGACATCTAGAGGCAGTCCGTTTTATGTTTTAATTATTAAAAAAGAAAAAAGAAAAGATTTTTTTGTTTCTTCCTCCTCTAACCTAATCGATGACAAGGCATTAATTATAATGGTTTCCAAATCTTAACTGGAAATGCCAGTTTGATCACAAAAGGCTTAATTCAAAGGGCATGGGAGGGTCACCAGCATTATTTTCCATGGGGACAGTTTGATTTCCACAGATTCCTACATCTCAGAGACCAGATACTTGTCCTGGATTCTGCAGCCAGCCTAAGGCAGTGGGAGATTTTTTTTTTCCTGAAGCAAACAAATCTCCCTGTCTCATACTGATCCAACCTAATTCTAGCCACACAGCCCACACATTATATATTTCCTATTTTGAGAAAAGCATTCCTGGAGCAGGAAGTGGGCAGTTGACTCAATTCTCCTTTCCACTAAATTGAGACACCTCAACGATAAGAAAAGCTACTGTTTCTGTGACAGGGAAGAAGCAACTTGCTCGCTACTCTGAAAAATCACCCACTAGGGAAGAGAGGATGAGAGGAGAGTGGTGGATTGGCTTCCAGACACAGGACAGCTCTGAGCATTTACAAACTCAATCTGGCCTCCTCCCTTTACTCCTCAGCACCAGCCAACACCCTTAGAGAAATAGTCCCCGAGGGCTAGAAGCAGAATGTTGCCTTGCAATCCACACAAGACTTGCAAATCATCATTAGCTTTCATGGGCTCCCCATGCCTTATCAGTGCCTAGCCTTGTAACTGTGGTTTTAACAGCAGGATTCAGCCGTGAGTCTCAAGGTCACAACTGCCTTCAGACCTTCTCTGAGGACAGTATGTTGGGTCAATATTCTTCATATTTCAATAGTTACTATATGATCTCTGGGGATTCAAATTCTTGTTTGAAAGCGTAAATGACAGCTGTTTTCTCTTTTGGTTGTTTGTTTGTTTGTTTGTTTGTTTTTTGGGTGGGGGAGTGATCCAAGACAGGGTTTCTCTGTGTAGCTTTGGAGCCTGTCCTTTACTCACTTTGTAGACCAGCCTAGCCTTGAACTCACAGAGATCTGCCTGCCTCTGCCTCTGCCTCTGCCTCCCGAGTACTGGGAATAAAGGCATTATTGGTACATGAAAATGATGCTTTGTCTGTACTGTTTTTATTTGGCTGGAGGAAATCAATGAAGGGACTTATGAAATACAAGTAAGGGAGAAGAGGAGGAAAGAAGAGACTGGAACTTCCTGCTAAAATATTGCAAGAGTTCACAAAAACGTTAGTACTAACTAGCTTTCACAATCAACGCTAGTAGACATTTACCTCTTTAAAGGAGTCCGACTTGAGTCTCATAACAGAAAATTTCATCTCTGCAGAAATGCAACCAAGGAAAACCAGAGGTAAGTAGACAAGAGCCTAAAGCCAGAGGCATGGCCTCCTTGCTAATAGAATTAGCAAAGATTTATTTTGTTTTTACAGGTGCCAGACGCTGTTAAGATTTCAAGTATGCAAGTATTATCGCTTCCAGAACAGCAGCTCCAAACTCATAGGTGGGATTGAAGCCCAGCTGGAATATTTACTAGCTGTGTGACTTCTTAAATACATTTAAACCTCCCCCAGTGTTTCCATTTGTTCATTTTAAATAGGTATTAAAAATAGTCCCCCAACTCATTTCCATTCTAGAGAAGAGATATCTGCACTCTAATGTTCAATGCAGCATTATACAGAGTAGTGGGGAAAAAAAATGTAGCAACAACTTAAGTGGTCATTGATGAATAAAAAGATACTTGTATGCAGTGTACACATATAATGAGAAATTATTCAACCTGGGGCTTGGGAAGATGGCTCAGTCATCAAAGCATTTACCATGCAAAGATGAGGCACAGAGTTCAGATCTCCAGAAACCCACTTAAATAACAAGGATGCATGGCAGCCTGCATATAATTCCAGCCTCAGAAAAAAAGAAAGAGGAGACCAGGGCAGGCAAGCTACCAAGGTTTACAGTATCAGTGAGTTCTACACTTCACTGAGAGTCCCTGACTCAGAGAATAAAGTAGAAGAGTAAGAGAAAATGCCTCCCCGCAGCAACTTCAAGCATCCACATGCACTCACACACGTGAATGTGTTCCTTCACCCATGCAAACATACAACTACACAGGCATGCCCATCATAAACAACACAACAGAAAAATGTAAAAAGGATGAAAAAGTGAAGAAATTGTTCCACCTGAAATGGGAGAAAATAATTCTGTTACTTAGGATAAAATAGATGAAGTAGAGGACGCCTTGCTAAGCAAAATAAGCTACTCACAGAAAGACAAATGTGTAGCATTGTCCTCACTGGTCCTCTCCAGAGTTAAACTCACAGGAACAGGAGAGAGAAAGCAAAGGTTGTCAAAGGCTGAGGGAAGGAGAGGTGGCAGTGTTGGTTCAGCCAGCACAAACTCTGCACTGCAAAACAAGCTTTGGATAGCTGCTGAGCAGCATACCTGCCTCTAACGGGACTGCACTGTGCAGTTAAAAGTTTAGTAAGAGCGTACATCTCACATCCAAAGTTCTGCACCAATAGGAAGATAAAACTTCTAAAAAGAAAATCCTCACCTTACAGGATGTTTTAAGGCTATGTGAGTGAATATATCAAGCAAAATGTGGCAAATGAAAGGAGCTTTTAAAATGGAGACCAGTGCTGCTATCTACTTGCTAGAGATGAAAAGAGGGAATTTCAAAAGGTTTAGTAAAATTCTCAAGGCCACAAGGTGAATGATGAGCAAATCTGAATTCAGGTCACCTGTCTTGAAAGCCCACTGGTCTAAGTAGCAGACCCTTCCACCCAAGGAGCAAACTCCTGGTGGCCCCCATGACTTGAACTGGAGATGGCCAGATAAGCCAGGGACTACAGAGAAACAAGATGCTGGTGAATTCTTTTTGGTCAACAACTGTGGCAAAGCGTGAGACTAATGACACAATTACTGGTTACTGCAAAGCTGACTGTGCCACATGTTTGAAAGCAGCCTTGAAAGGACCCCAGTCCTCAGCGGGAAGACGACACACACGGAGAAAGCTGTTGCCTGAGACTAGCTTTTCAGGTGACACTCACCCCTGCTTCTCCAGTATGACACCCACTCCTGCATCTCACATATGACACCAGCCCTGCCTCTCACACATGACACCCACCCCTGCATCTCTCAGATGACACCCTCCCCTGCATCTTTCATAGGACACCCCCTGCCTATGTTTAACCTAAGGCCCCACATATTAGGCCAGTACCCCACCACTGAGGTTTATCCATAGTCCTTTTTACTTTTTATTTTGAGACATCTCACTAAGTTGCCCAAGCTAGCTTAAACTCCATTTGTAGCCCAGGCTAGCCTTAAACATGTAGTCCAGCCTACAACTACAACTACAGGCCTAAACCTCCAGTCCCAGATTCATTAATTCTTTTTATTTTTTTGTTTGTTTGTTTATTTGTCTGTTTGTTTGTGACAGGTTTTCTTTGTGTAGTTTTGGAGCCTGACCTAGAACTTACTCTGTAGAGCAGGCTGGCCTCAAAGTCATATAGATCTGCCTGCCTCTCTGCCTCCCCGGTACTGGGATTAAAGGTATACACCACCACCACCCAGCCTCCATGAATTCTTGAAATCATGAATTAAAAATTTAGTGAGGGCACATTTCACATAAAGCAAATAGAAACTACTGTATATGTAGGAATATATGCAAGTTCCTAGCTAATCTGTTCATTTTATATGTATCTTTTGTCATTCATTCCATGATACTGCATTTCCCTTAGTCCCTCCCATACCTCCATGAAATAGAAACGTTAGCTTTCTTTTATAAATGAGAACTAAAGAAGTTAAATGACAAGGTCACAATGGCAGAGGTAGAATTTAACCCATATATTTTCTTGGTTCCTCATTTTAACCAAAGGGGGGAAAAAGCATTGGCCATTGCCTTATCATTTTGATTGTGGTGCTATATTTTATATAAAATGGATTTAATGGGTATTTAGGTAAAGCTCCCTAATGGTGTAATAGTGTTGCTTTAGCACAGCTTGTCATACTTGAAAGCAACTCAGTAAGTGCAATTCTTCCTACTAGCCATATTTCTAAACCTATTTCCAATTATTAATCCTTATACATCTCTTATATACTGTACAACTAAAGAATCTAGAGAGGAGATTATTATTCCTACTTTAGCTGGTGGAAATTCTGACTCTTATAGAAAGTGACTTGCTCCAGTTAAAAGATTTTAAAGTAGCTACATGGGCCTGGTTCTCCAAGGTTTCCATCACAGTTCATGTCCTGCCTTTGGTAACACTTCCCAAATGAGTTGCTAGAAAATGCAGGAGCTAAGAAGATGACCCAGTGGTTCAGAACTCTTCTCTGCATGTATAAGGACCTGAGTTCAAAGGACTTTATATATGAGTACTGGATAGTACTATCCAGTACTCATATATAAAGCTGGCCATGGCTTCATGTTTGTGCAATTCCAGATTTTGGACATGAAAACAGAGGCTCCTGAGCTCTCTAGCCAGCACACTAGCAGACTAGAAGAAAGAACAAGCTTTTAACTTAGTGAGAGACCGTGTCTCAAGAGAATAGGCAGATAGCAGTAGAGTAAGAAACTAGTGTCCTACTCTGGACCATGTATATGTGTATACAGACACACATAATCCATACCCACACATACATAACACACACTGTACACATACACAAAGCAGTATAATAACCCAATATCTTTTCTACAAATACAAATCATTGATATCTACATGCTAGTATCCCAGATGTCCATATAACCTTACAAACTATATTTACATTGAGACAACTTATAAGCCCAGGAATATGGCAGGATTGCTTGACACCTCAGAGTCCAGTTCCCCTAGATAAGTTGCAAATATCACAAATATATGTTTACAGGCTATGAGCTGCTAGCAGGTCAAAAGTGCCACCACGCTCTTTGAAGGAGAACAAGAGACTAGAAGAGAAGCTGAAGTTGTATGAAGTATGGTCATTAAGAAGACGCAATGTGTTTGTTTCCTGACTGTAAAAAGATAAAAGAAAAAGACATCAAATATAACCAAAATGTCTGCCACCCCACAGCAAGCACTCTAGCAGCTGAATAGTCTGCACTTAACTCAGCTTTAGTCTAGAGTGGAACACTCCAGGTTGAAAAACGCCAACATGTCTTTGTTTCTTCTTTCTTCCCTGGGGTCAAGAGTGGGAGAAAATGAGCTGGACAAAAGGGAGACATAGAAAGAGACAGAGCCTGGGGAAAGAGGAACCAGCTTGCTTTGATGCCTAGTGCCTGGTCACACAGAGGTCTTCACTGCCCTTGAAATGTAGGCACTCCCTGTGCCGGATGAGAATCCCAGTCTCATAATGGCCACTCAAGAAATGCTCGTAGGAAAAAAAAAAAAAAAGGAATGCTTGTGGGATGAAGAGCCTGCAGTTCTCAAAGTGATGGAGATGACATCACTCCTGCCCTGGAGGGGCTTGCAATTGAAAACTTCTGACACTAACACAGACAAAAATCGACAGGCTATCCAGATAATGCACCAAGAACTTGGAGCAATCAAATAAGTGCATACTCTGATTTCTTTAAAACATCATTTATATTGTAATCACAGACTGCTCAGTTCCCAACCATCATGAGTAACCTGGAGTTCACAGACTATGAAAACGAAGTCACAATACATTTCGAAAACAGTCTTCAGCAACGTAAATATGAAGCCATTTTGAGTGGAGATGAGCAGGCCGTCTTCACAGAACCATTAGAAGGCATTTGTGAGTGAGTCGTGCATAAGAATTTCCTCTCAATTCTTTTGAAAGGTAAGTAAAATCTAAAATCGGCAGCTAAACTAGTCTCCACTTGGACACAGATTTAATTATTCTGGCTAGCTCAGAGGAGATCTAATGATTCTAATGGATTCTTAAACTGCCCTAAGTGGTTCTCCACACTTGGCTGTGTCCACAGCCACAATAGACTGAATTATCTCCATATGGAGAGGAAGCTACACTGGGGGTCAACAGGCGGTCTGACAACACCACTCCTGGACTTTGCACAGTCTCTCACAGCAGCTGCTGCTGCTACTTCCTAATGGCCTACCCGCCCCTTCCTGCTAACTCCCCTCTATCCCCCCCCTTCTCCACTGCCATCTAGCATGCCTCTGCAGAGAAACCTAAAGTCTTCTGGGATTGCTCCCCAGCCTACCTACTGCCCAGTGAGAGGCCCTAAAATGTAAAGAGGAGAGAAATGAGCTTGTAAATGCTGTCTGGAGAGGTTAGACTAAATATTTTGTTAGAGTTGGTCTCTGGAGAAATATTTGTTCGTGAGGCAGATGTGAACACTCCCACTAAGGATCAATAGTGGGCCCATTTGCAGTACGCTCAGCATTCAACATGTTTCTGGGCACTTGCCTCACCGTGTGTACTTTTTCGTCTACTTAACAACTGTGGCTGTCTGTGTCTTATGATGCTGCTGCAAGCCCTGTTGTTATCCTTGCCTGAAAGCCGAAAGGATCAGTGCATTAGCATCCTTCCTCTATACCTGCATCTAGGCGAAGACTTCCCCAGCATAGCAGTTCCGAGTGTGCCTTTCCTCCACAATCAATGGAGCTCTGAAGCACTGCCTTAATATAAGCCAGTCCCCGGGGAGAGTCTCCTGATGTTGTTTCCCAATATCCAACCCTCTGCAGATCCAGCCCTTGGAAACCATGAAGCCTCTGTGTGCTGACTTCCGTGTGATACATTTGCAGGTGTCAGTCTCTCTTGGACTCTCGACCTTTCTCCATCTGTTCCACCTGTCCAGGACCAGCAGCAACGTTTTGAAAGAGAAGGAGTACCACATAGTGGGAGGAACATGGACAGACACTGCTTTCATTTTCAGTTTGTCCTGTAGTACCATACAGAAAAAGAGTACAAATGACAATATTCAGTTTGAATGAGTTCCATAAGATTAAAATTGGGGGCTGGGGAGATGGCTCAGACTGGAAAGTATGTGCTTGCCATGCAAATGCGAGGGCCTGAGTTCAGATTCTCCAGCATGTGTGAAACAGCTGGGCCTAGTAGCAGTACCCTCCAGAATCCCAACACCAGGGAAGCAGAGACAACACCTGGGAGGAGGCAAGCACAGCACCTGGGAGGCAGGAGCAGCACCTGGGAGGAGGCAGGAGGAGACCTGGAGCTCTCTGGCCAGCTAGTTTAGCTTAAAGATGGAGTTCCAGTTTTAGTCCCAAAAACTAAGGTGGAGAAGTGATTGACAATGACATCCGTTGCACACATACATGTATGCATGCTAAAATAAAACCTAGAAAGAACCTTGCTCATATGTTCTAGACATGTTCTAAAGTAGCCCCTTTTATTTATTCTAATAAAAAACCAACTTGTTCTAGAAGCTGGGGTTGGCATTCTATTTAAAAGAAAATTCTGCAAGTAATTCTAGGTTAGAGAAGCAGAGCTAACAATTATATAAGCAAGTGCAGGAGGTGGGGAGGGGAAGAGATGAGACGATTGGGTCACAGACTGTGCCAAGAAGCCGGAGTAGCCGTTCTGCAGACAACTGATGGTTTTGTACCCACCCAGCATTTCAGGAGCAGCCTGGCCCTTTCACAGCCTCTGGGCTTCGTTTGTCCCCGCCTCTCAGCACATCTATGGATGGTGTGCTGGCTGGCAACAGATTTACAACAGTGTGCTGCTGACGGAAGTCTTTGACTGGGGCAAGCTGCAATATGACCCCTTTCTCCTTCAAGTTTATCATCAATCAATGGTGCTCTGCCAGCTCTATCAAGAAGACCCTAATCTCTTTTGCCCTTACGCTTCGGGAAAAGATTAGGCAGCAGTCGGGAGCTTCTAGTCTATAAGTTCGCAAGGACTTTTCACACAAGAGCAAGCACCCAGTAGGCGTCTAGAAGGCACCAGTCTCAAGGGAGAGTAAACAGTGATTGGTCGCAGGCACCTTATGTCTCTGCGAAAGAAGAATTTCCTGTGGATCGTCAAGGATACCCGTGCCCCTAGGATGTCTCTTGACGTTCTCCTGTGTTTGAACATAACCCTGTAAGATGATATTAGGATTCATGGAGCCCCACTCCATTGATAGTGAGGATCATACCTAGATGAGTGACTGAACCTGAGTAAATGTCAAGACAGTCACTTTTCAAAAGAACTGTGGGCTTCGCGGCTAGTCCTTGCCTCACATTCCTGATCACCTCCGGGAGTGCCCACCAAATGGAACTCACTGTCACCGCCCCACATTTCATTGTTTCCCATGTGCCTTTAAGGAATCATTCTTGATCTCAGTCATAAAATTGGAAAGCCGCACAACTGACAAGATGATCCCCCAAGGCAGCTGAAATATGGGGTAGATTGAAACCGACAGTTAATTTGTAGCAGTAAAAAATAATGATATCATCATAAAACAAGTTTAAGATTAGACTAGGCTCAAACACTGTGCGCCCACAGGATATATAGATGGGTATTGTCAAGCTTAAAAAACAAAGCAAAACAAAACTGAACCTCCGGGCTTCCACAAGCGCTCGCCCTCTTGCTCTTCTATGGTACACTACCGCCATCTGATGGTTGGAGCCAATAAAAAGTCTAGCAGGCTCCTAACTCCTGGAATATTCCACTCTGCAGAGCCTGTGTTAATTGCTATGCAAACGGAAACATATTTTTAACCTCGCAGTATCATTGGGATGGTGCAAATAAGTTAGAACTCCCTAGAATATCAAACAAGTGAGAGAACCTAAGAGGCGAGAGATTGTCAAAAAGCCCCCGACCCTGATCCGCCTGGCTCCTAGTCGCCCTTGCTGGGTGAGTACATCCCTAGCGCATTGCCTTGTTAGCCTTGAGCTCTCCCTACCAGCGTTCCCCTTCCCCTTCCTCCTCTCCAGCTGCCTTCTCTCCCAGGCATCCTACAACCGCACTTCAGTGATAGGCAAAGCAGCAGCTCTCAGCTAAAAACAGCCTCCTCCTGCAGATCTTAGGGAGGAAACCACTGACACTTGTCTTGTTCAGGGAAAGCAAAGCCCCAGTTGCATTAAGTGAGAAAAGAAACCGCGGGCTTTCAAAACCCACCCAGCAGCATTTTGCATGATTTCCTCAGGGTTTACCTTGCATTATGTCTGGATGCTCTAACTTGGCAACAAGTGTTCTTTAGAGGCAGAAAGGATAGAGGCTTTATACGCAAATAAAATCCAGCCACTATAAAACCCTCCTCATTTTATAGCGTGTGCTCAATCTTACCATTTTAGACACTCCGTTACTATCACCACAGGCCTCAGGATGCCAAACTCACTGGGAATAAAGGAACCCTCAGCAAATCTTCCTTCTTCATCATGACTAGTGAGTGTTTTTTTTTTTTTAATTGCCTACGATTTAATTTTTTTTTTGCTTCATTCCCATGTAACAATAGTGTAATAAAACATTGTATAAAAGGCTTTCATGTTTTTACCTATTTAAAAACCTTTTCTTGTCACTCATACCTTCATGCCCATTATTAGACAACAATTGCCTTTAAGCAAAATCTCTAGGTTTTGTTTGGTAGTGATGCTCCTCTGCGAGAAACGAGACCTGCAGCCCAGTGCATCAGAGACCTGCAGCCTGGTGCAGCAGAGAGACAAGCTGCATGCTGCAGGGCTGTACACACCTGTGACTGTCATGATTCCAGGCTAAACTGGTACCCTCCTGGATAGGCTCTGGTACCCTCCTGGATAGGCTCATGCTTGCAGCTTCCTAAACTAGAAGCTCACTGTCCAAAACAGTCTGAAATGTTCAGCAAACACTGCATCCAGCCCCTACCACGTCCCACCTCCTCCATGCTACAACTTCATAAATTTACAGTAAACACTGACTGAACAAGAGTCTTGAATAAAACTTCCATTTAAGTTATGTTGATATACTAAATGCATTTACAATCACTTTCTGCATGTTTTTGTCATTCAACACCATCAAAGGAGCCAACGTGAAATGACACTAAAATAAAATAGGAATTATCTGTCTTACCAAATAGCAAAGGGTTTCAGTAAAGAATAATACTACTTTGATGCTAGGAAAAGAAATCTTTGCTACGCACTGCTTGCATGAGTGCAGTTTGGAGTAGCCCTTTTGAAAAAGGAGCTTTTACATATCCTGCAGCTTGTGCATTCCATCACTAGACTTTCATCTTAAAAGAGGCATTGCTAATGAGTTCCACAGTAGACATCACCCGATCCTGTCCACCATAGGGAAAGCTCCAGAATTCAAACATGCCTCCCCCAAAAGTGTCATTGACCTTAACCCTGGAACCTGTAAGTGACTTTACATGATACAAAGGACTTTGCAGATGAGAGCAAGATAAGGGGCTTGAGATGGAATGGTTTGCCATGATCTATCTGGATGTGATCAGAGTAATCACAAAATGTCCTCCTATGAGGAAAGCAGATGCCTAATATCTAAAAAGTGATCAGACAGCAGGTGGGAGTAATGCCTGGAAACTAAAGGAATTTCCCAAGCCAAACAATGTAGGCAACAGCTTCTTCAGCAGCATTTTCAACTTGTAGATCACGACCCCTTTGGCCAAACCTCTTTCTCTAAACAAAATATTTACATTACAATTTAGAACAGTTGAACAATTACAATTATGAAGTAGCAAAGAAAGTAATTTTATGGTTGAGGGTCTCCACAACATGAGGAACTGTATTTAAAGGACATAGTGTTTGGAAGGCTGGAAGATACTGTCCTAGAGGGTAGAAGCAAAACAGACCATTCTTCAGTGTCTCCCAAAGAATGGTAGTTGTGGTCACACCTTGACTTTAGGTGGCACGCACCTCGACCAGCGAGGAAGAACGACCACACCTTGAGGATTCTTCTCAAATCACGCTTTACTGGAGCCTCTTGATTGAAGGGAGAGCAGGAAGCGAGGGACCCCGAAAACCCAAATGCAGCTGCTTATATAGGGAAAAAGGACACGGGTCGTACCCTGATTGGTCACAGCTGAACTGCAGACACCTGAGGCCTCGGGATTGGCCAGAGACACCGCTCCTATTGCGCATGCTGGACCTGCAGGACACGCAGCCCGAGGAGGCATTGCCTAATATGGAGTTGTTTACTGCATCCTGTAGGGGAGCGGTTGCCATCCTGCAATGATAGCGGCTCGCGGCTCGCGGCTCCCCACATCCTCTCTTCCAGAATAAAAGACAAAATTTGCATTGTTTTAAGCTACTATTATATAAAAATTTATTGGTGTAACAATAGTACATGGCTATGCCAGCTATCAAGACACAGAGAATCAGTGTAACCAATTTAAGAGTCATTACGGATCCAATAGTCTACACTAGAGGGTCGGAGGGTTATTTTGTTCTAAGATTTTAAACTAATGTTTTTCTTTTACGGTGATGTTTTTTAAATGTCAATATAATGATGTCATGGTCCATCTGGGAGACAGCACTATGATCTCACAGCCCAGGTTTGTGTTTATAGTGGCATCAGTGTCCAGAAAAGGTCCCAGCGGTCCCACCATCAGCCTGAACCATATTATCATTTGGTAAATGGCTGTCAATGTCACACTGACGCTGGGTGCTGCCATTTTTGTATCTAGTAAGAATAAATTTTGTGAAAAAGGTTTTGATTTAAAGTTACATCAATACTGTATTTTAAAGTGCTCTGTTAATTTGATTGACCCAGGAAAATAATGGATCATTGCTTTGATATGAATTTGTTATCAGAAGATAATAACAATGACACAAAGATGGTTTCATCAGAGCCAAAACAAGTTATTTTTGTCAAGAAAAAAAATATACAACAGATATTGCACTGCCCACTATCGAAACTCAACTCTAAGTGACTGTTGGAATTTTAATTATGCTGATTTTGTATCTAAATCAAAATTGTAGATTTGTCTTCAAATTTCTGTTATTTTCCTTTTTCTACAGAGAGTAAGAACTTAACAAAATAGTATATGAGCCCTCCAGTAAGCATAAGAATTTGTTTTTCTCTTTGAAAATGGACTGTATATTTGATCAAGTCTATAAAATATAGACTGAATCAGTTATAGAATGTCTCTCTCATGGAGTAGCATATCATTACAAATGATGTTGTAGAGGCTGGGGAGATGGTTCAGTGGGTGACAGCACTGTGTTTATTCTGCAAGCAAGAGAATCTCAGTTTGAATCCCCAGCACTTACACAAAGGCAAGCATGGGTGTATGTGCTCACAGGCCCAGGACTGGGTGTTGGAGACAGATTAGACCCTGGGTGCTCCTGAGTCAAACAGCAAACTTTTAGTTTAATCACAGATGCTGTCACAAGAAAGTAAGGCAGAAACTGACAGGGAAGACAGCCAAGTCTTCTGTCTGCACATGCAGCACAGAAATACACACTCATGTACACACATGCATACATACACAGACACACACACACAGAAGAAATAACATAGGAAAGTGTTTAATAAAATGGTGATGTGACAATGTGCTGATGAAACTGAGGTAATTACAAACTGTTACAGTAAGACACTAACAATGAAAAAGAAAGAACAGAAATACACAACTAAATGTTAATTATCACTAGTTTATTTTCCTTGTGCTTTTTGACATTTTCAGAAGCTTTTACAAAAGATATTACCTTTACGGTGAGAAAATAGATCTTCGGGTAATAAATACGAGGTCAAACTGCTATTTTCTCTTGGTGCTGATAGTGTAACACTTTACTTCTTGACCTCTGAAAAACTATCTTTATGAGCAAGATAGAACACAGTGCATTATGGGAGACAGAAGATTGGGTGAGAACAACTGCCGGAATCCATCATGTGTACCCAGAACAATTTTGGGGTAGCTATAACACGTGCGTAATCACACATGCATGTGTGTACATATGGATAGAAGTTCCAGGAAACCTGTTTCCTACTGTGTAAATAAATTGTTTAGTTATTGCTAAGTCACTTTTCTAGTGAAAGGCTAGAATACACCTTTCCTTCCTGGGCTGCCACACTTTCCATATTCCCATCAGCTAATGTTTATAATTTATAATCTTAAAAAGAAAGGAGAGAAAGAATCCTGGATCAAGGCCTGGAGAGATGGCTTGGTTTTTAAGCGCACTTGTCCTTTCAGAGGACTTGGGTTCAGAATGCAGCACCCAAATGTTGGCTCATAACTACTGGAAACTCCCATTCCAGATATGCAAAGTCGTCTTCTGACCTCTATAACACACACACACACACACACACACACACACACACACACACACACACACAGGCAGGGGGAAACCCTCACACATAAAAATAAATAAATAAATATATATATATATATATATATATATTTTTAATTAAGTCCTGGGTTTTGTAGTGAGATATTCACTTTGTCCACACCTGTAGCACTGACCACACCCTTTGGGGGTAGGGACAGGGGTGGATATGATCTGAGAGAACTAGGTCTGGGGAAGGGGCCCCAGAGCACTCTCTTGCTTGCTGGACTGGGACAGAGAGCATCTGGAGGCATCCTTGGGACCAGGAACCTGCTGGTGTTCATATGTCTCTGTTGTAAGTTATTTCTTCCTGAATAAACATCTATTCGGCCTATCTGTTTTTTTCTGATCCTTATTAAACCACGATAGGGATTCTTTCTCAAAGTTTTACTATAATTTCAAATCATCATAAAGAATGTGTTTGCCAACACCATTCAAGCTAAGACATGGCAACTCCTCAGAGCTATTCATCCGAGAACTAACTGGCAAAGCTTACCTTCACTGCCAAAGCAAAAACCAAATCAGGCTTACTTTCTCACAAAGAATCTCTAGCTCTTTTGTTTACTCTAAATAAGCATGTTGAATATCATCACATACATCCTTACCTGTAAATCAAAATTCATTGTTAGATTGAGAGGGAAAGACCTGAGTTTATTGCTGACATGCTGTGAAAATGAGTTTATTTTTTTCTTTTTTACTTAAATTTGAAACAAAGTTGTTTTACATGTCAATCCCAGTTCCCTCACCCTCCCACTCTCCCTTATCACTCCCACCAAACCCCAGCCCATCCCCTTTCTGTTCCCCTGGGAGGGTGAGGCCTTCCATGGGGAGTCTTAAAAGTCTGTCACATCATTTGCGGCAGGGCCTAGGCCCTCCCCCATGTGTCTAGACTGAGAAAGTATCCTTCTATGTGGAATAGGCTCCTAAAATCTATTCGTATACTAGGGATAAATAAATACTGATCCACTACCAGAGGCCCCATAGACTGCCCAGTCTTCCTAACTAAGACCCACATTCGGGGGGTCTGAGTCAATCCTATTACGGTTTCCCAGCTATCAGACTGGAGTCCATGAGATCCCCTTGTTCAGGTCAGCTGATTCTGTAGGTTTCTCCAGCCTGGTTTTGACCCCTTTGCTCATCACTCCTCCCTATGTGCAACTGGATTCCAGGAGTTTGGCTCAGCGTTTAGCTGTGGGTGTCTGCTTCTGCTTCCATCAGCTACTGGATAAAGACTCTAGGATGGCATATAAGGTAGTCATCAGTATCATTATCGTGGAAGGGCATTAAAGGTATTACTCTCCACTATTACTTAGATTGTTATTTGGGGTCATCCTTGTAGATCTCTGGGCATTTCCCTAGTGCCACATTTCTCCCTAAATCTATAATGGCTCCCTCTGTTGTGGTATCTCTTGTTCTCCTCTATTCTTCCCCTGTCTCAGTCTTCCTGTTCCCTCATGCCTACCTCTCCCCTCTTCTTCTCCCCTTCTCTTTCTCCTAACTCCGTCTCCCCTCCCTCCATGCTCTCCAATGGGAGATCTTGTCCCTTTCCCCTCCTCTAGGGTCCTCGTTGTTTCCTAGCTTTTCTGGGGGTGTGGATTGTAGGCTGGTAACCCTTTGGTCTATATCTAAAAACCATATATGAGTGATTATACTTCTGCAATTCTGTCTAGACTTCCTCTGCCCTGGTTTTACAGTACAGCCCTATGACTCCACCACTGTGTAGCATAAGGTGAATGTGGGTGAGTGTGACTTTCTTTTATAGACTAGAAGTATTTGGGAAAGGAGACAGGGAAGAAGAAGACATAGCCCCATAGCCATCTCTGTGGCAGAATAGTTTGTAGAAAGCACACACATTGTCTGAGTCTGTTCATCCTGCTGCAACAAAATACCAGGGACTGGTTGTTCATGAGACTCAGACACAGTCATCATGTTTCTAGAAGCTGAGAGGTCCAAAGTCAAGAGTCCAATGATGCTATCTAATGAGGCTGCATCTCCAAGAATGGAGAAGTACTGTCTCCTCTCTGAGAAGAGGACATGGAGACAAGTGAACACAGCCTCGTATGACCACTTGGATTCGTTGAGGAGAGAGGCTCTGGTGGCCTCCTCACCCAGGATGGTGCCAGTTCCTAACTCAGGCCATACATAGTTGTCCTGGAGGAGATGCGTTAGCACTACCACACACATGAGCAGAGGATGGAGCACTCAGTTCCTGGATGGTTGTCAATGGCACTACTGCTTTAAATCCATGTGATAAAGAAAAGCATATTGGCCAAACAAAGCTAGAAATGGATTAAGTCAGCACACAAGCCTTGATAGCAAAACCTAGACTATAAAACACTAAAAAACATGCAGGGACAGCTACCTCTTTCAGTAAGTTTGAAGTATTTTCTCAGACAAAGTCATCTTTTGAAGACACATAATCTAGACAAGATTCTTATGATCATGCAATCTCATGTTTTCCCATGACAAGATGCCACTGAATTGTCTCTGATTTCAATGATTTAAAAAATAGATGCTGCAAGGTAGTTAGGTTTCTGGAAGACATATGTAAATTATTCAGAGGTGACACCCTTTTCTATTTCCCCACCCACCTGTGCTGGCCGGTTTTGTGTCAACTTGACACAGGCTGGAGTCACTAGCGAAGAGGAAGCCTCAGTTGAGGAAATGCCTCGTACAACTGAACTGTAGGTGAGCTTGAAGCTCTTTTTCTTAATTAGTGATTGATGAGGGAAGGCCCAGACTATTGTGAGTAGTGCCATCCCTGGACAGGTGGTCCTGGATTCTACAAGAAAGCAGGTTGAGCAAGCCATGAGAAGCAAGCCAGTAAGCAGTATCCCTTCACTGCCTCTCAATCAGCTCCTGCCTCCAGGTTCCTGCCTTAACTTCCTTCACTGGTGGACTATGATGTGGAAGCATAAGCCAAATCAACCCTTTCCTCCCCAACTTGCTTTTGGTCATGGTGTTTCATCATAGAAATAGTAACCCTGACTAGAACCCCATCCTTGGACTTCCATCACATATATAAAAAGCTTCCATTAGACTGTAGACTAGTGGGTAATAATTACTGTAATTTCATTAAGTTTAATCAACCAACAAAAAGTATTGGTTCATATTCTAGGCAGGTATTGTGTTGCCCTGTAAGAAATTTGTTAGCAGGGCTAGAGAGATGGCTCAGTGGTTAAGAACACTAGTTGGTCTTCCAGAGGTCCTGAGTTCAAGTCCCAGCAACCACAAGGAGGCTCACAATCATCTGAAGTGAGATCTAGTGCCCTCTTCTGGCCTGGAGGTCTACATGTAGACAGGACACTGTATACATAATAAATAAATAAATAAATAAATAAATAAATAAATCTTTTAAAAAAAAAAAAAAAAGGAAAGAAAGAAATTTTTAACATTCATGCCCATAAACTAATGAAAATGGCTGCAAGCAGATGAACTTATAAATAATATACTGCCATTTCATCATAGTATCTTACTGTGTTTGAAATGGAATATTGTTACAACTACTCCCATTAAATAAATCTGTCCAATATACTCACTGAAAATAAAATATAACAAATTAACCTAACACCCTATCAGCTTTTCTACATGGGAAGTTGAGCATCCCTATACGTTTTTAAAGTCCTCAGCAGCCCAGCTGGCACCGGGAGGGTGACATGTCTTGGTACCTACCCATCATTTTCGTCATTATTATGGATTCTAGCCACAAACAGCCTTCTTCCTTTCTCCACAGCCGAAGGTATTCCCATAAATTAGCCTCTTTTTGTAACATTTCCTCCCCCAGCACTCTCCTGATAAGCCCTACTCCCCTGGTCAGATTCCAGTCCAGAAGCCTGGGTCTGTGTTCTCACAAGGCCTTGGGCTGGTCACAGTTTATAGAGATAACTGTTTCCTTCACTTGGTTGGTGTCTGTGTCTTCACAAGCATGGATGACCTATGAAGAGTGTCATCTAAGAGCTTCCATCCCCACTGCATGCTTTCATGTCTTGAAACTGGGAGAGTTTGTTCTGACTCTGCCTGAGAAAAACCAGACCTGGATCACCAGCCAGAGCATCCGTGGAAGGACACTTCTCTGAGCACAGACTGCAGCCCCAACCCCTGACCTGGAGGTCTAGGGAAACTGTGAGGTTCATGATACTCCAAAGGATTTTTTAGACCAATACTCTGGTTAACAGGAAGCCAACTAGGTTGAGATCAGCCGTGTGTGTCCCTCACCCCACACTGTAGCTGCTCTTCTGTAGTTGACAGATCCTTCCATGAGCTTCACTCTGCTTTCTCCCATCTGGGCATGAATTTCATCTGTTTTCTTCACTCCAGAACCTAACAAAGCACCTGCCATCTATTAGACATGCAATGGATACTTATTGAATAAATCACCTTTTACCTAAGTCTCCCCTGTAGCACAAATGCCCTGAAACTTCCCAGGAGGAGAGATGCTTGGCACCTATATACCACTTGACATCTTTGCACATTAATCTCACTCTCCTTTCTTAATCACCATTTATTTTTCCTCCATGACTCATTACTTTTCACATACAAACTGCCACGTCCCCCTGAGAGGTTGGCAGCCACATAATTTAAACTGACCAAAAGAACTTTGCTTTTCTCATAACCTAAAAGACCCACAAAGATGAAAGAAAGAAAGAAAAAAAAACCACTTGCTGCTTCCTCAGCCAAGTATGCCTTTGAAAGATTTGGTTTTCTCAATCCAACTCTCTAATTATCTAAATATTCCACAGTACAAAATACCATATTTACATATGCAAAGCAGGGATGAGGATTCAGAATACCTAATTTATTCACACATGGAATGTTGAGACAACTACAAATTCAGACATTATATTTTTGCAGATTTACATCTCCAAAGCAACCTTATGATATATTTCTTTGCACAGCATTCTGGCCCTCAAAAATCCTATCTGCAAACAATTGATAGTTTAAGGACTTACGTTTTTAAGGCAAATATTTGGTATATGTTTGCAAATTGCGGTTCTAGAAGGAGGGCTATTAATTTACAGACCTCCTTTGAAAATGGGGTCCTTGATTGGTAAACATTTTGTTCTAATAGCCACGTAAAGAAGAGGAGGGGCTGTACTGATGGCTTAACAGCTTTTTCCTCCTAGGTAGACTCATTTAGAATGGAAGCGATTATTTAGAAATCCATTTCATTCTAAGCAAATGTCCTCACCCAGGGAAAATAAAACAGAGCTACTGCTGGCTAACTCCTAAGCAATTGTTGCCATTTTATTCTGCATTCTTCCTTATTATCCCCAATAGTTTAAATAAATATCTGTAATGGGTTGTATCTTCCTTATTGTACCATATAAAACCTACTCCATGCAGAAAATGCATCCTAATGAAATAATAGCCTTTCTTCAATGTTTCTAGGTCAACACTTAATGCTGTCTTTTTCTAATTTTATTCCAGTTCACAGCAGAGTAGAGGCGAGCTCTGCCCCGGAATGACACATTGTCTACTCAGCGGTCTGGCTGTTTAATGGTAAGCATCATTCCTGCGAGAATGTCTCCCATGAGGTCACCCCTTAGTCCATAAACTCCCTTAAGAGGCACTGCAGCCTGTCCACATCCACCTTCTCCTGGAATGTTGGATTAAATGATCTGGAAACTAAGAAGAAGAGATAGTGAACTCATGGCTAAGAACTTTTAAATACATGGAAAAATGAAAATGCAATAATTAAGATGAAGCTTGGACCTTCGAGCTCATCTCTTTTCCCCAGTTCCTTCTTCCACACGTCTGAGTCATGGCTCCCTCATCCCACAGACTGACTTGAATTTTAAAACTTCCCTTCTAGCAGTTATCTAGGGAGTCCTGAGAGAGCTAATTGAAGTATTTCACATAGTCTTTGTTTTCCCTCAACTGGTTTTCTCAGCTTAGTTTCCCTAAGGTCTAGCTTCTGAACAGCAGCATTCAAGACATCACACAGTTGCATAGCACACGCAGTTGTAGGCAGTATTCAATATGGAGATGGGGAGGAAAAACTGGGAGTGTTATTGTCTGGTATGCACAAGCTGGGCACAAGCATTCTCATGCAATTGTCGTGTGACAGCTTTGTTAAGAATCTCTCTATAAAACAGTATAGAGAGGGTCATTGATATAACCCTTGGTGAAAAAGTTAAAAAAAAAAAAAAAAAGATGCAGTAGGAACCACTGACTCTGCATTGTAATGTTAACATTTGTAGGTCAGTAACAATGCAGCTCAATTCATTGTAAATAAGATGTTTAAAAATCACATGTTCTATCCCAACATGTATTTTAAATTCTTCTTTACCTGAATTAACCAACCCTTAAAGCCAAATGAAGCACCATGGCCCATGATCTGAGTATGCTCTCCTATGCTCTGGCCCCACCCCAAGATGCTCAGTAGCAGGACTACTCTAAAGGCATTTGAAAGAGATTGTTTTTCTCTAACAAGCTCTGCTAAATTCTGGGCCTCAGCCAGGTAACTTATTCATGAGGTTAATGAGATCATTCTGCAGTGTTTTCTACCTGCATCTACAGAGTCCCCCTGCATCTTTTGAATGTATTGCCTTCTTCTTTTTGTATTGTATCACACCAGGCAACCTAAGGACTTAGGCAAAAGGGGAGGAAGATTTTTTTTCCTCAGTCATTTTGAATGGCTTTAGTAAAAGCTGAAAACACATCCCCCTGGATCAGAAATCTATCTATAGTCTCTCTTCTGCTCTACATTAAATTCTTCTACCCTAAAAACCCCTCTGCCTTTTCACACAGTAGTTCTCTCTGATTGTCTAAACAAGGATAGCATATGAAACATACAAAAGGTTTATGACCAAAGATCCTACTGATTATCATGTAGTAAAAGCATTGTAAAAAGCCAACAATGAAAGAGCAATTAGGCAGTCACTGCAAGTTACATTTCCAAAAGGTTTTGCATATGTGGCTGTATTTGATGCTTTATTATACATTTTTAAATCTGGGTTTAAAGATAAAGCTCAGAGATTAAGAAAGATCACTGCTTTTCTGGAAGACCAGACTTCAGTTCCCAGCACACACATGTGACAACTCACAACCTTCTGCAGCTCCAGCTCCCAGGGATTTGGTGCCCTGCTTCCAGCCTCCCGTGGGCACTCACTTGCAAACACACATACACACATGCAGATACACAGGTACACATAAAGAAAACAAATCAATATAAAACAGAATCTTGTGTGTACTCAATTGTTCTATAACTACTATAAAATAATTACCATAAATGTAGTGGATTGAGCAATACAAATTTACTGTTTCACAGTTCTGGGGAAAAATGAGATGCACCCTCAGAACTAAAATCAAGTTGACAGCAGGATTGCCTTCTACTGGGTGCTCTGTGGTCCGGCTTCTTAAACTGTGGGTCACAACCCCATATGGCATACCTGAATGTATGAGTAGTGAAAAATTTGGCAAGGTGCAAAATTACTGAGAGTACAAAGACCCAAAGGAATCTCAAATTCATAAGGACTGGATTGGTAAGAGTGCTGCACGGTATGTATGAAGTCAAAACCACATAAACTGGGCATATAATCCCAACACTTGGTAGACAGAAGCAGGAAGGTCAGAAGCCCGAGGTCAGCCTCAGCTACTTGAGACCCTGTCTCAAAAAGATTAAAAAAACAAACAAACAAAAAACCTCTAATGCATAATGAATCCCCAGTATTTCTGTTTCTGGCCTCACTTGTGTTATACTGTATAACTTCAGTACAGACTTATTTCTGAATACATAACATGTACACTTTAGAAGTTATGGTTTGATCTGGTCAAAAGCCTATATCGAGGAAGGTCACAGGCCTTAGGGAGGAACCTACACTGTCATTTTGCTAAGTGGACACATAGTTAACCTGCCTCCTAATACTAACATTTGTGCATATAGACTAGTGCCACCCTCAGCCCTCGTAAAAAGCTTTTATCTTCTTGAGTAGATGATGCCCCTCTAAGGGAAATAGTCACTGACTAACATAACTCCCAATTGGAAAAGCCTAATCATGTGGGCTAGGAAGACAGCTCGGCTGATAAAGGGGCTTGCTGCTCCTGGAGAAGTCCTGAATTCAATTCACAGCACCAGTGTTAGGTGGCTTGAAATCCCCCATAACTCCAGTTTCAGAGAGATCTGAGACCTCTGCCCTCTGTGGGCACATATGCTTACACATATATATTCCCATAATTTAAAATAAAAAGGAAATATAATAATAACATTTTTATTGTCTGAGCTCAGACTTGCATGCCAACTTGTGCCATGTCTCATCTCCCCAATTAAAAAGAAAACAATTTAGGAATAACTATAAGTCAGATTTTTTTGTTTTGTTTTGTTTTTCGAGACAGGGTTTCTCAGTGTAACAGCCCTTATAAGTGTTGGACCCTAATTCCAGGGTCCTGATGGGCCGGTGGGAGAGCCCCGAGACACAAACACCAAAACCAGGAGATGCAACAAGCAAGAGGTGTTTATTGAACGAGTGCACTCGGGTGACAGCAATCTCGGGAAAAGCTGCACACTGCTCAAAGGGTACAGGCTCCTTTCTATAGAGACAAACCACAAATCAGCATACATGCATGGGGCACAAGGTGATTGATTACAAAGTATGATCTCATGTTTGAGAGACCGCTCAGGTATGACCTGTTCTTATTCAAAGGATAAACCATAGAATGACTTGGAAAGTCTCCGGACTGTCCATTGGCCAGGTATGACCCAGACAGGGCTATTTATCTGGAATCATTTGTTCCAGGGTTGGGGGCCTATTTCCTTGTTGTAGGCCAAGACCTGTGAGAAACTTCTTTCAGACTCTGGCTTTCTCTTGGCTGTACATTTAGAGCCTTCAGTTAGTCCACAAAGATTTGATGATTCAGTTTCTAGCCCTATTTAACAAGATCAGCCTAGCATAACCACTAGCCCCATCACCATAGTAACTTTCTTGTTCTCATATCTGTTCTTTCCTCCCAAGTCAATGTCCATTGTTTATGATTTAATATATTCTGCTTGCTAGAACTATTTTTCTGCCCCTTTCCCACACCCTTGCTCTGCAAACTAAAATCTTTAATAAGATAGAATTTCAAATCATCGAACTTCCAGGTGGCAGTGGCATAAATCTTTAATCTCAGCACACAGAAGGCAGAGGCAGGTGGATCTCTTTGAATTCAAGACCAGCCTGGTCTACCAAGCGAGTTCTGGGACAGGCGCCAAAGTTACACAGAGAAACCCTGTCTCAAAAACCAAAAAAACAAACAAACAAAGAAAAAAATCAAGTCACCTTTTCCCAAGTACAAAATGAAAACCTGTCAAATATTTTACTCAGCTTAACAACTGAAGGGCAGACCAGAAAGCCTTTGCAACATGTTTAAAAAAAAAAAAAAAAAAAAAAAAAAAAAGCTGACATGCCACAGATATGATCAATTCAATCTACCAGAGACAATTAATTTACATTTCCAGGAAAAGAAAGTGTTTGCATTATTATCAGTTTTGTAAAACTCAGAAAGTTATACAACAGCTAAGGAACAATAAAATTCAAAAGAGCATCTCTCCCCCTTATGTCCTTAACAATCTTGCTCAGTTTTTCCTGTCAATATAGTGTTTCTCATGGCATCTTATACGTGTTTGGCACTCCCTGTGCACTTGGGATTTGGATGATTAAAAGGCTGAGTCCATTATAAAAATAGCAAATTGCCACATAGCAAATACCAAACTCATGATTGTCTGGGGTAAGAGTCCCCCATGATTTCTTCAGTCAGAAGGGAAAATTCACATCACAAAGTCTTTCCTTTCCTGCCATACACTTATCAAAAGGGACAGAGCCACTCGACAGTGAAGAGCCCAGGAGTGGTCAGATTTACTGCCGCTAAAAATGGGGCAAATTAAACTGTATGCATGCCTCTTAACAGGACAGGAAGGGAGTCATTTCTGTGCAGTTCGTGCCAAAAATATATACTAAATTAGCATCTGCCCAAACATCAAGGCAGAGAAATGAGGGCCTCACCAGAAAACAATTAACTGATCAGCGTGTTTCTAAGAGGCCACAGCCGCGGAAGAGGAACCTGAACTGAGGAACTGTCTCGGAATGAAGGACACCAGGGAACTAGGGAAGGTGGCATGGCTGCAGGAGACAACAAGCATTCCCGAGCCCCCAGTGGAGTGGTGACAAGAGCTGGGCAGGGCTCTGGAGCCTTGGTCAGGACCTCTGCTGCCGGGTGGGCATCAGGGCGGGTGTCAGGCTCATGGCCTCTGATTGCAGAGTGTCCACAGTTGAGAAGCTCAGTGAAGGACACGCGGGAACTTGTTGAACTCTATTTGCAGCTTCCTGTAAGTATAAAATCACTTCAGAATGAAAAGTTAAAAACAATTTTTAGAGCAGGAAGAGAGGGGAGGGATCCTGGCGCAGTTGCACTGGTGTTTGGGAAGGCCCTGTTCTTTTTAGTTTTGTTTTGTTTTGTTTTTAGACCTTTTATATCTAGCAATGGCTAGAGCTGTTCTCATTCATATTTGTTAACTGTTTTTTTCTTTCTTTTTTTTATTTAAATTTGAAACAAGATTTTTTTTTAACATGTCAATCCCAGTTCCCTCACCCTCCCACCCCCCCCCATCACCCCCACCAAACCCCAGCCCTTTCTGCTTCCCAGGGAGGGTGAAGGAAAGCCTTGTTCTTAAACTGATGCTGGTTCTGCTGTCTTCCCTGGCAATACTCAAGTTAGGAGATGGATAATGTGCTCACCCCTGGAGTAGCTGGACTCCCAGGCTTAATTACACAGGAGAGAGAGCGAGGGCCAGAATTTGAACTTGTGTCTGCAAGACGTGATCTCTATCAGCATCTTGACTCAGGTTAAACGTCTTATTTTAAACCTAGACTTCAGGTTGACTAAAGTTAAAATAATCTATATTGTTCTTTCAGAAAATTCATTTTTTTCTTAAAAAACAATCTTTTTTAATTTAATATATGTTTATATCATTTCTCCCTTCCCTCTCTTACCCTTCCCATTTCCAAACAACTCTTTTCCATTTCCAAATAACTCTCTCACCAAATTCACAGCCTCTTCTTTTTTAACCACTGTTGTTACATACACAAATAAATAAATACAACAACCTACTGGGTTCTTTCCATGTTCCTTTATGTATATGTTTTAGGGTTATGTATATGTTTAGATAACCAATAGGCAGATTGATTGATCCCTGATAGTCATCTGGGAGGTTCAGCCCCGGTAACCAATCAAGAGGTTCATCCCAGATAACCAATCAGGAGGCTCAGCTCTGGAAAACACTGAGGAATTGTTAACCGCCTGTAGTTCTGCTTCTATGCATAGGCTCCGTGAGATTTTACACCATCTTCACTGTCAGCTGTTGTAATTGTTCGGGTCTTGCTATGCAGCCATGTTGCTGAGATTTCACAGGTGTAGTAGTTTTTTGGGGTTTTTTTTTTTTTTTTTTTTTTTTTTTTTCCCATTAGCTAGATATGCTGACGCTGAGGTAAAATTCCAAGCTCCCAGGAGTCTAACCCAGGTGGATGACAAAGCCAATGCCTCCCTGGACCACAGAACAAATTTAAGGCCTATCTGGGCAACTTAGTGAGATCCTAAAAATGTAAACAAATAAAAAGGTTGTGCTATTTCTAAGTGATAGAGTGTTTGTCTCACAGAGACATAGCTCTAACATTTAATGCCCACATACTCATCAGAAAATAGTAAAGGAATGTGGAATTTTCTTTGAAGAATAAGAAAAATTAGATAGCTTAAGAACCCTTGGTGCAGAAACTGCTGATGTGAACAAGGGGGAGCTCATGCACCCCAGTCTGATAGCTGGGAAACCAGCATAGGACTGACCCAGACCTCCTGAATGTGGTGTTAGTTAGGAGAACTGGGCAATCTATGGGGCCTCTGGTAGTGGATCATTATTTATCCCTAGTATAGGAATGGACTTTGGGAGCCCATCCCAAATAAAGGGATACTCTGTCAGTCTAGACACATAGGGGAGGGCCTGGGCCCTGCTCCAAATGATATGACAGACTTTGAAGACTCCCCGTGGAAGGTCTCACCCTCCCTGGGGAGCAGAAAGGGGATGGCATGAGGTTTGGTGGGGGTGATAGGGGAGGATGGAAGGGTGGGGGAACTGGAATTGACATGTAAAACAACTTTGTTTCAAATTTAAATTAAAAAAAAGGAAAATAAATAAATTTAAAGAATAAAAAAGAAGAAGAACTCTTGGCAGGCTAACAAGATGGCTGGGTGGATAAAGACACATGGCACCAACCCTGAAGACCTGAGTTTAATCACCATGATCCTTGTGGTGGAGGGAGAGTACTGCCTCCCCCACCCCACCCCGAGTTGTCCTTTGACCTCTATACAGGCGCCTCTGCACACCCCTACCCACACACACACCAATAAATAGTAATAAATTTTTAAAGACTCTTGGCCTCAGGTCATGATATTTTCCAGGTGGGCAAAGAGATGGAAATTAAGCACAATTACAGGTATAACTGAAGTCATCAAATATGAACACCAGAAGGAAATTTTTAAATCCTCATGGGGGTGGAGCAATGGTTCATCAGTTAAGAGCATTGTTGCTTCTGCAGAGGCCTAGGGTTCTAATCCCAGCATTCACATGGGGGCACAAAACCTGCTATAACTCCAGTTCTAGGAGATCAGATGTCAGCTTTGGCTTCCTCAGGTACTACAAGAGGTGTACAAACATGCATGCATACATACATACATACATACATACATACATACATACATACATACATGCATACAAGCAAACAAAACACTGATACACTTAAATACATCTTTGAAAAAGTAAAACAATAATCTTGGAAGTGTTCCTGTGAGTTACTCAATCGCTTTTTAAGAAACATCTGACTTTTTCAAAAACTTCCATATGGATAATTGTTGTCAGCAACAAAGACCACCAGATCAAATCAAACAAGACAAGATGGGCACATCTTAGCAATAGAAGTGATTAACCAAATGAAGTGTGAAACAACCCAACCACACTGATAAAGGACTCCATCGCCGTTCCAGTGTTGTGATTTGAAATAACCTTTTCACCGAAAGCAGGCTTTGCATCGCACATATGGCCAGCCTGCGGGTCCACACCCACCACCAGCATCCTCCACTAATAATTGTAGTGCTTTTTGCCTTGTGGTGCTCACCCAAGTTAGCAAGGCCTGCAAACTCAGAAGAAACTGCAGACTGTCTTAGTGACCTGGGACTCAAGGCTTGAGCAGTGCTTGGCTCCCAGCCCTGGGGAGCACTCCAAATGTACACTCAGTGTTGTTGCATTCCTATGGACTGGTAAGCTTAAGTGTGACATTTTAAACTTCTGGTTTTCATCTGTTGCTTGACTTAAATTCTAAGTGAATCTCAAAACTTTGGGTAGAAGGAAGATACTACATGTGAGATTTTTTTAAGCGAGGTCTGACACTTTGAGGAGGCATGGAGGGAGGCAGTTTCTGTGTTCCTATAGAGGGTCTCCCATGTCATACTGTAGAGTCTGCTGCAGTTGAATTTCTGCCTTCCTGCAAAGCCTACAGTTTGCAGGTGCACTTCAGCCGCTGAGGAAGACAGCCCCTTGATTGAGAGCATGTCAAGCTGTCCTTCATGGAGGATGTAAGCACCTGCCACATTAAACAGAAAACCCATGGGTCAAAATCTAAGCTGAGAGGGAAAAGGTAACAGGCTGACCTGTGCCAGGGGTAATTTATGATTAAGTTAATGAATTTCTAATTAGGCTTATAAAGCCCTGAAGTATTTTCCGCAATGGTTCATCATGAAGCCTTTATTCAGGGAAGGCTAGAGTGCTTTAGATATGGGTCATGTAGCATATCACCACGTGGATCCTTGTCCATATCTCCTAGTCAAGCTCACTCTTAAAGACAGAATGGCATGTGCTAAAGCAGCCATCTGTTTAGACCTAATGTGACACTTGCTAGGGATACCTCAGGGTAATTGTCCAATTTCTTCTGAGTTGGAAAAACAGATTGTTATCAGTTTAAATGATACCTAATAAATTCCCACAAATCATTTCTAGCCTCCTACCCAGGACCTTTTAAGAGTGGGTTTGTCTCATAATTGAGAACATCCCAGAATTAAAAATAGAATGTTATTAAAAGTAAGGGCTGCTGTTTAATTAAGTGTACCCACTCACCAGCATTGAGCAGTGTCCTTATAGCAAAGCGAGGGGAG
The DNA here is from genome assembly GCA_030556225.1 of Cricetiscus sungorus. Classification (NCBI taxonomy): domain Eukaryota; kingdom Metazoa; phylum Chordata; class Mammalia; order Rodentia; family Cricetidae; genus Cricetiscus; species Cricetiscus sungorus. Next base: position 53,825,749 of record JANBXA010000328.1, read on the forward strand.
GAGGGGGAGATTAGCGAGTTGCCTCTGTGGCTGGGAGTGAATCTCCATTAATTCTGAGGTGTATAGATCAGACTGCACCTGGGAGGGGAGGAATGGGGGTGTTAATGGAGGTAGCTGGAGCAATCTATTCTGAAGTGTTCTAGCTGGGAAATGCATCTCCAGAGAGAGAGAGATGGAAAGCCCTGTGCTGGTGTGAAGAAATAAGACAAGAGTCAAAGATAAGTGTGCATTATGACTCCCTTTCACACGTTCAGACTTAATTAGCTTATTAAGATACAATCATATTCAAAAGGCAACAGCTTAGGAAATTCTTTGGGGCTTGGCATTCATAGCGGTATCCCAGAAACGTGTTCCTCCTTGACTCCGTGCACTGACACAATGTGAGCTGCAGAATTCTGCAGAGCTCATGGCTGACCCCAAGCCAATGGGAAAGCATTGACACCTACTCTCCCGGGCTGCCCCCACTCCCCACTGGGTCACAGCCGGCTCCTCCCCTTCACTCACATCAGGTTGGTCTCTGGGTATATACTCACTGCTATCTCCTGACTGCACATTCAGTTTGTACATGACCACACACAGCTGGCAGAATGAGTTTATTCCTCGTTCTCTTTTCCTGTCAAAGGGCCTTTCAATCATGAAATGCAAGCTAACCTTGAACGGAAAAACACTTTGATTTGATACACAATAACTCGGATCTCTCCAAGAGCACTGTTTCAGACAGGTTTATCTCCACTGCATTATTTCATTTAGTTCTGTGAAACGCACTTAGAAGAAAGATACTGTCTATATCCCCATTTTACAGACCAGTAAGCTGAGGCACGGAGTTAAGGATGATTTTTTTCCAGGACAAAATAATGTCTAATGGGGCCTGAATTTAAAAACGATGTCTCTCTGACATAAAAGACCTGTTCCTAACTCCTTTGTTGAGACTCCAAGACTCTCTGCGCCTATCTCTTTCTCTCAATTTTCTACATAGCTGAAATACTGACTTAACAAATGAATAGTAAATAAACTACAGCACTTCCCAAATGCATGGTACCCAGCATCCCTGTGTCCTTAATGTGTTTTTAACATGAAGAATGACCAATGACGAGGATGAGCAAACATAACAAATGGTTCTCAGTTGCAGGATGCACTCATCAGACCGTGTCATTAAAAAGTCTTTCTTAAGACAATGCTTCCCACCACCTTTTTTCTTCAAGCCCATTGTTTCCAGTTGCTACAAGCATCAGGAGTGACTTGGGCTTAATACACTGCCTCTATAGGAGAAAACCTCCTATGAAAACAGATTAAAGAAATCAGAGAAGAGACATGTTGTAATTTTAGGACCCTGATGAGTCTATTTTAAATCAGGTGGGTATGTGCTCATGTGATTAGCCAAAATGTCTTGAAAAATCAAAGGAAAAGAAAACCACAAGGACGGTTAAAAGATAATGTAAAGCAGAAGGGAACGAGTACTATTTAAATCAGGAGCAGTAAATTAAAGTCATTGTTAATCATTAATCATCCGAATCACATGCCATGCTGCGATGTATGTGCTCGCCCTGATTCAAGCTAAGATATCTAGAACTTTTGCAGGCTGTGTGCCATGTTTACTACCTTGAATTTTAGTTTTCTTCATGAAGCAGGAAGGGTTGCTGATTAATTTCTGCCTAATGGAAAATGGACTTTCCCCTTTTGTTCCAAAATAGCATTTAAAAGCCAAACTCAATTCCTTGATGATTTCCTTGAATGTTCATTAGCTCATTTCACAACAGAAGGATCTCAGATGCTGAGAGATTAAATTCCAGGGGATTTCTACCCTGTTCTCTCTTTATGTCACCCTGGCAGCTCTCCTCCCAGAAGAGGTCAGAGTCCTCACCCCATCTCTATGCATCTATGCAAATACTTCTAGACCCATTCTGGGGTCATATCCGAAATGGGAAACCTCCTAAATATAAATGAATTTAACACATTTAACTGGTGGATATCACAGCTTAGCAACTCAGAGCTATGTTAGTTGCTAATATACCTTGGGTAAGTGTGGAGAAGAGGTCTAGATCACTGTGCCATATCAGTGTCAACCACCAGCCCTAGAAGAGACCAAAATACAAAGTACGGCTTCTGTGTGTGTGTGTGTGTGTGTGTGTGTGTGTGTGTGTGTGTGTGTGTGTGTGTATGTGTGTGTAGCATCAAAGATCAAAGATCAACACAAGTTTTATATATGGAGGGAAGTACTCTACCCCTCAGCCATATCCTAGACTTCAAACAAGAATTTCTACCAAAATAATATCCCATTTTCATTTAAGTAGAACCCCACATCTTAAGTCTGCCCATTATAAGTCAGGGGACTATTTTTGTTTGCCCAAAGCATTCGTGCAAGTCTTTCCGGACTCAATTACATATTATTGGTCCTAGCAAGCCTTTTCTGGATTCCTGTGCCTGGACCCACACTGAGTGCCTCTCGTGTTTGTTATCATATCCTGTCACAGTGCTTTACATGCTCTAATGCACTTGCTTGTTATATTAGTTATTTGTTTTCCTTCAGGAAAATACCCAAACAGGAAGCAACTTAAGGAAGGGTTTCTTTTGGCTTACAGTTCAAAGGGATTTATTGTATCCTCATAATGAAGGCATGGCTAACAGTGGCAAAGGGCAGCTGGTCACCTTCATCAGCTATCAGAAAGTACAGAGTGGATGGGATGTGTTGGGGGATCAGGCTATAAAACACCAAGGCTTGCTCCCAAGAACTCACTTCTCTAAGTGAGTTTGCACCTCCTGAAGGTTCAACAGTCTTCCCAAAGAGCCCCAGTAGCCGGGGACCAAGTATTCACACACATAAATAAGCCTTTGCAGAGCATTTCACATTCATACCACACACCTTCCCTTACCCTCAGCACTAACAATGACTAATTATCCTAGTTACTAAGGATTCTAGCCTAGTCAGTGTTCTATCCCCCAGGGAGCTAGCTACATGGTGCCTAGCACATCAGAGGAAACCCTGACAGTAAGTCCATCCAGTGATCAAACGAAGGGGTGAGCACTCTAAAGCCCACAAGCCCTACTTGGGTGGGTTGAGGGGTGTCTGGCCTCCAGCAAATCACTGCTCAGGTCAAGCACTGAGTGGAAACCCAAAGAAACTCAGAATTCAGGAAGCGTTTCCATAGTTCAATTCAGGTAGAGTTCTCATGGGTCTAAGGCAATTATTTCAGAGCAAGACATGAGCATTCTCATATTTCAAATCAATTAAGACTTGGTCAATAACACAGCAGTTCAGTTCTAGTATTGAAAACACAATTATTTTTTCATTATTGAAATAGAGGGAAAGGATGCTACTTACTTAACAATAGCGCAACTGAAGTGCTTTTTATGATAGTCCACTGAAGTAGACATGGTTGATTGCTGTCTTAAGACAAGACAAGCACAGGTATCTTCTTAAAAAAAAAAATCTTGTGCATTGCAAGATTGCGGGTAAGAAAAATAAAGGAAATGAAGTAGTCTCTACCTTGAGAAATACCACCTCAATAAAGCTTTAGTTGATAAATCACCTTAGAATGGTATGGGGGAGACACAGTGAGAAATAACACTGACAACTCAATAGAAAGGAGAAGAGGTCATCAGAGAAGATGACAAGAGAAAGTCAAGTTCAAAGACCTGGTTCTTCAATGCTCTGCTCTTCCTACCCATGTTCCCCTGGAGTATACAAAATGACAAATCCAATCACTACCTCTATGCAAATGCCTCATGTGATAGACAGACTGATAGCACTCCTAAGACATCCTTATTCCTGGATGCCAAGAAAAGAACAGGTTTCTCAAATGGTTAAATGAATTTTGCACATGGCAAAACTCTAGGTGGGACCAATCTGATCCATAAGATCCTTATAAATGAAAGTGCACAGGAGAAACAATGAGGGAAATCGATGAAGATACTTTACTACTTTGAAGATAGAAGACAAAACTGGAGGCTAAGGAATACAGGTAGCACCTGAAGGTGGAAAAGACAAGGAGACTGTTTCCCTGGGATTCCAGAAGGACAGCCTTGCTGGCAACCTAATTTGACCCCAGTGAAATCTATTTCAGATTTATGAACTCTGGAGTGGAAAGGGGAGAGGATGTTCTCATTTAAAGCTATTAAGTTTGTGATCATTTGTAATAGAAGCAATAGGACACTAATACACTTCCCATTGGTTCTGTAGACCTAAGCCCTACATTCAAGCTGTTTGCACCCATCTCAGGTTCCCCTTGACTCAATTAGCTCCCAGAATCAAACCCATCATTCTACCCTATATATGACTCTATGCCATTTAGTCCTGGCTGTCAATATGATTGGCTTAGAATGGAAAGTAAAGCATTCTTCTGGGTGTGTCTGTGAAGATGTTTCCAGAAAGAAATGAGGGGAAAGACACACCCTTAATATGAGTGTGAATATGACTTTCCCATGTCAGGAACTTGGATGGGACAAAAAAAAAAGAAGAGAGAGAGAGAGAGAGAGAGAGAGAGAGAGAGAGAGAGAGAGAGAGAGAGAGAAGCCCAGAGAATTCTCCTTTCTTTGCTCCCACTGGTGTGATGTAAAAACTCTGCTCCTGCCACACCCTCATCACCATGATGCAAAACAATTTCTGGATCTATGGACCAAAGTAAACACTTCTCTGCTTGATTGACTTTCTTGGGTATTTGGTGATGGTCACAAACTATCTAACAACACAAACTCCAATCGCAATCTACCCACACATTTGGCCACCCTACCTTTCTTCTGGGTTAAGCCTAAATATTCATCTTCACCCTATTTGTTGGTCCTAATGCTAGTCAACCCATCGAGATAAAAGCCTACCTACAAATGCTGTTTTTACTGTCTTTGTCATAATCCTAAAAAGAATTTCAATTCTTTAAATAGATGAATTCTAATGAAAATTTATGACAATCTACATAGGAAAATCAGAAGGAAAGGGGATATAGGCAGAAGCCCTTCATACCCTTGACTGAATTGTTAGCCAAAAGGGAAGGGAATTTCTAGTAGAGGTGAGTCTTCACTAGAGAAATTGATCCAAGAACTTTTCAGAACAGAAAAGATGCAGTTTCCATAGTTACATAAAGTGAGAAATATTGGTGGAGAAATGAAGTAAAGTGATCTTTCCAGAAATATTCTAAAAACTCTCTTCCTTACTATGCCTCAAGCTCTCACATGTCACTCAACTATGAATTCTAGCAACCCTATTCCCAAAATGTGGCTATGGTGCCCATGAGAGCACTCCCTCACTACATCATTGGCAGAATCAGGATGCAAGAACCTAGTGATTCCCTAAGACAAAAGTTAGACAAATAAGAATCAGTTCATGGATGGTCCAGCTGACCTAATTAAGGTAGCTCCATGCCCTGTGTAAGGTGTTGAAAGAATAAGATATGTCACCCAAAGCTCAGCTCAATAGAGAAACTCTTTAAAGGGGTAAGCTCTTAAAAACCAATAAGGAAGAGAGGCTCACTTCTAGTGACAGCTTGTCACTATCCACGAGAAACATCCCTGCGTAGGCGGTCTCAGGACACCAGATACTGACTTTGTCCTGATGTGCCCTGCAACTCATGTCAATCAGTGTGGGGTTTTAGAAAACTATATTTGCAGAGACACCTGCTCTGTTGTGATCTTGACATTTTGTGCTGTTTCCAAAAACATATTTTATATAAAGATGAGTATCTCCTAGGTGTCATTCTTCCCTGTAAGTCACCAAAGTGGATGTCACACTACCTTGGGCAACAATCTGACTTTTCATTGCTATGAAGATGAAGGAACCTGAGAAAATTATGCAAATGGATAAATTGTCTACTTTGTTCACGGCTTCAAAGTTTTCAGTCCATGATAGCAGGGTGGGTTCAAAAACGCAGAGTAGTTCATTCGGTGACAACCTGGAAGCCAAGAAACAGGCTTGCTCTCATTCTCTCTCTTTTATCAGGCCAGATGGCACCATCCATACTCAGAGTGTGGCTACCCCTTAGTTAAACCAGTTCTATCTGGGAATGCTTCCATAGACTCACACAGGGGTGTGCTTTCCTAATCCCCCAGGTACTTCTCAACCAATGAAGTTGACAGTCAAGATTCCCAATCACAGTCACTCTTGGTAATCTGCAGTTGCTGGTCCCCAAGGGGCGCCTCACCATCCAAAGATTCAGTGAACAATGCCAGGCTAAACCTCAGGGGAGAGCCCAACCTCAGGGGAGAGCCTGATTGTGACTAGCCCACCAGCGTATACTCTAACTTAGATTCTTATTTTGCCAACATTAGCCAGTGTCACTGGGTATTTGCTGAAGGCAAGCAGTGTTTTCTGACCTTTGATTTTCATATTAGTCTTAGCTCAGAAATATAACCACTGAAAATACATATACATAAGTGTTTTAATGGTAAAATGCCCATCTTTCTCTTCCCTCCCCCTCTCCTTCTTGACCTCTTATTTTGATCTTAATCAAACCATGCTTGTTCCTTGCCAGTGCCAAAGACAGCTTAAATGAGCATGCACATCAGAATACCATCAGCATCATTATCCAGCGTCAGTTGCTCCTACCCCATTAAACTGCTATCCAAGAGTAGTCCAAACAGGCCCAGCATGTGCCACACTTCCTGGTTCTCTCAGGACAAGTTCATCAATAAATCAAACCTCCAATAGATAAAGTTGCTGATGCTCTGTCAGCTACATCTAGTCCCATTTGAAAGCCAGGTCCACCCTGATCAGTGGAGTTGTAGGAAAACATCACTCCTTATAGGAAAAGTCAAACCAAAGAAAATATTTCGTTAACCAAACCCCATTCAGGACAGGTACTTTCTTAAGAGTAGACTTCTGATTGCTTTAATCTCCATCTCAATTCTAATTGTCAAGATTAAAGCCTTGGGGAAAATCAGAACAGCCAAAATTATCATTTCAAAAACTGTCATTCTCACTAGTAGCTGAAATGTCTGAAACTAGCCCAGTGAGTTGGCTAAGAAAATGAAATAGAATAAGGTAGAAAAGACCAATTATTAGATATCAATGTATTGATGTATTTAGTGATTTGTTTAAATCACTGCTTATGCTGCCTATTTGCCAAGTGTGACTTCACTTGCTACCTGGATCAGAATGTCCTGGAGAAATAGCTGAGAGAATGGGCTGTTGCCCTTAGCAATCATGTAGGCTTCTGTGAACTCTCGTTCACATCCCCACCCCTCCCAGTAGTTTTAGAGTATAGAATGAGAATACAAACAAGACTAGCACTGAAGCCTTCCAGGCTCTGTCCTGGCTTCCTCTCTTCCACCCACACTGGCATCAGAATGTAAGCTCTTTGAAGACAGGTCTGGAAAATGTTACTGTGGCCTATCAAAACTAGTCTTTACCCACTGCGCTCTTTCAAGCACCTATTGTCCTCTGGGAGAATGGCTTGATCCTGAGAAGAACCTGCCTCACTGTGAAACATTTTGATCTACAGTTTGGGTTTGTGTGTATGGGGGTGGTTGCCTGCTCTTTCTGACTGTAGCCCTATGGGTTACAGCAGAAAAATCCCCTCGACAAAATGGAAGACATCTGGAATCGGGCTGAAGCAGGCAGTGCAGAGAAATCCCCCAGGAGTCACATTGCTGTCTTCAGCAGGATGACAGCCACATGTCTACACAGTCATCTCAAAATACCCAACAAGTACTTGGAAAGCTACACCCTCAGCTGTGTACTCCAGAAGCCCTGAGTTTCCAAGATCAGCTTCTGTAAATGGGTCACAGAGTTAAGGAGATATAAAATGAAGTGCTTTAAGTTAGTCATAAAATAACCATTTAAATTCTGAGCTGCTTCTCTGGAGAACCGCTCCAGTTTTCAGTGAATTCCTAGTTTTAAACTATGTTGGAAACTATCGTTGTTTAATTCCATCTCTTCAGATTATACCCCTAAGTGTGACATGGCACACACATTGTTACTTTCTAAAGCCATTTAAAATTCAGTTTATTCTATCAGTTTAGGGAAATAGTCACAGGACCTATCCTGACAACTGCTTTCATTTTCAAAATGATTCAGGCCTACTGGTCAGGCTTACAACCCTAGCAACCTGTGTAGCCAAGTCAGGAGGATTAAGAGTGGAAGGCCTGCCTGGGCTCTAGGGGACCTCAAGGCCAGCACGAGCTACTGTGTGAGACTCTGTCTCATAGCAAGCAAGGGCTAAGGCTGTCACTTTGTAGTAGAGCAGTTGCCAATATGTCTGAGGTCTTAGTTCAATTTCCAGCATCACAAAAAAAAAAAAAAACTTTTAAAAATAAGAAGATGAAAGAGTATTCATTCTAATCAGATGTACTGACATTTAAAAACAGAGGAACTTGGAGAGCTGATCTTGTGTCCCACCCAACTTCATATCACAAGTGACTAATTTCCTTACCCAGGATGCCACGTGACATGAGAAAAAAATAGCCTCAGCACAACAGAATCACGACAGGTCTATGACCATCAAGAGGGCTGCATCTGGAGCCCATAGGGCTACAGTCAGAAAGAGCAGGCATCCACCCCCATATACACAAACCCAAACTGTAGATCAAAATGTTTCACAGTGAGGCAGGTTCTTCTCAGGATCAAGCCATTCTCCCAGAGGACAATAGGTGCTTGAAAGAGCGCAGTGGGTACAGGACTAGTTTTGATAGGCCACAGTAATGTTTTCCAAACCTGTCTCCAAAGAGCAATTGTCCCCTTGCAATATTATAGATTTTCTTTAAAACTTTATCTCAGTAAATATAAGAGCTTAGAAAATTCTCACTTTACTATGGAACTTTGCTATAGTAATGTGTGCTGGAACTTTCCATTAGTGAGCTGTATCATACATATTCTCCAGACTAATTTGACCAAAGGACCTATTCATAGTGTCTGTTAACATCTCATGGGGTCTCTCATACTTCTAGGAACACAGATTGGAAAGGTTGCATGTGTTTAATGTGACAAAGCTCATGGAGCAGTAGTTGCAAAGTGAGTGCCTAGGGACCATCACTCCAAGCAGTCCTCTCTTCTGTGTTTTCGCCATCTAATCCCCAGCAATGATATCAAGTGTTTTCCACGACAACTCTCAACCTTCTAGCAGTCATCAGAAGTGGCAGGTTCAAGCCAAGTGACAAACAATTGTACTCACTGACATCACTCGGGAGCATTCTCAAGATCCTTTCCTGGCCTGTTTCTTGAATTCCGTGCAATTGTATATTCTCGGTGCCAAGACAATCTGGCTGTACATTTAATTTCCAGCTTTGTTTTTCGGAGCCCTGTCATTTCATCAATCAGAGCTATTCCATCTGCTAAAATGCTGACAAATCCAGCTGCTTTGTCACTTCCAATCAATTCACTAATGTCTCCACGTTCTGTTTCAATTAGCCACCTATTCTTCGCACTGTTTGATGACTTGATACTACCTACTGTCTGCAGATTAAAAACCAAATTACACATTGCTTTGTCCTTGATATTAAAAAAAATCCTTTCTTCTTTACCAAATCATTTCTATTTAGCACGTTTACCCCTCTTAAGTTAAATTGCTCTCTAACGCACTGAGAAGATAGAGGTTCAATTGTTACACAAAGAATGAATCCATACTGGAATGCCCCTCCTGACATTCACTTAATCCTGGTGGTCTCATTCAGAGCTCAATCTTCTCCCAGCTAAGGCTTCCCATTGTTGCAGGGTTTTTCAGGGCCTTCCTTTAAACACCTTGAAGTGTTGTTTACTTGACCATAATCCCTTACTCATTTTATTTAATTCACCAACTACAATGCTTCTACTGTCTATCGTCTGCTGTTTTTGACTTTGAGATGTAAGGAGCTTGTTAGACACAGTCATTCTTGATACTGATTATGTTATCACTCCACACCCACACCACCATCCACCCCCCAACCCCCACCACTCACCCCCTCCACCACTCCACCACAAGCACTTATGAAGTAGTAGCCATGTGAATGCTGTGTTTCAAGTGCATCCGGTGCCTCTTGTCTCCCTTCTTCTCTGAAAAGCAACCTATGCTTACCTATTTTAATTACATAAAATTGTATAGACTTTTTTGCTTTTGTCACAAAATGCAGAAATAGCATAGGATTCTGACTGTCCTTTTTCCATGCTCTGTGTCAGAACTAACAGCACGACACTGTTATAGCCTAAAGCAATACAGCAACCGTGCTGTGGGTCATATTTTTAACTTTAATGACAATCTGTAATTGCCTGCAGCCTGCCTTATTTCTGGCCTTGCTTCTTTCTTGAGGACCTGTGATAACACAGCTCCCAGTTGCCCATCTAATCTGCCTTCTGCCTTCTTTTATGTTTTCCTTTAATGTATTTTTTCATGGTTATCAGGTCTTGTAGCAAAGTAGTCTGAATCTATAGCTCTACCTTCTTCAGGGGACTCCAAGGAGCTAGAATTTGCTTCCAGCCTGCAAATTCTCACCACTGTTCACCTGTTTCTGTGGCTGGGAGCAGTGAAGACTCAACAATGGCAGCTTGACTTATGATGCCTTGAAATCACTATCTTTTCTAGACATTTGGGTGGGGTGGGAGGGACATCAAAATGTGGCTTGACCATAGAAGTTCCCCTTTCCTTCAGTATAGCAAGATTTCATTTGGGTTGTACTTAAAAGATGAGGTTGTCTTTGTGTTCCTAGACACTCGTTAAGTGTTTAAAATGAATACACATGTGCTTAGTCGTTCAGCAAATGCTTAGTGAACACCAACTCTATTCATTACTTTGCTTTTGTTGGACAATACACCTGACAAAGGGAGCTTAAGGAAGGAAGGGTTTATTCAGCCCACAGTTTGAGGGTGCAGTCCATCATGTCACGGCAGCAAAAGCAGCTGTGGCACCAGGAAGGTAAGGCAGCTGCTAACATTGTGCCACAGTCCAAGCAGAATAACAGATGCTGTTACCCGGCTCTCACCTTTTCTCCTTGGTCAGCGCAGGACCACAATCCATGGCATGGTGCTCCCCACATTTGGGGTGCATCCTCCCTCCTCAGTTAAACCTCTCTGGAAGTGCCTCTCCTCACAGACATACTTAGAGCTTTATCTCTGAGGTTATCCAAATCCAATCTAGTTGACAAGATTAACCATGCTCTCAACCTCTCAATGAATAACTAAGTACAGAGTTCCCAACTCCATTGTGCTTCTTTATGCATACATATCCACAGACTGCTGGGAAGCATGTCTCCTTATGAAGGACTTTATAAATCCCTCCCAACTGTAGTTCTCAGTTTGAAGTGTCCTGGAATACATGGGACATTCCTCTTACACCAGAAAACTTTCCCAGCTTTAAGTCATCTACAAACATGGTGGGCAGATCTTCCCAGGTTTGTCTCCAACCCACCACTGCAGCTTAAGCATATCACTGAGTATATTATTTCAGCCTGTTAAGATTCACGTTACAAACCAGCATGCTCACCATACATGTCTCATTCTAACTCCTTATACCCTCAGTATCTCATATACCCCAAGATCTGACACATTTATTAGAAAAAATAGCCTGCATCTTATTAAGAGAAGGCATCATGATTTGGGGGACATAGTTCTGTGATACTGCCATTAACCCAATCTTGTAGATGATAGCAAGGTAGTCTGAAAGGAGTAGTCGCTGTTCTTGTGTTGAATGTTTTGGTGGCAAACAACATAAAAAATCAGGCATGGGAACTAAACTGTGAAGTCAAAATCATTTCACATAACAAGACCCATGGAGCTAGGCCACTCAGAAGCTTCATGCCAGAATGTCACCGGAGAGATTTTCTTGGTGTCCTTGCATTGTGTCAAGGTGCCCATGGGAGCACTAAGCTATCCTCAGTGAGGACAGGTAGGAAGAAAGGAAATGGGACAAAAGAGGGAAAGACAGCTAATGGTTGTTGCTCCTTATCAGGAAGGCTTCTCTTACAGCTCACTGATCAAATGTGCCCTAAGCCCACACTCAACCCTCAAAGTCCTCAGAGTGTGGCTCACAATAGCCATTTTTGCCAGACTGAGGATTTCTTGAAAACTCAACCCCCCTCCGCCCCCGACTTCTTCAGAAACTGAGTCAGAGTCCAGTATCCCAGATTTTAATGAGATCTCCAGGTGACTCTGAAATATGTGACGTTCTGAAGGCTTCTGCCTTGGTCACAGTAAAACAGAACACTTTTCCAATGCCCAGATGAGATGAGTGGTGTGATGTGCCATTTGGACTGGGACTCCCTGCTGTCTGGAATGGAAAGGGGCTTCTAATGGTCAAGAAACGGAGAACAAGGAAATGGCAACAGAGCGAAAGGCAGGCGTGGGAATGGGAAAGAGAGGCCCAAGTTGTCATGGGAATGAAAAGCAAGAATCAGACCTCAAGTCTGAAATTACTGATTTTTGCAGATTAGAGGGAGCTAATACAACTAATAAACAGCTGGAGGAAATCAGCATTCTAATGAAAAATAGGCCTGATTATTCTACTTCAGATGTAATTTAAGAGTGTGATAAGCACCATATCATGACACATTTGCCGAAAAGCGATTCCACACTGCAAAAATCAGTAGCTAATTAGAACTTCAGCCAAGTGCCAGATTTCACACAATGTGTGAGGTGGGGTAAAGAAGGCTGTTTATCAAATGCAAATTACTGATTTTGCATCTCTTCCTGTAAACCAGTTTTACTTCTGCAGCACAGTGATTTATTTTGTTTTGCTTTTCTTTTTTTCTCAAGAGAGGATTGGAATCTCACTATGTAGCCCAAGCTAATCTGGAACTCTCAATCCTCCTGCCTTTGCCTTCCAAGTCCTAGAATTTCAAGCATACATAACCTCACTTAGTTCCTCCAACATAGTATTAGAACACACGCTATGTTTAGTTTCTGACTATCGAAGTGCCAAGTACAATAGCAGCTAAGCACAGACAGCTGTTGAGCCTTTGAAATACAGCTAACATGAATTGAGATATGCTATCCATATAAAACACAGTGGTCTTCAGACACAGTACAAAAGAATACACACATGAACTCATATCACTGGTGACTGCAGGCACAAGACCTACAGAAGGTCAAGCCAGGCAAAATCCCAGCATGGGTGGGGAAAAGTAAACAGGAAGGTCCACCCCTAGGTGAGGTGCTGCTGGGAAGAAAATCAAATTTCCTCAGGCATTTGGCCTCTTTGGGACTTCTCATGCTCCAGTAGGTAGCCCGTACACGGAGTGAACTCAGTTGACCAAAAAAAAAAAAAAAAAAAAAAAGAACATGACAAATTTGATAGGATGGACAGTGGCATGGAGGATAGAAGGAGTTAGAGGAGAGGGGATGGGGTATAGATTTTAGCAAAACATATGTATACACACACGAAATTCTCAAATGATAAACAATAAAATAACGGAGAGTCAGCAAGGAGGCTTGTTGGGAAATTTAAGCACTTGTCCCTTACAGCTCTCTTCCTCCCCACCCAGCTCTAGAACTCCTGTACTCTCAAGTTTGATCAAGCAAGGTTGTTCTAATAACTTTCTGGTGTGCAGTGCCCGTGCCTTGACCCCAGGTGTGGGTGGTGAATGACTCCTATACTTAGCCCATCCCCTGGCTTGGATATATAAGCCCATTACTCTCTGTAATAAAGGGCAACAGCTTCCTCTTCACTTCTCATGGTGGTCTGTTAAGTGTTTCAATATCAACAGCCTCTGCCAGCTCAGTACTCTGGCCGTATGGGTGCGGCAGTGGCTCACTGGGTGGAGGTACTCACTGCCAAGCCTGATGGTGATCTGAACTCCACTCTCAGGGTGGACATGATGGAAAGGGAGAATCAACTCCAGGAAGTTGGCCTTTGACCTCCATATTTGCGCTGTGATATGCAGACACACAGGCATGCACGCTCATGTAACACACACACACACACACACACACACACACACACACACACACACACGAGGGGGGGGGGGGTTGGGCAGGAACTAAATAAATAAAGGTATAACATTAAAATGTGCAAACTGGAAGGGGATTTTTCTGACTTCTGTTAAGGTATATGTGAAGGGGAGAGTCTAAAGACTTCTTGCTTCTCAACACTGCCTGAATTTAAGCCATGGATGCAGAATCCCAGGAGGAGAAATGAAATCTGAGCCTGGGGAGTGCCCAAGCACCCTGCCAGGACAGGGCTCTAACATGCCACGTGGCTGGGACTGAAGGCATAAGGACACAAAGTGGAGTCACCTTCTCTTCTGCATTCCAAAGACAGAATGGGTGGGAGGGAAAGCAGATGTGCTCAAAATAAAAGCTGGAAGAGGAGAATGAAGCAGAAGAAGGAAAAAAAAATACAAGAAATCAAGGACTTTGAAAGCCATCCCATTCCAGTTTTACCAAAGGGCAAGTCTGCTGCTAGTTAAATAATGATTTAGTCATTACAGTGACTCTTGGAAAGTAATTTATTCTCTCTTTGTATTATTGTTGTGTTTTACAAAGTAAATGTTCAATAGAGGCCATTTGAATGAATTAATTCTTGTTGCTTTGCTGATAATAAAACATATTTTAGCTAATGAATATTTATTCTGACGATTTTTATTCCAGTTCCTCCTCCACAGTCTACTCAATATGCCAGAGCAAAAGAGAGCCCCAGTCTGGTTCAGGGTTTAACACTTCCGACACCAAACTCCTCCTCCTATCACACAAAAAGACTTACCTCTGCTTGCCTCTCAGGACACTGGCTCCTTTGCTAGAGTGTGTTTCATGCTAGGGTCCACCATGATGCTTCTCAAACACACTTTCACTTAGCTCCCCCCACCCCACTTTAAGCACTTCAAGAATGGAGAATTGCATGCTCTCTCAGACATCGCCGGATCCTGACACTCCATAAGAATTGGAATTGTTTGGATGCTATGGCTGGTGACAGGTGTAGCAAAGTGTGGCAAGTCCTTCCAATAGCTTTCAGGAGAAGCTCACCTGTGGGTACTGTAAAATTTTGCACAGCCTTTATGGGCTGTCAAATGTGCCTTCTTGGAGTTTTATCATTCCACGAACAACTGCAAAGTCTGTGGTAAAGTCATAGGCTGCCTTATAGGCATTGTTCAGGCGCCATTCCCAATTTGACAGGCTACAATATACATTTGCTATGAGTGGGTTTTCAGTTCATAAGAGCCAATGCTGATGACAGCAGCCAAAATATTACCTCACAAAGAGAACAATTTATAGTGAAGTACATTGTATTGATTTCCTGCAGGACTTTTCAGGTCAAGAAAAGAACCAGGAAGCCCTTAACACAGACAGCACGGCCATCCCTGTTCACCATCAAGGTCCTCAAACTAGAAATTCTTTGAAGTCACAATTGAATCTTGCTGCTGAACTTGTCATGTGGAAGGTAGCCCCAAATCATTAGGAAACATCTCTGAGCTATAGCTGACGCTTCTATTTCTTCTCTGGCAAACCTGGCAGGAACCACTGTCTTCACTAACCCTAATCCTCCCCCTGGAACCCTTCTTTCTTCATACATGTGGCTCCCACATTCAGAAAGCCTTTCAACAGCAGCGATAATTTTAAGGGGACATCAAGCTGTTGGCTTTGTCCAATTCTTGTTTCTGAAGACTCATATTTTATATCAGAACACAACAGTAGGAGAAAGCCCTATTTAATCATATAAAAGTGATAAATTGCCTGGAAGCTTCTTAAGAAATCTGAGTTTGAAAGGTAACTCTGATCCCAGGCTCTTTCCTTCATTGTTTGCATTCTCTGCATCTGGATGCTGCTGGATATAATTGAGTGTGTTTCTCCCTTCCACTCCCACAGCCTCTGTGCCCTGAGCCCACGCTCTCCCCACTCTTCTAGATGTTTGTGACAACAGCTGGCAGGTCTTCCTGTCTTGGGCTTTTCTTCTCTGTAATTTGTTTTTCCTCCATACTGCTGCTTGTGTTATCTTCAGAAAACACAGTTTTGATCATATGGTTTTCTTTCTCAAAGTTTCAGAGCTCCCTCCTTGGGTTCAAAAACAAACACACACTTCTTCACTGGGCTTTCCGATTATGCGTATCTGGCTCTCTTACTTACAGTCAGTATCTGTGGTGGGCTTCCTTTTCCAAGCACCCACAAGGGTTGCATGAAGTAGCAAGCATGGCAAGGATTTCCTGGTACTAAGAGAAGTAGTGCTCATCTAGCCAGACTGCAGCCATGTGAGTGCCATGTCCAAAAGTCAGGCAGGGCACATTAAGTCACAGAGCACCATTAAAACAGAATAAAGAGTGTTCAGTCATCCTCCAGGTCCTGACTCCAAAAATACACACCACCCATTGGTTCCCATGCACAGTAGATAGAAGCCCTTTCCTGAAGCCCTTCTAGCCAGTCCAATACCCATACTCCTTCCCCTTTGTTACTCTGCAACTTCCCTAGTCTGAGCCTCTCTCTCTAGAAATTGACACTGCAACTTTTCCATTCTCTCCCACCCATCTGAAAACTATAAGGGGAAGGATTATACGTTCATGTTTTTATCTTTGGGTTTCCCAACACTCCTGAAGACTTTATGTGTGGCAGGGTTGGGACAGGGAGGGAGAGAGAAGAGAAAGAAGTACAGCCACAGAGCACACTTGGAAGTCATGGGAAAACTCAGGTGTTGGTCTCGCTTTCCACCTTGCTGGGGCAAGCTATTTTCCCTGCTACTGTGCTAAGCACTAGAAGTCTGCCTACCCTCTCCCCACAAGAGCACTTGCATTACAAATGTGTGCCACCACATCTGTCTTTGTACATGGACTCTAGTGTCAGGCTTGCATGACTAGAGCCTTAACCCTCTGAACCCTCTCTCTCTCTCTACCCCTTCCCAAAGTGCTCGTAGTATTATGCACAGAAAATCCCAAAGAAATGCTTGATAAAGTGACAGGTAAGATGCTTGTTGCCTCTTCTCATAGAAATTCTCCATCTTTGCTTCGTATGCTAGATATTTGTCTGTCTGTCTCTGGGGGGGGAGGGTGCACGCAAGTGTGGTCTCATGTGTGCATGCACAAACACATATGTGCATGTGTGGGT
This sequence comes from Cricetiscus sungorus, assembly GCA_030556225.1. Taxonomy (NCBI): domain Eukaryota; kingdom Metazoa; phylum Chordata; class Mammalia; order Rodentia; family Cricetidae; genus Cricetiscus; species Cricetiscus sungorus. The sequence continues at coordinate 53,842,664 of JANBXA010000328.1, forward strand.
ATATGTGGTGGGTTTGAGTATTCCATAACTAAATTGCAAGGCAATTTTTTTTTTAATAGTAACATGGTATGGGAGCTGAAGGAGTCAATGTCCTATTTCTTCATGCTTTGCAACTGAAGATTTTTCTGGCTTTCTCCAAGGATACTTGATCCAAATGGTCATGCTGTAAACACAGTGGGTAGAAAGTGTTGGGGGGGGAAAAATTCTGAAATACTTGCTAATTAAGTGACGTGTTTAAATTCCAAGTTACAAATTATTACCACCTTCTGCTTTCATTGGAGATGTTACAGTGCTTTATGAGACAGAGGTCATACCTGCACAATGACTAAATGGCCATCAATTTTGAAAAAAAAAATTATTCTCAATGTAGTGAACCTGAATTGAGGAGAATCAAAAGGTTTTTGTTTTAATTTACATAGACTATGTATTTGGCTGACTTTGATTTCCTGCTTCTTGGTTCAGTATCATTTTTATATCATGGACACAAAATATTTAGATGATGCCCTCAGTATGTAAAGCACCACACTGGACTATCTAGTAGATATAAGAATGCCCAATTAAGTTCTTCAGCTTTCAAAATTACTTATATTTTGGAAAATAGGATAAATATCTGAAAACCAGTATTGGCTCATTGCTGCTGCATTTCTAAATAATATCGGAATGTTACTAACTGGCTTCTAAATATTGCTCATGCTCAGGACTGTATGCTAAGCTAGTGGGAGTGCTTATTTAGAGTTAATGGGTCTTGTCCAGCAGTGTGGGTATATGAGCCAAAGAGAAGTTTGGCTTAACTGAAGATAAAAGTTTAACTGATAAACCATTTTTTTTAATTGAAAAGTTGGCTTATTTCAAGGAAGCCTGAGAGTATAATCATCTAAATCATGTCAAAATTCCATAACCCTGTTACTTCAGTGTAGTATTTAAACAAATATGCAGGCACAGTCATCTATCATAAGTAGAGTCTTACTACAGGAGCATTGCAAAAGTCATTTTATTCAAATGATGATGTGTGGAAAGTTCCCTTCTCATTGTCCTCTAGCCACTCTCCACCTGAAGGACCACCCCGTTTTAATTCCTTATTCTCAGCCTCTCCCAGAAATGCCTCAGGGTCTTCCATCTCATTGCCCTCTGCTAGGTCTACTGCATTGAAATTTTTTTTTGACTTTAGCATAGGCTCAGCAAACCTCAGCCATCCTCATTTCAAAATTCTAAGCAGCAATCTCCCCTTGCTTTGGACTTGCAGCTGCAGACATGTCTTAGAATTTAGTGAATCGTGTCACAAATTTCAGTTACCCATATTTTCTTATTCCCCCCCTCAAATAAGCAGCTTCACGGTACATTTCATCTACCTTTGGATCTTCGATGCCCTACTCAGGTAGACACTCAACACAGGCTTTGTGATAAACAAATTGAAGGAATGAATAATACAGCTATAATTTCAGCCCCTGTGAAAAATGAAAAAGACATGCAACTTCCAGGGTCATCTTCAAGCAGGTAGAAACTCCCCACAAATTTTATGGAGTTTATTGAGGACAGGGAACAAAGGGAGCCATAGGTGTTGGCCAACCAGGAACAGAGATGGAAGGGGCGAACAGGTGGGAGACGCTCCCCTTAAAAGGGAAAGCTTGCGCATGCATATGTACAGAGTTCTTACGCAACCACATAACGCATGATGTAGCCTCGCAACACAGGGACCTTTGAGCTGTCTAAGTATCTGCCTGAATACCTGTTGTCAGGGGGCAGGGTCAACATAATGCCAGGATGTCAACAACATGTGCCTGCACACCTGTGTGTTCAGGTGGCTTCCAAGACTGGAAGCACGTGTGGAATTACCACAGCTGAAACCACAGGCAGTTGTTAACTTCTCAACGTGCTAGAAACCAAGCTCCATTCTGCTCTTGACTGCTGAGTCATCTCTTCGCTACACCTTTCCCCATTTTTTAAAGACTTTTAGTTTTTACCTCTCACATTTTTCTATCAGCGACTTTAGACATTTTATTTATAATTTTGAATACCATATAAACCAAAAGGTTTTGTGTTCCAAATTTACCAGTTTTAAATTTCTTTGTTTGGAAATTGGTGTTTTTTTTTTTTTTAATTAACAAGTGAATAAGTAAAATGTCATCTAAAAGAAAAGGCTCCGTATGACCGCCTCTGTGCTGGGGGCCAACAGGAACTTACTGAACAGAGTTGGATGAGCTGTACAGAAACAGTGAGTCAAAGATATTTATTTTTATCTTTGCACAAGAACAAAAGTATGGAACATAATAGCCAGATGGAAAATGAAAAAAAAATATATCATTGTCATTTTAAATGAAAAAGAGTAAAACTTTTTGACAAAAACATGGAAAATACTGGAGGTAGGCACAATTCTTATAATAAAAAGTTGACCACATAGTCAGGAGAATGAATTCGTTGGTTCAATAGAAGAAAGTTCACTACAAGTTTCCACTCATGCTAGAAAAGTCCTCTTCTGATTCATGACCCTCAGGTCCGACACTGGACTTCAGGATCATGGTTCATTTGAAAACATCTTTAAACTAGGGGAGTAGTGTGTCTGCCCAGAGTCCCCTACATCCTAAATAACTTCCCAGGAGCACAGGAGTTGTCCCTCCAAGCCTGGACAGATGAATTGCAATCACTCTTTTCTACAAAAACTAATTCCAAATTGAACAGGGAAAAAAAAAATGAAGGAACGAGAAAGCTTTTCGAGAAAGAACAGCATGCTGTCTTAAAGAGGAAATAAATCTGTGCTAGAGGAAAGTGTTTCTGTGGCAGCTATGGAAACCCTGTTGCTCTTCCCAGTGTCAGCTCAATGTGGAGGCTCTTTCACCCTGTGGAGGGGTCCTCAGAGTCTCTCCTGCACAAAACACTACTGGTCCAACTCCACAGGCTCCCATGGGCTCCCTGGGTCCTAGCCCCTTCTTCTCTGGCTCCTCTTCTTCATTTTCATCTAGCTACCCACACACTCTGATTTTTGCACTGATCTCCCACTGGGTGAGCTGATTTCCAAGCATCCTTTCATTATTTCTAACTCCAATACTCCAGCTCTCCCCCACCCCTATCCTGAGCAGGAGCATTGACAAGGCCTCTTAAATCATACATCTACATTCTTATTCCTCTTTCCATACATCAGATACAAAACATGGCTGTGTTTGTTTGTTTGTTTGTTTCCCCCAGGGCTTTCCAGCCTCCCACTTTTTAATAAAAAAGAAAGAAAAGGCCTATGTAGCTAATTTTTCCCCTATAGTTTTTGGCCATATATAAATCACCAGTCCAAGAAATATTATCTTAAACTTAAGGGTTTAATAAAATATAAATACCTACCTTGAACTTTAGATTAAATTTTATTATGCTGGAGAAGTATGCAAATTCCAAGTAACAACTCAAGAGAAAAGAAAAAATGAACAGGGCCACTGGTTTTTCAATTATTCTAAAGAACCTTATATCAAAGTCACTTTGATTTAGGAACTTCAAGGATAGAAATTCTACTTATGGAAGGGCCACACAGGCAGCACTGCTGATAAAACTATTCAGGTATTTTTTAAAGAAAGATTAGCCCTGGATCTTAACTCTCCTACAGCTTGCTGGGATGATCTTAGTTTTAACCTTCACCAGTCATCTCCTTCCTTCTCAGGCACCAAATGCACACTTACGTTGAACACTAGCATAACGCTGAAAATTCTCTCTTAGGTACTCTTCATTCCTCTACCATCCAGCATGCATAACACATTTCAGAAGCCTAAAGTTTGCTCCTGTGCTCCCAAGTCTTTATTTTCAGAGCTTCTTTTGGCCTCTCCCTTCACGTGCTGTGCTTCTATGCTATGGCGAACTAATGCTCATACGATATGAAAACTTTCCTAGCATTGATACTGTTACTGCTAATGTTATTTTTCACCCTTCCCTTTGCTTCTTTCAAGCAGCATGTCCCCTTTCGCTTCACAATTAACTCAGCACAGCGTTTCATGGTATCGGGCTACAATTCTCCTGCATTACAGCCCATCTTTGTAGCTTATACACAATGATTTCCATCTCAAAAAAAAATCTCTAAACTGTGTTTTATCTCCAGAGCTGTGTCCTCCAACCATCTGCATTTGCATTTATCCCTTTGGCAAATGCTCCTCCAACTGTGGGTTCTGGCCCAGCCTCCACTCTTAAGCCCAACACTTGGTTTCAAGTCTCACACTCTCCAAGGGAATTCCAGCCCCAAACTCAAACTAAGAGATCCAAAATTCAACAAATGCCCCCTCAAATAGGATCCATTTATACCCATCTGATTTGAAATATGTGAGAGTCAAGCCTGAGAGATAGCTTTAGTGTTGCCCTGCCTGACTTTCGGTGGTTCTGGTCTGTCACCTTATAGAACCATCATTTCATTTATATCCAAGTGATCTCTAAGGTCACACTCTTACCACTTCACATACAAAGTGATCTTTGGGTCAGGTGTCTCCCCTTCAACTGAGTCTAAGCCTGTATATTCAAGAATCTTATACTGGCTTCCTCACAGTTGGGAGTACTAGGCATCAATTCTACTAGCTTTTATAGATTCGCTTCACAGTGGGGCTATGCTCAGCCATCGTCTACTCACCCTGTTTGCACCATACTCTCTGTTAGGTCCCACCTACATTGCCTTCCATGCCTGTCTCATTGTTACTGAGCCTTACACGTTTTCCTGATTTCAGACTGAGCCCAAGCTCTGCCTTTCCAGAAAACTGTTTGTTAATTCCAGATCCTGTGCTCCTTCAACTAAATCATCGTTGACAAACAAATACTCAGAGCATTTCTGTTCTTCCTGCATGTTCTGGATTGCACTAGGACATTGTTCCACCCATGACACTCATGGTAACCCTTCCACAAATTCTTGATAACCAGAGAGTAGGTTAACTAGCACAGATTGTTCTCCTGAGAGAATAGATTCCAAGCACCCCATAGTGTGAAGTTGCCTCAGAATGCACTACTGCATGTAATTTCTAGCTCTGGTGCTGATGAACCCCAGTGGTTCCTATTTAAAATGAAGTCTCTGCTGCTGGACTCACAGCCAATCTGGATCCTATCCTTACAGCCTTTGAAGCTGATTTTACTGTCCCTTCTCCCATTCTTCACCTTAACCAATCCACTATATTAGGCATGCCTATTATTTCCTTTGAAATGGATTAAATACAGCATTCAAGCAATCTGAAAGACTTCAGTAAAATAAACTTAATAAAATTTGGAGGAAGGAAATCACAAAAATAGAAAGTAATATAATCAAATTAGTAAACAAAATCATATTAAAATTATAAATTAAAGTCCATAACTGGGTCTTCAGGAAAATTATAACAAATCTAATGAAAAAAATTAAGCCACGTGTTTGTAATATAAAGAGAGAGAATATAAAGCAGATAAGGAAGTGTTTGCAATTATCTTTAAGTATATTTAACTCTTTATCAGCCCTTCTCAACCAGGCATAAGCTATACATTATTTACATCATCCCCAAGGGTCTAGAGTGAGGGCTGTTCACAACACTTCAGACGGGCTTAACACAGTTACAGAAATCTTTGTTTAAAAAAATGATTCACTGAGATCATAATGAAAATAAAACCATTTTGTGAAAAATAAATAAATGACTAAACATGGCTCAGGGTCAGGAAATTTGCTTAGAGAAAAATCATAAAAGACACTGACTAAGTCTAAAGCTGATCTCGGGCAGCTGACTGTATGGAGAAGTCCTTTCAAGTCTTCATGAAACATAAGCTTGAGGTATAGAAAAGGACATGAAACATCAACTGTATTTTAGGAAGCTAAACAATGGTACAGGCTAAAACATGTTGAAGGAAGAAATTACTAAAATCATGATGGTGTCTTATCTGTAAGTGTAGATTCACAAATCCTAAAAACATAAAACAGTTGAAACAAAAAAAAAAAAATCCACTCTATGACACAATACAGCAAAGTATGTCTAAGAATAAAAGTAGAGCTTAGGCTAGACAAACAAATTGGTTTATTGTTCAGAAAGCAATTCATTCATATATTAAAAGAAAATTCAAATAATTTTAATCGGTGCTTTGCTTTTGAAAGTGACATCATCCTTACCAAGAAGAATAGGACAGCTCTTGGTGGCTGAAGAGATGGCTTAGAGGTTAAGAGCACTGGCTGTCCTTCCAGAGGTCCTGAGTTCAATTTCCAGCAACCACATGGTGGCTCACAACCATCTATGATGAGATCTGGTGTCCTCTTCTGGCATACAGGCATACATGCTGACCAAACAATATATCCATAGTAAATAAGTAAATCTTTAAAAAAAAAAAAAAAAAGGGGGGGAGGGGGCAGCTCTGAAACCAGCACCACTCTGAGCAAGCAATGCTTTAGAACTGATGCCTAAAGAAAACAAGAATATGATGTACCATATTGCTATTAATATTTAACAGAATCCTGTAAATCTACCTAAGACATTAAAAAGTTGAAATCAAGGGAAGAGATAAATTCTTAGGAGATGCTAAATAAAATATCTACCATTTGCATGTAGTGTCACTGTACAGTAAAAAAGAGAGAGATTCATAATTAGTAAACCTAAAAAATCCAAGTATATTATTCAAAATTAGTAAATATCACAGAATAAATCTATAACAACAAACATAAAGTTCCTAAAATTAGTCTTATTGAATAACATCTAAAGTTATATAAATAAATAAGATGACCACATTGCAAAATATTTAATAGTTTAATTTCGCAAACAAACACTGTACCCCTAGCAGTTTGAAAGCTTTAGGTTAAGGTTGCTGATTCTCTTGAAATTGATTTTTCATGAAAGGTGAGAGGTATGACTCTAGTTTCATTCTTTTCCATGTCATTGTACAGTTTCCCAACATCATTTATTAAAGAGACTGTCTCCTTTCCCACGTCTGCCTTTGGCACTTCTAACAAAGATTAGGTGGCTATAGCCATATGGGTTTCTTTCTTTAATCTATGCAATTGGGCCATGTGTTTATTTTTGCATTAGCACCATTGTGTTCTTGATATTATGGTTCTATAATATATTTCAGATAGGGTATTGTGATGCCGAAATTGTTGCTCTTTCTGCTTAGGAAGCTTTAACTATTTGTGATCTTCTTCATTCCCATATGAATTTTAGAGTTTATTTTCTAGCTTGTTGAATAATATCATTAGAGTTATATGAGTATTGCATTGATTCTGTAGATCACTTTCTGTAATGTATTATTTCTACTGTATTAATTATATCAGTCCATGAGTATCTTAGTTAAGGTTAATGTGATGTCTTAGTTAATGAGATGAAACACCATGACTAAAAGCAACTTGGGTGGAAAGAGATTGTTCAGATTACACGTCCATATCACAGTCCATCATTGACAGAGTCAGGACAAGAACACAAACAGCAGGAACCTGGAGGCAGAAGCTGATGCATAGGCCATGGAGGAATGCTGCTTACTGGCTTGCTCTCTATGGCTTGCTCAGCCTGCTTTTTTATAGAACCTAGAACCATTGTCCCAGAAATGGCACCACCCACAATACACTGGACTCTCCCACATAAGTGTTGTACATATGTAGTTTTGGTATCAGAATAATATCTCCATAAAATAAAGTTGTAGTAATTAAACAATTAATAATAAATAAATAAATAATAAAGTGCCCTATATGACCTACAGTTCAGTCTTTCTCAGGCATTTCTCATTGGAAATTTTGTTTAACTTAATGTGAATGAGATTTTTCCCAACACGTTTGTTGTTGGTATATGTGAAAGTTACTGACTTTTGTATGTTGAAAGTTTGTATCAGATCTAAAAGTTTTCTGATTAGAAAGTTAGGGTCTTCTCTGGTGATATAATTTTCCCTTTTTATTTATATCCCTTATATTTCTTTCTCTTGTCTTATTGCTGTAGCTAAGATTTCAAGCACTATATCAAGTAAGAGTGGAGAGAGCAGGAGACCTTATCTCATTAGTATTTTTTAAAGGAAAGATTATCAGTTTTTCTTCATTTGGTATAATACTGGTTATAAGTTTCTTATATGTAACCTTTTTTATTAAGATATGTTCCTTCTATTATAATTTTTTCAGTTCCTATCATAAAGTGGTGTTTAAAAGATTTTCTGTATCAAGTGAGATGACCTTGTGATTTCTCTCCTTAAGTGTTGTGCCATATTACATTTATTAACTTGAGTCATTTTTGTACCAGTAGAATGAAATCAACTTCAGCTTGGTGTGTGAGTTTCTAAGCTCGTCCTTCATGTTCTTGAATTTGCATTGCAAGAGTTTTACTGGGAAAATTTGCATCTATGTTCACCAGGGAAATTGATCCACTCTGTGTTATGCACATACCTAGTTTTAGTATGGGATAATGCTGTCTTCTTGAAATGAATTTGTAGTGTCCCGTCTCTTTCTATTTTATGAAAGAGTTTAAAAAAACATTAGTGTTAGGTCATCCTTAAATGTCTGATAGAATTTGGTAGTGAATCTGTCTGGCCCTACACCTAAATTTGTATTTATATTTACATATATAAATGAAGGATATTGACTTGGAAGGGGACTATTCAAAGGCAAGTAAGAAGTCTTAAAGGGTGGAGGGAGACAAGAGAGGGCAATAGAGTACAATGAGGGAGAAAATGAAGACATATGTATATCACAATTAAACTCATTTCTTCATATGCTACTAAAAACTAATAATAAAACATTATATTCTCCCCTAATAAAAGTTCATATTGAAAGATGTCACTTTCTAAATAATATACATGTTTTTACAAAATTTCAAATTCAAATACAAATGAAGTTTTTCAATTTATTTAAATGAGTCTAAGATTTATCTAGAAAACTAAATGGTAAACACTAGCTTTGAAAACTGTTAAAAAGAAAGCAATGAGTATGGACTTGGCCTACTACATGTAAAAACTTCTATGAAACTACAATAATTTAAATAATGTTATAATAGCCCAAGATTTGACAGATTAATAGTATAAACTAAACAGCCCTAAAATAGGACTAAAAAAATATAAAAGCTTAATGAAGAATGATAAGTGAAAAATTGCATACCATAAAAATGCTAGAAGTAATTTGGTGCACATAAAACTGATTTAAAAGCAAAGGGGTACATCACCAAAGGAAAGACATAGATTTGATTGCATAAAATTTGAATGTCATTAAAATAAACTTTAGTGTAACATAAATAACTTTTCAAAAACTAACTACAGAATTCCCCCAGGAAAAATCCTCCTTCCCCCACAAAAGCATTTAAAAGTAAACTATGACCTTGGAAATATGGGTTTGACCTTCATGGCAGGTTGATAACCATACAAAGGATTATTTGCACATCAGTAAGAAAAAATGAGAACATAAAACGCAATGCATTTATTTTATATTATGTCTGTAATTACCAATACTGCAAGTTTAGTGTGTCTTAAAACTATTTGCTATTGTTTCACATCTCTGGAGATCAAAAATCCAGAACTATTCCATCAAGCTAAAGTCAAGACTGAGTTAAAATCAACATGTACACAAGGGTTGCTCATCCTATTTTTCCCTATTTTTTTTATTTTTTGTAAATAAATTTTTATTTAAATTAAAAACCATCCTATTTTACAGACCAATCCCAGTTCCCTCTTCCTCCCATTCTCCCATGCCCCCCACCAACCCACATCCTACCCATCATCCTCTCCCCAGGGAGGGTGAGGTCTTCCATAGGCGATCATCAAAGTCTGACACATCATTTGTGGCAGGACCTAGACCCTCCCCCATGTATCTAGGTTGAGAGAGTATCCCTCCATAGGGAAGGGCTCCCAAAGCCCATTTATGCAATAGGGATAAATACTGGTTCCCCATAGACGGCCCAGACCTCCCAACTGACACCCACATTCAGGAAGCCTGGTTCAGTCCTGTGCTGGTTCCCCAGCTGTCAGACTAGGGTCCGTGAACTTCCACTTGCTCAGGTCAGCTGTTTCTATGGGTTTTCCCAGCATGGTCTTGACCCCTTTGCTCATCATTCCTCCCTTTTTACAACTGAATTCCAGGAGTTCTGCTCAGTGCTTGGCTGTGAATCTCTGCTTCTGCTTCCATCAACTATTGGATGAAGGCATCTAACCAAAAAGCAGAAAGAGAACATGCAAATTAACAAAATAAGAAATGAAAAAGAGGATATAATAATAATGGACACTGAGGAAATCCAAAGAGTCATCATGTCATTCTTTGAAAACCTGTATTCCACAAAATTCAAAGTTTTAAAGGAAATGGACATTTTTTTTCTGGATAGGTATCACTTAACAAAATTAAATCAAGAACAGATAAGGAATTTAAATTGACCTATAACCCTTAATGAAATAGAAGCAGTCATCAAAAATCTTCCAACCAAAAGAAAAAAAGCTCAGTTTCTGTACAGAATTCTACCAGAAATTCAAAGAACAGCTAATACAAATTTTTTCTCTATGTTTTTTAAACTGAAGATTATATTCTACTACTATACTACACCCAACTCACCTCCCCAGCTTTCCAAACTTCTAGAAGCTGCCAACCTGTATTCCTTGTCCATGGCTGGTCCTCAGTCGGTACTGCAGTATCTTACATTCTGATCTGACCCCTGTCTCCATCTTCATGATTCCTATACTAACTAATCCTTGAAGACTCCAGACAAAAATATTAAAATGTTAACACTCCTATAGAACATAATGCATTCAATGCCACTAGTAGTCTAACAACCAGAAGACAAAATAATAGTGAGATGTTTACATTGCCTAATAAGTTGACACAGATTCTCTGAAACAGGAACACTTGATTTGAGCAAGGACCTTTCACACAATTTACAGAGCTTCAGATTTAGGAATTTTACACCATTTAGCCTAATTAACTTGATTTCTCAAAATTCTTAAGGAATTAGTTTTAAAAAAAAGATTTGGAATATGTAAAAGAAGTCCTGTCAGCAGTATTCCAAAGACTATTGAGTTAGAAACTATTTCCCACAATAAAATTTTTGATTAGAAAATAAGTTATAGAAAAGTACATGATTGAATCTTATGGTAATTAAAAATTAGATCTTCCAAGTTTTTTAGCAGTCAAGGTTATTCTCACTATACACTTGGATGACTAAAAATAAGGAGGAAGGGAAGCTGTATCTATCACAAAATATATGCAAATAAACTAACAATAGTTAACTTAGAGTTGTGGAGTAATGGGGTATTTTTATTTCCTTCATTATACATTTATATTTCCAAAAATTTTAGAAATAAATATTATTATGGTTGTAATCATTTTAAAGGGTAATTAAAATGTTTCCAAAGCTAAGGATGACAGATGTTGGCCATTGAGCTTTTGAATTCTAAGCAGGATAGAAAATAGAGTGTTATGCTGCCAAGATGGCTCAGTGGTTAAGAAAATAGAGTGTTCTACGCCCCCGAACCACAGCTCCCACATGTCAGTGGGAGCCTAGCTATACACGATTGCTGTCAGAAGCAAAGCCAACCAGCACTGCACATCATACAGCATCAGCATCACACAGTCACTCAGGAGGCCAAGGAAGAAGTGGAGCCCAGCAAGACCAAGCCCAGAACCCAGATTCAGGGGCACAGCAGGAAAAGCTTATGAGCACATTACTGAGCTTCCCAGAGTCATAGGAGGAAACTATACACGTTTTAATTCGATTCTACCACGGGAAGAAGGAACTAATAGGAATGAGTGGATACTGGGCCAAACAGACACAGACTGCACAGTTCACGGCAAGACAGCTTCATTTCAATGAATTAATAGAAAATTTTAGTTGAGCCCAGATGTTTCTAATATGGCTAATCTAACTAGTCAGCTTGCTATAGAAAGTCCCTATGTAGGTCTTCCAAGCTCTGAAATTACAGGCAGGCCATTTTATCCTCGTGACATTTAAACAGGTTCTGAGACTCTGAACTTTCTTCCTCACTCTTTCGGGGCAAATGCTGTATCAACTGAGCCATCCCCCATTCTCTTTATCTTCAGGCTACCCGGCTCATCTATTTTTCAGAACTTGAACTTACAGCCGAGCACAACCATGTATTTGTGAGTGTTCTTGATACCAAACAAATCACCTGACAGAAACTACTTGAAAGGGGAAAGATTTCTCTCTTCACAGTCTCAGAAGCTTCGGTCCATGGCTAGTTAAATCCATAGTTTAGATCCATTATAAATAAGGCAAAGCATGGTAATAGCAGAGACATTTGACAGAGATCTGTTCTTCTGATGGCAAACAGAAATCTCAGAAACCAAAGCAACACGACATCCCTAAGGGCACAGCCCTGTGACCCACTTCCTCTAGCAGGGTTCCACTGATCACCACCTCTTAATAATGCCAGCATATTCTAAATGACCAAGAGATTAATGCACCCTTTATATCAGAGCCCCTTGATCTAATTACCTCCACAGAAGGCATCGCAGACATACCCAGAAGTGGGCTTTACAAATCTGCTAGACATTTCTCAATTCGATCAAAGTGAAGATATTCACTCATTACAGCCGGTAAAGAGAAGCAAAGAACTTAGCATTACATTCAAAAAGATATTACATTACAGAAAGTACTACCTCAGAAGACTTTATCATTTAACATAAAAGAACTAGTATGTGGTGATAAATTGTTCATGATTTATTAAAGCCACTAGAGATCAAGAAGCAAAGCACTGAAGCCAGTAGATCTTACATCTACCCAGCTGAAATGGCAATCCTGCCTCCACAGATCCTCAAAGGAAAAAGGCTCTGAATTCCTGTCTTCTCCTCATCCTCCACTCCTGTCTCCACCTCCCTAGTGCTGGGATTAAAGGTGTGTGATCCCAGGTGCTGAGATCACCTTTGTGTGAGCGTTTCCTTTTAGGACTGGATCAATTTTGTGTAGTCAGTGTGTCCTTGAACTAACAGAGATCCATCTACCTCTTAATCCTGAGTCCTGGAATTAAAGGTGTGTGCCACCAACACCTAGCTTCTATAGCTAACTAGTATGGGTGCTTTGCTATTTTGATCTCCACTGGCTTTAATTCAATAAATCATAAACAGCATATCACCACATTAGTATCTTAGAATCTAAAGCCAATTGCTGGAGACCACATCTATAACCAATGGCAGGACTGAAGCCATGGGCAGTTCATAGCAGGATCCATCCCTCCCAGTGTTGGCCATCTTTGCATACTGTAACTGCATGCCTAAGACAATCATCACATAACAAAAAGGCTTGTTTTGACTCATTGCTCTGGAGGTTTGGTTCACAGTCATTTAGCCCTGTGTCTTTAACAATGTGATGGCACAGTAACTGTGGCAGGAGTTCATGGGAAAGGAAATTTGGTCACCTCCCAGGCAAGTAGGAAACAGAGAAAGAGACAAGACATCAATATCCCCTTGAAGATTGTACCCCTCACAAGCCCATGACTCAATATCCTCCCATTAGTGCCCCACCTACTAAATGTTCCATCACCAAGGGTAGTGTTCCAGACTGAGGACCAGGCCTGTAACATATGAGTCTTTGCTGGGGGAATCAAAATTCAAGCCATAACACTTACTGCAAGAGCCAGATGCTGCCAGATGAGCGACTTGGCAAGAGGATACTCATCTCATCGGGCCAGCTGTATGGCATCTACCTCTTTCTTCTCACAAAATACGACCCATCCACTTGCCACATCCCAATCCCTGTAACTAACACCTGCTGCTTTTATATTGCTAGCTCTAAAACTTAATGTGGGCAGCATTACCTTTTTCAAACCTAGTCGCAAAGATCCTTTTCTGAATCAGTTGCCAACTGAGTTAGCAATCAGCTGAAGAACATCCACTTTGGAATCTCAGCACTGCCAGCCCACTAGATGCCCTGTTCTTTGTAACTGTGTTGTTCATCCTTGAAGTCTCTGCATTTGACATTTTGCCATTTTCAGCTCATTAAATAAATTACTTATTAAAATAAAAGAGCATCCTGCAGTAAGTGCCTGGCCTGCTGACATGGAGCTAAGGAACAGTGCCAATGGGTTTTTGGTGCTGTCTGTTGTACAGAACCAACTCAGATAAAGCACCCAACCCCGAAACACTCCCTGCAGAGGCCAGGAACACACAAAAATTGAGGGCACGGGATGCATGGAGAGGCCATCCCTGCTTACAGAGAAGAAAGACACTTTTACAAATTGAAGGCCAAGACCACACTATTAAGCCATTGTAGGCCACTTACTGTTCTTAGTGAAAATCTGTAATGTACAATTTGCTGTTCTTGTATCCAAGGAAGACACATAGGCAGATAAATTGCCAGTGTCTCTAATCAGAGATGTGGACAACGGTATCATAAATACCTCAAACTCATTCTCACCTCATTTTTTACAAAACTACACTCAAGTAGCAAACAGCATTTGTGAGGGGCTTCCTTTCCTATTGCCCTGTTTTTTTTTTCTCTTTTTTTTTCTTTTTTTTTGAATAAGAGACAGGAAGTGTGGGTTTCTGTGATCCTATGAAAGGAAAAATGGGGGCAGATAAGGTCTTCACTTAGCTGGAATATAAAAAATATTTTCATGGACTGTTGAGTCTTACTAATTGGATACTTTAATGAAACTTGAAGTTTTTCTTCCTGGTCTCTAACACCATATTAGCCCTTCCAACTTTTATGGGTAATTTCTTAAGCAAAAGAATGTATGACTCTGGGGAATCTACTCATTTTATCTATCAGAAGATCTAATGGTAAATTGATAATAACTTTTCATAGAGAAGGGACCATTGCTTTTTTCCGGCTGCTTTCAGAACAGCTAATGAAGAGAGTTTCTTTCCAGTGTTCACTCAAATGAAAATTAGCATTAATTGAACATTAAGTACCAAGGAAACACCCACCAGCTCTTTCTCACTTCCCCCTCTCAGTCATCCTGCCATTTCCTGTGTTAGCATGCTAGGCGGAAAGATGTCTCCTCCTATTGTACCTAAACAAATCAGTGGACAGGAAAGTGATTTATCATTCATGAAAAGCAATCAGCTTGCTTGGAGCTGACAGCTGTTGCCTAAAAGCAGCTGAGAAGCAGACCTTTGGCAAAGTGTGAAATCTGGAACAAAATCCTATTACTGTACTTCAGCTGGCAATAAAGAGGCTGACAGTGATCTTACTAAACAAGCGCCATGCAGCCCTGAATGTATCTGCTAGTCCACTGATGTAAGCAAAAGCGGTCATCTTCCCACCTTTCCCAAGTCATTGCAAGTCTCAAACACATCTAGCAAAGACATGTTTAAAAGCTCTATTTTGGGTGGTGGGAGGTTTTTTGTTTGTTTGTTTCGTTGGTTGGTTGGCTGTTTTGTTTTGTTTTTCAAAATTTAGGAAAAATTTTGGTAAGCTGTTTTCCTCACACAACTCATTTTAGAAAATAACCACAAAAGGAAAGAGGTGATGAGTGATGCAAAGCGGTTAAGACAAGGCATGGCTTTTAGTTGGAAGAAATCCAATTTATAGTGGACTGCAGTTCCCAACTCATTTTCCTTCCCGTGCTGAGAGTGTTGACCCTTCTCTCTTGGCTTCACTAGACTCTAACTGTCCTAGCCACCAAAATGCCAACCTGGTGTAACCTCCAAACTGCCACAGACCCTGTGTCGACTCCAAACTGCCTCGGCCCCACTTTGGCCTCCTGAGCGCTTTGCCCTTGGTGCTCTAGCCTTCCTCTGACCTGTAAAACCCCTTAGGCAGCCCCCTCTCCTGAGCCTGCTCCTTTGCCACTTCTGATCTCTTCTCCCCCAGCCTCTTTCAGTCACATGAAACCTCTTGCCCTATATCCACAGAAGAACAGGTTTTGTTCGTTTGTTGTTTGTTGCTTTGAACACAATCCCTTGGCAGGAATGCCTCTTGCCTCCTCTTCGTGGCCAATCACGTTCAATCTTTAAGAGTCCATACATGTCTTTTTCTTCATTTCACAAACATTTTAGTAAGACTTGGGGTGATTCCAGCCCCTTGTCATGGGGGAAAGTTAGAAGACACAACCTTATTCCTACTGTCATACATATACTCTTAGTACCAATAACTAAGATTCTAACCTTGAAATCACTGAGTCTTCCAGTCATTAATTGATTGATTCACCAGCCTCAGCAGCTGCTGTCTCCATTGCCTCAGGCTTCATCCAGACCAGCTTTCTCTCATTCTCAAACCTTCCATTATCTGTCCTACCTCAAGACTTCATCTTACTCCTGCTGATCTTGTGCTCACCCCTGATTGGCTAAGTCCTCCTCTACTTTGCCCTTTTTTCTCCTTCTCCAGTTCTTCTGACAAAGTTCAGTTCTCTAAGTGTTCCCACAGCACCATCCAAGTCTTCTTCAAGACAACAATGAAGCTCTAACCTTAGAGTCCCTTGCTGGCTTCTTGGTTTAATGCAAGCATCCCTTACAAGTCTGGAAGGTACATGTACCATAAAAAGTACTTCTTCATTTAGGCATGGTGGCGCAGGCCTTTAATTCCAGCACTTTGGAGACAGAGGCAGGTGAACCTCTGTGAGTTTGAGGTCAGCCTTGTCTACACCGCAAGTCCAGGACAGCCACAGCTACATCATGAAACCCTTTCTTGAAAAAAAGAAAATGTGGGTCTTCGGGGCCTCTAATTATGTCTACATGCATTCAAAACAATGAAAAAGTAAATGTATGTGGGGGTGGGGGAAAACTAAGTTGCAAGATCATAACAAAGTCCTTGATGACCGTGGCATGCATTGCAGCGGGAGCTGTGTTTTCAGGCCTCTGAGTAGAACCTGCTTGCAGGCCTTGACAGGCAACTCTCACAGAAACACTTGAGTAAAGTCAGACTGAACGAGGTCCAGGGTGCGAATGGAAAGTGAAATAGTGAAGCCATGACTGACTCTCTGAGGCCAGAGGAAACATCCAGAATACAAGGAAGGACTGCTTGTTTTTCCTTTTTTGTGTGTGTGATAAACTGTAAAGTCTGTGGAGAAAAGTTTGAGAAGTAAAGAGATTGGGTAGTCGGCAGGCCTGGATCATTGATGCTCTAGATGGGGTGGGCTTTAGATGTGAACAGGGGTCAGACAAGTTATCATTAGCAGGAAGAAAGACTTCCCCTTTATTAGTTGGGTGAAAGAATGTTAGAATGGGCAAGGCTGCAAAAATTCATTCGAAAAGTATTTAATGAGAATACACAGTAAGTCTGATACATCTTTGTGTTTTTAAATTACAGTGGTAAATGAAGCAAAGATCACCCACTGTAGTGACACTCATTTCCCATGAAAGAACAATATACATGAAATGCATATCAGCAATTGTAGTGCATAGAAAGTGATATTTGCTACAGGGCAGGGGGCCTCTGAGTGGAGGGAATACAAAGAGACTTAAAATAAATAAGACTTACTGAAAAAGTGGCAATTAACCAAAAATGTGTGTCAAGAAGAGTGTGTCAAGAGAAGAGTAGGGCTGTTTCAAAACTATCGATGGGAACATACCTGGCATTCAGAAAGAAGTTCATGGTTTATACAGCAAAAGAAGGTATCTAAAGACAGAGGAGCTGAGAGTGGCTGAGAAAATGAATGGAAGTTTATGAGAGAGAGAGAGAGAGAGAGAGAGAGAGAGAGAGAGAGAGAGAGAGAGAGAGAGAGAGAGAGAGGGAGGGAGAGAGAGAATGCATGAGATGTGTGAAGGTCTTTAGGCAACACTAGCAGTTGAAAGACATATTTGGAGTGCATGTGTTTATGCCAGCAACACTACCACTCTAATCTCACAAAGGCACAGGGGGGACCTGCCCGAGGAGAGGATGAGGTCTCAAGAAAATAGTGAGAGAGTTAGTCCTTTGATGGTCTGTGGGGTTGGAAGACAGAACAGATGCCAAACCACAACAGGTGCCCAACAAACAAGGGCGTCCCTTTCACTTTTGCAGACCCACTTACGGACCTAGCCTTTCCCTATCTATGCTCCACAGCAGCTTCTACTATGGTGGTTACTGTATGGTTACCATCATACTTGGTTTATGTTCATGTGTAACAATATTTTCCTCTTGACTCCCCTATGGTGTTACCTAATGCCTGATCAAGAATGGGCGCTTAGAATGTGTTTGCTGTTGACATAAATTACAAATTAACTAATTTGCCATTCATGAGTTGTTACCTTTTAGCAGCTTCTCATCTTTCTCTGTATGTGATCTATTCTTCCTGCTATAATGTGTGGGTTAAGAACAGAAATAATTTCTGTGCCTCTTTGTTTCCCTGGGAGCATGCCCTAGAAAGGGAAAAACCCAGAAATTTTCTGCTATTGTTGTTAAAGGGAAAAAAATTAAGATAATAAATCGAGGTTTTTCTAGAACTTTCTTTCCCTGAATTACTCATAAGCCTGAGCTGAGTAATTGTAAAGTTTTGAGAGATGAAACTGATGTCATCAAACTACTGTGACAAGTGTTGAACAGAGTGATCTTGAAGACAGATGACTCCTTGTGCTGCCAACATTGCCAAGTGCTTCTAAATTATTTCCCAGGACAACACCATCATTGGAGGTCAGAAGGGCATTTTGCAAAGTTGTCACAGCTCAAAGGCACTACCACTCAGAACAGTGCCTCTCCAACTGTGATATGAGTAGCCTTAAGGAACTGGAAGGGACAATTCTGGAGATATGAGAAGCACCAGGGTAGACAAAATGCATTTTTAAAATACTACTGGTGTTACGTTTACATTACCAACAGCAAAAGGGCTGTGTGCACTTTGAAATGGAATGTAAACTTTCAATGGGTTTTACTGGTAAAAATTAAGCAATGCCAATTTTGTGGTCACTCCTAGACTGAGAAATGGCACTGATTCTCATTAGCTACTCTAGCACTCGGTGAATTTGGGAAGTATAATATTCTAGTCACCAACTCCATACTACCTAATTAAATATCAAACAGCTTCTTAATTCAAGTCAATTTTGCCACCAGATAGAAAGTGCCTGGTGAAGAAAAGCATTCCCACTCACAGGCCAAGCACATCCTCTTCAATGAGCACATAACTTGTCCACTGGGTACAATGCCATCTTATTTGCGTGTAGGCAGTGAAAATAAATAGACAAAAAACAATTCACTGTGTTAAACAAAAAGTTACCTTCACTTATGCACATCCTTCAAAAGGCTTTAAATAAAGTGTTCTGGGTTTTGGCCAAATACACAGGCAGAACCAGGTTCATAAGTTTACCTAATTGGAAAAGAATAGTTAAATTTCATGCTTCAAAACCAGTAGTTTTAACCAGCTATTAACCTATATCCATGGTAGGCTTTCTTCTCCTTTCCACCTTGATTTTCCAATACTGAGTTGATGGTGTTGTGATGTATGTGCCTTCTATTACAAATGTAGTTGGACTTCACCATAGGTTTGATATGTTACAAATGAAGTAAAATTAGAGAAGTTGAATCTTTGTGGCCTGGAATAAAAGGGCACCTGGTAATTTTACTCATATCTTTACTGTCCAAAACACTCCCACTGCAGCCAGGACAAAAGGGACTCAGCAAGTTGAGGGCACATGCTAAAGAAATTTTATCTGCTGCGGAAAGAAAAATATTTAAAGAAGCAGTGAATGATAAAGATTAAAGACTTGTTTTTATGTGATATCCTACCCAAAAAAGAATAAAGAGTAAGATACCCAGGGAGTCTCCTTAGAAACTTATAATTAATTTATAATTCGCTCATCATTTACTCTCAAACTCCTGCTTTCCTTCTAAAATGTGTATATTGTTAAATTTTAATATTCAAATATATATGTGGAACTTTATCTAAACTAAATTAAATTTAGATGAGCTTGCATTTGTTTCTTTAATATGTGTATTATTTATTACTGGATCATCAGAACATTTGCTAATGATTTCCAAGGGTTGGGTTGTACAAGCAGGCTTTTTATGAACTCATGAAGTTATTTTGTTTTGTTTGGCTGTTTTTTTTTTTTTTTGAAAGATACTCATTTTAATCAAATTACCTTACTTAATTGTCCAATGAGCCATTTTCTAGAAGAGCTGAAATGTACTTAAAGGAAACCACAATCAACTTAGAAATGATTCTCACTGGCCTTCATATGGACACCATTTATAGGCAATTTAGTGTTTTCTCAGATATTTCTCAACCAGCAGGATAAACTAAATTATTCAACGACAATACCCAGAGAGTTTTCCCTCTCCACAAATACCCAGGCTAAGCAATCAAGGCCCAGAGTCCCTGAGATCTCTGATCCAATTTACACGGAGGCTTGGCTTCTGAAAGCGGCTTCCTCCCTTGCTTTCTCCCTCTTCCTCCCTCAAAAGCCCAGACCTTATTTCTCAGGATTTCATGGCCAGCTCCCTCTTCCTGTTCTCTGAATACACTTGTTCCTGGAGCACTTTTTCTTCAATTATCTTTCCTACTTCACTCACCTAGAGGGTTCTCTGCTAGGTACCCCCTTCTACAACAAGCACAGTCGACTTCTGACAGCTCCCCAAGAGTCTAGAAGAAGCCCAGAGTGTTTGGAGGGCGCCTGTGTGCACTCAGTGTGATTTGAATTACAATCCCATGGCTTTTGTCCACTCTCTACACAGCCTCAAATGAAAACAGACTAACCTGCTGTATGCTATTTCACTTGAATTATTTCAAATTGGATTTTTATTTTAGCATGCATTTCCATACTTACTATTGTATCTGGAAATCAACAGTTTAAATGCTTTTGAACTCCCTTTGCTTGTCATCAAGGAAAAATGAAACGTAATTGGATCTGGGCACAAGTAAATATGTTGCTGTTTATTTTCTCTTAATCTGAAAAATGGATGGAGAAAAAAAGAGCACTCAGATTAAAAATTATTTATGAAATTTACATACTAACTCCTATATGCAAATAATATGAGCAATGGACCACACACAGTTAGAATCCATCTCAGTCTGACATTGGCAGGCTCTGAACTATAAAGCCCTAGAGTATGAGAAAATCTTATCCAGGAAGAGATACTGTTCCCCATTCCTTTTATCATGTTCATGACAATGAATGGACACAGCAACCTTCAAGGAAGCTGCCTTAAAAGGCATGCTGTCTCCAAGGAAACTGATGGAGGAACCAAGCAAGAAAACAGAAAAGGAAAGGCTTTTGTTGGTTTTATTTTCACTCATTTCTCCTTTTCCACATCAACACAGGCATCCACTATGTCTTACACTTAACAGGTACTCGGTAATATTGAATGAGCAAAGCAAGCAAGTAAAACAGAATCATATAAATAAGAAGGCTTCCAGAGAACTGAGAAGACGATAGCTCAGCAGTTCAAACTCAGATAACCACAATCTACATAATGATGAGTGGGCCTGGCAACCTGCCTGCAAGTCCAGCCTGGGGAGGTAGATGCAGGATCCCAGAGCAAAAGGACTAGCTAAGAAGAGAGGTCCTATCATGGAGCTCTGGCTCTGATAGAGAGACCTTATCAGAATGAACAAGGTAGAAGAGGGATCAAGAAAGATCCCTGATATCACAGTCACACAGGTGTGCATGAACCCACACACCGTGCCTACTCACCTAAGAACACACATTCCATACATATTTCCATGTGAAAAAAAAAAAGAAGAAAAAATAAGACTCCAAATTTACAGGCTGCTACATGTAAGATGGGTCCCACTCTGACACCCTCTACTGCTGCATTCCTCTATTAGAAGCCAAGGACACATAGTGACCATGTTGACTATACTCTAGGAGTGACAGGCGTTGGAACTGTGTGTCCGGATGGCCTCAGCCACATCTGGGGCCTCCACAGTCCTCTTCCCTGTTCTGCCTTCCCAAGAGCTACAGGGATGTGGTAAGGGCAATGGTCATGATATGTCGCTGTGAACACCCCTATGTGTATGTGAAGCCCTTCTCTGAGTGAGAGAAGACAGAGTTCACAAGAGAAAAAAAGAAACAGCTAAAGTAAAGGGCCAGTCTTTGTAGCTCAAAATTCTAAGGATCATAAAAATTCTGAAGTTGAGCCCAGCTCCTGGTTCATCATAAGAGTGTATTTGTCAAGGTAGGAGGAAGTAGAACATTCTTTATTTAACAGTTTGTAAACTCGTTTTATAACTTTAAAACACTGACATGTGTAGTAAGTGGCCACTCATTTTTGTATCCTTGCCCCAAGTCTAACAAATGGTAGAGGCAGGTTTGGGTAGGGGGGGGGAGGTATAAAGGAACAGAAACAATGAACTGCTTACCCGCTGGATCCAGGGAGGTATCTGTTAGAGGTCTGTTGTTCATGTTCTTCTCTTTTATTCTTTGAAGACAGATCTCTCTGGGTAGTCCACATTGGCCTGTAACTGTGGCCCAAGACTAGCTTCCTAAACTCCATTAAGTCCCTCTACGGACAAATCCTGGATGCCTGTATTTCCAGTATGCATCGGCATGCCCAGCTAGGAATATCTTGATATGCTGCACTCTGTCTCGTAAAATACCTAGACCATTTTAGATGCTGACTATAAATTAGTTAAATAGTCAAGTAATCCATCAATAATGAGAAAATGGGACAGTTTCACCACAGACATAGACAAATGAGGGATTACAAAACTTTCAGTGTGACCTGCCAGTTCCTCAAGTGCCTAATCTCAGCATCAAGCAGGTAAAAGACAAAATGAATGGTTCACCTGCCCAGTCCTCCAGACAGGTCAACTGAAGGAGCTGAAACACAGGATGCTCAGGGACTGGGCTCCCAGCCAATCAAATAGTCAACCCAGTAGAAGGGGCTATCTTTGGGAAGCTTTAAATTGTAACCACAAGGAACCAAAACACTAAGTTGCAAAATCAGTAATGCTTGAACAGGGAGAAAAGTCTAAGAGTTTTCAATGGGAAAATCATCCTGGCTGCCTGAACATAGTTAGCAACCTTGTTAAGTCGGGTCAACTCGCTTAATCTTATTTCTAAATTCCCCTTTAATTTTGCCATAGGCATAACTGAATGGCACACACACTCATCTCCATTTTTCTTTCCCGTCTCCTGCATACTTTCATTCACCCACACAGTGGTTTTCCATCTTGATTTTCCACCTAGAAACACTTGGAGACATTTGTTTTAATATCAGTACCTGGACACCAGCTGCAGAAACCTTTTGTTAAAGTGCTTTGGGATATCCCTTGGAAATCACTGTGTTTTCTAAAATGTTTCTGATAGGGTTTGATGTCGACTCTAGGCCAAGAACTACTGGCTTAGCAATATAGCAATTCCCGATAACCTGGAAAGACATGTCAACAGATTCTAAAAGAACTGTTTGATAGCACTGGCTTTAGTCTCTTTGCCCTCACCATTGAAATTAATTCTGCTCTCATTCACTTCCAGGTTTTTCAAGTTTGCTGACTTGTCTTTCAGTCCTAGATACTAGCCATACTTTCATATTTAGACTCTTCTATGTGTTTATTGATATTCTTCATTCTTTGAGAAAATTTATAATAAAATGTTAATTATATAGTGAATAACACTGTTTTCTGCAGAATTTAAACTTTGATACATGTTAAAATCCCTGAAGTACTTGATAAAATTCTCAACCTGAGTTCTATTAGGGAGCTCCAATTCAGGAAGTCTACAAAAGGTGAGGGGTTTGCATGCTTACCAAGTTTTTCACATGGGTCTGCTACAGACTTCATGGACAGCCTTTGGGAAACCTCTCCTCCCCAATCCCCTGGGACTATGGATAATTTCCAGATACAGAAAAGTTTCTCTACTGAACACTGGCATTGTGTAAATGACTCAGCTGTTCCAATTCTATCTGTCATAAAAAAAACTGACTATAAATGGCTTAAATCCCACTATTTCTTAGTCTACAGTATGTTCAAATCAATCAACTTGTAATAGATCTTAATAAATTAATCAAACTTTTTTGAAGTCCTTGAGCTGATTGCATATCCCATTATTATTTTGTAATATGGGACATACAATATAGTTTATTACCAGTTAATGGATGATAATCACAAATCACACGTTATGCCAAAAAAAATGACACTAGGAGTTTTGAACAATGTGGTTTATATTTATAGCTAAAATCATATAGGTTGCTCTGTTTGGGGGGATTTTCCCTCAATTGTAGGGGGTAAAAAAAATCATTAAGGCACAATTTTATAGTCAAGCCATGTGGATTGCTTCCCAAATTCTTGGTTCTTTTAAATTGTCACTAATTAATTGATTGACCATTTCTTCTGCTGGCTCCCAGCATATCAGTTAAGCTAATATGATTCGCTATCTTGAGGGAAAATGTCCTTTCTAATTTCTCAAAGCTGAAGACTAGCAGCTGTGCAGTGACATTTGCAGTTCCCAGATTCTAGATCCAAACAGTGCTTCGTGATTTATTCCATTTGCTCTTTACAGCAATCCTACCAAGCAAGGAAGATTGTGCCCATTTGGCAGGTTTGGAGGACAAGGCTCAGAGGGCTTCTCTGCCAAATCACTGGGTACGCACCCTGAGCTGAGAGTAAAGCTCTACTGCTCTGGGTACTCACAGCGTTCTCCTTCCACCACATCACAGTGCCAGGTGTCTGGCGCAGGTAGCACAGCATACCATTTTCCCAGGAACTCTCTAATTACCTCTTCGCATGTGCTGCTTGTCCTTCCCATCTTTTCTGACAGATGAGATTTGCTCTAGCTGAGTGTTCAGACATGGCTATCTCTAGAAAAAAAATCACAAATGAAAACCACCTAAACACACTTGCCATTCCCCTCTGTGTCATGCATTCCTCTCATTCAGGAATGAAGTATCCTGATCATCGTCATCGCCTATACTTGTTGTCTTCAAGCATTAGTTGACCACAACTGTGTAGCTGGCTTTGTATTAGATGATACTCTAGTTACACAATGAAATGACAGGTTCAGGCTGCTGAATTCATGCTCAGCTGTGGCTTATAACCAGGAGGGGAAGTAAATGCAGAAAAGAGAAGTTGGGTGAACTCAAACCAAGGTGTATTTTAGCAAGGACCAGCAATGGAAGAGTATGAAGTGAAGGGAAGGGATTCTTCTATTCTATCTGTTTTGCAATGCATAACTGCAACCCTGTGAATCCCTGGGAGCAAAAATTGATTGTCCTCAAGGTGATGTCTACATATGCTGATGATCAGAGGCATCTCTGGCTGCTCACATTTTCACCTGCCTTGGGCTTCTCTTAAGGACAGCACCCTCCACAACACCTGGGTCTCCTTGGAATGAGTCAGTCCCTGATCTTACCAGCTGTTTCTTACCACAAGTAATGATTTTGACCACTGATTAAAAGTATTTCTAGTTGCTGAAATCCAACTGTTCAAAATTCTTCTATAAGCTCATGTGTTAAAGAGGAAGTGAGTCCCCACCTGGAGACATTAATGGGAGGTGGTGTAAACATTAGGAGGTATGACTCATTTCAAGAAAGTAGAGCACAAACATGAAGATTATTCTGGAACCCTGACCTCTTACTCCATCTCATTCATAGATTCCCAGTAATCATGAGGTAAGCAAATTTTTCCACCCTGCCCTCACCATCATATCCTGGTATTCCACTGGGTGTGAGTGGCCAACTATGGACAGAAACCTCTGAAGACTTAACTGTCCACACATGCAACCTGTGAATGTGTGTGTGTGCTGCGCGCGCGCGCGTGTGTGTGTGTGTGTGTGTGTGTGTGTGTGTGTGTGTGTGTGTGTGTGTGTGTTTGTGTATTTTAAAGGAGTTTATCCTGGGAGCATAAACACAATTACAAAGCATTTTGCTAAAATACTAAGTAAATTAAACATCATTGAAATGTAATTCCACGTTTGGACTCAGAACTTCTGATTCCTTGTTCATAAACTAATCTAAACATTTCTGCCAAATGAAATTTAGCTATGGCTTAAAATATTTGAAGAAAATCTGTCATCCAGAAAATTGAGGTCAACCAAAACAGATGGTGTCTATAAAATAGGGTGTTGGCTTCTCTGTTATGCCAAGAAAATAAAATAAAACCTGTGTTAAAAGGCAGCATATATGTCTTATCTGAAAACACATAAATAATTTTAATAACACAGACCTTTGAAATAGAACTGAGCCTTTCACATATTTTAATATGGTTTCTATTATTTGAAAATGTAGTTCAATGAAGCAAGGTTTGGGAAGGAAATATCTTTTCAAGTCACACATAGGTCTCCTGGAGATTTATTAGACATACTGCATTCCCATCCATATCATTAGAAGGAAAATGTCCCTTTGACATTTTGTCTTTGGAGTAACTTCATTTTCAGTTTAGTGCTAATGGGGGGAAGGGGCTCCTAACTATGGTGCACATGGGAAAAAATTAGTTCCCAAAGGTTAAGTGACCAACTTGCTTTGACCCCAGGGAAGTTTGGGAACATAAATGGCACTGAGGAAGGAACCAACAACAACAGGAAACAGGAGGCAGAGACACCATGCTGGAAGCTGAGCGCCCCTCCAGTAGTTTTGTTGTCATTCACTTCCAGGACCCCCATCCATCTTTCACATTTAATGAGTTAATGTTTCATTTGGAAACAGAGGAAGCCTTCTTTCTTGGGCCCTGGAATGCGGAAGACATGAATAAAAATAGAGAAACGGGCATTTTCATTTTGATTGGAGCTAAGTAGTTTAAAAATGATAATGAGGCTAAAAATGTATTTAATAAAAATGATGCTATGAATAATAAACTAGCTATTGTAATTCTTACACCAAATCACTTTCTAGACTATCTTGCTCGTTCAGCAGAATAAGTTCAAAAACAGAACTAGAAACTACATTAGACATTTCTCTACCCTAAAGGGTACTTTTCTCCTTTGTAAAAAACATGAGACAGAACTATGTCTTAAACTGAGTTTTATTAATAATACAGCATACAGTTTTTAAATTATATTTTGTGAAATGCTTCATAAATGTTAATTCAAAAATCATTACTTAATTTTGTAGTACAATACAGCAAGATGATGTAAAAGAAGCCACGCCATTTTCCTGCCTCCAAATGACTCTGCCTAGTCTGGGATCTATGGTAAAGAGTTGTTATGTCTCATGATCATTTATGTTCTTTGGGAAATTTTGGCCTTTTCTGGATTTGTGATAGCATTTGTTCCAAACACCTGATTTCCCAGTTAGGAAACTTTCTCTCAAGCTACATTTGCTGATACTTCACTGAAATCTAGTGGTAAAGACACATTATTAAATAAGTCTATCAAAAGCATATCCTTTGCTTCTTATATTTCCTACTTTTTGAGGGTATTTTACTTTTTGGTTTTTCAAGACAGGATTTCTCTGTGCAGCTCTGGCTGTCCTGGAATTTGCTTTGTAGAACATGCTGGCCTCACAGAAATCCACTTACCTCTGACTCCTAAGTGCTTGGATTAAAGGCATGGGCCACCACCATCTGGCTAAGAATATTATAGTTTCTGTGTGTTTATTTGCTTGGTGGCTGCTCAGTTTTGTGGAATATGATGTCATGTGGTTTTACCATATAATAAAAAGGTAATGAAAATAGTTAAGATTATCACAGTTGATTTTATTTAAATGAATCTTTCCTAAGTCAACAGAAAACAGGAAAACTGAAGTTAGACTTGCCATTAAAAATGTTCTGACTTGACTAAGTCTTCCACTCTCTTCAAATTCAACATGAGAGCTTTTGACTCTTCTCACACATATAAGAATAGCCAACCCTTTTGGGAGGTGTACTGTATAAGGATCAACAGAGACTGGGAAATGCCCAAAGCTTATTACATTTTCCACAAAAAAAAAAAAACAAAGCAGACCTAAATATAATTAACAAAGAAGAAGATGAGGAGAAAGAAGTGGAGGAGGAGGAGGAGAAGGAAGGAGGAGGGTGAGGAGGTGGAGGAGGAGGAAGAGATGGAGGAGGAGAAAACTGAGGAAAATTTTTAAAGGGAAAAACCCTGGTCCTATGAACTCAAAAGACCTTCCCATGTAGTTGATTCCATCCTCCCCTGCATGGATGTACCTCCTGTACCTTTATGCATTCAGCAGTGACACTGTCTCTTGTCTTATCCCATTATCTCTTCTTTCACACTGATAAATCTCTCTTTCTTTTTGCAAAATAAAGATGCATATTGTAGTGGTTTGAGGCTTGTGTATGTTAATGCTTAGTCAACAGGAAATGCATTATTTGAAAGGATTAGAAGGACAGAAGATGTAGCCTTATTGGAAGAAGTGTGTCATGAGGGTGGGCTTTCAGATTTCAAAAACCCATGCCAAATCCAGATCTCTCTCTCTCTCTCTCTCTCTCTCTCTCTCTCTCTCTCTCTCTCTCTCTCTCTCTCTCTGTCTATGTATCAAGATGTAGCTCTCCACTACTGCTCTAGCACAGCACCATGTTCTTGTCCATGATGATAATGGAATAAACCTCTGAAACTGTAAGTGAGCCCCCAATTAAATGTTCTCTATAAGAATTCTCTCGGTCATGGTGTCTCTTCATAGCAATGTAACAGTGACTAAGACACATATTCACTGTCCCATCATGTGTTCCTTGTAAATTCCTAGCTTATAATTAGGTTCCAAACTTAAGCCTCTATTTGGGATGACAGTCAACATATTCCATCTGTTTCTACATACCATTAGAGTGGGCCTGAGCCTTCTTCCTTTGGAGAACTAGTCAACACCCTACCCCAGCCTATAGCCCTTAACTGTTACTTTCTCCCAAGGAATCTGCTTGGGGGAAAGTATACGAAATAAGAAGTATTGAGGAAAAAGCGTTAGACCTGGGAGGGACTGGTAGCAACCAATTCTTCCTATTCAAGGTCTAGGTTCTAAATCTGTATTATATGTAGTCTGAGTCTATTTGATAGCTAAAAATATTTACATATTCACCATCTTTCTCTGCCAATTTCAAGAGATGGCTCCGTTGCTGCTCACTTCCAGAGCCTTCCTTATGTTGCCCTGGCATCCTTGGCAAATGGGTCATAAAGCTGCAGCTCAGGAAATGGAATAGAAATGTCCACCCAGAAAGGATATCAGAGGGAGAGTGGTGTTGTTAGCAAGCCTTGGAGAAACAGAGTGAGGCTATGTTAACTCTCTAGGCAAGAGAACATAAAGCTGGGGAATTGTGCTTCTGTAGCCATGTAGACAATGAGAGGACCACGTCTCATGCACAGTAACTCCTCTTTGGCATCTGTCCAAAGGACCCCAGAAACAGTATGCAGACATGTTTAAGACATTATATAATGCACCTGTTTTTTTGTTTTTTTCAGTTTGACATAAGCAAAAAGACCTGAATCTATTCAGGTTTCAGTAGTTGTGAGGAATCAAAGTGGCAGGCATGACAAGAGTGAGCAGGCAGAAGAACAAGACACACAGACAGCAAACGGCACCAAGAGAAGAGAGCCAGCAGGCTACGGTGCTGTAGTCGCCAATGATTTAAAAACAAGCTTTATTTAGGAGACATGCCCTTACTTTTGCTAGACACTTCTTGCAGCCAATTTTTTTCCCACTAACAAGAAATATTGTGTCACACTACTCTATTTAAAAACCAAAGAACCAGGGAACCATGAAAAATCTGCGCAAGAATTCCAAACCCATGATGCAACAAGCAGAAATGTGCACAGATTATTTTTAAAAAGAAAATCAGTAGAGTTAGAGGCCACAGGGGCAGCAGGAAGTGGGTTTCACTAGTGGGATTAACTCCTCTGCTGAGTAGCCCTGTATATCAAGTTTGTTTCACAGGTCTGCCTATCTGTTTGTTTGAGAGAAGAAATTTGTTAGTGGGCCAAATATGTAAATTCCAAAAATTAACATTGTATATTACAAATATTATTATCTATCAGAATTGATTCACTTTTCCTTTGAGGAATTATAGAAATGCAAAACAAACCTAGGAGAATAAAAGATTTTAAAAACTAATGAATCTTCCATGCTTTCTTATTTTTCACAGAACTTTCTCCCATTTAATCTTAATTCTGTCCCATCAGTCGCCCTAAAGGAACACTGACTCAGCTGCAGTTTGCAATATCTTAATAGTGACCTTTCCTGTCCATATGCAGCTGAAGTGCTGTCTGATTCATCAAACTCATCTGTTACTGTATTTCAGCTGGATGAATCCAGAACTTTCAGGACTTCTTGTCAAAGGACTGCACATGTGCACCAGCTTGCCCAGCAGTCCCTCTACAGGATGTGTGTGCAAACACCCTCTGGGAGGTAGAGCTCTACTCGAGGTCTTCTGAGTCATTGAAAAGATGGCTTCTCAGCAGCCTTCCCTTCGGGACTTTCTAGGGAAGCTTCGAGATGCCTCATCAGTTCTGAACAGATGACTCAAAGAAAGGCATG
Source organism: Cricetiscus sungorus (assembly GCA_030556225.1). Lineage (NCBI taxonomy): Eukaryota > Metazoa > Chordata > Mammalia > Rodentia > Cricetidae > Cricetiscus > Cricetiscus sungorus. The sequence goes on from JANBXA010000328.1 coordinate 53,872,774, forward strand.
AACACTCTTTGGGTTTCCTGAGATTTTACTCTAATCTAAATTGCCTAGCTCTCTGACCTGCTCTTATCACATAGCCTTAAGCCTTTCCAGCAACCTTCTTCAGTCTTTCACTACAACTTAGAATCCTTTACCAATTTTAGAAGATGGAGAATATAGACAGATCATGTGTTTCTCTGATAAAAAAAAAAAAAAAAAAAAAACAGGGAGGAAACTCATCATTGTGTTATTTCTTTCCTTTCGTCTGTTAAACCTTTGGGAAACAATGATAATATTGACATTCCTTAATTTTCAACTGAATTAGCACTTACTTTCCAGGACCTTCTATCACAAAAATAATAATTATGAGATTGGGGTTGGTGCAGGAAACAAACGAAAAAGGCAAACCTTGCTTCTTGTTGGTGAACAATTCTAGATCAGGCACATTGTAGGGTAGGGAGGCTGTGGGAGATTCAAAGACATTCAGATCCAACAAGATGTTCACACACAAAGACCACACAGCAGTCCCAAGACAAAGCAACATTGTTTACCTCTTCATTTGCTTGTAGGGAAACTAAGAACAAGATACTTATTGGTGACCATAAATATATCTATATTGTCTCTCTCCAAAGATGTATAGGACATGGGAACATGGAGTGGTTGAGGCAATTACTGTTCAGCTGGGGGTCCTAAGCTGAGGAATGACACCCAAAGCTTCAAACTCTTGGTTCACATTGAGGAAGCCCAGGATGGCTTCAGTGAAGCAGTGTTAGGTCTAAGTTTTGAGTCTAGAATATGGGTATAGGATGTGAAGCTTCAAACTCTTGGTTCACATTGAGGAAGCCCAGGATGGCTTCAGTGAAGCAGTGTTAGGTCTAAGTTTTGAGTCTAGAATATGGGTATAGGATGTGAGTCTGGGATGCTGGTCTAGGATGCAGGTCTAAGATGTGAATCTAGGATGTGAGTACCAGAAACCAAAATGCAAATACTGACACCTGAGAACCAAAAGACCTCATGCATGTGTAACAGTGAGTTGTAAATACAGGGCACTTAAGTCCTCAAAAACCACTCAAAGATGGCACAACCTCCACTGTGAGCATCTGTAAGCAATTAAAGATGCTACAGTTGGAATGTCTTACTTCTGACACTAAGTCTCCATACCTCCCTTAGTATTTTAATTATCTTTTCCAGGAAGCAAGGCAGAATTTCCTTCCACACAGCTGACAACTTGCTATACCTAGTGGCCTTCACATTATGCCCCTCCTGCCCAGTTCTTAAACAGCTTAGGTAGCTTTTCCATCCTGATAATATTTCCAGGGCTTCTACTATCTTCCATTTCTCAATAATGTCTCATACTTCTTCCTTATTAACCTACCAGGAAGTCAGCATATTAATAGGAGGCTTGACTACTCCAGTATCTTAGTTTCTTTTCCTGCTACTGTGATAAAACACTCTGACAAAAGCAACTTAAGAGAGTCAGAGAGAGCTTATTCTAGCTTACAGTTCACGGCAGGAAGGTAGAGGTGGAAGGGACTTGAAGCAGCTAGCCATCATCACATCAAAACCAGAAAGTAGAGAAAAATGGACACGCACATAATGCTCATCTCCTATTCTTCACTCAGCATCCAGGCTCCTGTGGTGATATGTTATTTATGTCTTATTCAAGCTTGCCTGAGGGTACAGAAGGCAAAGCTAGCCACAAGCCATAGAGCCAGGCAAATGGTGATACATACCTTTAATCCCAGTAGTCTTACTAGCTAGCCATAGAGCAAGGCAGTGGTGGCACACACCTTTAATCCCAGGACTCAAGAGACAAGCAGATGGATCTCTGTTAGTTCAAGGCCACACTGAGCTACATGAAATCGATCCAGTCCTAAAGAGAAAAGCTCACACAATGGTGATCTGAGCACTTGGGATCACAGGATTTTAAGCCCAGCAATAGGGAGGTATAAAAAGAAAAGGTAAAGGGTCTTGTGTTGAGATTTATTCTCCAGCCATGGTGAGGAGAGAACAGCTCTTTCAACTTGAGGTAGAGGTGAGAGCTAGTGACCAGCTGCTTTGTTTTTCTGATCTCCAGACTGAGGCTTAAACCCCAATATCTGTCTCTGGGTTTTTTGTTTTGTTTTGTTTGGTTTGGTTTGGTTTGGTTTTTTTGTTTTTTTGTTTGTTTGTTTGGTTGGTTGGGTTTTTTTTTTTTTGTTTTGTTTTGTTTTGTTTTTTTGTATTACAGGATCCCATGCAGGGAATGATGCTACTCATAGTGGGTAGGCCTTCCCACTTCAACTAATGCAGTCAAGATGTTATCACACAGGTGTGGCTAAAGGCCTGTATTGGGTAGTTCTAAATTCTATCAAGCCAACAACCTTAACCGACATTCCCAGATAAGTTTCGGGCTTTTTCCTTCCAAACTGTTTACATTTATGGACACCTATAGAATTGGATTCACAATTACCATTAACCTAAAGTCACACAGTAACTGCAGAGCCATGAAATGAATACTCATTGCTAATTAAGCTCTGGAAAGCTCAAACTCAGAATCAGAGGCTGAAAAGCTAAGTATCTTCACATGAGTAGTACTGTGTAGAACTGAGTGAGACCACTGATGATTGCTGCAATTATAACAGACAACTACAAGATTGTTCATGTTTATGAAATACTTCTCATATTCATATCATTTAGCCCACACAACTTACAAAAATAACAGTGCCCAAATTCTTGTTATTTACTGTTTGCAGGTGAGAAAATTGAGACTCCGGGAGGTTAGGTGGCTTGCTCAGGATCAACAAATTTTAAATGTCAGCCCAGATTCTAAACCAGAGCACATGACTTCAAGGCAGATACTCATTGCACCACTGTCTCATGGTGGCCTTTTCCTTCAGCCTACATTAGAATTAGTTTCAAACTAAAGGGCACTCACCATTTTGCTGGCATAACTGAGCAGCTGAATGTCACTGTTGAAGCATTTCTTCTTGTGTCTTTATAGTTATTTCATGACCGCCTCTCCTCACATCTCCTAAATTCCTTGTATATACAATCAATGTCAGAGACTGCAGTTGGTCATTGTCACTACACTTCTTAATGGTTTGGTGGAGGATGTTCAAACCGCCTACGCACACTGAGTTCAAGGGTCAGCTTGGAGCAATGGATCATGACAAAAGAAAGCAGATAGCCATTACACTCATTCACTCAAGGCAAGGCTGCTGCTTATCACTTGCAATTTCTTCTTGGGGCCAATAAAAAATGGACAGCTTTTCCAATTGATTTTCATGACAAAGAGAGTCACTTCTTTATAAGAATCAGCAATGCAGTTTCATTGGATAAACTACCTCTGACTAGAAATCCCAAACAGGCTCTGTCATCTAACTTCCTTTACACTAATTTAAATTAAGAGTGAGTTGGGCCCACCCTTTGAGAAGCTGGGATGAGGATGCTTTATATTTCAACAGACTTGCACCCTTGGAGCTCATTTGGACTCCAGCTTTTTCCAGTGTGAAACAGAACTGGATATATCGTCAATCCAGTGGACCACCCTCCACTAACCGTGCTCATCTTCTTGTATTCCTTCAGGCCTCCAGGACTTTTTTCATTTGGGTTACATGAGAGAGCAGCGTATTTCAAGTAGAAAAGGCGAGTAGCACTGTAATTTTTTAAAGGATGCAGGCGCTCACAGTCACTCTCATCTTGGTCTCTGCTGAATGAGAAAACACAAAACTAATCACAGGATGCAATGCTATGAACTGTGATGCTGCGACTGCAATACTATGTTTAAGAAGAAAACGTCATGTTTTATGCACCACGATATTACATTATACTTTTCTTTAAAAAAAAAATAGACTATGTATGCAAGACATATTTACGTTTTGTCTACATATGGATTCCCAGTCACCCTCGCACCATCTCTCCTTCTTCCCTTAACTCACAAGCTGAAAAGAACGGATCTGAAAGGTTTGGCTCATGTGACTAGTCCACTGTCTGAGAAGTTGTCATAGCCCAACTTCTGGGTGTAGAGGATAGCATTTACACCGTGTCTCACAAACCTGTGAGGCTCCTCTTGTCCCTTCAACCAACTTTCTTTTCTTTTTTATTTTTCTTTTGGTTTTTTTGTTTTGTTTTGTTTTTAAAATTAGCATGCCAAGTAATGAATCTCACTGAGGAATTTTCACATGTATTTCATTCTCCTCTGTCTGCCTCCCCCACCCTACCCGATCCTCTCCCACCCAGTCCTCTTCCTACTCCTCCACTAAGGATTTTTTTCCCCCTTTGGTTTTTCAAGACAGGGTTTCTCTATGTAGTTTCGGAGACTGCCCTGGAATGTGCTTTGCAGACAAGGCTGGCCTCAAACTCACAGAAATCCGCCTGCCTCTGCCTCCCAAGTGCTGGGATTAAAGGAATGAGCCACCACCACCCTGCTCCCACTAAGGATCCTCTCTTCCTCCTCATGGCTGGACATCTAGTTTCATGACCTAGGCCCAGGAATTCCTGAGCACCGACCAATTTTTCTTGAGCATGTTGATCAGTCCTAGGGTAGTTTCTAGGGAAGTCCCTCCCCACAGAGGTCCCAAACTGAGCTAGTTAGAACTGCGTTCCTCCCCCTGTGCAGGAAATGTCTCCAAGCATTCACATTTCTATGACAAAAATAATACTTCCTGGTATTAGTAACTTCTCAATCCTATGTAGTAAGGTCACAAGGAAGGATTTGCAAAACTATGTCTGTCCCACACCAAGTCAACTGAGCCTACAAGAAAGGGAAACTAGACACTGTTGGATTTATTTTCGATGTTTAAGTTTTTATTTTGATATTTCCAAATAACCTAATATGTTGACAGAACCCTGAATCTCTCTGTTTCCATAGAGGACAAAGTAAACAGGAGAACGTAGAGAAATGACCCTGAACATGAGCTGCCCTGGAGTGCAGGCCAGCCGAGCAAAGCAGAGAAGGAGGTGTCATGCAGATGAATGTCTTCAGTGTCGCCGCTGCACCCTTGACCCGGGCCTTCTCTTATGCTAAACATTTTACATAGGATCTTTTCATCTAAAACCCTTCCCTTTGGCTAAGCGGTATTTCCTTGGTCACATAACAAACACTGACGTATAGAAGCTCATGCCGAGTATCAGGCACGAGTCAAAGTTCTTTCTGATGTGGGAAGAGAAGCAATAAAACAATAAATTTAGAGTCAGTTTTGTATCTATGATTACCACCTTGTTCTTTAATTCACTGATATTTTCCAGTTTTTTCTGATCAGATAATAGTGGCTCTATATTTGATCTTTCCATGTTATCATATTCATAGATAATACCAGGAATTGCAAAAAGATAGTTATAATTATGCTGCACAAATCTGTGTTTTAGATAACTGAGTTTGATACTATACCCCAGAAAATAAAGTACTTTGGTTTCAAAATGTTTCTGTCTATCAGCAAAATTTGGGATGAGACCAGAATCTTAAAACAAGGAATACAAAATGAAATTCCTGACTCAGCTGCACTATCTATTTGTACAACCTCAGACTAATTACAAAAACTCAGGTCTGAAGTTTTCCATTGTGAAATGAGAATGGCAACAGGAAAACCAAAAGTTTACCAGTGGACCAAAATTTAAAATCACCATCTCCCGACCTTCCACCTCTGTCATCAAAGGTGAAGAAACACCTTCCTTCTCAACATCAAACATACACCTCACCATTCTTACCTGTCTTGACAACTATTGCATTTTATCACTTAGTCTTGCTAAGGTTAGCCACCACAAGGCCTTTCCCAACACTGTCATTGCCCTCAAAGTAACCACATATAATATTCTGTCACCTTCACCCCCCTCAGGCCTGAAACCTCATTCCATGCCTTCTGAAATCCATCAGCATTTGCAAATACATTTTTTTAGTTATCGGTAAATTCCCACAGCCATTCACAGGTCCGCTGCATAACAAATAATTCCAAGTTTTTCTGTCTTAAAGTCATCTGTGTATTAGAGAGCATAGTTTTCTTCTCGCTCTTTCTTCCTTTCTTTCTCTTTCTTCTTTTTTCCTTTGATGGTTGGATAAAGCTCTACTGGATGGGCTTGGCATGCAGTCCCCGACTCAACTGTCAACAAGTTTGCAGGCATTGACGTTTTCACTGAGTGTAAAGGATCCATTTCCAACACAGTTCACTCACAGGCTAGACTTTTGAGCTGACTGTTGGGGGGAGACCTCTCTTGCTCCCCACAAGGTAGCTTGACAGTCTTCTTGTCCTGGCAGCAGATTCACCAAAAGCTAGCATCCTAAAACAGCAGGTGGAAGCTACAGAACCTTTTAATAACTTTTCTCAGAAAGTAGATGCTCTCACCTCTGCAGCGCTTTATTTAAGCCGTGGTTCAGTAAACAGAGCTAGAAGGTAGCACAAATGCCATGTGAGGACCACCCGGTGCCTTCTTGGCAGCTGGCTCCTGCTCCTGTATTTTCTTTCCTTTAAAAACAAAACACATATTCATTGTACAATGTGACAGGTTGCTTACTGATATTTTCATACATGTACATAATCTACTTTGCTCATATTCATCTCTCCTTATCTTATCTTGTATCCTTTCTCTCCTTTCATTGTACCCCTTCCTACTTCTAAATAGCATCACATAATTATTTTAATTTATTTATTTATTTTACATCCGGATCACATTTCCCCCTCCTTCCTCCCCTCCCATTCACTTCCTTTACCCCACCCCCAACAATCCACTCCTTTTCTGTTCAAAAAGGGAAAGTCCTCCAATGAGTATAAACAAAGCATGGTATATCAAGTTGCCATAAGACTAAGCACCACCCCTTGTATGAAGGCTGGGCAAGGCAATCCAGTATGAAGAATAGGTTCCCAAGAGCCAGCCAAAGCTTTAGGGACAGCCCCTGCTCCCATTGTTAGAAGTCCACAAACTGTTACATATATGTAGAGGATCTAGGTCAGTCCCATGCAGGCTCCCTGATTGTTGGTTCAGATGCCTTGAGTTCCTATGAGCCAGATTAGTTGTTTCCATGGGTTTTCTTGTGATGTCCATGAACCCACTGGCTTCTACAATCCTTCCCCCCTCTTTTCAGCAGAGCTCCGCCTAATGTTCGGTTGTGGTTCTGTATCTGTTTTCATCAAGAGGGCTCTCTGATGACAATTGGGGTAGTCACCAATCTAATCACAGGAAATGGCCAGTTCAATGTATCCACTATTGCTAAAAGTCTTAGCTGTGGTCATACATGTAGATTCATGGAGTTTCCCTTCATCAGGTTTCTACTGGACCCTGAAATACCCCATATTTCCAGTCATCTCTTTCAGTAATCTCCCCCTCCACCCACCCCCCAATATGATTCCCCAAGTTCTCATCCCCATGTATCCCCAGTCTGCCTAGGAGGTTAGAACGTCCTGACCCAGCCAGGTGGTGGTAATGCACATCTTTAATCCCAGCAAGTGGGAGACAGAGGCAGGCAGATCTCTGTGAGTTTGAGGCCAGCCTGGTCTACAAAGTGAATTCCAGGACAAGCTTCAAAGCTTGTCAGGGGGGGAAAAAATGTCCTGATCCTACCCCTTGTTTCTCTGGATTATGACTCTGAGATCAAGTCATTCTTTCTGATACTCCTCCTGTCTAAATTCCCAAAGCCGAGGACACACTGCAGACCACCATGCCCACCATTTCTTAGAAATTCTCTTCACCATTGATCATCTCAGGAATTCTCTGGGCAGTTTATCAAAGGCCCTAAAATGTGACAGTAATGACTGATGTTAAAGTTAATGCAATATTACGAGCAGGATTTCCCCCCTCCACCAGTCTGGTCCCACCGCCACGCCAGCCCCCAATAACACGCAGAGACTCTGTATTTGATACAATACTGTTGGCCAGTTACTATCATTGTTTATCAGCTAGCTCCGTCTTAATGATTAACCCATTTCTACTATTCTAGGTATTTCCACATTGCTCATCTTACCGGCCAGAGTGGCTGGCATTCTACCTCTCCGGGCTCTCCATGTTGACTCCTCCTTACCACTTCCTCTTTCCTCCTCCTAGTCTCCTAGCCCCGCCTATCTTGCTTTCCTATTGGCCAACAGAGCTTTATTCATTAACCAGTATGAGAAACATATATACAGAATGACATCTTCCATCAATGCAATGCTTCCATTCCTTAGCCATGATATCCTACCTTTGCTGCTCATTCCCATTGCTACCCTATCCCCAAACTCACTGGGACTTCCAAACCACTGATTTCATGACCCCTTGGTCAACCCCTGCTTACCAAACTTAAATTCCATTAAGTTTGTAATTAATCCCTCGCATAAGCTCTAGAAATGTCTTCCTCTTTGTGGGGTGTATTACACTTACTTGAAAAACTGAAAGCCTGATTAAATCTAACTCTCTGACTGTGCCAACCTCCCCCACCCAATTGAAGGTGACTGGATAAAAGCATGGAATTGTACTGAATGTTCTTACTTTCAATTTACAAGCAAATCCTCAAATGTAGTCATAATGCTACCAGAATATCACAATCAATGTTCTAGCACCATTTACTTTCCCATTGTCCTGAATCAATTCCCCATATTTTTGCTCTTTGAATACCCCAATGTTCTTCCTATCATTACATTCCTATTGCAGTGAGAAAAATTAGTCAGAAGGGATCTTTAACCATCTAACTTAACAGCCTATGCTTCCACACCCTCAGGCTCGGTGCTATTTACCATCTAGGAGCAGCTGTGAACACAACTGATCACTCTTCCTCCTTCTGTGTATGGGCCACTAGGCCTCTGGTATGCTCTACTCCCCCATTTCTCTGCTGTTGCATGTTCTCAGCCAATTCTTCCCTCTGACCTTTCAGTGCAGTGCTGGCCCAGGCCTTGGTATTTAATTCTGGTCTCTCTGATTACACTGATTCTCTTGGGGGAGAGCTGCAGTGATGCAGCTCTCAACACTGGTGATATGCTGTCCTCCAAAACAATGCCTGCACCCAGCTTGTGATCACAAGCTGCAGCTCTGTATGCCCTGGATATAAAATAAACATCTCAGGTACAGCATGCCAAACCCACACCCTGATCCCACTCCCTTTCCCATTCATCAGATGACAGCCTGGAGTCTTAGGAACATGGCTATTTCTTTGACAGCTCCCATCTACTTCAACTACAAATCTCAGTTCTCCTTCCAAATCTATGCAGAATCTGGACATTTTTTTTTCTACCTCTCCCATACCACAAGATCTAAGACATTATCTCTCACCTAGCTATGGACTTTGCCTGTTTATAGCTCTTGAGGGCCATGATGGTGTCTGTGGCCTCTGCTGCCACCAGAGACCATGTTGAGGTCTGGGGTCTATGGTACCCCCAGAAACCATGTGGAAGTCCTTGGTACGAGTTCCCACTGGCTGTTAAGAGCAAGAAAGCTTATTTTGCAGAGGTGTTGATGACTGCAGACACACACAGTTGAGAAAGAGAGACATAGAAGGCTTCTGTGACAACTTCTCCCCCTACCACCACCACCCACAAAACAGAAACAGTCTAGATAGGAATCCATTGAAGAGAACTCTTAAGAACTGTGATGGGGATCATGAAGTAAAGTTTTCACAGCAGATGGCTTCTGGCATGGGTGGGGGTGGGGAGGATTCAGTTTTCTTTAAGGGGCTGGACATGGGGAGTTTGACCACACTTCAGTGAATATATGGACAATACAAATTAGACTCTTCTCCTCTTCCTCCTCCTCCTCCTTCTTTTCTTTGGGGGAGATCACAAAGGAGGGGAGACAACCTGGGAAAATAGGGAAGTTCATGTGATCAAGGTGCATTATGTGAAACTCCCAAATAATAAATAAAAATATTGTGTTGGAAAAAATAGTTCTCCCATGTCTATCTTTGTCTCCTACAAGTTACTCTCAAGATGGTATTCAGAATGGACGTTAGCACTCATACTACTCTCTACTGGAAGCCCCATAACTGTATCCCCACTTCAACAGAGTCAAAGACACTGGCTCATAAGACTAGCAGGGCTGACTCAGCCTCACTTAACTCTTTAACATCATCTCTGAGTACTTTGTCTTTGGACTGCCCTTCTCTACGAAACTCATTTCTTCCTTTAATATTATAAAGTTATAAAATGTATAAGAATGAAGACCAAGCAGATCCTCAGCTTAGCACACATTCTTTAGCAGGTGGTAAGCATCCCTCTTCTGGATGTTATTTCCACAGTCATTAATTCACATTTTCAGACTTTACTCAAATGCCAACAAATCATGAAGGCTTACCTTCAGCACCTTATTCACTGTGATATCACAGCTGTGCATGCACACACACACACACACACACACACACACACACACACACACACTACTGATCCCTGTTTGGTTCCATTCCATCCTATTGTCTATGATATATTTTCTTCTAAAATATTGGATAATTCATTTATTTCTCTTCCCTTTATCTCCCCCTCATACAGTGCAAAACAAAATCTCTTTAAGAGCAGAGATCTTTCTAATACCACTGACCTACCTCCATCATACAGATAATTGTAGCATGTTCTATGAATCACTGATAATGTTCTCCTAGACTTTGCAAACTATGCATTTCAGGAGTAACTCAAGGTTTCATAGAAAAACAGTAGGAGAGCTAACTAAACCCTGAGCTCCTACATTCTGAACGCAAATTCAGTGATCTTTTTTCTATACTGCTTCAGTTTTCAGACAACATGGCCTTTCTGCAAACCCATGAAAGATCAATGTTATTTTTTAATTCTTTCAAACTAAAAACAAGTATATTATTTAAGTAAATGGTTATTAGCACAGAGAAACATTTTTCACACTTCTTTGCTGAATTAACTGGAAACTGATGGTGTGTTCTGTGCCACTGTGGCCCAGAATCATTGCTTCTTAGCCTTCTTTACTACCATTAGCAACACCCACAGATGATTTCTTTTATGGCCTCTTTTACACACACACAAACAAAGTTTTTATCACTTCCAGAACGCTAGCTCGCATGATAATGAGCATAGAACAACACAGCCAAGTTTAAATTTGAAGGCTGCTGCTGGCCTCTCCCTGCTTGTTAGTCATTCCAGCACACCCAGTATTGCAAAGACTGCAACTAAATCCATTCCTCAGCAAAACTGCAAATCGCTATATATTAACTCGCTGGAAAATGGTCAGAACTACAAATGTTTGTTTAACCTTCAAATTCCAATAATCTATTATGATTAGACTCAGCCATTATAACAGATATCTTGTAGTGACGGAAGGGATCCAGAAGAGGAGGTAATCCGAAGAGCAAGGGGCTTTGGGAAACCCTCTGTTCTTCCAGGTGTTGCAATGCAAAGAGAATAAAACTAATGAAAGCCACCAAGACATTTTTTTTTTCTAAATAGTATAGCTATGACCCTTGTAAGAATTTACATTCTTTGCTACCAAGGGAGCAGGCCTTGGAGAAGTGACGGGTTGTGGGGTCCAAAGGAAAGATGTTAGAGTAAGCATTAGCTTAGATACAAAGGCAGTTGATAGTTTTTAACTATAATAAAATCATAGCCTGTAGGGTAGTGAACAGAAACTATTTGTGCCTCTACCAGGAAAAACATTGTAGAGTCCTACCTCCAAAACTTTGGGGTGGTTTGCTCAGCAATTTACTAACTCTTTTTCTATTTTTTTTTTTTTTTTTTGACAGAATACCTGGCAGGAGCAAATAAAGAGAGATAGATTTATTTTTGATTCATGATTTCTAGAAGGATTTCAGTCCATTGTAGCAGAGAAGCATAGTAGAGTATCCCCATGATGGGGAATGTGCCATAGAGAGGGCCCTCATATCATGGTGGAGTGTCCCCATGGCAGGGAGTGTGTCATGAAGGCCAACATATCATGGTGGGTCAAGAAGCAGAATGCACAGATTGGAACCAGAGGGAGCTATAATATCCAACTGCCCTCTTCTGCCACCCAGTCCCCACCTCCTAGACACTCCACCACCTTCTAAAGAGCACTGAAAGCTGGAGCCCAAGCACTCACAACACTTTAGTTTTGCACCATGACGGGCAAGGTTGCAATTTGACATAGAAAGGACACACTGCCATCTCTCCCAGGTTTACACATTTTAAAGAACTAAAGTAGGAAACTCTTGTCTTTGAGAGATGTCCATAGGAAAAACTGTAGTCATTACAATCATAGGTGTCTAGTCTCTTCTAAAAGAGAAATCTCTTCTTCTCAAAGATCCTTTTATATTACAGCCCATTTTACAAATGTAATGTTTTACTTAGACAGAATACTTTTTCTAAAAAGCAAGAACATGGTCACTTAATTGATGTTTAAATGAATGGATTCCAAATTTCAGTCTAATTCATAAGTTCTCTGAATTGAATGTATGCACCAGCTATGTTTTTGAGAAGAAAAGTACTTTAACCAAGAACCTTGGAATGAAAGACATCTGGGAAGGCTCATCAATTTACTCAAGGTCATAATGTGCAACCCAAACTGAGCTTACAGAGTAAAACCAAATTAAAATTTAAAAAACATATGGTGTCATAACAGATATAAAAATTTCAATGTAGCATCATTGGTCCATGAGCAACAATGATCTCATATCCCTCAGAGAATACTGGTTGGCCATAATACAGGTTGCATAGTAAGGAACACAGACTTAAGACCAGGAGAGACTATCTGTCCATTAATAATAAAGAAATAAAATGTAATGCCTTTGCTTCAGTCATCATAAGGCTCGTGGCTGTCACTGTATAACAAACAACGCACTAACAAAAGAAAATGCAAAAAAAAAAAATCTCATGTAACCTTTCTGTTGACAAGAGACTTCAGAAATGAAGACACAAAGACCCAGGGAAAGCAGTTTATTTATATGCTGACATTCAATAAAAAAGTAGGCAGACATATGATTAGCCAAAGAAAGAGACGTGGCCTACTGGTGAGAAGCTGGGAGAAGCAAGGCTCATTTGTTCAGATTCTTGTTCATGTCTCTCTATATTTATTCCTTTAATCTGGGAACAGGACAAGGACCCTATCATATGGAGACCTCTCCTGGAGAAGGGGAAAGAGGGTCAGAGAGTGATGTCCTTGTTTCTATGGTTTTTCTTTCTTTCAAGCTTAAAATGTTGAATATGACAAGTACCATGCTTTGAAATACTGGTTTGAGTCCTGATAGTAATTTTCTCCCATAAGATGTTTAATGGAAAAAATAGATTGATGCAACTACAGAGAAAAGGGAGTGGGGACAAAGAGGGGGAGGGGAGGAGAAGCTGATGATGCAGATGAATGGATGATAGGAGACTAAAAACTAGATGCAATGGCGTTTCTATTACGACCTTGAAGTTATTTCATTTTTTATACCTTCACTTTCTTCTTTCCTGATTTTTTTCTTACAACTTTATTTTTCCACCAAAACAAACCTTCCCCTTGAGAAATAGAAATACTTTAACTTAAGAAAATGAGTCTGTATTGTTAAAATAATCCAATATAAGGAGACATGGTGTGTAGTACAAAGCAAAAACCAACTAACAAAAAACACACTGGAGTCTGGCAACCAAACTTTTGACAGCACATTAGAATTCATGTCACTTCTCATCTTGATTCTTATCCACAACTTGAATTTAAATATAGGATGACCTAAATGTGTTGGCAGGATGTTTTATCATTTATGTTAAGACATCTACGCTGACTATGCTTAGCCGGTAGTATTCTTTCATGGTGAACTCATAGAATATTGACCCTTTGTGTGTAAGAATCTCACTTAATGTCCTTAGACCTGGGAGGTTGGCATCAGAACAGGGCTGGTATCAGAACAGTGTGGCAAATTCTCATTCATATTGTTTGCTAATTACCTCCTTGACCCTGCAATTCCTAAAACATCTCTAAAAAAGAAACTTTACACAATTATAAGTTAGGCAAATCTACGTTAATGTAAATTATGTGTGCTTGCCACGTGGCATTTTACATTGAGGAAGACAAACAAAATCTTCAGAAAAATGAGGCAAACCAAACTAGAAAGTCAGAATTCTGAAAAGTTTATGAATTGCAGTAATGTCATAACTATATCTTGTTCAAGTTTTAAATCAACATTATCTTATAAGTATCCTAAACCCTAAAGGTCAACTTAATACTCACTGCCCAACTCTACAGATCCAACATACCTTACTTATCTCAATCCTCCATATATCTTATTTACAGTTCTGGATAAAAGTATTTTACATGGAATCTAATTATTATTATTTAGTTCTCCCACAAAGTTGCTAATAAATAGTCACCTCTTAAAATAGTAGTATGTGGGACTGCAGAGATGACTTGTAGGGTAAGCATGGTTCCCTGTTCTTCCAGGGAACCTTTGGTTCATTTCCCAGCACCCACACTAGGCACCTCGCAGCCGCCTGTAACTCCAGCTGTAGGGGATCTATCAACCTCTTCTGGGCTTCATGAGCACCACACTCCCATATGCACACACCTACACAGAGACAAATGCAGCCTTAAAAATAAAAACACATCTACAAAAACTTTTGTTTGTTTGTTTCGAGACATGGTTTCTCTGTGGGTTTGGAGCCTGTCCTGGAACTAGCTCTGTAGACCAGGCTGGACTCGAACTCACAGAGAGCTACCTGCCTCCGCCTCCCAAGCGCTGGGATTAAAGGCATGCACCACCAACACCTAGCTGAACAAACTTTTAAATAACTGGCTTATAATAACTCTGAATACATGTTTTAATGAAATTTGGTACTGTTTAAGCATCATTCCATAATTATTTTCTAGGCACATTCACATGACATTTTTTTTTTCTGATTCACATTGAGTAAATATGAACTAAAAGGAACTATTACTGGTTTAGTGTGAGGGCCATAGCTAGGGTGTTGGTGGCAGAGACCTAATGCATATGAGAAGTGAGTTTGTGAAGGTCAGAGATCCTCTAACTGAGACCCAAGCCATCCCTAAAGACCTCTATTCTGTCTTCTTTGAACACTTAGACAGCAAGGAGATCTTAATTATTGTCCTGCCCTCCCAGGAGGTGGGGACTGCTAGCCTCTAACAATAGCTACAAACCAACATTTTTTTTTCATTTAAACTGAGAGAGATTCTGGCTTTTCCCCTCTCTCAGAATAGACACTCTTTATTGTTATTCATTCAAAATATGACATATGAGCAGTGTGCTTCTGTTCTCATTAAGCTTCTGAATGAAGACCACATGCAGAGATGTGATTAGGAGTAGAACAGAAATTCTCCATGATGCTAAAATCCTGAAATCTGTTTTGTTGAAGACACATTGAGTGGGACCTGTATCAGCTGAGCTTAGTTTATTTTTTTCCTTACGTCACCGAAAGTGTGTATCTCTTGGTAGCAAGTATCATTTTGAAAATGTCATATCTCACTAGAAATTAGACACAAAGGCAAGGCCACACTTGGACCTCCTCTCGTGGTTGATGCTTAGCATGACTGTAAAGTGCTGTGCCTCCTCTGGTATACCTTGAACTCCCTATTATCAGCTGATATTCAGATACATTAAATACGATGTTGGCAGAAATTTAGCTATGCTTTGTCCTGAGGAAAGAGAGATTCAGGTAGAGTGCTACCTAGCTTCAGAGAATGGGATGGGCTAGAAAGGGCAAGTAAAAATATTTCTCATTAGACAAAGAAAAAAGTTGTACATTAGAAATGTCAGATACTAAAAGCCAAGTAGACACTCAAAAACCAGGGGTGAACCCATCTCCCTTATTACCGTACCATCGTGTATGTTGTGCCTTTTCAAATGGCATTATATGAAACATGCTCCTATGGTTCTAAATCAATGAGATACTGCTATCTCAAGAGTTAATGCAATTCCCCAAAGTCTGCATGACCTTAGGGGTTTTAGATTAGAACATGATATGTATGCTATGCAAGGCTGAAAAATGGCTGCTCTTAATGACAACATGGAGCAAACACATTGGCAACAAGACATGCCCTAAAGTTACCATTTATAAAGAAAACAAAAATAATCTGAGAATAAAGACTTCATGCAAACAGGAAAAATAAATTCACAATCAATGGCAAAGTTAGAAATTGGGCTTGCTAATGTATTCTACACCTGTTAAATTCTAGAGGTGTGGGACTTCAAACCTATATTCAGTTTCTTTGTACCTGCCCCTTATTGTAGTTTTAATTAGTGGAAACATTATATACATGAAAAATTTAATAAAGTAATGATCTAGTTTACTACAATATTAGCAGCATATCTTCAAGATACAACATAAGTCACATGTTTAAAGTACTCACATGCTAACATTGCAAAGAAGGGAGCACATGAAAGAAAACACATAATCAACTAGGAAAGTTTTTCATTTTGAGCAGCATCTCCCTTGTCACCAAGGCAACAAGCATAGATTCTGGTCACCTGATCTACAAAGCAATACTACTGAATGTATTGGCACCAGAATGGACATGTTTATAAGCATCAGAACCCCACTCAATACTGAGCATGATAGGAAGACCTTTTCTAAATAAGAGGAAGTACCTTCATTTTCCCAGCTCTTTAGTATTCAACTTTCTGTTTTTGAATAATTATAGGTTCTCAGTAAAGTTGGAAGAGAATACAATTTCATTAACCTAATCTACTCATTAATATCTTACACCAACACAGTACATTTGTCAATGCTTTTCAAACCAACATTGGCACACTATTAATAACTAAACCAGATTTACTAGAATTTTATCCATCTTTCAATTAGTATCTTCATTGTATCCCGGGGTTACAGCCTCATATATTTATTTGTCATGACCCTACCCCCAGCCAGTCTCCTCAAAGCTATAACAATGTTCTATTGTTACCTGCTTTCTCTGACATTTTCCAGTCTTGAGTAATGCAGCCTGTCTTCAAGGTTTTTTTTGTCCTCACAATGAGGAACCATACAAAGTGAGAGCCCCTTTTCATTTCACTTTGTCAGATAAAATACCATATCCATACATCTCTGACCATAATCATCTACCTGAGTTTGTGTTGGCCAGGTTTCTTCATTATAAAATCATATTTCTCTCACCTCAGAACCCATTACTCTAAATTAAATAATCATGCCATCATCAAAAAAGAGAAAGTTCCATCTCCTTCAGGAATATCAGTCTACAGAAAGAGAAACAGAGAAGAGAAATACACATACATACACAGACATGCACATAGAGAGACACACATACACAACACAAAGACAGAAACACACACATGCACAGAGAGATACATACACAGACAGAAATATGAACACACACACACACAGACATACATAGAGAGACAGAAAGACACACATACACAGACATGCACAGAGACACACATATACAACACACATAGAGAGAAAGACAGAAACACTAAACATATACACAGAGAGAGCCATACAGTCACAGACAGATGAACATACACAGAGATAAAAACACACACACACACACACACACACACACACACACACACACACACACACACACACATACACACACTGAGCCCACTGTAAGGAAGATTCCTTTGTCTCTTCTCCAGCTACATATGTTGTTTCTATTCTTTGGGTATTATTAAATATTATATTATCTTGCACTCCTGTATTGCTAACATGACTTCATTCTTGTCAAGGGAAGGGAGATTTTTCTAAATCTTTGGGCCTATCTCTGTATTTTCTTGTGTTCCTCCTATAATTGCTTGGATTAAGATAATGTCTGTATGCCAGTGATTCGATTGCATAGTTCCCTGAACTCCAGAAGTATTCTCCTCCTCCTCCTTTTAATGTCCTCTTGGATGTCTAGCAAGAAAGCCCCTCAGCAAGTCTTGACATGCTGTCCCATGCCCCATTGAATCTCCTTATCTGTGGTAGTTTGAATGAGAATGCCCCCATTAGTCTCAGATGTTTCAAAACTTGGTCCCCAGTTGGTAACACTATTTGGATGGATTTAGGAAGTTTAGCCTTGCTGAAGGAAGTATATGATGGAATGGGCTTTTAGGTTTTAAAAGCCTCAGGCTACTCCTAATGTACTGTCTCTGCTTCCTGCATGTGGTTCAAGATGTGAGCCCTTAGCAACTGCTCCAGTTGCCATGTGAGATGCCTGCTGTCTCACATCCCCACCATGATAAACTCTTGTATCCCTGGAACCATAAGGCAAATACAGCTCTGTCTATAAGCTGCCTTGGTCATGGCGTTTTATCACAGCAATATGAAAGAAACCAACAGAGCTTCTTAGCTAATAATAACCCCATACTTCTTGTATCTACCCCTGCCTCATTCACGTTTCCATCCTGTCAACCCCACTGCTATCACCCTGCTCCAAACCATCATCATCTCTCTCCTGGGTTATGGAAGAGCTTCGACACTAGTCTCCTGGTTCTTACATTTTTATTTATGAATTCTTATTTTTAATTTATATTTTCTTGAGAATTTCACACACAAATACAGTGAAATATGATCATATTTATTGACCATTTCCTTCCTATGGCTCCCCCACATCACTCCTAATGAAGTCTTCCTCCAAAACTTCAAGTCTTTTTGCAATAAAACCCACTAAGTCCTATTAATATTACTCATATGTTTGTGCTCATGGTGTGTGTATTGCGTGTATATGCGTGTGTGTGTGTGTGTGTGTGTGTGTGTGTGTGTGTAAGTCAGACGATAACTTGTGAGTCAATTCTTTTATTTCATCTTGTGAGGATTCCAGATAGGGAACTTCAACTCAGGCAGGATTGGTTGAAGATGCTTTTAGCCCTTGAGCCATCTTACAAGCCCTCCTGGCTTCTATTCATAAAATTCTCCAACATTCTCACACAGCTGCTAAAGTGATCTTATTAAAAACCTAAGTTGAATCAGGTTATTCTCCTTCAAGCCCTTTATTGATTTCCTGTAACAAACAGCAAGACTGAAAGTTCTCAGGTCTGCCCTCATAGTGGGATATAGCACCCTGTCTATCTGCTGCAGGTGCACTCACACTCCTGCACACACACCACAAACACACACACACACACACACACACACACACACACACACACACACACACAGAGTATTATTCTCTAGGTTGGTTGCCTAACAGTCTCCACCTTGCTCAGCCAGTGGTGCTGAGTTCTGCGATGTACACCATGTTTACTCTGCATGCTATGGCTTTACCCCAGATTTTCTCAGCCCTCTTGCTGGGCTCACCTACCTGCATGGCCTTCCTTCATACTTTACTCACATGTTAGATCACTTACTCTACTTTGCATTGGAAACTCAAAGTCTCTCGTTTACTCCTCACCAATAAGTTAATGGTGCCTTTTCAATACCAATAAAGTAGCTGTGCAAATTCAAACCAAAAACTGCTTTGCTTTTAAGGAAGCTTCCTATGGCAACCCCATGCAAAGTTCCAACCCCTTCTCTCCAGCATGTCCTACTCAGCACTGTTTTCCCCACTTTCCTGATTTAATCATCTGCACTGCACATCAGCAAGCATCCTATATGTTTTTATTGTATGGTTTCCTCTTCAAGACAGTAACTCTTCTTGAAGCATTTTTCTTTTCTGTCTCTTGTTTTCATCACTGCATCTTTACCATGCTACGAAAGTGCCTGCTCTTTGCAGGAACTAGAAGTGCAAATTGAGTAAGGCCAATTTTCCTTTTCAAGATCTAAGTTTAGTCATTTCAAAGTGGCGGGCTTTCCTTCCTTTTCCCTGGGGCCCCTGTCTTTGCTCTTGCTGGACATATGTAGAGTCAAGGCAGCCAGGGTAAGGTACCTGGTCCATTGTTATCAAATGAGGCAGCAGAAGTGAATAGCAGTCATGTCTGTATAAGCACTGTGACTTTCACTGGTCGCTCCACACACTCTGGGTGCTCACTATCTATCCCCATCATGATGCCTTTTCCAACCCTCTCACCATCAGCTGTCAATCCTGATGCTCCTCAAAGATAGGAAACACCTGTCAATGGGCACATGAGGCTGCCTGCATGAACAGTTACCTACACATTGCTGGTTCACTAGGCAAGCCAGTTTATCATCCAGAAGCTGACAGGCCCCTGAACCACACCTTTGAAAGGAATTCCTGGGTCTTTCCTATAGGATCCTCTGAGTTTTCTGTGGAGCCAAGTCCATCTGAAGAAAGGAGCATTAAGGATGTACTTGAAAATTCTTTCCTAGTATTTTACTATCTCTTCCCCATGCAGGGGAAACAGAGCGGCAATATTCGCCCACACTTCTTAGTGATAAGCTTTGTATGTGAACATCCCTCTGATACTTGTAGATGATGAGACTCTTGGGAGGTTGGAAGCATTTTCTCTCTCAAAAGACTTTGTAAAGCTACAAAAGTCAGGCTATCATGATGTTGTCCCTACTAAAAAAAAAAAAAAGACAAAAACAGACTATCATCATGATGTCATCCCTACAAAAGCCAGGCTATCATGATGTAGTTTCCCTAGGTTTGTAAATGCATTTACCAACTTAAGTGACTTGTTCTTCCCTCCTCACTCACTCTTCAGAATCTGACCATGTTTGTAGCCAATGGATGCCTTGAAGGGCTTTTGACTCAGTGAAGCAGAGGGATGCTGGGGGTACAGAGGAAACCCACATAAACAAAATCTCCCTAATAGTTCCCAGGTGCATTCCAGAATTTATAATTTTTTGAAAATTCAAAAATGTATACTTTCTAATTTCTTTTTGATAAATTTTGTATTTTTATATTATTTTATACATAGAGGTGTTTTGCTTGCATGTATGTTTTGCCTGTACACCTTTCATGCCTGATGCCTGAGGAAGACAGAAAAGAACATTGGCTCCCCTCAAACTGGGGTTACAAAGAGTTATCAGATGTCTTGCTAGGTATTGGAAATCAGCAAGTGTTCTTAACCACTGAGCCATCTCCTCAGCCCTGAGCACCTAATTTCTAAACAGTGGGTGAGACAGACTTTCTCATGCTTAGTTTTGCATAAGAGATGGTGCAAACTGGTCCCAGGATGCCTCACCAAAGAAAAATAACTACTACAGGCTTCCTAGGTTTAATCTTAGGAGAAAAAAATGTAGCAAGAAACACAATTTCTCAGTAACTGATGTTCTGGGATAGTGAGCTCCAAAGAGAAGAACACAGTCTAGGAGTTATAACAAATAAAAACAGAACTGTTATTTCCATTCCTATCCTATTAAAAGATAAATAACTGAGTGGTTGAGCTTTATTATTATTTCATGTGCCAACTAACCCTGGCACACTGCCGCACTCTGTGTGTGGAGTGCCTTGAACACATTAAATTCCTAATGTGTCTTGAGGGAAGGCAGAGGCTCCCATACGTGTGCACTTGCCCTCGCGTGTTGTAATACATCGCAGTTAACCTGTGCCTGGTAGTGCAGCCAAGTTCATCTAAAATTAGATTTGCTGATGCAGCTTTTTAATAAGAAAATCAGCCTCTGCTGGTGAATACAGCAACACACAAGATATCAGGAAAAGTTCGCTAACATAGATAAAGGTGACCTGACGATGTTATCCTGCTGTAACTAAAAAAAACCCTACATTTTGAACAAGTGAATTAAAAGAATTTCCACCAAGCTAGCATAGACTGTGGATGGCACTGGTGAACTGAAAAATGGCTGTGGTGACATCTTATGTGGGTCCTGACTCAGCCATACCCAGATGTAAAGAAATGAACCTAAAATCCAGGCGCTACCAAATTTCCCACTTCATAATGTCCTTGTGTCTCAATAGTTTTCATGATACTCCAAGGCAAAAAGATAATTAAGTATCCAAGACTTTCATTTACTGAGAAGTTAGGCCCAATGGCTGACTAATATTTTGTAATAACTTAGTTGCCACTTGAGAAACTAATGCACATGAATTTAAGATGCTTTTACTTTATTCTTCAACAATATTTCTGATAGGATATGGCTATCCATGGGGAATTGCACAGTTGCCTAAAGTTCGGGATCCAGTAGGACAGACCATCCTCTCTTTCTGCTCCTGATTTCACCAAGCACATGCTAAGAGGCATTTGCAAAGGCCTAGCACAGAGATTGCTTGCTCCTGTGACAAACACTGCTCCATAGGGTTGTAACAGCTACTGAGCTTCTACCTGCTCTCCAGTTCCTGTCAGTGGATGTCAGCTGCCCAGAGTTACAGAGTTACAGCATCTCATGGAAGCACTGTGACTTCACCACTTTACTATAACACCCTTAAGGAAAAGTCTCTGCTTAAGTCTAACGAGAAAATACACAAGATATATCCAAGACATAGTGTCACACTAAGTTAGAGGACCCGAGAACCCACTCCAAGACTACTAAAGCTGTATCACACAACTCTGGACCAGTTTATGAACATTTTAATTTTCCAAAAATGGGCATCATAGCAATAGCATAACCTCAACATTAACAATAACAATTATAATGACTGACACTCGTTTATGTCTCTCTGATGCTTAGGTATTCAATAGGTCGACTTCTCAACACACTAAGTCATTATTTTGAAAGGTGGCAGTTAAAGGAACATAGCATAGCATTTGTTCTGCCTTTTCTGTATAAATTGGGTAGCCTCTCTGTTTACCATTATTTTGGCAGCTGATAAAGAAAGGACTAGCTGTAGAATATTAGAATATAAGAATATTACCACTTTGCAACCTTAAGGAATCATAAGACCCAACATTGATGGAAAAGGGGAGAAAAAGAAGGAAGAGGAAGAAAAGTAGCATACCAATTAAAATAAAATCAAAAACTAATTGATCACATGGGTGACATCAAGTTACAATTCAAATAAAAATATTTTTAAAATGTATATGTGTGAAATAATGGACAGATGAAGATTAATATTGATGATAACAAATATTTTTTTCTTGGCAGTATTTCATTTTAAAAGCTTTATCTTTAGAGAGTCATGCTTAAATATTTATAGATAAAATTATATGTCTAAGATTTTCTTCAAAATAAATAAGGGAGACAAAGAAAGATGAGCCAGGAAAAGGCATGAATTGGTAGTTGAATACATGTTGTCTCATAAATTTATTCTGTCTACTTTATTCTACACTCAATAATAATAAAATGAAAGCTCAATCCCCGGCACCAGAGGGGTGGCTCACAAATACCTAAAATTCCAGTTCAGGGGAATCAATGCTGTCTTCTGACTTTCACTGTCATTGTACACATGTGTTGCATATACACATGCAAGTACACACACACACACACACACACACACACACACACACACACACACGAGACAGACAGAGAGAGAGAGACATAAAACAAAATAAAAGTTTAAAGTAACAAGTAGAAGATGAAGGGTCAGCAAGGTGACTCAGAGTATTAAGAGACAGGAAAAACAACTAGTGTTTAATTTCCAGGACCTACATGGGAGCAGGAGGGAACCGACTCCATCAGGTTCTCCTCTGACCTCCATGTGTGCACCCTAACATACACACTCCCCAAATAAATAAATGCAACTTAAAAATTAATCCCTAACATAGCAAGACTAAAAATAAAATCCCCATAACAACTAGAATCCTTTTCTTTTATGTATAAGGAAAACTCATTTAATCTGAATAAATAACAGATAATATTAAAATTAGTTTAATTTTAAGAGTGCAAACAACATACCTACAATCTCAGACTTAAACAGAAGCTTGAGGACAACAGTACAGTGAGTTCAAGTTCAACCTGGTTACATAGCATGCCCCTGTCTCAAACACAAAGAACAGGAAATACAATTAACTTCAGAGTTAATTGCTTCAATTCAAACTTTTGCTTCCTTGGAATAATGACCTGTGCAAACTCCTTTTCAGTTTCTGATCTGCAAATTAAATAATAATAATTGCCTAATTGGATTGTCAAGAACATGGTGAGTGGGGTCACCTAGCAGGTGGTCAGCCTGGCATGATAAATCTTCCAGTGGACAAGTGACTCAAGCTTGAGGAACATGATGCAGGGCCACTGCCAAGTCTCTTTCCCAATTCAGAAAAAGAACAGTTAGCACCACCAAGAGAGGTAACGCATGCTAACTGTACGATAAAGCCACAGCAGTTGGGAGCAATCCATTTATCAGATACCATTCACATAAAGATATGTGAACATTAAAATTCACTGGAAAACATAAATTCAGCTGTAAAATCCTGTCCTGACTTACGTAAGTCTCAGAAAAGTATCCTAAAATGAACTGCAAAGTAGCTCCACTACATCAGTGGTGGTCATAATTAATACACAAACCAACTAACACAGCTAGGTAGATGTTAGCTCCCAAATCGTGCTCTTTTGAATATCATGTTTGGTAAGAAAAAAAAAAGAATGCTCTTGAAACAATAAATTTTTATTTAAAACTATCTAAAGTAGCTTGTGAGTATAATGTGGATTGTCATCAAAAACAACTGTTCCTGGCAAGTGTATTTTCAGCTTGTGGTCATCTTTTTCTCAAATGATCCTGGTATTTCTGTTGGAACCATCTGGCAATACGATTTCCAAACATACATTAGAAGCTGCAGTGTGGAACTTTGCATGGAGCTATGCAAATAAGGTCAGGGATAGTTAAAGCTATAAACTATAATTGATGAAGACTCCAGTGGAACAGAAGGGCTTCTATTTGCCAAGCACTGTGCTAAATGCTTAAAACAGAAAACTCAATCAAATGTGCATTTTAAGAAAGCTCAGAGTCTGAGAACTTTTTTGAAGTATTAAAGGGTAGACACTGGGACTTATCAATTCCAAAAAAGATGGGAGAAACAGGATGAATAGCATGAGCAAAGAAGGAATGATCAAGAAGAAAGAAGCTGGACAAGACATCTGACTTCCCCAGCCCATTAACAACATAACAAAGCTTGCCTTAGACTTGCCTTCCATGAACTGCTGAGTAAACGCAAGTTCCTCATTCTGTAGAGTGGGTTCAATCACATCTGGTATTTCTGACAATCATATGACCTGCACTGGGAAAAGCAGCTGATACAGGAAAAAATATATATATATGCATATATATGCATATATATACTTATGCATATATATGCAACAAAATATACTTTAATTAAAATTTTAAACCTTTAATAATTAAAAAAAAAATAAAAAGTCAGGCATGATGGTTCAAACCTATAATCAAGCGGAAGGTATTAGAATTGCCACAGGTAAAATGGAAGTGTGGACTACAGGATAAGGATCAAATCCCAAATACCATGTAAGCACATAAGATAGGAAACTGTTTAGAAAATGCCTGTGTCCTATGTCTGCACACCTGTTTAAAGACATATTCTAGAGAAAAATCTGCAGGAATGCATGTAAATAAGGCATGTATATTATAATAATTAATGCATAGGATATTAAAAACATTAGCAGAATAAAGCACGATTTCATCCATTGTTCTTCATTTAGCCCAGTGGTTTTCAACCTGTGAATCACAATCCCTCGGGGTCACATATCAGATATCCTGCATACCAGATATTTACATTATGATTCATAAATGTAGCAAAATTACAGTTATGAAATAGCAATAAAATAATTTTATGGTTGGGGCCATTACAACATGAGGAATTGTATTAAAGGGTCACAGCATTAGGGAGGTTGAGAACCACATTATTCTTTCTTTGTTGGTGGTGGGGGTTTTATTTCTTTTTTCAAATTATCTTCAAACTAAATTTGTCATATTCTGGGAGAAAATTCATTGGCATTTTAATTGGGCCACTCTTAAAATGTATACTATTTTCCTTTAAGATTGAATCACTCTACCCAAGAACAAGGAGCGTCTTCCAACTCACCTCAGTTTTCTCGGTTTTTGTTTTTGTTTTGCTTTTTGTTTGTTTGGTTGGTTGGTTGGTTGGTTTTTCTTTTTTGTTGTTGTTTTTTGCGACAGGGTTTCTCGGTGCAGTTTTGGAGCCTGTCCTGGCACGCGCTCTGTAGACTAGGCTAACCTAGAACTCACAGAGATCCGCCTGCCTCTGCCTCATGAGTGCTGGGATTAAAGGAGTGTGCCACCACTGCCCGGCTCTCGTCTTGTTTTTATTTTCTTGAAGTTCACAGAGCCGCCACTCATTCTCAGCCCACGGGTGAGAGTGGGGTTGGCTGCTGTGATTGAGGGAAGAGTAGCAACCTATTATGCTCTGACCAAAGAGATGGTGTTTGTTTCGGGATAGGAACGGATGTTTGTCTATCTGAGTCAACAAACATCATCTAAGATTGGCTTTTGGGTCCAGGAGGAAAGAAACATTCCGCCAGGGTGGTGAGAAAAGCAGAGCACAAGCCTGCTATTTATAGAGGTCCTGAAAACAAAAGCAATGCTTAGTTTTTCCTAAATCCATCAAATGAAGGAGGAAGTTAAATTCCTGTCAAAACTCTTACATGTGCACCCACTTTGCCTGATCACATCTTTTAGAGTCAGTGCACATATTGTCATTCTACACTAGTGTAAGAAACTGTTATTACAACTGAAAGAGGTAACGTGGCTAACATCAGTTTTGCATTCTAGGTTGAGGACAATTCCATTGTCACAGAACCATGTCTGTCTCCTGCTCACTCCCTCCTCTCACTTCATCTGGATCGCTTTCCTCAAAGGGGAAGCACGTAAAAGGGAACCATTCAAGCATTTCTCCCTAGAGAGAGCATAGAGGAGTAGTTCGTTCATAAACGTCACTTTCTGGGAAAACTTTTGCCCATCTAGCTGGACCAGAGACCTTTGCTTAAGGGCATGCAATTAAATTTACTGTAAAGATTTCAGCTGGGAAGAAATAGCCCTTCCAGATCTGTTTCTTCCCACCCACAAGACATCGTTCCATATGCATAAGACTCGTTATAACCGTGGATCTGACATGCCCCGCCCCCTTTTTGGTTGGAACACAAAGATCAGCCTCCGAGTTATTGCTTTGCAAAGCAGGACACCTTGCAACTGATTAAACATATAAAAGACAGAAGGTATGGCCTGTTCATAAGCTGTTTAAATATGTGCAACCAAAAGCTACGCGATACCTTTAACATACCTGTCCTCATTTCGCATATTCTGCTGCTTATTGCTTGAACCATAAAATGCAGAGAGCCCAGAAACAGGAGCAACCCAGCAAATGCGCAGCTCGCCATTTCCCAGCGGGGGGCCTCAGCGGCTCTCAGCATGAGGCTCTGCCTCTCAATGATGTGAAAAGCCGGCCACAGTCTGACTTTCCCGCTGATGCTGCAGCTTCTTCCATTCGGGATAAGCAACTCCTATATTGTTATTTTCTCGCACGGATTGTAAGAAGCGGTTGATGTGAATTTGGCTCAACCTAGCTATCTGAAACAACCAAAGAAATAGCATTTCTACCCCTAGAATTACAAAATGAGGGTGTTTAAACGTTAGGCTTCTAATACTGTCCTTGGAACGTTATTTTAAAGATCATGTTATATATTCCAGCGATATTGTGCCTACTGAAAATTAATGGCCTTATTTCTCTTCATCATTTCTAAAATAGAAGGTATGCTAATTATGTAACAAATACTCTTGTAAAAATGTATCCAAATCATGTAATAACTACAAACCATTACTTGTCTTTTTATGTACTTCTAGATTCTGTATAGAATATCCTTTATTCCAGTCCTATCTTTTCTTTCCCTTTTCATCCCCTCCTTCTGTTCTTCTTTCTTATTGTGTGAGGTCCTTTGCTAGGGCCTACATTAATTTTCTCCGTTGTGAGTATATATACTTTTGTAGATAACATTAAATTGATTTGTGCACTGACTTGACCCTGAAAATATTCATAAACAGCTCAGAATGTCTTTGGATATCTTGTGGGAAGATGGAGCAAGAAAGCAAAGAAACCATATATCTGCAGCAGGGAATAGAAAAGGATTTTCAGAGAGATAGCTCATTCTATGGCACTGTGCGTTCAGTGATAGGGTTTGGAGAAAAGGGGTCCTATCAAATTAAGAACAAAAAAATGCTACAAACAGCCATAAGCTTGTGGGGACAGAAAGACATCCGATGCTCCGAGGAACTGAGAAGTGATGCCCTTGGACCTCATCACCCTATACATCCTCAGCCTGGATTTAGTGCCTCATTTGCATCCTCTGGCAAGAAAGTATCTAAGTTGATAGAGCCTTGAATGGGAAATGTGTTGTCAGATTTCCATTTCTCTAACAAAATACCTGAGATAATAAGCTTGTAAAGAGATACATTTTGGGTCTTGGCAAATTGACCCTACTTCTTTGGCAGGGCAGGACATCATGCTGGGAGAGTGTGACAGAACAAAGATATTCACCTCATAGGCAAGAAACAAGAGATAAGGGAAGGAGCCAAAGCCCTATTGGCTCTGGAAGCAATGGAAACAAAACCAAGGAACTAGAAGGGGAAATCTCCTAGCTATTACATTTAGAAACTGAAAGGGATCATGCAATGCACATCTGTATGGGTTAGTCTTGGCTGGCAACTTGTCTAGATTTTGAATTGCCTGGAGATGGGTAAGGCACAGCTTTGGGTGTGTCTATGACTTCCAGAGATTAATTGAGGGGAAGACCCACTACAAACATGGATGGTACCATCCATAGTCTGGAAGCCTGAACAGCACCCACATGTCCCCTTTCTCTCCTTCATCACTGACGCTTGAGCTGCTGCATGGTGCTTTTCCCTGCCACACCCTCCTACCACAGTGGATTGACAGCTCAGAAACAACGAGCTAAACTCAATCCTCTCTGCCTCTGTCAAGTATCTGGACATGTGACAGTGGAAAGCACAATACACCTTCTTGTTCATCGCTATCGCAGAACCTAGCACAGTTCCTACACATAGTAGGTACATAATAAATGTATATGGAATGAATGAACTACAAAATATCTATAGCAATGTTTTCAATGATGAGAATAAACTCAAACAGTTAGCTTTGAAAATGAACACTTAAAAACTGATCAAGGTGACTGACAGCAGTCTCAAGGGGCAGAACTGGCATTTGGTTATAAGTAGAATCCCAACCAAATGTAGCAGACCTATGTTTGAAAGAAAAAACACGTGGGCAGATGGTTAGCCACAAAAGTAGGAAGAAAACCAGATCCTAGTGAAAGGGAGTGTGGCTAATTATGCAAGTGGTGCCTAAAGGAAAAGAAATTTGGACTAAACACTCGCTGTGTGAATTTCTTGATGACGCCATCCCTAGAGGGCTTTACTAGGTTAGGAAGCATCTTGAATCCAACTACTCCTGGTGTTTTTAAAGTCCTTGTTCATCAACGTTCTGCCAATCCAGGCATTTCTAGTTCTGTGAAGAACACACCTGTAGGACAAGCTTCATGAGAACATGAGTGACACCAGGTCACCTAAAAGGATGGCCTTCCCTCAGTGTGCTAGTGAAATGGTGTCATAGTTTTTAATCAACTTGACACAAGCCTAAATATTTCTGGGAAGAGGGAATCAGTTGAGGAATTGCCTCCACCAGATAGGCACATCTATGTGTTTGTGAGGCATTTTCTTGGTTGCTAACTGATTTATGAGCATTTCGTCCACTATAGGCTGTCCTGTCAAGAGACAGTTGGGCCTGGGCTGTATAAGAAAAGTGGCTGGAGAAGCCAGATGAAACAAGCCAGTAAGAAGCACTCCTGCACAGCATCTGATTCAATTCCTGCCCCCAGAGTTCCTGCCTTGGCTTCCTTGATGACTATAAAATGTAAGCTGAAACAAACGCTTTCCTCCCTCACATGGACTTTGGTCAGTGTTTTATCACAGCAAGGAACAACAAACTAGAACAAAGGAGATTCCCAACCTCCTAGGCTACAGACCAGCTCTGTCATGATGGAGGGATGGAGGCAGCCTTCACAAGCTACAGGAAGTAGTCAGTTTCCACTCAGCTCTCCACAGGGGTCTTCTCCACCTCATCCTTTCCTCAGCATCACCTGTCTTCCAGAAGAGGAAAAGAGCAATCATCACCTGGCAACCAATCATTTGTAGTGAACACAGAAAACACTTGGAATCCCCAAAAATGTGCCGGTGTGTATGTGTGTTTGTGTATATGTGTGTGTGTGTGTGTGTGTGTGTGTGAGAGAGAGAGAGAGAGAGAGAGATGCTAGTGTGTATGTGTGTTTGTGTGTGTGTGTGTGAGAGAGAGAGACAGAGACAGAGAGAGAGAGAGATGCTAGTGTGTATGTGTGTTTGTGTGTGTGTGTGAGAGAGAGAGAGAGAGACAGAGAGAGAGAGAGAGAGAGAGAGAGAGAGAGAGAGAGACAGAGAGACAGAGAGAGAGAGAGACAGAGAGACAGGGGACTGACTCCAGGATCTCATATATGCTACACTCATAGATATGCTTTACAAGTTCCCTCTAATATGTGATATCCCTAGTCCAGGATATAATAGTAATTATTATTTTTATTGTTATTGATTTTTCAAAAGATCAAGTAGAAGCAGAAAAAACAACAAGCAGAAACACATTTTGTATTTATCATTGCGGTTCCCTATTTTGCTGAGCCACTTTGTTTATCCAATGTTTGTCACAAATCTTTTAATATATGGGGCCCCTAACTGTTTGTTTATGTTCTTCCAGAGTCACCAATTGCCACCAAATTCCCAATCTCATCTTATCTTCGGATCTTATGACAGCATAAAGTACCAGCTTTTCATGGACACTCTTTGTCACTAGGCACAGTGACACATCAATATTCAGCCTCTCTCCCTGGCCCTCTAGTGGCCTCGTCACTAATTCCAGTGTTTCCTCTAAAGGCATAGTAGAGTTTCATTCTTCAGGACTCTGCCCTGTCAGTCACTCTGTCTCATGCTGACTCCAGCTGCAAACTCTGAACCTTACTGCAGTCTCTGCCTGTGACTCCAACCGAGGTCTGGCTTGTGTCTGAGCTTTAGATCTACACACAAAACTCCAGGACAGGAATTGCTAGAATGTGCCAACAGCCTATTGTCATCTCCATCAGACTACAGGAAATCATTTGTAGTCTTTTTCAAGTAAACAGAGACATAAATAAAAACAGCCTAAATAGACATCACAAGTACTAACTCAGACATTCAGAGAACCTCAGGATTCCAGCTGGTTTCATTTAGTATGGTGTGGTTTGGTTTCAGTTTGAGACACAATCTCTATGTAGCACATTCTAGTCCTAAAATAATATGTGGCCAGGATGCCTTAAAGTTCCAATCCTGAGAGATAGAAAGTTGGCTCAGTAGTTAGGGGTACTTGCAGAAGATCCAAACTCAATTCCAAATACCTACATGATGGCTCACAACCATCTGCAACTCCAGTTCCAGGGGATCCAATGGTCTCTTCCAGCCTCCACAAGCACCAGACATATGGTGAACATATATATATATATGCAGGAAAAACACTCAACCACATAAAATAAATACTGAAGTGTTTATCCAAATTGTTCTATTATTAATAAAAACAGGGGAGTCAAATATTGGCATTAAAAACCTGATAGATCAAGAAAGCAGCAGAGAAATGATCAGCTGGTCCTCTTGGTTGATGCTTCCCAGATGGAAAGCCATAAGAATCTTTCTAAACCCCACCACCACCCTCCTCTGTCTCTCTATCTTTAGTCCTCCTAAATCTCTATGGCTAATTCTATTCAGATAGTCATTGATTCCACCCCTGATTTAAGGTTAACTTTGGTAACAATCTCAGAGTGTCACAGTGCAAACAAATATCCCACAACAAAATACTTATTTTTCTTTTTAACTTGAAAACCTCTGCCTTTGCCTTCCATGTGCTGAGATTACAAGTGCGTACTCCCAAGCCCAGCACCCACCTAGCTTTGTTTTTTTTCTCTCCCTGGCTTCTCTCCTCCTTCCACGAGTTTCATTAAGCAGCAGGCAGGCAGATTTTGCCATGATGACTTCACCTGTTATTGCTACAATACCAATATTCTCAGACTAACTTGTAAAGGGCAGAAATTTATTTCTCCCAGCTCTGGAGTCTGGAAAGTGGGATGGGCAGGTTCAGTTATCTGCTAAGGCTTGCTACAGCCTTGTAAGGCAAAGCTAGCAAAGGAAAGGTTCGCTGGAGAAGTCCTGTAGCAACACTCTTCTCTTCCCTGATGGTAATGCCCTCATGTCCCAACTACCTCTTAGTACTATAGCATTGCATATTGAATTTCAACACCAATTTTAGGAAGTTACAATCACCCAAACCATAGCCCATGGAATCAAAATGGGCGCAGCAGTTCTGAAACTCCAATGCAGATTTTAGCTCACGGTTGAAGGGATTCTTTCCACTGTCACTACTTCTGGCCACTTAGAGAAAGAACCTGTCTCCATGTTGTATGCAAGCAAAGCAATATGAGGGAAGAGCTACAGATTCATTTCTGAATCGGTTACCATGGCAATTCACACAAAGAACTAAAGTGACTACCATAATTACCTTAGGCCAACCGGAGCCCTTCTCTGGAGCAAGAGTCGTGGTCAATCACACCAAGAATACATTTGCTATACAGTGGGAGAAGTGAGTGTGTGTTGAAGGGAAGCAACCATTTTTAACTAGATATTTTCTGTTTGAGTCGTTATAGCTCAGTTTTCCAGGCAGCTGAGAGGTTCTTCCTATTGAATGTTACTGGTTTGAGTTATGTAGATCTAAAGTGTATCTGTGTGCCTCTGGCAGAAGTGTAACAAGCTAAATTTAATGATGATTAAGGTCAAGATGGGAGTTTTCTGTTGTACCAATTATGATAGAGTGGCTGGTCCCAATTCCAGAGTTGGGTGCACTTTAACAAACTGTCCCTGCTTTTGTGACTTCTTTCTCTTCTCTTTCTATAAATTGCTGCTTCTAATCGACAATGGAACTGGGAGGCAGATAAGGGAGGTTTTAACTGCATACAATTAAAAAGTAAAAATGAAATTGCCTTGGAAAAATACGTCCAAATACAAACAAGCTTCTGGGCAGAACATTAACTCTCTTGCCTCTATTTGGTTTTCTTTTACAAGTAAGACTAATTTTACGATCACACATACAAGCCCTCAAGCCAAATGAAGTAAACAGAATTTGAGCAATGCCCTGAGTTCCTTAAGTCAATCCTGCACTGCAGAGTGGCTGGCTTAGCACTGGGTTCTTGGTAGCCGCTGCTGGTATGACTCACACAGTGTACTCACTTGAGAAGAGTTATAGAAAAGTGAGGACAGACAAAAGGAAAATCAGCTGTCTACTTGTCTACACTCACCAGGAGGTCTTCCCAGGTACCCTTGTCTTAGCCCACCATGCAATGGCTGGCCTTCCTCCTCACCAACAGGACAAAGCCCTCTCATCTGTACCCCCAGGCTGAGAAGATGATTTCTCAACACCGTGGACACTCAGGAGCAACAGCCAATGACAGATAATAGCAAGGCATTTCCTTCTGGCATAGAAGCTATAAGGAGATCAAAGTTACTCTTAAAACGGCTGATTTGATAAGCATAAAGTTAAAATGAACTCTAGAGTGTCTCAGGTTCAAATAGCTCAGAGCATACACTCTTTATGATACTCACCCACATCTGCTAAAGCCTCTTGCTACTAAAGCAATGCATTTGCTCACCTGCCAAATGTCTCAATGAGTGGCCATTTTCTTTCCCAAAGTAACCCATTATTTTAATGACCCATTATTTCTTTGGATGTAGATGAACATTGTTGATTTTTTTTTAATGTTTTAAATCAAAATAGAATTACATCACTTCCCCCCCTCCCTTCCCTCTCCCAGCCTTTCTCTACACTCTCCATCCAACCCACCCCCACCCCTGTGTCCCCACACACTCTCAAGTTGAGGGCCTTGCATGTGGGTGCACATACAAACATTATAATTCTTGAATGTTTTTTCACATTTATATTTATAAGGAGAGTGTTTGAGAAGGCAGTTTTCAAGATCCAGGTTCAATTCATGTTTTTCATTCTCCATCTAAAAGGTTAAACAGCAAAAATAAACCCACTCTCTTTTCTGTAACTTCTCAATCCAGCAAAGCAGTCCCCTAACCCATGCCATCTTTGGCTGTTGTTGTTAATTAACGCTGACTCTTCTCTCTTTTGATACCTGTGTTCTGGGGACAGGCCGTCTATTCTCCCCTCCTTAGGCTCTCTCTCCATCCATTTTCTTTCCATTTCTGCTGCTCTCGCCTTTTCACCTCAAACTGAAATCCTACAGTTGTCAAACTGTTCACAGCTCTAGTTGGGAGCATGAATGTGGGAGGACAGGGCCTAAAAATGAATAAAGTCTCACTCAATAGCCACCTTCATTTGGAGCACCAGACACTTTATACTCTGCAGGTTGAGAAGAATCACATGGATAAGGTGTTCAATCACAAAGACAAGCTGCACATGGCAAAGCATGTTTTCCCAGAGAAGCACATGAATAACAACAGCTGAAGGAAACTCACTTCTATCTGAAACATAAAAACACATCCCAGGAACAATTCTGTGTTTTGAAGAAACTGAGGTACAACACTCTTGTTTTCTTGGTGTTTTCTCACAAGCACTCAGAATTCTTACATGACTCCATTTTGGGGCTGTATTCTGACATCTAGTCACTGATTCATTTGGCTTCTGTCTCTCCTTTCTTCTGCTGCCCTCTTAATAATCTAGAAATGTTTTCATCTGAAGCGTTCAAATGTTCCTTCCATCACACTCATACTTAAGTGCAAGTACCTTGGAACAGAACTCAAATTTCCCCAACTTTGATATTTGTGCTAAATTTTGTCTTCGCCTTTTATGACATTTCAACGTGGATTCTATCTTAGTTTTCTTGTGGAACTGAAGACTATTTTTTTTTATTTAATTTAAAAACAATGTTATTTTACATACCAATCCCAGTTCTCCCTCCTAAGGACTAATTTTTAAATTGAATAAAACATTGCTTATGTTTTATTATGTATGCCCATGGGAAAAACTCTTAGAATTAATAGCAAGGGGTACAAATGTAGATACTCATTTTAACAGCACTTCTGCTTTTCTAGCCCTGCATATGTCTTCATTGGCATTCAGCCCTGTATATATTTTCACTGGTGTGTATTCATAGAACAGTGGTTACTTACAGATGACCATAGCTTTAGAGACAGTTTTGAAAGAAAATGAAAATCTGTCTAGTGTAGGTCCTAATCCAATGACAATATCAGACAGGTATCATATAGTTCATATTTATAGGGATGCATATTGGGAGATAAATGTCTATGACTATGTTTCTGTTTTTTTGATTGTTTGGTTTTGGTTTTCTAGACAGGGTTTCTCTGTAGTTTTTGGACCCTGCCCTGGAACTCACTCTATAGAGCAGGCTGGCCTCAAACTCACAGAGATCCTCCTGCCTCTATCTTCCAAGTATTAGGATTAAATATATGCACCACCACCACCAGGCTCCAAGTGCATTTCTTGACAGAAATCCTGCTTATTCTTCATGTAGAGCTGATCCTGAAGCTCCTCCTATGGTTAGTCAGATTTGACCACATTTCATTAAGGACCCATCCTGAGGCAATCTGGGCAATAAAAGGAATATTCTGACTCATGTAACTCAAAACTTAGCTGGTTCTTAGTGATCAAACATTGTTAGCAGATGGAACATCATAGTTCAGTTCTGCATTTGTCCATACTTAATTCCCAGTATATCCTTTCTACACATATGCAAACATGATCACCAGCAGCCTCAGATTTAACAAACCCATGAAAAGGACCAGTTTATGAACCAAGGGTCCAGTTTAAGGTATACAACAAATTACTATATTTTAGGTATGAGTATTATATTTGATTGCCCAGCCCTGTCTCATACATTCCTTCTCCTTTTTGAAGCAACTCATGAAAACAAGGTGACTAGCCGTAGAAAACTCAAAATATGACAACAAAAGAGAAAACAGCACTAAAGAGCAGCTTCTTGAATTCTGGGGTATGATGGTGTATTACTCAGGGTTCTCTAGAGCAACAGAACCTATGGAATGAATCTCTCCATGTATATAAATAAGGAATTTATTAGAATGACTTACAGGCTGTGGTCCAGCTAATCCAACAATGGATGCCTGTGAATGAAAGGTCCAAGAATCCAGTAGTTGCTCAGTCCATAATGCTGGATGTCTCACCTTCCATTTATGCCAGAATCCAGAAGAAGTAGTTTCTCTGCCAGTGAAGAAAGTGCTAGCAAGGTGAGAGAAAGCAGGCAAAGAGCAAAAGCTTCCTTCTTCTATGTCCTTGTATAGGCCTCCAACAGAAAATGTGATCCAGATTAGAGTTGGAACTTCCTACCTCCAAAGATCTGGATTAAAGACAGGTTTTCCACTTCAGGGATTCAGATTAAAGGTATGTCTTCCCATCTCAAAGATCTGTATTAGAAATGGATCCCCCACTTCAAATTAAGCAAAAGTCCCTCATGGATATGCCCCTCCATTTTTGGATTTTGGTTAAATACAGATGTAAATAAGTTGACAACCAAGAATAATCATCACAGATGGTCAATGTTAACTGTCAACTTGACAGAATCTATAATTACCTGGGAAGTGGCCTCTGGGCATGCCTAGTAATCCATACTGTAACATGCAGATTGACCAGTCCCTCAACTCTCTACCCATGCTTTGAGATGCAGTATGTATCAATATCCTAGTACACATGCACTTAACCCAGACATACCCTTTCTATGACTAATAGTGAATTATATTATTAAATGTTCATCTGGCCTAAGCAATTTGCATATTCTGTTTAGTACAGAATAAACCTAGGATGCAATTGGTACTGTCTCCATTTCTGACGTCAAGGGACTGAGCTTGGAAAGCCAAGGGTGATGGATGGTTCATGCTTGGAAATACAGTTCTATAAAACTGAAGGAGAGGGCAAGTGTTAAAGCAGCTTGGGCTACACAGTGAGATCCTATCTCTTTAAAAGCATGGGAGAAGAAACATCAAGACCTGTGTCTTTAAAAAAAAAAAAAAAAAAAGGGAGGTGAGAAAAACAAAAGACAGCATGCTTACTTAGACTGGTATATAATTTATATAAGGTTGCACAGCTAATCCAACTCAGAACTCAGCCTCCATAATGACTGTGACACCTCTTGCTTCTCTCTGATGCCTCCATGACACTATATTCTCATGGATCCTGTCTAAGAGAAACTATTACAGGTGAGAAAAGACAGACAGTCCAGGATGTTATTTATGAGTGCTTGTCCACCAAACTCAAGTATGAAATAAAGTATCAATAAATTATGTCAACGCACCTATGTCTCTTCACTGGCGGTAAATACACACACACTAAGTTCCCAGTTTAGAAAATGATCAAAGATTAATGACTTTTCTGAAAAGCTATGAAGTTGTAAGTTTGTACAGAGCAGCTGCCTGTACTACAAAAGCATGCACAGTCAAGGTTAATCAAACACAGGAAGGCTGTTTACACTGCTTCAAATCTATCAGGATGTCAGTTTATCATTCAGGAAGAATTGAATATTTAATCTTTACAACCACTCAAAATAAATCTTTATATGTGTTAGCTGTCTATTGTAAGGCTGAAGAAAGCTTTAGGTTTAATTATTTAACCTTACTGATGCTCAGCACTGGACCACTCCATCAAATGAGAGAGCTGCAAACCTGGGCCAAGAGAGCTAGAGCATTTCTATCAATGCACTTGGCACTGAGCAAATTCTGGAAGGGGGTAGAGTCCCTCGCTCAGGGCGAAAGTGGAGGGAGCACAAAAAGTGGGAGTTAGAGAAGTTGCTACCATAGACTAGGCTTTCCGACACAATGCCGGAAGAGAGTGGAAAAAGAGGCAACTCTAGGCATGGATGCTAAGCCACTCTTACCTGTGTTTGTACAATACAGGTAATTGGAAATAAGGTCAAGCCCTCCCCAAACCTCAAATTTTCCTATGCTTTTCCCCCTTTTCCTTTCTCTAACCTCACACCTAGAGAGCTCATTTAGTTCCTAAGCATGGCCTTTTCTCTCAAGCACCCACTCCTCATTATCTTCAGGAATGTATCCTCAGCAAACACAGCCCACAACACTGAGAAGCTGGGGAGGGCAGCCCATTTGCACAGAAGTAATGATTAGAGACCTGCACTTTATTTGCATAATCCCCTTTCCTTCCCTGCTTCACGGCAGTCTTTGATATATATATATATATATATTTTTTTCTCCAAATGGCATGGGTTGGGAGAAAGAATTAAGCAAGCATCAAAGTTCTGGTTCCTGTGTTCTCAGCTATTACATTAATCTTTAAGATTTTCTCTCCCATTTATTAAAAATCAGTGACTCATCCAACTTTACACACAAATCCATATCAAAGTTAATTAGAATTTTCGTAGTCTGTTTGTCTTTTCCTTTATTAATTCCTGGAAGCATGAAGCAAGACTGTATGACTGTGGAAGGAAGGAAAAAAGTCAGCAGACACAAGCTGTCAGTCAACAACCTGCACCATTTGCACAGTAGGCTTTCAAAGGAGTCCTAGTCCCTTGGGCTAAGCAGGGACCAGCTCTCTAAACCACCCAGGCAGTCAGGATGGTCTTGGCTGAAATTGGGATTAGTTCGTCTTGGCCCCCATCTCAAAAGACAGGGGCTGAAGGTTAGAGGCAAACAGTGGAGAATATACCCCTCATCCATGATCAGGAAATTCTTCCTGTGAATTGACTCTTCCCTTCTGAGAAGTGTGTGTGTGTGCAGAGAAAAGAAGTGTAGGAAGCGAAGCGGACCTAGACTATAGGTGAGACAGCAGGACTGAGCGATACAAAATAAGCAAATCACACTGGTAAGGCAGGCTGGAACAAAACACTCAGGGACAGAGCCGAGAGCCTGCGCTCTGGCACCAGGGTTTTATTGCATATTGATTTTGCTTTAGGAGGTTTGTGTGGAAATCACATAAAACAAACAGAAAACTAATTTCCTTCCCATACTGCTCTTGAAACGTGTTGGGGACTCTTTCAATGTATTTTCTTATTTAAAAGATATATCCCCTGCATTCATAACATCCCACAGTCTAAAGAAAACAGAAGGAGAGACGCAAGGTTCTGTCGCCCATAGAAAAACCATGTCTGAGTTTTGGTGAGCATTACATTTATTTTATATGCATATATTGAAACTGCTTTTTTTTTAAGAAAAAAAATAAAGTTATATAAACACATGATGTATGGAAGGCAACCATTTGGAGCTCTGAGAGTGGGGGAGCCTCAAAAGGTAATATACGGTTGATCCCAGACTGGAGGGCTGATGTGGGCATGCCAGATCTTTGCAAAGCATTTTTCCAGCCCACATTCTGGGAGCACCCTCTAGTTCAGGGCGCCCGGATTCACCTCTCCCGTGTGAAGCTCCATTCCTCACTAGCTGCCCCCACCTCCAGCTCAGCAATGGTCCTGCTGCTACAAGACCAGTGGTGGACACCCCAGTGGCAATGCCCAGGTCCCCAGGCCAGTCTAGGAATGCAAATGGAGTAAAGCCTCCTCCCTCTGCTTTGGCCCAGCAATGCCTGACTCCTTGGCAGATGAATCAGAGCAACTGGTACTTAGTTGGGTTCTGTAACTGGCCCCTTTCTCGGGGTTCGAACAACCTGCAATGCGCAGAGAAATTCTGGGCTTTGGAGCTCATAACTTCATGCCACTCCCAGTTTGCCCTCCGGCAGGTGAATAGAAATGTAGTCTCGAAGTTTCCTGCTTCATGTCTGCCTGCTGCTATGTACCCCCACAACCATTACGGACTCTCCCTTTAGAATCATGAGGTAAATAAGTTGTGATTGGTCATGGAATTTATCACAGCAATGCTTACACTTCACAGTTTACACTGCGGAATGCATGTCTTTGTGGAAGCCCTGCCACATTCCCATCCCTCCCATTTATGCCTTTTAAGATACCAGCCGGTGTCTTCCTCCTGCATCCTT
The DNA here is from genome assembly GCA_030556225.1 of Cricetiscus sungorus. Lineage (NCBI taxonomy): Eukaryota > Metazoa > Chordata > Mammalia > Rodentia > Cricetidae > Cricetiscus > Cricetiscus sungorus. The sequence continues at coordinate 53,912,342 of JANBXA010000328.1, forward strand.
TGATCCCTGCTTCCCCAGTGACTACAGCTAACATCCCTGTCCTTTCTTGGGGCTTTCCTCAACTTATATTAAGGTATTACTTTATATTTGCAGTGCAATACTGATTCCAGTGAGCTATTATTTTCTTTGATTTAATGTGTAATGGGCAGGATTCTCTAAAGGGAAAGAATCAATAGAACACACACATATACACACACACATATGCACATACACACACATATCCACACACACATGCACATACATATACACATGTACACGAACACACACATGCACAGACGTACACATATACACACATATACAGACACACACACATATATACACATATACAGTCATATACACACATACACACACATACACACACACCAGGATGCACTACATTGACTCACAGGATACATAGTGGGTACTTCACAGGTGGCCACCTTTAGACCTGAGAGGCAGAGAACTCCGTAGCTCTTCAGTCCATGAATCTGGATTCCATGGCAATCTGTATCTGGTGCTACAGATCCCTGGTGATCTGTTGGAACCTGAGGAAGCTGGAGTCTGATGTCAATGAGAGACAACAGCAGCAATGGTGGCAGCAGCAACAGGCACTGCATTAATCAGTCCTTTCTTAACTCTCTGATTCAAGGCATCTGGAGCACAAAGCTGCCAGGGGAAGTCTCTTACCTTCCAGTTTAATGGATGGTTATCAGGAACTCCCTGCCTGGAAACCATGACTCCTACATCTGGTTCTTCGAACACTTAACTAGTACTCAGAATATACTCAGAATATTCTCCTAATACCTAAATTTACCTAAGGCAGAGATGCTGTCAGTCCCATTCCATGTCAGAATCAAGCTTGTGTGGCCTCCTGATGCCAGCCAGAGACCTTCCAAGAGAGATATCTCTTTCTGTCCTACAATTAAAGGACTAGCCCCACTTTCTCAGAAAGGGGGACAGGGGTTCCATGCTATATGAGATTGATGCTGGCTCCTGGAAAATCTAAGCAGTCCTGGATTGCTAGATAATAATATAAAGCTTTAGTGTCCTTAGGCAGATAACGCACGTTGTAAGCTATATTACAATGGAAGTGAAAAAGGGAAGAGGATATTGTGAGCCCTTTTCCACAGTCCCTCTTTATTATTTACCATTGCTGAATAAGTTTTTTCTCTACCTCCACCTTCATGATTAGTTAGACACAAACCACAGACAATCATTTCACGTGTAAATACCTGAGCGTGGGTGCATTACAATGTATTATAGGTCCTTTACTTCTTTTTTCTCCAGATGGCAAGATGCAGATCTTTACCAGTAGAGGGCAGCAGAGAGACCGTGATGGCAGGAGGGACTCTGCTGTTTGTTCCTGGGGTGGAAAGCGCTGCAGCTCTGGAGATACTCAGGAACGTGCACCTCCTGGGGAGTGTCGTTGGCACTCTAGTGGGTGGTCGCCTCAAGTCTAGCCCAGCCAGATTCCCAGTGTGCCTTACACATTCCCAACTGGTGTCTTCCAGGCTGCCAGCCCCCACCTGCCAATGAACTCCTCTGTCAATCAACAGACCACAAGACACTCCCCCAGAAGACCAGGACTCAACCCCAGGGCCAAGAAAAAGCTCCTCTGGGCTGGGGAGATGGCTGAGGTTAGGGATACTTGGTGCTCTTCCAAAGGACACAAGTTCTGTTCCCAGCACCCACATCAGTCCCCTCACAACTGTGATTCCAGCTCCAGGGGTCTGACACATGACATTCATACAACAGACATACCCATACACATGAATAAATTTTTTAAAAAAAATTCAATATGCAAAAAGAGAGAGGGATCATTGGGGGGGGCTTCCCTGAACTAGCTTCTGCCTCCCCTGTTTTGCTTCTCTTACACCCCTAGTCTGCTATTCTCTGCTTGCCCATTGTTCATTGATGTCCATTCCCAATTAGTAAAGCTTGACTGTAAACTTGCCAAGTTCAAAACATTGTGGTACCTTATCACTAGGCAAGTGCCCTGGTACAGACAGGAGGCCTGAAGGACCTCCTACTTCCTCACCTTTCTTAGCACATCAGAGGATGTCAGGGGTCCCCCACCCGTACCTCAGTGGTTGCTGCAGAGTTTGAAATGTACACTTAACAACCATCTCTAACTCCAAAACAGCCTGGACCACTTCTGCTCCTCTCTCCTTCTCCTTTTACATCCCCACCAGGCACAGTTACACTTCCTGAAAGGAGTCTGCTGTTTGGGATGTTTTCTTCTCCCCACCTTTCCCCTAGGCTTTTCCATTCTCAGTGTTTCTCCTGAGATATCCTCAGCATAGACCCTTTCTTCAGTAAGGTCCAGTCTACTAAAAGGTCTGCCTATTCAAGAGGTGGGGGGTAAACACGATCAAAACACAAGAAATTCTCAGAGAACTAATAAAAGAGGCTGACTCAAAGCATTCAGGGTTTTTTTTTTTCTTATTTTTAAGATAAGAAATAAAAATTTCTTATTTTTTTATTTCTTATTTGCTTCTCCTCTTACATCATCCATAGATTTGTATGGTCCCACTTCATTGGCTAGAGTCCTTAGATGAGTTGTTTTAAATTATGGGTCTGATAAAGCCAACATATCTGCTTAACCTTTTAGCACGCCTTGTATTTTCATAGGCACAATGCATGGATAAAAGGAACTGCTATGAATAATCGCTTTGTAATATAGTAATAAAATGTTGGCAAAGTTTGGGAGAAGTGTGTTTATGGCTTGTGATTGGCTCTCTGTCTCTTCAGTGAGCCTTTATCCTAACTAGAACTTCACAAGCATTCCTCAGTTCTCCTGACCCCATTAAGGTGGTACAGGATTGCTAAACCTAGCCTTGTTGGGTATTTCCCTTCCTTGAATTAAGTTGGACACTTATTAAATTGTTTCTTCTAAAAGAACAGCATGTTAAAAAGAGTGGAATACTCAATGGTCTGTAGAGCACACTCAGAAGGACCTAGGTGATTGCCAGTGTTGGGCTCCCTTGTTTTTAATCTCATTCTTTATAGTCTGAACCTCCAGCTTTCCATCAATTACTGAGCGGTTTTCCCCAGTTCCCATGGAGTTGTCTGTTCCTGAGCTTTCCACTCTGGTGTGAGTCTCTGTGTTTGCCTCTCGCTACAACTTCAGCGATGTTGGCAGTCCTCTGACCTTATTGCTGCTACTGTTCCAGGAAGGATTGCTTTTCAGTTTACTCAGCTTTCGATTCACTGTTAGGGTGCAGTGGCAACTCCTACACTTCTCAACTCTATGTAAATCATTATTGTACTTCATTGCCGAGGGAATAAAAGCAAGAAAAAAGTTGGTGCATGATCAATTTAGACACAATTTTCCCTCCAAGGTTGATTCGATTCACAGTTCCAGAAACCACAGATAGGAAAGCTATGCCTAGGGAAGTCCTACTGCACGCTGAACTGCCAATTTGGTCCACTTAGGAAGGTCTTCATAGACTTTTCTAAGGTGGCTTTAGAAGACAGGGATAATAATGTCTTAGATTAGCTCATTAGAGATCATAAACCAGTGATGTTTTATATTCTCGGCCCTTGTTGAGTGGAATTCTTGTCAAAAAAACAAACCCTCTCTATGGAGTGTTATGTATTTCTTAGGCTTTGTACTTGCAGAAGGCAGTATAAACCACCTTTATCTCTTCTCAAAACAGAGTGTGTTAGCACCATACAAAATATATGTGTGGTTTCTAAATTCATAGATTTTTAAAAAGAGTTTCATTTTGTTGCAATTATCCATGCACATTTTCCATCTTTCCAAATTGCCCTGCAGGTCCTTTTGAAATGAGCCATTATTCTTTAAGATTCCTTTCTTTCAGGTCCAACGAGATGTTTCCAGCTAGTCCCTACATTTCTTGAATGTCTCCAAGGAGCCCTGATCCTTAATAGGAAACAGCATTTAGAAACTATACTCTTGGTTCTAGGGGCTCCTCATTACTCTTCACACACAAGGACTAGAAAACAGGCCTTTTCAAAGAAAATGCATCATGATTTCATAATGATACTTCCCAAGAAAATTGTACACCTGATTATAACTTATAGACTACTTAGTGTCTTTTTGGATAGGCTGTTTTCTTGATTCCTTATATTAACAAAAACTGTATTTTATCTTAACCAAATATATTAGGTGTATGTGTGTGTTTCTAAATACTATTACCAATATGAATGCTGCTTATTTTTACCTTGAGGCATTCCCACTAAGAATGCATAAACAAATGCCTATTTTTATAATACTTGAAATAATTTCTATTTTAAAGAGCTAATATAGTTAACTTCATTAATTTTACCTTTGCTACAGTTCTATAACTATTTTAATCTTCATTTAGGATGTGTGCAGACAAAACATTGACATAGTCCCAAACCCACAGCTTTGTAGAGAATATCATTGCCTTTCCCTGTAAGAAATCATTGCTAGTTTCCTGCTAATTCATCATGCTTTGTTTTGTGGTGCTGGGATTGCATACTATGTATAGGATTCTGTATTGTGTCTTACCTACCAACTTACATTCTGCAAATCACTCCATAAAAACCACCCACATGTAGCAACAAGTCCACTGAGTGGATGCTCTGTGTTTTATGCACCGTTCCTGAATAGCAGCTATTTCCAGTCTCCAGCTAATATAGGTGAGCATGTCTTGTCAGGTTTTGCCACTATATCTTTTGTTAGCTTTCGCTATGTACAGCATACTACTTCAAAATGCAGTTACACACAGCAGCTGGAGGGACCTTAAGATTCTCCAGACCAGCTATTCTGGTTGGATCAGCCTTGTCCTTCCATTGTTCTCACCTATGGGTCTCAAGGTGGTTGACAACTCAGCTGGATGAGGATAAGCTGTGGATTCATCGTGTCTGCTAGTTGGGAGGCTATCACTGAGGTTCCTCAAGTGGCCCCTCATCCCTGGTACACCTAGTGTTCATCTAAGTTTGAAACCTCGGGCCTCCGAGATTATCAAGCAAGTACAGTGTGTAAGTACGTACCTTTTGGTCTTTGGTGTGCATTGTTTATCATTTTGGTCAAATCAGGTCACCTCAAGCATAAGTCAGTACAGAGGAGGAAAACATCAAGAGGGAGAGGTTTGCTATCAGCTATAATGAAAACCATATGCTACCCAAAGGCAGGCAGTACTGTTGACTGACATGCAGCAAATTCAAGTGTAAACTATGAATGCAAACTCCTGCTTCTTCAGTCACCAAGAAAGCATGTTGTCAAACTTCCATGGATTCTTCTATCTAAATGTGAAGAATGCTTCAGCATTAAAACTCAATTCTCATGTGAAGTTGGCAACTGTGGTGCTTTGAATAAAAAGGGCCCCCATGGACCCATAGGGAGTAGGAGCACTATTAGTTGTGGCCTTGTTGGAAGAGGCCTGTCACTAGAGGGCGGGCTTTTAAGTCCCAAAAGCTCAAACTGGCCAGTGTTGCTGTCACTTCCTGCACATCCAAATGTAGACCCTCCCAGCTACCTCTCTGTCCAGCACCATGCTGCCTTCTTCCCGCTGTGATAATGGACTAAACCTCTGAACTGTAAGCCAGCCCCATGAGTTGCCATGATCATGGAGTCTCTCCACAGCAACAGAAATCTAAGAGAGAAACCTTTGTACATTCTTTAAAGCAGGACTGGAAAGGTTCCCAGTTTCCTGTTTCTGTAAGCTTTTTCTATGTTAGGAACATTAGTGTCTTTTTCATATGAATTAAACCTGGTTTATCCTTTGGTTTAAATTTGTATTCTATAAATGTAGTCAAATTTACCAGTCTTTCCTTTAACGCATATGTACTTTGAGCCATTCTCGCCTCCATTCTCACACTGAGGGAGTTCAAGGCTGTAAAATATGTCAGGGTTCGTGGGGCAATGTGCCACTTGGCTGTCAATCTGACTAGTCAGGTCTGGATCCAGTTAACATATTAAGCATGACTAATTCCAGGTACAATGTTGCAGTCCATGCTTCTGCTCTGCATTTTGCCCTCTGCCTATAGATGTTTGTAACTAACTACAATCCTGTCTCCTCAGAAGCCCAATCCAGTGTGCCAGCAAAAGCCTCAATGCATCAATTTCACTCAGCAGTTAAATTACAGGGTTTGTGTGTGGAATTTTGTCACTTCCTCCTTGTATGATCTCGGGCAAATTATTCAATCCTTCTAATGAAGATAACACCTCCATCACAGGGTCATTTTATAAAGTAGCATAACAGAGGGAACTTGCCAGCACAGGACTTGGCATATAATCAGTGCTCAATAAATTAGTCTATTAAAGGGAAGAATCTTTAATCCCCAAGTGATAAGACTATGCAAATGGAAAATGTGGTTACTGTAGAAACAATTCTACTGAAAGTGAAACTGTGCTGTCTGTTGTGAGCACACAGAGGATAAACTTTGCTAAGCAAGCAATGTGGATATTCTAGGTGTGCCAACTGAATACAACCTACCGATGAATGCTAGGGAAACTCAAAACAGAGGGTATTTGGTGCTGGCTTTAAAAAGTGGGAATCGAGCTTTACACCTGTCTGAAAACACTGAAGTTTCTAGGCAACACTCTGCTCTCCATCCCACACAGGCTTGTTCTGTCCTACCACAGGGTCCTAGCTGAGAGCTCCAGTGGTGACAAGAGCCCCATCTATCCTGAGCAGGTCCTCTAGCTTAGTCTCCAGCTCAGCACTGTGTGCCCCAAGGGCTTGGACCCCCAGTTAGGAATCTAAAACTATAAATCCCTTTAAAGTGAAAATACTTTTAACACTGATTGATGGCTAGTAGGGAACATTGGCTTCATGTGGCATGAGAAGCATAACAGAAATTTCTAGAGGGGTGACAATGTCCTGAATTTTGATGGAGTTTCAGAGCTTGGTAAGGCACTTCTTAAAAACCATGAAGTTCACCCAAAATAGGTGCATTTCATTGTTTATGTGTTACACTATAACTTGGAAATTCCAATGAATATCCGTGTTGGAGTATCAAGAAAAATATACTGTTTAAAATGGATTTACATGGATTGACTGCAGTGAATGAAAAACTAGATGCGAATACAAAATTCAGGTGGTAAATATAGGTGTCTATAAAATTCAACATTTTACAAAATGTTGAAAATGTTATTCAATGTCTTGGTTATAAACAAATTGCTCTATGTGTATAAATGCACTGCAATCATAACATCTAGGCAGGAATGCCTTCTAGCGTCCCTGCAGCTGCTTCCTGGGCCACCGACCTTATCCTCTCGCCTAAACATTCACCCACAAACCCCTCTCCAAAACTTTTCTAAGCAGGTCCAGTACCCTCTTGGATAGAATGAACCCTCTTGGGGTTCAATTTGACCAGTTGGTAATCTCAATGCCTCCAAGCCTGCTTTTCAACTCATCTTCCCATGAGTTGAGTTGAACAACAGGCAGGGTTTTTGTTTTGTTTTGAACTTAATGGCCAGGGTGGAAAGGCTGATGTTAATTGGATCTATAGGTCAGTGAGCCTATCACAGTAGAGCTCTGCTTTTAGGTTGGGCAGTTCTGGGCCAGCCCTGGACCACAGTAAGCCATCCTCTCAGAAGAGGTCTGATCTCAGCTTTGATGTAGTAACTTGAGTGATTCTATTTAAACCTAATTTAAAATTTCCAACATTCCTATGTGGAAGGCCTAATTATCTCTATTCTGTAACATTCACTTTAGCCAGTAATTCTGTGCTCTAGAGAAACATCCTTCTAAATACATTTTTCCTATTCAATACAATTTCTGTTCTAGATTTACAGAAAAGGAACTGAGAAAACAGTGTTCAAAACAAGCTGTCTTTCTGCGAAAGGGGGATGGCAAGGACAGGAAGACAAAGATCTCCCAAGTGTTTGATGCAGGTCTTTCTGACCTGTTTCCTTCCAGAGGGGCAATCCACACTTCCTTCCAAAAAGCTTCGTGGATGTTATTTAAAGCTTGAATTTTTACCAAACATGTATTGAAGATTACTCCATAGGCAGTCTGTGAACAAGAAAGCTAGCCTACCTTGAATCTAGTTGGGAATTAATTTTGAATACAATGATCTTTAATTTTAGCTGGAAATGCTAAGCAGAGAATTTTTAAAGCCTACCAATAGCCCTTCAGTGTGTGTCACTGTTAGCACACCTAAGATACTACAGATCAGCAATGAAATGCTGCCTCACCCTCAATGCTCAAGTTACTGGTAGGAATGTTAAATATCACACTGAACACCTCACAAGCGTTTAGGGAAAAAAAAATTCTTGGTAGTATTTTCAGGTCTAATGTTAGCATGGAAAAATGCTTATTAGTAATTTAATGGACTTGCTTTTGAATATATACTTGTAGAAATATCAAGTCATTGTTCATTCAGAAACCTGGAATAATTGGGCCTTCAAATTCAAATCCTAGCATTTTCCCAATAAAGCAAACTTTGAGGAATCTATAGAACTTAAATATAGCTAGAAAGCTTCTGTTTTGGGGTGTGACACATCAGTTTTCAAAGGTCACAAATAGATATCAGCAGAAGCATGCCTGAAATGGTACCCATTAAAACTGCTGTGTGAACTGTACAACTGTTTAATGACTCCAACTTAAAATCACCATCTAGAGTCTCAGTACATGAGGGTCTCACTAGCCATCTCTGCCCTAACCTCCTACCATCCTTTACTAGAAAATGACTGGGACCATGGTCCTTTTATCTACTAGAATGATGAGACTTTCAGCAGTTGAGACAGGGAAGTAAAAACAAGGCTTAAACAGAGGGGTGAGGGATCGCAGTGATGTCAGAGCTTGGCACATGCTTGTTTGGGAAAGCGTTCTGTGGCTTCCAGTGCTTCTCAGTCATCACTAGAACCTCAAGAGTCACACACAGCCTAAAATGGCTTCAAGCAAACAGCCATTATACTAATGATACTCAAGATGGGAAGCATTTCAGCCACTGCACTGACACATCAGCTCCTTCTGTAAATGGAAACTAGTAACTGTGGTGCTCCTTCAGACCACTGGACGAGACCATTCTGTATATAATCTCAGTTTACAAATATAAAGGGCTAGTTAACCTTCAAACACTTTAAAACTAACACCAAGTTACTAAGACTACGGAGAAAAAGCTAAAAGGGAGTTGGCAGAGGTCGGGAAAACCTGTTGTTTAAATGCTTCTGTGAAGGCACACCAGCCTTTGGCCGTCTTTTCACTTTCTATCCTGTGGCAACAACTCCCTGTCCATCCAACCAGACAAAAGGGACAAGCTGACCTGATCAAATGTTATCGTTCCACTCCAGAACTGTCCCTAGAAACAATAATGGGGACCTAATCCTAGAAATGCATTTCTACACTGCATGATTTTTGTTTCACTGGGTCTTGTTGAAGTTTATGTCAACGTTGATGGCGAAGGCACCAGAGAGAAGGAACGTTGACACTTTCTTCCATAACTTCTTGATGAGTGGTATCCAAGCAGACTGGGAAGGCAATTAGTCATTTCTGTTTGGATGTCACTTTGCTTTGGTTTTGGAAGTTTTCCTTAAGAAAAAAGAAACTCGTTAATAAGGCAAACCACAGAACATGCTAAATTCCTAAGATAAATGTCAGTCATAAAATCTTAGGCCGTGGTCTATGTGATCTCAGTATCTTTAAAATACATTGATACTTCCCCACTGAGCTCAGTATCTCCTCTATGAACACTCTGACCATATTACAAGATGTGACTGATCATTCACCAGAGGTTATTGGCATCCCTTCCTCAAAGTGACAACTCCTCAAAGGAGTTCCACTGCTCCTTTTCCTAATCTCAACTTGCCTAGCATCACAGGTAAGAAAGCCAAGTCAGAACTAAGGGCCCAGCAATCCATACCTTACCATACTTAAATCTGTCCAAGTTCAAATCCTTTAGAATTACCTATAACACCACAAATAAAAGTACTGTTGTTCCTATCTCTTAGAATTTCAACATTAGTGTATACTTTATTTTTATTGAAAACATCTATAATCACAAAACACAAACTATTTTAACTCTTAGGTAACTTTTTTGAAGCATTCAATAATGCAAATAAAAAATCATTAATAATCACAAAACCAAATTAACTATAATTATTAATGTATGAACAAATGACCTGCAATTCCTCAAATGTTATCATCTCCACACGGAGCCTAATGCAGTGCAAACTGAAAATCTGTTAAACGTAAATAGAACACTATCTGGCACAGGTTATATCCAAATGCTACACAATTTGAACAGAAACTTACTTATTGTACAATGTGAGGTGAAGAGAAATGGCAGGCACAGAGACAGGGAGCAGCCAGGCTGAAGCAGATGCAGCTTCAGGAAACTCAACTGGACTCTCCATGTTTGGGGAAAACGAGTAAGTGGCTGTGCCGTCAGTGGAGCAAGACACTTACTCAAGAGGTAATATTTAAGGAGACAAACTAACAATGAAAATATCTACCAATCACCCACCCTGCAGTGAAGAGACGTACCAGGACACACAAACCTTTCTAATAGAGGTATATACTTGAGCCATTTATCTCCTGCTAAGAAGGCTATATGATTTGTGTTCAGAAACTAAAACACTTAATCCCAGTACTCAGGAAGCAGAGACAGGTGGATCTCTGTGAGTTGGAGGCCAGCCTGGTCTACAAAACAAGTTCCAGGACTGGCTCCAAAGCTACAGAGAAGCCATCTCAAAAAATAAAGAAAAGAAAAAGAAAAAAGAAAAACTAAAGCACATACACTCCCCTAAAAGAACAGCAGTACCTCTCCTTACCCCAACATGTTTACTTCTACCTGACAACCTATAACAGGTTGTCACATGGCTATAAGAATTCAATCTGAATTGTATTTGCTACAATATTTTTCTACCACAAGTGTTTTGATTTGTTTTTTAATAATCAGATCAGCCTGGTGTGGTAGACACAACTCCAGCACCCGGGAGACAGAGACAGAGGCAGGAAGAGCTAGAGTTCAAAGTCCCACCTGGTCTATATGACAAGTTCCTACCCAGCCAGAGCTTTAGAGAAAAACCCAGTCTCAAAAAAATACAACTAATGAGATCACTATCCAGTGTGGTATTGTAACTCCCTCCAATTACACCAATATTTAACATGGTTGTTTCAAAAATAACACATTCAAAGACTCGACTGTAAATTTTTCTTCAGTGTAATCTTCAATGTTTATAACAAATGTTAAGAGTATTATCTTACAGCTTTCTTCTAAAAATTACTTGTTATATTACACATTTTATTGCATAATTCTGATAGTCTGGTTTTCTGGTAATTAAACAAGAATGTGGGCTGCTTCTGTCCTTGGACAATCTCAATGGCAGGTCAGTCACTCTACAAGCCAGTCATCCCCAGATCACAAGCATTCAAAGCACTGTCAGCATGGGCCAGGCTTGTGGCCTGGAACCGCTATCACTTCCGCTGGCCACAGCCCAGTTAAGACAAAAAAACGTTATAGCTAACATTACAAAATGTACACAGAAGACTCACAGAGGCTATAAAGCTGGTGCCGTAAGTAGCTCACCCTTGAAACAGGGACAGGTTTTCAAGTGATACCCAGTAAGTTCTTGCTCTAAAAATAAATGTTCCCGTTTTGAGTTCCTACTCTTCAATAGGATGTAACTGAGCAGCTCAACATTGTGCAGTAAAAACCAACCATTCTTAACAAATCCAAAATGTAAAAGGAAACCCGTAAGAGACAAACTTTTCACAGTTAACAATAAATAAAAGTGCACTAAGTGTTCAAGTAGGGCATGTAGTTTAAAAACTACATGTGTCTCTTTGGCTTAGGTCATCTTTTAAAGGCTCTCCTCGGATCCCTGGCATTACTTATTGTGGTTATGACTGTTTGATTACTACGAGCTCCTGGAAGCTGTGGATTGATGGGTTCCCGGCCATTGCTTCTACCAGTATATGGAACATATCCCCTTGATTCAAGTCCAGTCTGAACACCATTTCCTAAGAAGAATACAAAAATTATTACCATTTTTAGAAGTGGTCTATATTATGCTACAGAAACAGTCATTTAAAGTTCCTATATACACTATAAATGCTTATAAATATCATGGAAAACAAGCACCTTTATTCCATAATGAAAAAAGATGTAGGCTCTGCAACGGCTTTACCAAATACGTTACCTTGGTACTGAATGAATATAAAAAGAATCTAACTTGAGCAATAAAATTGGAAATAGAATATAAAAAAAATTGCCTATACTGAAAAAAAAGGGGCAGAGATGTTTGAGTATTGGTGTTTGACTCATACAATTCATATTTCAATGTAATCAAACTATTGGCAGACAGATTTTCCACATGAGCTGCTTACAAGTGTCTTCAGCTACCCTAATCAACACCAATCACAGAAAGATGCATCTCACAAGACATCCTCAGGTACTTAAAGACAGAAGACCTTTAATAGGGCTCCAAAGGTCTCTGGTGAGGTCTGAGGAAGACAGCTGCTCTTTGTTAAAAGTATTGACTGCTATTCTATAGCACCATTTGCCTGGACAGGTTCCAGTGTCAAAACAGCCAGTAATTACTTATTTATTATACATAATCACTATATCATATACATTTGTAAAAATAGACAAAAGATCTCATTAGAGGGTCTTTTATTAGTCTTACTAATCAATGCTCAGCAAAATGGGCCCCAATGTTAATACAGAATGTGCTCAATATATTGGCCTGAGCAAGTATCTTCTAACTCCTATAAAGTCATTTATTTGGGTATCCTTGTTTACTGGAGTTCCTGTTTAATACTGAAGTATTCTCGAAAAGATTATTTTCCTTTACATTTTTCATAACTTCCATAATGTTTACTTGTTACCACAAATATGGGAAAAAGTCTTACCAACTGGCCCAAATGTACTGGTGCTCACTTTATCCTTCTCATTTTGTATCTGAAAAAAGTGTAAGTTAGACAGATGAAGACAGAAATAATTCATGTATAAAATTATTCAATTTTAAGGCTTTAAAATGGATTAACAATAAAGATTTGTCTAAGTCCAGCCAATGTTAAAGCATTCAGAAATCTTTCCCAAGCCTCTTAATAGCTTTTATTACACCCAGTATTTCCTGATACTATTTTTATTCTGCAAAACTAAATAGCACATATTATCTATTATCAAATATAGATATTTATCAAATTTAAAATATTTATAATATTTATTTATCAAATAAATATTATTATATACAGACTCACAGAACCTATGTTATAAAAGCACCCTAAAGATCTTTTTTTCAAGACAGGGTCTCATATACCCCAAGTTGGCCTCAAACTCACTACATAGCCCAGGATGACTTTGAACTTCTTTCCCCTGCCTCTTCCACCTGAGAAATAGGACTTCAGACATGCACCACCAATGCCAGTCTTATGAAGTACTGAGGGGCTGAGCCCAGGACTTCATGCATACCAGATAAGCAGTCTATCAGTTGTGACCTATATCCCTAGTCCTCAAGATCATTTCCCTTATACTTTGGACATCAGTCAGAGGTTCAGCCTACTGACAGAGTTATAGTAAAGAGTCAACTTAAGCAGGCAGTGGTAGCACATCACATGCCTTTAGTCCCAGCACTCAGGAGGCAGAGGCAGGTAGATGTATGTGAGTTCAAGACCAGCCTGGTCCAAAAGAGCTAGTTCCAGGACAGCCTCCAAAACCACAGAGAAACCCTGTCTCGAAAAACCAAAACAAAAAACAAAAAAGAGAGTAAACTTAACCAATCATAAAAATATGACATGTTTTTGGATTAATTACCGCTTTGTTCTGCTGCCCTCTATAATCTGGGTTTGGCTCACTGAAATTTGGCACTTCGGAATAAACCATACAAAACCTAAAAGTAAAGGACAAGTTAAATGATTTCTGAAGCTCTTTTGTAAAGCTTCCTTAACTTACAAGAATGAAAACCTTAAATGTCAAAGAATTCTTTACAGTAGCATGCTAATTCATTTGTAACAAAAATTTCCTAAATAGCTATATCCCATATTAACACCCAACTATTTGATTCTCTCATCAAATTCCTTTTGATCAATCCCTATGTATCTGCAAAGACAAAGGTATAAAGAATAAATTCTAGATGATTAAGACAGGCTAGCAAGCCACCACTTCATCCCAGGGCTCCTTGTAATTGACAACACAACTCGGTCCCTGTTCACACATAAGTAATTTCTTAGCTCTTCAACTATAAACTACATTCAGTTTGGGAAAATCTTAAATTGACCCGACAAGGAATAACCATGAGCAAATGACTTGGTATGGTTGTCACCTAGCTGCCCTTCATTACTGCAGCATCTCTGTATATAGACAGGGTCATCTAGCCAGATCCTGTAACCCTGACCCAAACACTTCCTAACACATGACTCTACAGGGCCCCACTGGGGCTGCTCTCAATGCAGCTCTGACAGTGTTTAAACCAGTTACCTACCTACAGCATGAAACCAAGTTTCCAAAGGCCAAGTGAGTATTTTTTATACTTACCAATTATTCTGTAGACATTATTTGAAACTTAATCATACAAATGTATTTTAATACTTACTCCCCAATTTTTTGAAGTTCACCACCTCTTCCAGTATAAAGTGTCAGGCATCCTTTCCACATTGATGCATACCTAGTGGAAAAATAAATCAGGTTTTCAGAAGAATGCATAGCTCTAATTTTTCAGTGTATTTTTATTAGGTAGGAGTGCAAATCAACCCATCTACCTACCATGTCAAGTCAAATACAATCCATGTAACTCTAATAAGAAATTACACAAAGAAAATTCTACTGCCACATTATGATCATTTCAACTATAACCCTAAGAAAACAATTTTGTGTACTACTGGTGACTGGCCCAGGCCTTCCTTGCACATACTAGGCAGCCACGAGGCTATACCCTGGATCTTGTTTTTAAGCCTTACATTCAGGCAGCTCCCTATGTTGCCTAGGTTGGTCTTGAACTTGCTCTGTAGCAGAGTAGCCCCCAACTTTGCCATCTTCCTGTCTCAGCCTCAGGAGGAACTGGTATGTCAGCCACCGGCCCCTGTGCCTAGCTTGAGAAAAAATTGACCAGGCATGGTGACAGGTTTTGAATCCCAGCATTGAGAAGGAAGAACTCAAATTTGAGGCCAGACTCCAGGAGGAGACTGAAGGGGAGAGAAGTGGTGTTTGGTAAAGCATGCACCGCTGTTCCTAAATGTAGTTAACAAAGTGGGAGCTGCTTTTCTGTCAGTGAAGAACTGCTCATTAATTAAAGTTTTATAAACTATTTTTTAGAGAAAATGTTACTCTCTCAATGAACTGTTGGGCTACAACTTAAATAATTTTAAAACAGACACCTAATTCCAACAGAAGAAACATCTGTAAAATTCTCTACATTGCTCATTTACAGGAAAACATACTCAAGACAGCCCTCTGTATGACTTAGTTAGGAGAGGAGGGAGGGGAAAGCAAGACCCACCCAAGTCAACAGAAGAGTTAAAGTACATTTTGAGGAGCATCTGATAGCAGAAAGTCAGTAGTTGTATTGCCTTCCAGCCACAAGGTATAAGGGCTACAACGCACTAGTGTTTTCTCTCACACTCACTGGCATGGTCATGGGAGACATTTTACTTCCACTTCTGCAGACAGTTCCCAAGCACCTCAAAATCTGGCAAAACTTTATCAAAAAGGACCACTAATCTTCCTCTTGCTGGCCTTTCCAAATTTTGCAACTTTTAGTTTCAACATAATGGAACCAATTGTTTACTTTAAATGTAGATGACATCATTATTAAACCTATAAACTAATCAGCCTAGCAGAATCAGGCCGGAAGTCTGGTTTTTCAATGTTTCTTTGTACAGCCACCAAGGTAACTTCATGGATTATAACATATATTTTATTGTTATTATAGTCCTCGCTAAAGGAGGAATTCTCTTTTGTAGAAGCTAAAGGCATTCAAGTTACAAAGATGGAATTTAGTGTCACAATGACTCAGTGTTTGAGAATAAGATGGCTAAGTCCTGACTCTCACTCATTTCCTGCTTTGATGATACCTTACCTCACTTCCTGAAAATGTTGTAAGGCCTGTGTGATAGTATCAAAGAGCTCCTGCCCAGAGGACTCTACTACTTCTCTGAGATTCTCTTAGCCAACATCAATAGCCAACTTTTTTCTGGTAGTTACCAATAAAATTATTACAGTTCTCCTAATCACATAAGCTTCCACATTTCTAAGAGTCTTTCCTAGCCTTTTCTGAAGACTAAGATTTGGTAAAAATTTCAAAAGTTGATGAAAAACAGCACTCCATCTCTATAGCCAACAGTCTGCCAATTAAATGTTCTTAATATATTAGAGGCCCTTCTGCCACTTTCTGTGTTTTTTGGGGAAGGGGGTGGTTGTGAAACACTGATCTTATAGAAGAAATCACTTTCAAGAATGAATGTTTGAGATACTGTCTCCATCTTTTCTGAGTACAAATAAGACCACAGAAAATGTCAAATGCACGCTGGGGCAGTAATTCAGAAGGCAGAATGCTTGCCTGGCATGCAGGAGGCCTCTGGCTCATTCCCAGGACAATTGGTTACATCCCTGTAATCCCACCACCTGGAAGTGGAGGCAGGAAGGTCAGAGGTTCAAATTCACTCTCCTGGGCATCTTAAAGTTCAAAATCAACCTGGAATACAGGAGACACTGTTTCCAAAATGAAGGTAATGGAAAGAACGACAAATTCCATACCACCTAAATGAAGGGTACAAATAAAGTGCTGGCAGGATCTCAAGGCACCAAAAAGGGAAGGAGGTGGAAGACACTACATCAAATGCATGGGCCAATTATAAAGTAGTGTGGTTACCAGCCTACTAAAAAGGCTGACTCCCATACATAATTAAAAAAAAAAAAAAAAAAAAAAAAAAACCTTTAAAATGTGAGGGGTGGAGTGAACTCCCTCCCTGGAACACTGTTAGTTGCAAAAGGAGAGCTGCTGCGAACTCTGCACACCAAAACAGTTCACAGCTTCTTGAAGTAGCCCACGGATGAGCCAGGCAACTTCAGAACTTGGCAGGACCCCAGAAGTTGGCCAACCCCACACCTACCCCAATTTATGCACACCTACCCTCTGGTCAAACGAATAATATCCCCTGTCTGTATGAGCCCTCCGATCTCATCCCACACAGAAATAGTGATGCTTCCAGTTTTATCAGCTACTTTGCAGGATCTCACTTCATGGCCGTCTTTGGTTTTGGTCACGCGTCCTGTTAAGATTTAAAAACCAAGGGGGGGGGGAGGTGTGTTAGATAACGAGTCCGTTCAGGGCAGCTCTCTCACCCTCCTAGGGCACGCTACTTGTACACGACTGGCTTCTGTCCCGGGGTAGGAGCCCAGTCCGGGCTAGCGCGGCCGGGAGCACGTGGGGGCGCGGGCGGGGAAGAGGTCCGAGCGCTCCAGGGTGTGGGGCGGGCTGCGGACCCCACTTACCTATCTCCAGGACAATAAAGACGACATTTAAGTTTTTCAGTCCGGCCTTAATGTCTTTTATAAAAAGAGGAGGGTCGTTGACCCCAAGCATACTGAGGCAGGTGCGGCTACGCTGCGGAGACCCGCTGGGCAAAGCTTCCCACCCTCCGGGGCCTGGAGCAGAGCCGGGGGGGACAACCTGGGGTGGGGCTAGCGACCGGGGTCAGGAAGCGCTTATTCGGGGCCGGGGAAACCAGCCCTGGAGGCACCAAGCCAAAAGAAAAAAAAAAAAAAAAATTTCTTTGGAGGAGGGGAAAAAAAAAAAGAAGACGCTCACAAGTTCCAAAATCAAAAAGACGACGCACTCTCCGCACACCGAGTGGGCGGCGAGCAAAGAAGCGTGCGGACTGGCGCCCCGGCTAAGGGAAGAAGCAGCAGGGAACGGCCCTGACCGCGTCTCGCTGTCCCTCACACAACTCAAACGCGCGCGCGCGCGCCCCCTCAGTCCCAGGCTCCGGGAAGGGACCGTGACAGCAAAACCGCAACGGAGCGGACACAACACGCACTCCGCGTCCCCAACAGCGACTGCCGAACGCGCCCGCCGGCCGGCTTTATTATACTGCGCCCCGCCCCTTATGACGTCACGCTGCGATGCCACGCCCTCCTGCGCGCCTCTCGGGGCGGGGCGGAGCGCCGCTGCCCGGCGCAGCCGCTCTAGCTCCTCCCCTATCCACGCAAGTCCCGCCCCCAGACCGTCCAATCCGCGCTTGGCCACACCCTCCTTCTCTCCGGCCCTCTTCGTCTTCCGGGTTTCTGATCAGCGGCTTGCTGAGAGCGAGATCTAGGGCTTCTCCTCCATGTTCCTCGGGGGCCTTCAGTCCTCCAGCCTTGCCCTTCAGCGCCGCGATCACGTGGAACGATGCTGTGCCAAGCCCGTTGGCAGAGCGAGTCTGCAGTTGAGAAGGAGCAGGGCTCTCGGGAGAGTGGTGGAGCGGGATCGAGCAAGGAGAGACAGGCTGCCAGGCCTGTTCCCATCCGAGCGAACTTCCTCCTACTTGAGACGTGTTTAAAATTGGGATCCAGAAAGACGAGGTCGTCTCTTAAAGATCTTCGAGTAACTTGTAAAATGCTGAAAATAACCATACATAAGTTCCACAGATGTTCCATTTTTCTTTAACCCTTTTAGTTTGTACTTGGCTTTTATATAACTAAAATGAGTTAATCATACAGTGGCGACGGGGAAACCTTAAAACATAACCTGAAAGGGAGGGTTGTGAGTGAACTTTACGGACAAACAGAGCTGGAGCTGGTGGCTAATTGTGTGGACTTTTAAATCGATAGTTAAACTTCCATCATGGTATCTGACAGCCACTTCATTTGGACTCCCCTGGAAGGGATTTTTGGGGTTTTGTTTTGTTTTGTTTGGGGGAGTGGGTAATGCAGGCAAAACATTCTCATAAAAGCAATACAATACTTAAATTGGATCTTGTTTGAAAAGGTTGATGATGCACTTTTTAAAAGTTTAAGAACAGATGTCAAGACCTGTTAAGAAACTAGAGTGGCGGGAAGGTGAAGCACATCTTTAATCCCAGGAAAGATAGAGGCAACGGGATTCCTGTGAGTTCAAGGCCTCTGTGAGTTCAAGGTCGGCCTGCCCCACAGCAGGAATGCCAGGCCAGCAGGCTCTACAGAAACCGTCTCTCAAAACTAATAATAATAGAACACAGTGTGGTGGGGGAGGGGCTAGCCATTCCATGAATTCTCAACCATTTGCCCCCATAAAGAGAATTAAGTGGGACTGCTCAGAATTACTAAAGAGCACCTGAACATGTAAGACGCCCAGCCCAGCATGGATCTGGGCCAGATGGGGTCCCAGAGCTGAGAGAGGAAGTGGACAAGCTCTTATCCCAAACCCAGAAGCTACCTCCAATAGATAACTGCTCACAAATGAAAATTCACCCACAGAGTCACCAGTGGTACAAACCACTCTTAAGGCCAGCACAAACCCAGCTCAGTAGCATTTTTGGAGGTTCTTTGTCAGGTCAGGGCTTTTCTTGTTCTAACCTTATGCGTCATTTTCAGATATATTATGGTTTCTGGTTTTGTGGGTTCCTGTGTGCAAACGTGTGTCTCTGAGACCATGTGTGTTTCTTGAGCTTTTTCTTTGGCTCTTTTCCGTTTGTTTGTTTTATCCTATTCTGATTCTTATTTTATCACTACTTTCTAGATGCCTGTTTGTTTTCTAACTAGAAAAAGAAAAGGTGGATTTGGATGGGAGGGGAGGAATGTATTATGTGGGGGGGGGAGCTAATTTCGATAAAGGAACACCCCCCCCAATAAAGAAAGCAGGCCCTGTAAAAAGCAGAAGCTAGTGCAGGCAGCTGGCCCTGTCCTTCCCCTCCCCCCCCCCCACTCTCACTTCCTCCCCTCCGACAGACTTCCTACCCTAAACCTTGCAGCTGCTTTCTCACTGACCCGAAGGCGGTGTTGAAAAACTGCAGCAAGGAACACACAGTTCAATGGAAAGCCGTAGGTTTTAGCTACTCCTAAATCAGTCTCCAAAGATAAAGGCTGAGAGAAAAGAAGAACTGGGTGTGGCCAGGGAAGCCCTTAATCCTAGCACTAGAGGCCGAGGCAGGCCAGCTGCTGACCTGGTCTGCATAGTGAGTTCCGGCCCAGCCAAGGTTATGCGATCTCAAGAATGAAAGTAAAAATGGAGACAAGGAAGGAGATACCAAGAACCCTTGCTGGGGCTGGAGAGGGATTCAGTGGTTAAGAGTATTGGCTGCTCTCCCAGAGGAGGCTCTGGGTTTAAATCCCAGCATACACAAAGTAGCTAACCATTGCAGGCTAACCATTACATACATGCATGCTGACAAAACACCAGTCCACATAACATAAATTTTAAAAATTCTTGTTATGCTATACTCAGTCTAACCATCACCTAAGTAACCATTACCTTAAGTATGTACTCTATATCTGGCATTGTACATTTATAAACACTTTATATTCAGTAGTTCTCTCAATGATATGTGTTTCATGACATCCCAATTATAGAGCTGGGTGAAGCTTATGCTTGTAAAAGTTTTCTTACAAAACAAATGCGTGATTTCTTAGTCTAAACAGATAATTGGCTTTTTTTTTTTTTTTTAATAGTCCCCAGTGCCTGGTAGAGGGTTGTATGGCAGTAAAATCTGTGGTGAATAATAAATATTTAGTTTCTCTTGATAAGAAACATATCCACTCCAAATGACTTGGCAGATTTAGATGAAGGAAGGCATCACCCTACATGTGGAGTGGGGGTGTGGGATGGGAGGGTGGTCAGGGTCATGGGAGGGTAAAAGAGAGGGAGGGAGGGAAGGAGAGGGAACTGGGATCGATATGTAAATTAATCCAAATCATTGATATTATCATTTAATTTAATGATGGGATAGGCAATTTTGGTATCTATGTTATAAAAAGCATGTCTCCAGTGTATCCTATCTCAATAGTTTCCTAAATTTACTATTTATGAAAAAGCAGTGGTGGCACACCCCTTTAATCCCAACTCTCGGGAGGCAGAGGCAGACAGATCTCTGTGAATTCCAAGGCCAGCCTGGGCTACAGAGCAAGTTCCAGGGCAGACTCTAAAACCACACAAAGAAACCTTGTCTTGAAAAAGAATCTGTATGGAGCAAAGAGTTTTGTTTTTTGTTGTTGTTGTTTTGGTTTGGTGTTTGTTTGTTTGTTTGTTTTTCGGTTTTTTAAGACAGGATTTCTCTGTGTAGCCTTGGAGCCTATCCTGGCACTCACTCTATAGACCAGGCTGGCCTTGCACTCACAGAGATCTGCCTGCCTCTGCCTCCCAAGGGCTGGGACTAAAGGCATGCACCACCCACCACTGCTGGGCTTGCAGCAAAGAGTTGCTACTGTTCATTTTTCCCCCTAGTGTCCTTTGTACAATAGAAAGAACAAATACAAACAATATAAAAACTCAGCATGTCAGCCAGACACACCCTGTCTCAAAAATAAAACACAAAAAACAAAACAAAAACTCAGCATGTTGCCAGGCGATAGTGGTACATCCCAGCACTTGGGAGGCAGAAACAGGCAGATCTCTGTGTGTAGGAATTAAGACTTTAGCTGAGAATGCACTTCCCCCGCTGCCCTCAGGGCAGGCAGCTGTAACCTCAGGAAAAGAAAAACAGGCTTACTGAGGCAAGGTGTACCTTTGTTCTCTGCAACCTTGGGTCAGGCCCCCTGCAGACGCCCCAACCTGATCTCACTTGAAACCTGTTAACAGGCAATTAAAAGTTAGACCAGAGCATGTGGTTTTATGGTTTTTACCAGCACAGTCTGTGAGGAATTAAAACAGATTGGCTTGGAGTTTAACATACCTGGTATTGGAGTTTTAACAATGGTAGTAACAGTTTTTGTAATTTAGATTCCACGGATCTTCCCTAGCTTCTGAATTGCCACTTCATCTGCATTTTAAGTGCAGAAACCTTATCCTTTAGTCTAATTCCAGTCTCTTTTTCCCCCCCCATACTATTCTGATGAAGACAGCCCGGGTACTCCCTCCTACCCTGATCTCCAGAGCTAATTCCAGGACAGTCTCCAAAGCAATACAGAGAAACCCTGTCTCCAAAACCAAAGAGAGGAGAAGGAGAGAGAGAGAGAGAGAGAGAGAGAGAGAGAGAGAGAGAGAGAGAGAGAGAGAGAGAGAGAGAGAGAGAGAGAGATTCAACTTTCTTCTGCGACCCCCTCCAGTTTGTCATGGATGCACTTTGTTGGTGGCCGTGTGTTGTTTTTGAGCCAGTCTCATGCTTTGTCTGAGAATTCGTGTTATGTAACCCAGGCCTGGCCTCACACATGTGTCAACAATCCTGCCTCATTCTTAATTCTTTCACCTATCTGTGGTGCAAAGCCATAATAAAATGATCAATAAAATAATATTTTCTCAGCATTTTATTTGAGACAGGATCTCACGTAATCCAGGTTGGCCTTCAACTCACTGTATAGCAGAGGACAACCTTGAATTTCTAATCCTCCTGGCTCCACCTCCCAAGTGTCGGACTTGAACACCACTTTTACATGCCACGTATGCATGAACCCAGGGCTTTGTGCATACTCAGCAATTGTTCTACTGACTGAGATACATTCACAGCCCCTAGCTGTCCTTGCCACACCCCCAGCTCCCAGCATTATTAAGGGAACAATGCCTTCCCTTTCATTTGAATTATCTTAAAAATATAGTATTATCCTTTTCTGTCTAATAAACTGTATTTGCAATTTGTCCTCCCCTACTTACAGGTCACTGGCTTTTCTTTATCAGCACTTAAGTCAACTGACAAATTACATCTCACTTTTAAAAAACTGTTCTACCGTACTCAGTTTTCCCAGAACATTTTGCCATAATTCAAAATCCTTACAGGATTTTGTAAGGAAAACTGAGAGGGAAAGCCTTAACATTATCTGGGATGTGGGATGAGTCATACTTTTTTAAAGATAGTTAAAAAAAAAAAAAAAAAAAAAAAAAAAACTTGCTGCAAACTCACAGAGATTGGCCTCCCTCTGCCTCCCACATGCTAGGATTCAAGGGCTTGTGCCACCACTGTTGAAGATACTGTCTCCATAAGTTTGGCTCAGTGTTTAGCTACAGGTATCTGCTTCTGCTTCCATCAGCTACTAGATGAAGGCTCTAGGATGACATTATAGGGGAAGGGCATTTAAGGTAGCCTCTCCACTATTGCTTAGATTGTTAGTTGGAGTCATTCCGGTAGATGTCTGGACATTTTCCTAGTGCCAGATTTCTCTTAAAATCTATAATGGCTCCCTCTATTATGGTATCTTTTTTCCTTTCTCTCCTCTATTCTTTCCCTGATTCAATCTTCCCTGACTCAATCTTCCTCCTCCATCATGCCCACTTCTCCCCTCCTCTTCCTCCTAACTCCCACACACACACACACACACACACACACACACACACACACACACACACACACACACACACCATGCTCCCAATTTGCTTGGGAGATCTTGTCCCTTTCCCCTTCTCCAGGGGACCTTAGAATCCAGTTGCAGACAGGGAGGAGAGATGAGCAAAGGAGTCAAGACCAGGCTGGAGAAATCCACAGAAAAGGCTGACCTGAACAAGGGGGAGCTCATAGACTCCAGTCTGATAGCTGGGAAACCAGCATAGGGCAGACCCAGACCCCCTGAATGTGGGTGTTAGTTGGGAGGACTGGGCAGTCCATGAGGCCTCTGGTAGTGGACCAGTATTTATCCCTAGTATATGAATGGATTTTGGGAGCCCATTCCACATAGAAGGATACTTCCTCAGCCTAGATACATGGGGGAGGGCCTGGGCCCTGCTCCAAATGATATGACAAACTTTGAAGACTCCCCATGGAAGGCCTCACCCTCCCTGGGGAGCAGAAAGGGGTTGGAATAGGGGTCTATGGGGGGGGACAGGAAAGAATAGGATGGTGCAGGAAATGGGATTGATATGTAAAACAAGTTTGTTTCAAATTTAAATAAAAAATTATATTTAAAAAAACAACAACCAAAAAAGACAACGTCTCACTCTGTCACTCTGGCTGACCTTGAGCGCACAGAACAGAGATCAGGCCTCCCTCTGCTTCCTGAATCCTGGGACCAAAGGAGTATGCCACCACACAGGGCTTCCAGTTCTTTTTTCTTTTTCTTTTCTTTCTTTCCTTCTTCCTTTCTTTCCTTGTTTCTTTGTTTTGTTTGTTTGGTTTTTTGGGGTTTTTTTTGTTGTTTTGTTTTGTTTTGTTTTGAGACAGGGCTTCTTTGTGTAGCTTTAGAGCCTGTCCTGAACTAGCTCTGTACACCAGGCTGGCCTCAAATTCTCAGAGATCTGCCTGCCTCTGCCTCCCGAGTGCTGGGATCAAAGGCATGTGCCACCAATGTCAGGCCAGTTTCTTTTCTTTTCTCTTTTTAATAATTTATTTAACTTTATTATATGTGCATTCGTATGAAGGTATCAAATCCCCTGAAACTAGAATTACAGACAGTTGTGAGCTGTCATGTGGGTGCTGGGAGTTGAACCCACATCCTCTGGGAGAGCAGCCAATGCTTTTAACCTCTGGGCCATCTCTATAGCCCGCTGGCCAATTTCTTTATCATGTTTGATTTCTCTTTTCAGAACTGGCTGGGACTTCTATTTTAGACCTTAGAATTTTACAGGACTTAAAGTGTTGGTTTCCATTTCCTGTAAAGAGCCATGAGAGAAGCTTTGTTTTGATTTTGCTAGAGTGGCCCCCAGGGTAAGTTTCCCAGCTGGAAACAGGAGTTCCACAGGCTTTACACATCCAAAGATCTTTGTTTTCCCTCACTTGTTTTGGGGAGGTGTAAAAGTGTAGGGTTGTGGTCCTTTTCTCAATATTTACAGTAAGCCAGTGGGTAAAATGTTTGTGGTCATACTGAGTATAGAAGGAAATAGACATTTCAATCGTAGATAGTTAGGAAGGGGTTTATTTCATTGAATAAATCTGTTTCTTTAGTGGGGAAGTCTATGTCTATTTGCTTTACTGTAGTCTGGACAAACATCCACCACTGGGCTCTATTCCCAGCTCTTCTGCACAGCTGTTTCTATTAGAATTGCGTGTAGGCACATGTGCCAAGTTGGTTCTTTCCTTCCATATTTATATGAATTCCAGATATCGAGCTCAGGTTATCAGGTTTATGTGGCAATCATTTTACCAACTGAGCCATCTCACCGACTCTATAGAATTATTTTTAGATGATAAAAATACACATGTCCTTGATATGGAAATGAACCTATATGAAAAAATAGGAAGCTGCAAGGCTGAACTATGGTGAAATGAGAAAGTGCTTGCCTAGCATGCAGAAAGCCCCGGGTTCAATACCCTGGACTAGATAATAAATGTGTACTGTGGTTAGTTGTTTCTGTAATGAAAGCCCACATAGCTATTCACCAATAATTTGTTTTCACACTATACACCTGGAAGGACATTTACCACACAGTAGCAGAGCACTTTAGGGCTTGAGATGAAGATGTAGGAGAGAAAGTAATTGTCATTTTCCATTTATCCACTTTATATGATTTGAAGTTTTTGAATTGTCTTATTACTGATAGGCATATAGAGTTTTGCTACCAGAACGTACCTTTCCCTTTCCCTTTTCATACTGTTATTTTATTTGGCACTGTTGACCACACTTCTTCCACCCACGCCTCTCCTAAGTATTCCTCCCCTACTGTGTTCTTTTTCAAATTATAACAATATTTATATGTCTAATTGCCGGCCTGTTTCTTCCAAGTATTGATGGTCTTCCTGTGACCTGAAGGAGATATGCATTGTCTAGCTGTTGGGAAAGCAGAAAGGAGGAATGAACTAGACAAGGTAATAGGTCCTGACGGAAACTGAACCGACGGGTTGATGAAGCAAACCCCCAGGACAGGGTTCCTGTACCACCATCTAACCAGGGCAAAGGGGATAAGATAGAGACTTCCATAAGAAACTGCAAAAGCAGTGAGTTTACTGACTCCATTTAGGGGCAATCACTCCTAGGCAGGGAAACATTACACTAATGTTTTTTTCCCATGACTAGTTAATTCAGCTCTCCTGTGTGTGGGTGACAAATGGAAGAGGCAAGGACCTTTAAAAGGGAAACAGTACAGGTAACCTTGTGAATGTAAGAGAAATCAAGATCTTGCTTTTTTGTTTTGTTTTTCGAGACAGGGTTTCTCTAGCTTTGGAGTCTGTCCTAGAACTCACTTTGTAGACCAGGCTGGCCTCAAACTCACAGAGATCTGTCTGCCTTTGCTTCCTGGGTGCTGGGATTAAAGGCCTGCACCACCACCACCCAGCAAGATCTTGCTTTTTTATTGTTGTTTTTTAAGACAGGGTTTCTCTGTGGCTTTGGAGGCTGTCCTGGAACTCACTTTGTAGACTAGGCTAGTCTCAAACTCACAGAGACACCCCCCTCCCCCCCCCCTGTCTCCTGAGTGCTGGGACTAAAGGCATGGGCCACCAACGCCGGGCAAGATCTTGCTTTTTAAAATCTAAAGCATTCAGAAAAATACCAGAAGATGCACACCGACAGACACACACAGGGTGGGGGCAGGGTAAATATACAGATTGTTCTTTTCTTTCTCACTGAAAGCAGTACAGCTATTAAAGGACCTAGATTCCTTCCATTTTCCACTTACCATCACTAAAGACACCAAAGCTGGGCTGTGATCATGTTTAGTGTGCAAACCCACAGCAAGGGAGAAAGCAATTTCAAGACAAATGACTCCTCTTCAAGGCACAGAAGATCAGGACTTCTCCAAGGGGGCACATTTTAACCTCTAAAGTGTCCTTACAGATTATAAAAACAATCTCTGTCTTTTAAAACTAAATTGTAGTAAATGAGTAAGTGAAAGTTAAAAATCCATCATGAATGATGAGTAAGGAATGAATTGAGCCTCATATTATTGCAGTGGGGGGGGGCACCAAGAGGCCAGAGCTTGTTTTAAGATCAGAAACTGAGTTAATGAACAAAGGACCATGACCTAGATTGTCTATTCCTTATCCATTGTTCCTGGGACAGATTTACTGACCCTCCTTTCCGAAGCTCTTTATCATTGCTGAACATTATGCTCTTTTTTTGTTTTGTTTTCAGACAAGATTGTCACATTATATACAAGGCTAATTTGGAGCTCACTATACAGCCGGTGCTGGCCTTGAACTCAAAGCAATCCTCCTGTCTCAGTCTCCTAAATCTGGGATTACAGGGATGAGCAACCACACTGGCTGTGTTCTTCATTTAACACTAACGGGTGTAAACTGAAGATTATGGTGTCTTTTCTGAACAAAGCTGCTTCTACACCAACACTATTCAACCTTCTTTTAGGATCTTTCTATAGCAAGTCAAATAGTCACTAGGATTAATTTTTGGGTATGAATGGGCTGCATAAAAATGCTTATCAAAACCTAGTGGCTTAAAAACAGCAACTATATACTTTCATGATGTCATCTAGGAGAGACTTCTGGTGGCCTTGCCCACAAGTATTCATATGCTCAAGTCATCTTGATGGCTTATCTGAGCCTAAAGGGCCTGAGGAAACATCACTCACACATCTGGCAGCTGTGGTGGCCCTGCCCTGGGGCACCTGTTTTTCCTCCACAGTCTTCTGTCCTCTGGAAAATGATACTAGGTTTCACAGCAAGATGATGTCAGGGTTTCAGGAGGGTAGTAGATGCTTCACATTCTCTAAAGGTGCAGAGTCTAGAACTAGCAAAGTTTACATTTGTTCCATTTCGTTAATCCAAGCCAAACACACGTCCAACCTAGATCTAAGGGAATGAAAAGATAACATACACATCTTTTTTGTTTATCACCAACTTTATCTTTGGTAGAAGAGGGAATATCACATTAAAAAGTGGCATGGGGACATGGGGAGGTATGGCTCCTTGGAAAGCATTACTATATTGGTTTCCTATAGCTGAGATTTCCCATAGTACACCATTCTACCTCTCACCTCTCCTATTTTGTTAACAAAATGGAATTCACATACTATGTTTTGTATTGTGTGACTCTTCCCCAGGCTTCAAAACATCAGAATACAGATCTGAGCTGGTATTAGCTAAAACTGGGACAAATTAAAGACAAAATCACAAAGGGGAGGGCTAGAGGTAAGCCAGCATTTGTTTCTAGAATCTATGGAAGTACAGAGGTGGGGACTAGCAAGATGGCTCAGTGGCTAAGATCAGTCTTCCAAAGGCCCTGAGTTTTGCTCCCAGCACTATGTCAATAGCTCACAGCCTCCTGTAACTCCAATTCCAGGGGAATCTGATACCTCTGGGTTCCACAGACATCCAAACATTTGTGCACAAAGCCATACACACACACACACACACACACACACACACACACACACACACACACACATAAAATAAAAAATTAAAAAAAAAAAAAGCACTGAAGTTGTTTATAAGGCATTGGTCTTGTTGGACCATTGGCCATATAATCTACTCCCAAATGGCATCATGCTTCAAGTCAACTGACAGGGTTTCAAAAACTGCATCTTACTTCCCTTGTTAAGGACAGAAAGAGAGATAAGAGTGGCATGCATTTCAGTCAGGGATAATTTCTGGAACAAACGCATCCACTGTATAGGTTTGTGCTTAGTCCCAAAGCCTCCTTTATCGGGAAGAGGTCGTGGAAAGAAGCATGAGCCAAGTCAGAAGTCGGTAAATTGACCACTACAGAAGAACAGACTGAGATGAAAATAGAAGTGAGGGAAGGGAAGAAACAAACAGAGATCTGAGATAAAGGGCACAGGCAGGAGAAAATGTTAAGTACAAAAGCCAGAGGCTGTGGAGTAGAGCATTTTGGGAATGTCTGATGAAGTAAAGAATCCAACAAAACTAGATTGGGGGGGTACTAGATGATGCTGAAGAGGGGCAGAGATGAGTGCAGGATAAGGATCAGGTGGTGTGCTGCGAGGGAGACCAGAAAGAAGCTAGGATGTGTTAGGGCCCAATGCTTTGCTGAAGGACTCAAACAGTGACAGATTCAGATGGAAAAGGCACACAGTGCAAAGACTAGAGGAAGCTGTGTCCAAACTGCTCCTGCAGGAGTCACAAGCTATAACAACTGGTAGATAATGCTGCCCGCCAGGGAAGTACATGGCAGACTTGGTGCCAGGGTCCTTACTAGGGACTGGGCATCCTAATACTCTCCTTATGGTGCACACCCAAGTCCCTGAAACAGCAGATGGAAAGTATTGAATGTGAACCGTGTTGTTTAAGCACAGAAGGTCACACATAATTCAGACAATGGTAGGAACTCTCCTAGAACCTAAGCTCCCAGATGCCAGTCAAGTGGTCAGCCTTGCAAGCAGATCTTTCTAGAAATAGCAGTCTTGTGCCTACTGTTAACTCTTCTTTGCACACAAATCCACAGAGAGGGACACACACAGCATAGAGTGGAATAGGGGGCAGGAGAGGCAGCTGGGAAAACGGAAATGAAAACCACAAGGCAAAGGAACTTAAGATGTAGTGCATGGACCACACTAAGAGCAGAATTAAGAAGTAGAGGAGTTAAACTGCAGGGAAGTCTTTGACTTGCACAGGAGGGTGGGGGACCTTGTATATATCTGCTAACGACCCCGGTAGTGCCATTGACATACTGGAGTTGTTACTTAATACTGGAGGGGAATGACCCACGTCCAGTTCTACATGAGACCTGGTTGTTCCATTAAAACACCCGCACACTTTCCTCCTCCTTGTTCTTTAGTACTGTAGTGAATTCAAGTCTCCCAATATCAGAGGCTCATCTGTGTCCCTTGAAACCTGAAACACATCGGTAACATATCATGGGTGCCATTAACTGAAGATGTACACTGTCTCGATTACTGTTAGTATGGTAGTCAAGAGACAATTCACCAGTTAGATAAAGGGTGGTGACCTGCAATGTCAATGGAGCTTTCCTCTGCCATTGCTATGAAGCCATGCTCCAGCGACACCAAGCTACTCACAAAAATATTCATTTTAACTTGGCCACCATAATCCACTCAGTCTTTGGTCCTCCTGGACTCAATCACTAGGGCTCTCATACCCTGCAAGAGTGTCATTTGCATATTCTGTGAAGCTACTCCAACCACTTCCCACACTTCTGTTGGGTCCCCTTTGAGTGAATCCTCTCTACCGCACTGCTCTCCCGGGTCCAGCCATATGTTCTGTTATAATGTTATTAAATACCTTACACTGAGCTCTTTGTATGCTTCTCTGCGAGCACATTGTGTGCCTGGCACATAGCAAAATGCTTCAAAAGGGCAATGCTTTAAAAGGTGTGTGCACTGAATAAATGAAGGGACACATAAATTGGGAAACTGTAATGTTTTCTGTAGTGGAGTTCTGATATCAAAATCAAGAAACGATGCTTGGTGGTGGTGGCTCACGCCTTTAATCCCAGCACTCCAGAGGCAGAGGCAGAGGCAGGTGGATTTCTATGAGTTTAAGTCCAGCCTGGTCTACAGAGCTAGTTCCAGACAGCCTCCAAAGCTATAGAGAAACTCTGTCTCAAAAAACAAAACAAACAACAAAAACAAAAAATCAAGAATTCTTGATCAAGACATCCAATTAAAGCGCATGCTTGAAACACTATCTCTCAACTATTAGGGTGCCTGGTATTCCCCAAATTAATTATGTTTCTCTCTCTCTCTCTCTCTCTCTCTTTCTCTCTCTCTCTCTCTCTCTCTCTCTCTCTCTCTCTCTCTCTCTCTCTCTCTCTCTCTCTCTCTCTCTCTAAGACAGGGTTTTCCATGTAGCACTAGCTGTCCTAGAACTCACTGTAGACCAGGCTGGACTTGAAATCACAAAGATTCTCCTGATTCTGCCTCCCAAATGCTGGGATTAAAGGTATGCGCCACCACCACCTGGCTCCCCACTCCTTCTTTAATTAGATTATTGGTTTACACAGGTTAAAGTGGGTACACTGGCATTAGCTGTAATAATTTCCCCAGTAAGGAAGCAAGTTCTTTTGTTCTGAGTCTTGGAAAGTCTTAAGTATTCCCAACTATGAAAGTAGTGTCAACCACACACCATTCAATAGTCTCTGAGTGAGTTTAGGGGAGGAAGCAAGCACAGCACAGCCCTTTCCAGAAGGAAGCTGTTCCTATCTGGTGCTTTGTGTGTGCATGAGTTTTTAAATGGGCTTTCCAAAGGAGGCTGATTTAAGGAGTATCACTTCCATAAGCCAATACGTAGGCACTACAATGAATTCCCTAAAGAACTGAAAACAGCCAATTCTAGAAAGTGGAGCCATGGCCACAGCAGAAGCATCACCAGGCTGTCTTTCTGTGAGATCACTTTTGTTTCAGCTCTTCAAATAGTGTGCATTGGAAGCTAATTTATTTCCTGGGTTTTGAGAGTAAAGGCCTCTGGCTAAATACTCTGAAGACTGGTTGTGATTAATATATAAAAATTCACACAAATTATACAAAATGAATTCCCAGAAACTGAGGGCAGAATTTGGTTTTTTTTTGTTTTTTTTTTTTTTGTTTTTTGTTTTTTTTCAAAGAGCATCATCTGAATTCGAAGTTCATTAGAATTAACTTTAAATTTCCAAGTGTGTGTGAACAGCCCGGGCTACCATTGCTCAGCTTTATATGTCTATACAAAGGAGGACAGTGTTACAGGGCCAGAGCTGAAAACTACAATTTCTTTTAACATTTCCTTTGTGTTAGGCATTTGGCATCCATTCTCATGGAATCACCATAGCACTCTCTGTAAAGCAGAATTTATTACCCACATTCCACAGATGGGGGCAGGGAGAAAAGAGGGAGTGCTCCTCAGCTACCAACTAGTACTGAGCAGAACTAAAATGTCAACCATAGTTCATTGCTTGTGTCTCTGTCTACCAGTCAGCCCAAGAGTGTAGCCAGGTCACAAGACCCAAACCCTCCTAGTTAGGTAGAACTCATGCTAGGTCATACCCCCAGTGGGTGGCCTGTTTGGAGAGTAGATTTAAAAACAAAGCAAAAGAGCAAGTCAGCAAACAATGGCCCAAGCTGCTGTTCTGTGACCTAAGGCTTCCTTCTAGGTGCAAGGGACAGAGCTAAACATGATCTGCTAAGTTCAAAATATTTACTTTGCTGAGCTCCTGAACAGAACCTTTGTCAATCAAAGGCCAGTACTGATGTAAGAAGAGGAATTCAAAAATCTAGCATACCCTGGAAAGGGGATATTTTATGGGTACACAGAAAATCTGCAGACTCAGCATCAATCTAAAGACACTATTATAAAATGAGCCAATTCCCCAATTCTCATCTCTAAAAGAATCTCACCTTAAATATCATTTTAAGTACGATGACAACAGGAAACACATACAAGGAAACACAGAGTGTAGTTAACCATGAATGTAGTCAAGTTCAGTGTTTAATACTCCAAATCATCACATCATGAAATTAACTAGTATGACTTTCCTGTACAAGTGTGATTATGTGGAGAAATTAATAAAACTGGATTTCTAAACTTTATAGCAGGATTCTCATTGGGGCTAAAAAAGTTCACTGAAATATGTTGTAGTTGAGGAAACAAACAATAATTGTGTTATCAGAATCTCCTTCAAATCAAATAACAAATAGACTTCATTGATGGAAGAGGTTTACACTGTTCAACAATTAGTTTTCAACTATGTTCTTTATTTGGTCTTACACCAAGATAGAAAAATAGGACAAAGAACATGAAACTCAGAATGAATTTGTTTTCTTTGAAACATCTTTATGTGTTTACTATTATGTGTGTGTAATATGTATACATAGTATGATGTGTATGTAGGTGTGTGTGATGTGTGTGTATGTATATATGTGTATGTGATGTGTATGTGTGATTTGTATGTATTGTGTACCATGGCATGTATGCAGAAATCAGAAGACAATATTGAGGAGTTGGGTCTCTTATTTCACCTTCACATGGGTCCCAGGGGTGGAATTCAGGCTGTCAGGTTTGTGTAATAAGTGCTTCACCCACTGAGTGATCTTGCTAGTCCTAGGAATGATTTTTTTAAAAAAATTCACCAGAAATTGCAGAATAGGAAGTAGTAAAGTTGAAGTTGATTATGCTGGCCTTACTAATCCAATCACCTCATTTTAAATTAATGTGGAAGAAGCCATGTTGGCCATGGAGCAAGAAATAATAAAATAGGCTCGGCAGTGGTGGTAAACGCCTTTAATCTCAGCACTCGGGAGCCAGAGGCAGGTGGATCTATGTGAACTCAAGGCCAGCCTGGTCTATAGAGCGAGCGCCAGGACAGGCTCCAAAGCTGCAGAGGAACCCTGTCTGAAAACTAAGTAAACCAAATATTAAAAAAAAAAAAAAAAGATTAAAATAAAGTTAAAATAGGTTAATTATAAATTAAAGAATTTCAAATAATTTTTAAAGTGAACAATTTTTTTTCTTGAGAGTTTGCCTTATTTTAGTCATTTTTACATATTTTTACTTTAAGGCAGTTTTGTATTTATAGAAACCTACAAAGGTAATATAAAATTCCTACAGGTCCCTTAAAGGTTTTCCCCTATTGTTGGTATTACAGATTAATGGGAAATATTGTTATAATTAATGAACCAGTTCCTAATGATAGTCCATGCCTTCATCTGTTTATTTAGTTTTCATGTAAGTGCTGTCTAGGTTGGCTTAGGCTATCTGTCCATGAACCAATTAAATGTTGGCTAGAGAAATTTGCATGCTGGTTGTGGTGTCTAATGTCAGTAGGATTTGCTGAAAAAGGCAGAGACAGGAGGACCAGGAATTTGAGAAATTCAATTACTGTGAGTGATTTAATCTCAGCCAAGCACTGCCCACAGTCAGTGAGCAGAGAACCTCAAGGGTATGACTGAACAGATAACAATCAGCCAATGAATTCAGTGAGTTGCAAATGGCTTTCTGATGAAGAGTTCACAAAGAACACACCACACACACACACACACACACACACACACACACACACACACACACGTACACACACACACACACATGCACACACGCACACACACACGCACGCACACACACGCGCGCACGCACACACGCGCACACACACGCACACATGCACACACGCGCACACACACGTACGCACACACACACACATACACACATACACACACGCACACACACGCACACACACACGCACACATGCACACACGCACACACACACATACACGCACACACACACATACACACACACACTCACACACACACACTCACACACACATACACACACACTCACACACACACGTGCACACACGCACACACGCACACACACACATACACACACGCACACACGCACACACTCTCACACACACACACGCACACACGCACACACACACATACACACACGCACACACGCACACACACGCACACACACACGCACACATGCACACACGCACACATGCACACACGCACACACACACGCACGCACACATACACGCACACACACACATACACACACACACTCACACACGCACACGTGCACACACGCACACACGCACACACACACACATACACACACGCACACACGCACACACTCACACACACACGCACACACGCACACACACACACACATACACACACGCACACACGCACACACACGCACACACACACGCACACATGCACACACGCACACATGCACACACGCACACACACACGCACGCACACACACGCACGCGCACATACACACACGCACGCACGCATGCACGCACACGCACGCACACACACACACAAATAAATGAAACAGCAAATTTTTATTTTTCATCTATGTGACAGATTCTGATAATTGTGAGTAGCTAGAGATGTTTACTGTCCTTTAACATTCCTAAAAAGTCTTTCTAGAAAGTTCTAAAATTCCCAAGATTCAGTAAAATAGTAAAGTTCCAAAGGGTTACTTAGCTGTCTCTCTAGTCCACTGATAGGTGTGCATAAACCCATGCCCTATTTTATTACCAAGTTTTTCTTTATTATCCTCTTTTAAATTAAAATGTTCCTTTTTAGAGAAGAAAATTTGTTCATGTGTCTCAAGATTAAAAATGTACCAAAATGTATTTAGGCTTCTCTCTTCTGTTCCTATTCTGTAGTCATCTGAGTCCCATTAGTCACTAAGGTTGCCATTTTCCTGTGTGCATTTTCAGAGACAAACTATACTTTTTAAAGTAAATTATATGTGAGTTCTCTTGGTTTTTTGTCCCTCAGTTTTATAAGTTCCTTGAGCATTTCATACAATGTGTTTGATCATTTTCACCATGTCTCCCAACTCTTCCCAGATTAATACCCCCTTACCTATCCACCCAATTTTGTATACTTTCTCTTTTTTAACCCATCAAGCCCAATTTGTGCTGCCCATATGTCCTTGGATGTGGCCTTCATTGTAACATGGGCAACCTGCAAGAGGTGATACTCTTAAAACAGTCTCTCTCCACCCTCCTTCTCCCTCCCTCTCTCTTCTTTCCTCCCTCCCTCCTTCCCTCTCCCTCCCTCTCTGAAGCTATCAACTACCAGTAGCCTCTTAGCTAGGGATGAAACACTGCACCCACCTCCCCTATCCCTGCTGGGACTCTGTCTGACTTGGGCTTCTAAAGATCTTGTACTGTTACAGCTTTGTGAGTTCATGTGTGCATCTGCCCTGCTGTGTTCAGAAAACACTCTTTCCTTGTCACCCAACCACATCTGGCTCTTAGAGTCTTTCCCTCCCCTCTTCCACAATGATCCTTGAACCTTAGGAAGAGGAGGTGTGGCTGGGTGGTGGTGGTGGCGGTGGTGGCAGGGGCAACTGCAGCCAGTGCAAGCCTCTGTGAGTTTGAGGCTAGCCTGTCTGGTCTACAGAGGGAGTTACAGGACAGCCAAGGCTACCACAGAGAAACCATGTCTCAAAAAAAAAAAAAAAAAAAACCAAAAAACAAAAAACAAAACCAAATAAACAGAAAAGAACCATTTATGTGGCAGACTAAAACCATTTCCAAATTACATATTCCACACATTACACCTGAACCCTGATGTCCCAACTAAACCCCTGCACTTTCTCAGGGTTTTGGCTGGGTGCCAGAACTAGCAGCTAGGGCTCATGCAAAACATCTCTGACACTGTGTGAATCACCAGGAGAGGAAGAAACATCACCCTGCAGTGTCGCAACTAACTGGCCCCAGAATCCTTCATGTTCAACATCTGAGCAAAGCCACCAGGCCCCTTGGGATTTTGAGGACTTTATATACTTCTGACATTTTGTAACTATGCCCTGATAAGAGTCTTTTAAATTGTAACCCACAGCAGGTTTTAGCTGACTGCCATTAACAAGGGCCCAGGAAAGCTAAAGGCATTCTTTTCTACTTATCAACCCACAGCTGAAGCTAACTGTCCTGAACAAGCTCTAAATAGCTGTCCACATCAATGCTGACTGTGCAGCGGCCCAGGACTTTATGAAAGCCCCGTCACTGTCCCTGGGGGCTAAGGAGGGACGCATGATGATAAACAATAAGAAGACAACCATGGGCCACTTCTGGAGGAAGTTCAGTTCCCAGCACCCACATCAGCTGGCTCACTGCCTCCTGTCACACCAGTTCTAGGAGATCTGGTACTTCTGCCCCCCACAGGCCCACACACGGGCACAAACCCACATGAAATACATATGTACAATTCAAACCTAAAACTAAAAAAAAAGAAGACCATTAACCTTTATTGAGCATCCACTGAGCACCAGGTACCCTGCTCAGAGCTTTACAGCATCCCTTTCTTAGATCTC
This sequence comes from Cricetiscus sungorus, assembly GCA_030556225.1. Lineage (NCBI taxonomy): Eukaryota > Metazoa > Chordata > Mammalia > Rodentia > Cricetidae > Cricetiscus > Cricetiscus sungorus. The sequence goes on from JANBXA010000328.1 coordinate 53,948,915, forward strand.
CGTCCTCTGCAGAACTACAACTGGGGCCATTCCTTCCTTCACACCTTGACTACCAGCATGAATTCTGATGAGACTCTCATTTGTTCTCAATCTACTAAAATAAAAACACCCTGACACAGAGAACACAGTTAATTGGACCAGTCTTTACACACCTTTTTAGCTGACTTTGCTATATTCTTTACATGATAAACTATAAGCCGGGGAGGAGGGGGGGGGAGAGAGTGTGCTTCATGAGAGTGGAGACAGGATGGCATGAAGGAGGGGGCAGGCACTACAACCACAAAGTTGGCATGTGCATGGTGGGAACTTGGTTGGCTTCCTGTTTGTACTAGGGGTATAAGTGTCAGTCTTCCAACTTTTAATGCCCTGTAAATGCATGGGGAAATGAAGGCCGGGGTGGAGTTTTCAAGTCTGCAATCATTAATAATAATTAACTTTACTTAATGGTTCATTAAGTAACAGCGTGCTCAAGGATCAGGAACTTCTAATCAATGCATTAAACAGTCTCCAGACATTGATTAAGGGCACTTGTGAGAGTTGCTTCGGATTGCACCTTTTAAAATATAATTAATATTAAGATCAACTGGTTTCCTAGAGATTTCCTTTGAAAGAAACTTTCTGAGATCCCATGTTGAGGGTGAAGCATCAAATAAGAGTCGTGTCTCACAGAGTTGGTATTTCTCAAGCACCAGACCCTCAGTCTGCAGACCTCTCCTTAATGGCTTTGAGGTGGGCAAGCAGGGTGGAATGCTTGAGTTCCTGGACAGCCCAGTCAATTACACACAGTCAACCAGACATAAGCAAAAGGCAATCACACTCTATCTCTGACCTATGTCCAGCTCGAAACTCACCAGCACTTAGCTGGTTTTCAAACTTCTCAGCTTCTGTGGGGTACTGGGTCGGCTCTGTTATTGGTAGTTTCTTTCAACTGGCTGAGTATGGTTTGCTGAGGGAGTGTGTGGGACTGAAGCAGACGCTCTTGTGGTGTCCTGCCTGTCCCAGCCCTGGATACAGTCCACGAGCAGAAACGCACAACTGGCCACAGCTGCTGTACTTCCAGTTACAGGAGCATCCTTGGAAAAGAGCAGTCGTGTCCAGTCAAAACTTGTTCCTCCAGGGAGCTCTGAGCCCAGCGAGTTTCAAAACCTTTCTGCTTCTTGGGAAGTGTATAATGTGCTTCTGTATCTCTTCCTAGATAAGATCCCGAAGTCATTGGAAAAATGAAAATGAAAAGCCATTTGGCATCATGTTACTTATGAGTAAGACAGGAAGTGAAACTTACATGCAAGAGAACAGCATTTCAGAACCATGTGCACTTAGATACTTAGTAGAATCCACATTCCCTATATGGGAGGGATAAATCCCGCTAATAAAAATACCACATGGAGAGTTGAGGCTCTCAGGAACTTAAAGGTTGTCTGTTGTCTCTGAAAGTCCCTTATTTGAGCCCAAAGAGATGGTCACTCAAGGCAGTCTACTCTGGTGGTTCAAAAAACAAACAAAAAAACAGTACTCTTAAAATGATAAAACTGCAACTTGAGTTCAGATTTGGTCATTGTCCACTGCACACATGAACGTGCACACACACTCATCATTGTCCACAGCACACAAACACCCATGCATACACACTCACAATGTAGACAGGAAAGCATCAAGTGAGAAAGAGATTACTTGTGATTCTTGGCAAATATGTTTTTGAATGTGCTCTAGGAAAACTCACCACATACATACACTTGGCAGCATGCTGTCTATTTTCTGATACTTAGCCAGATATTGGGATTTTTAAAAAACATATTTGGGAGTACTCATAATTCCAAGCAAAGTGAACTGCTGCTAATATCTGGAAGGTGATGTGATCAGAAACAAAATGAAAATTTGATAAGTCAAGGAACAGCCAAGTGAATAAAATAAAGATGATTGGCAAGAAACAAAGTAAAAGTAACTCCTCAAAAGGCCAGGCACAGTGACAAAGCTTTTTGAGCATTATGTATTTAATTCTCATCACCCTTAGTTGATATCCTGGCATTAAGCTGACCCTGCCCCCTGTCAACTTGCAGGGTACACACCAGCACTCAAAGGGCCCTGTTTTGCATGGCTACATTATTCATCATGTGTTGCATGGCTGCATAAGGACTCTGTACACATGTGCAAGCTTTCCCTTTTAAGTAAGCATTTCCTGCCTGTTCTCCCCTTCACTTCTGATCCTCGTTGACTGACACCAATCGCTCTCCTCACTCTCCATCCCTAATAAACTCCCTGTGGTAGCTGTAGCAAACAACAACAACCTTTATATAGGTAATATCATCATCTCCATTACTATTGAGATTATGAAACTAAAGCCCAAAGAGGTTAAATGATGTACTCAATATTGTACAACTAGCTAGTAAGAGTTAGAAATTGGATCTGTACACAGGTATACCATTCTAGATCCTGATATTATTTTTATTTTATTTTTAATGAAGTTATACATATATTTATTTTAAAAAATAAAATATTTCTACAAAGTTTGTTTTTAAAACAACTGTCTCAAGCATGCATCTCCCCAAGTGTACCTATCACTCTCAAACATACTCAAACTGATTTCTATTTCCCTCCATTTCACTAGACAGTGTGTTCAGATTGTTATTTTGGGTACTCCATTCTAGGAATTCTCTCAGTATGTCACTGTAGGGACTGAGCCCAATTCTTTCTCATTCCCAACTGAACTATGAACATTTTCCAATCTTTCTGCTGGTGTTCCCCAGAGGTTCACACTACAGCTGCCATTATATCTAACATGTCAACTTAAATAAGGAAACAAAAAACAGACCAAAGAAATAATTCTGGTAAAGTACTGCTTGGTGAACTGATGAGTTTGGGGGAGCTGCTGTTAGGAGCATGAGTGAATCTTGGGTAGCTACATCACTGAAAAGCCCTCCACCCTACACATATATACCATTGATCACATGAAGCTGTGGGGAGGGGGCAATGAGTGACAGAGTCTCAGGTGGACACCCAACAATCTTTCTCAGCACCTTCTCCCATGGACTATAGTATAGACCACAGCAACAGCATAAGCCACAGCAGCAACATTCAATCCCAGCATGTTGACTGGTTACGAGTTCCTGTTGTAACCAATGTGCACTAAAAAAAGATGTTCCCTTCCACTACAGCCAACAAGACCAGTAACCTAAGTAACACAAGCACAAAATGTTCAGAAGGTGATTTAACAGATCCATCACATCTATTTAACAAAATAATTGCAGTATCCTGTCTGCTCAGACATATGATTTTCCCACCCAAAGACTTACCTTAAATCAAATCAGAAAGCAGTTGGTTATATCATAACAATTGTGTCACTATTGCACCAGCAGATATGTCTTGACTTGGTATGCTGGATAAATAAGTAAACAGAACCACTGGTGATAGCTCTTTGTACAGAGGACACACAGATCTTGGAGGGTGGTTGCCATTCATTTGAAGCAAATATAATTTGTCTTTGGGTCCCTCAGCTGAGGAGATGTCAAAACAAAGGGAAATATTAGCAAGTCCAATACAGCAGGAAAAGATTCTGCTGTTTGCATCAATGTCCTGTTAAAAAGAGCAGTGTTGCTGATGAGATGGTTAGGCCTGTAAAATGCTTGCTGTGTTCTCATCCAAACCTGAGTTCAGTTCCCTAGATGCCATGTAAAAGCCAGGTACAGTGACTTGTGCCCTCAATCTCAACACTCAGGAGAGAAACAGGAGGACCCCTGGAGCTTGCTGGCCAGCCTATCTAGTCAATCACCAAGTTGCAGAGTCTGTGAGAAACCTTATCTCAAAAAAATTAAATACAGGGCATTGAAAAGTGTATACAGCACTAGTTCCTGCCTCCCCACATGTGTACACACACATAAATACACACATGTGCATACACCCCCACACACCTCACAATCTTATGTATAGCAGTATGAATGTAAGACACTGTTTAGATCTCTATAATCCACTTATTCCCCAATAGCCATTGAGCTCCCCTGTCAGTCACACTTGAAAGGGCTTAGGCTGCATGAATAAGCTCTACTCGTCCAGGCCAGCCATGTTAATTTCACACTCTTGGACAAAATCCATCTATTTTAGTATTTAAGGTGTGTGCCGGCAGTACATTCACTTTCACTATAATTTCCCACAGAAAAGAAATATATATATACACACCCACATATATACATATATACACACACACATATGTACGTACATACAATACTCTGGGGGACCAGAATGAAGGCACACCTAGCCCCAGAATCCCACCTAAGCTAAACTATTTTGTATATTAGCAGTAGACTAATCCACAATTCTATATAGGGCCCCTAGTTGTCCTGCAAGATCCTCACCTACAGGTAGCCTTGGCTACCTTATGAGAAAAGCAGCTGGGAAGGTTCACACCACATCACATTTCCTTCCTTCCCAGTAGTGGAAGACAGTAGAAATCATGAGCACTTCTGTTGTCTTCCCCTTTGGTGAAATGTCTTGTCTTCCAGAGACAAGAAAATTTGTCTTCCACAAGCTCAAAATCACAGTATTTGTCTTTCTGTCAGTTACTCACCCCCACCTTGAGCAACTCTGGCTCAATACAAATCTTGTCACATTTGTTCCCAAGTGACCTAGTCAGACACTTGGCCTGATCCTTCCTTATCCAATAGTAAGAAATGGCAAGCCAATCCTATCACACCATCCCCCCTCTTATCCATTATTCCTGGCAAGCCATAAGCAAACATAGTGGCTACCTTTCACATATCTTGTTAAAATTCATTCGTTAGGAGAACAAATTCTCTCTGGGCATATTTCTCAGTCTCTGTTATATGTCTCATTATTCAGAGCAGGGGTCATTCAACTGTGGCCAGACTTGTGAGGATCTCATGGGACTGATCATGACTGCTTTGGCTTCAAGACAATGTTAGCCAGGCCAAACATGGAGGATGATTTTGCTGCAAACATGACAAGGAACAGACAGATGCTGTTCACAGCTAATGTTTATAACTCATAGGGACTGTGTTTCCTTTCTTATACAGCCATTCATTTTTCTTATTTGATAATGTTATTGTTGTTTGCCTAGGTTTTCTTATATTTTTTTCTTAATTCAACTTCTCCTTTAACTTTCTGAACCTCTTTTCAATATATCCAAATGTATAATAACCCTAACAAGTTCCTCTTTTGGAGGAAAATTGGTCTGCCCAAATCTGGATCAAGTGCTCTTCAACATTAACACTAATAGGAAACGTAGGCCTTCCTACACAGTTAGTCCTAAGGCTTCTTTCTGTCTTTCTACCTCTCTCTGATTTACAAGCTTTCCTCCTTCTCACTTATTTCCCATCACTTAAGAACTACCTTCAAAATAATATAGAGGAACTAAATGTTGGGAAACTTTATATATCTGAAAATATCTTCATTTATTCCATGTGTTTTTCAGTAGAAAAGTAGAAGTCTAATTTTCCTTTGAATCTTGAAAGCACGTCAATTGTTCTCTAGATTTGTTTCTGCTATGGAGTACACATGTGACATTCTGTTTCTTGATTTTGTAAATGTTAAATGTGAAGGGTTTCCCTCTTAGGATCTTGCACTTTCTTTCTTTAGAATATTTGTTTATTCTTTGACACAGGCTTACTGAATATATAGGGCTGGGGATGTAATTCAATGGTATGGTATTTGCCTAGCCTACATAAGACCCTAGGTTCAATCTCTGGTAGAATAAAGGGAAAAATTATAGAATGTCTACCATGTGTCAGGTACAGCTTAAGGTCCTAGGCTATGTAATGAAAGTTTTATTATCACATTCCTATGAGGGCATCTATTACTCACATTCTGGGAGCATCTGATAGGCCTATTCACCTGGAAACAGAGTCTACAACCCATTTTTATCAGTTTTTCTTCATCTCCCATGTACTTTCTCTCCTTTTAATAACCTTGCTATTGGATGTTGAGCCTCATGACATGTCCTCTAATTTTCCTATCTTTTCTTTCCCACCTCCTTATATTAGTCTTTTTGCTTACCTCCTTGGGGCTTTTCCTAACTTTATCTTTTAGCTTGTATATTGAATTTCTCATTCCTAATGTCATATATTAGTGGCAAGCCTCTTCTGAGCTCGCCAAATATTCCTTTTGTAGACAGTCCTGTTATTGTTTTCTATCTTCTCCTATCTCTCTGAAGACAAGAGAGTTTATGTTTGAAGTTTTCCATGGGCAGAGTTTATTTCCTGTGGGTCACTGCTTTCTATTTGTCTGTCTCTCTTTCATTAGTAAACTTTTTACAGATTTCTTGCCATTCCACACTGGCCTTGTGCATCCCTAGCTTTGTTTTGAGAAAACAAACAAACAAACAAAAAAGTGAAAAAGCAACAACAACAAAGGAAACTGTCCTTTGTTGGATTCAGGATGGTGTGACAGACGCCACCACAGTAGGGCCAAAGCCAGTGCCTTTCTTCTTAGGCCAATGAGACTGCCCAGAGAATGCATCCAGGTTTCTGTTGGGAAAATGGAAAGTTGCCTGCCTCCCTACCCATGTTCTGGGAGTCAAGTGAAAGAAGAAAATGGAAGAAACCACAGTAAACAAATTTCAAAGTTACTGTTGATCCCTAATTTCTAATACCATTTTTACTTCCTTGGGACCTCAAGTGCAAGTTCTTAAGGTTCCTGTGTCCTACCTTCTATGAACTTTGCACTGTAGTGGAAGCTATTACCAAGATAAGATTCAGTCTTCGTGGCCATCCTAATTCACATTCTGCTTGTCCAATATACCAATTTACTGCTGCTGTCTTCTTCTGTTCCATTGCCTGGTGCTTCCTGTTTATTATTATCCTCCCATGTGAGTTCAAGAGGAATCGACTTAAAAGTTTGCTTCCAAGCATTGTGTGGCAGCATTGCCTGCTTTCTGGGACAGTGATTCAGACCTAGTCCTCCTGCTTCAGCCTCCTGTGTGCATGCTAGAATTCCCTGCTTCAGCTACTTCACCCAGCCTGTCTATCTTGGCTCTGGCTACTGCCTACATCTTGGCTCAAGTACAGTTTTCTCAGGGAATCCTAGCAAGGTCAAGAATCTGTTAGTATAAGAGCATGCTTTATTTTTTTTTTAACGGCATTTATACTGCTTACTAATGAATTCCATTTTAATGACTATTTGATTACTCTTTGTCTGTCCCATCCAACTATAAGAGTCATGAGGGAGAGCAGAGAATATATCAGTTATTCCTCACCATTGGACATCCTCAGGACTGGCTGAATTGCTAATTATACATTTTATTTTTCTTATTAATTAATTATTTTCTTGCAGTATCTTCACAAATGCCAGGCCTCATTCTACCACTGAACTATTCTCTCCCCAGATGTATAGATCTTTCAGAGTTGATTTGAAAAGAAGCTAATAGTGCCAGGCATGATGACACATGCCTTTGACTCCAGCACTGGGGTGACAGAGACAGGCAGATCTTTTGAAAGTTTGAGGTGAACCTGATGCACATACTGAGTTCCAGGCAAGGCAGGGACACAAAATGACACCTTGTCTCAAAAACAAAACCAACACACAAAAAAGAAACAAATAGTATCTCAGCCAAAATATTCCTCAGATTCATTATATCATCATGCGTTAATGAATGAAGGTCTTGGCTATTTTTAAATGCTGTAATACATTTCTTAGGATGATGTTGCTTAATTGTTTGTTGAGTCCAAGTCTTGTTGTATAGCTCAGGCTTACCCAGAACTTGCAGACTTCTTCCCTAGGCGCACACTGGGATTATAGCTGTGTGCCACAGCTTTATCTAATTTCTTAATTTCTTAGACTTTTTGAATGTGTAAGGCTACAGTAAATAAGCTCAGGCTGACTGAGTATGAGATGGGGAATGAGATAATATTGAAGTTTTCAAAAGGCAAATTAAATTTTATTAATGTTCCAAAGATATTATAAATGATTGGATTAGTAATCATTGTCAAACATAGGCAGTTTTTGTGACAATGGGTTTTTTTTTGTTATTGTGTTGCTATTGTTATCATTATGGAGAATTTATCAATCACTTGTAATAAGCAAAGGCTCAAAACACATTACTGCATGTAATCCTCATAGCGAGTCTTAAGGAGGCCTTATAGGTAGTGTTTCCAGTTTACCAGTGACAAAACCCAGGCAGGCTGAGAAAGTGGCTAAGAGATTTTGATTGAAATAGGGGTCACATCCAAGACACTGACTCCAGAGCCTTTTTCACTTAATGAGAAAAGTGAAGTCTTCTCAAGATGTCAGGTTAATTTTCATTAAGTGCGTGCGTGCGTGCGTGTGTGTGTGTGTGTGTGTGTGTGTGTGTGTGTGTGTGTGTGTGTAATTGTGTGTCTGGAAGTCAGAGGAAGACTGGGAAGAGTCTGCTCTTTCCTTCTAACACAGGGTCTGGGTATCTAATGCAGACCATCAGCCTTGTTGGTTAGTGCCTTTACCCTACGAACTGTCTTGCTGACCCAAGAAATCAGCTTCTCCAGAGAAAGCGACTTACACAAGGGAGGATCTTTATTTGGGCACAAAGAAAAAACAATTTAGAATCATTAAGCACCGAGGAAAGCTACAGAACCACTTTGACGGATGGGTATCCAGCATCAAAGATCAGTGAGGGATCTTTAGGAGCAGAGATTGGACCTACAGTCATGTGAAGTCTAGCTCTCCAAGTCTGAGAGGTCATTTATAGCTACCTTTTGTCTCCAAGCTTTTCCCTGGTTGAAAGTTTGCATGAATGTCATCAACTTTTCATTATCCCAGGGCTGCTTAGCCAGGGTGAATCTTGCTTTATTGAATGTGGTAGTCACTTTGCTTAATGACTTGCTGTGTGAACAACTTGGCATGCTCTTCACCCACACTCAGCACCTACTCGGTTTAATTACTTGCTTTGTTGACATTATGCTGTCTTCAGGGAAACACTGAAATCCAAAGCTTAATGTCACGGTTCTTATATGCTGCTATAACAGAATAGACTGCAAAATCTGTAATGAGCAGAGATGGATTGGTTCATGGCTCTATTAGCAAACCCAAAATCTGGGCACAAAAGCAAAGAGAAACAGAACAAAGGGCTTAAGGTAGCCTTCCCTAGGAATCTACTCCAACAATAATGTCCAGAATATGTTCCAAATGGCTTTTTTACCTCTGATTAGACCCCACCTCCTCTAAACTGTTCTATTGAGGGTTAAGTTCCTAACATGTAACATATTCAAACCACAGTGCTAGCAACTGTCTCAAAATACATACGATTATAAATAATGGTAAGTATGGATGGAGTTTCTGTCTAGCCTGGTCCCCCTGCCCTTCAGTCCCAAATGAACACACAGAGGCTTATATTAATTTTAAACTGTTTGACCAGTGACTTGGGATTCTTACTGGTTGTAGACTTACCTGTAATCTGGCATGTTACTCCTTCGGCATCTACACAGTGTCTCCCTGGCTGCCTTTTTCTCCTTCCTATACCCAGAATTCTCTTCATCTGGTAGCCCCGCCCATACTTCCTGCCTGGCTACTGGCCAATCAGTGTTTTATTCATCAACCAATAAGAGAAACATATACAAAAGGACATCCCCATCAGGTCAGGAGAGAAACGCAAGAGTTTGAAGGAATTCACATGGTTGTTGTGAGGATTTGATAAACTCAAACACATGGGGAAGGGGTCTGAGATAGAAGGATCAGAGTAAATCTGAGACAACCATCTCTACATAAGGAACTCTGGGCCAGGGATACATAGTGAGGCCTTGCTTCACAAAACCAAAACCAACCAAACAAAAGCACTTAAAAAGAAAAAGAGTAAGAAAAAAGAAAAGAAAAAAAAACAAGCTGTGATTCTCCATTAGGAAAGCAAGAGCCATAAGAATAGCTTTAGGAAGACTGAATTGTTCTGTATAACTATCTTGAAGCTTGTTTGATATACCATTGCCAACTTTGAAAAAACACATTATATGTTTAAAAACTAAAAGAATCTAGATTAAGCCTGGTGACACAAATCAATAATCCTAGCACCTAGGAGGCAGTGGCAGGAAGTTTGTCCAAGGAAATATCTCTCTCTGTGTCTATGTGTGTGCTGGTGATTCTGTGTATAAAAGGAAAAAATATGTTACACTGGAATTGCTATAGTTCTTCCCAAACAGATGAAGGAAAACATAAGTCTTTGGTCGAGCCGTGTTTCCTGAGGACCTGGGAATGTCACTTTATCCTGTTTCTAAATCTGGCTATCCATGAAGATCAGGCTGGGAGCTTTTTATACAACACAGATTGATCCTCACATCCAAGCATTCCAAAGAGCAGTTTACAACACTCCTGCCCATGAGAGGGTGAGTGGCCAAGTCTGCAAATCTATCTGGCCTCAGTTTCCTTGATGGAGAATAGTTGGTCCTGCCCTCCCACAGGATGCCATTAAAATAAAATACAATAAAGTACAAAATATGCAAGCAAAGAAAGGACTGTGTTGACTTTTCAAGGTAGGATAAGAATTCTGGTTAAGCAAATAAGCCTGCCAAAGAGGGCACACACACCATTTCACAATCCAAGAGTGTCTCTGACATACTCATGACTCATCAAAGTCTAAGATTTAAATAGAAACTGAATGGTTCCCAAACAAATCAACTCACTACCTTCATCTACAAATCCCCTACATATCCCTGTTAACCTCGGAAACAAAGCACTATTGTGAAGGAAATATGTGGAAAATTACTAGAAATATCTAGTTGTCTGGGAAGACAGACCAGTCATTAGTTCCTAGTGTTATCGCTCCACTTTCCAACTGTCCTAATTGGTTATTTTAGTTTTATAAAAGATGATACAATAGCTGTTCATCTCCACCCTTGCATCAATACACATTTTGCAAACACTACTAGGGTTTTGACTAGATTCCTTGGCTCCCCAATTCCTGTTGCCTATCCCTCTGCTTTTGCACACCAGCTCCCATCTAACTAGCAGCCCTCTTGTTAAGAGAGCCACTTGCAGGCACTGAAGAACCTTGAGCAATCTGTGTTCAGGTCAAAGAGGGAATGGGGAGATCACACCCCACCCCTGGCCCAGAACAGCAGATATGCCAGCTATTCTCCAGGACAGCTACAGGACTGAGTTAAGAAGGAAGCTTCCACAGAGTGTGCCTTGACTTCTCCTCTACCGCCTCCCCAATTCCCTCCCTGGATGCTTTCAATTTAAGGACATCTTTAAGAATCATTTGGCCACAAATCTTCATCAGAGGATATTTTGAATAATTTCATGTTTCTCAACTGTAGATGTTGTGCAATCCTGAGATGGAATTTGTGTGGTTGTGTTCATGAGAGTAAGCCTGTTGATTTTTAGTTTGGGGATTTTCAAGTCTTTCCCCATCTTTCTCATTCAGATTAGTTTTTTTTTTTTTTTTATTAATCTACATAGAGGAAAGTACAGTTTTTAGAACACAGCTCAACAGATTCTATATATACACACCCATACAAGTAACTCCCAGATCTATAACTATAAAAGACTTTCAGCACCTGAGGGCTCTCCCTGTCAGCAGTAACCACTCCCAAGTAACCAAGATAATAAATTCCATCACTGTGGACAAGTTGAGCCTTTTGTGTGTTTATGTATTTATAAACACAAACATCCTATGCGCTCTTTCTCCTTTAGCATTATGTCTGGAAAATTCATTATTCTTTTACATTTCTGTGTAGTTTTTTTTTTTTCCTCCCCTTCTTTCCTCTCACCTTCCTTCCTTCCTTTTTTAAAATTTTATTTTTTTTTTGAGACACTCCCTCAAGAAGGCCTATTCAAATTGGCAATAATCTTCTAGCCTCAGTCTTCAGCATGTTCAATTTTTTCCCATTATTTATAGTAAGATTTGTGTACCTGTTCTATCATTGATGGAAGTTGGCGTTTTTTTGTAATTTGGAGTCATTATGACTAAGGCAGATAGAGACATTCTTTATCTGACATTGACAGGGCCAAACTCTCATTTCTGGCTGTATAATCAGGACAGGAATTGTGAAGTCCAGGTTGTATGATTATCTAACTGCCACTGTTGCTAAAGCAAACACTTTCTTTGTTTTCCATGTACGTTTTTTAGTTACCTACCATTTTAATCACACTTATCTTTTTTCCTCAATTTTTACTGTAATATAATTTTCATACATAAATTTCACCTCTTTTATAATGTAAAGTTTTAATTATTTTGACTAGGGTTCCAGGTGCATAATGAATTCCACCATCAGAATAGTGAACACACACCACCATCTTGATTATCTTCTATTTTCACAGAAACATTGGCATGCTTACACAATCATGTATGACTATCTCCCATTTTATCTGTTTTCGTTTTTAATTTTCCTGTTTATTCTTTTAGGTAAACTCTAGAATGATTTGGCAAGTCAGAACAAATGTCACTGCCTTCTTGTCTGCAAACACACAAGTGATAGATCAACCTAGGGATCCAGTCATGTATAACGTGACATGACATGAGGCAAGCCACTATGCTCTCCGACTCGATAACCATGATTATAACAATGGTGCCAGTATTGGGGGTTGACATGAGAAACAGTGCAAACAACTAATAAATCTACAGCAAAGGCTTGTGATTGGCTGAACACTTCTAAACATTTGGTCTGCAGTAACTTACTCAACTCTCACTGCAGTCCTGTGGAGTGCAGATCTTTCTCTATCCCAGTTTCACAGATGCAGAAACCAAAGCACAGAGAAGTTAGTGCGTTTCCAGCCCCAAGTCCTCTCATGCTATGAGCCATATGTCGGTGACTGCAATGCTCTCATGCCTCTGCCTCCCAGCCAAGGGGGAGACTCAGAGAACCTCACTCAAGGATACAACTACACTTTCATTATTACAGCATTCATCTTCTTTATACTTCTAATAAGTTATATAATTGTCCTCATTTGCGCCATGCACATTTTTAGTTTAAATTAGGCATAAATATTTTATGCCCTTTTGTACTATTGTTGATGGGTAACTCTTTATCCTATTGTGTCCCTCAGCGGTACTGGGGGAGGGAGCCAGACCTGTAAACTTCTTCAAAGTATGTAACCAAACTCAGAACAGCATCAGGACCAATTAACACCTTTACGAAGAGTATCTTTGCTTTACTGCTGATTGGAATGAGGAGATTGACTGGGGTGGTGGTGGTGGTGGTGGTGGTTAGCATTTCAGATCTTTAAACCATTGGTCAAAGGAGAAAGAGTAGAAAGAACTAAGGCAGTTGCAAAACATGCACTGTACCTACCCCTAAATTTAATTCTTAAACCATCTTTTTCTTGTGCTTCTTTAAAATCTTATCTGCACTTCAAATTGACAAAGGGAAATTTCAGCATCCTTTCACTGGATAAAGAATTCTGTGGTGAGCCAGAAAAGCTAGGAAACAAGAAGGACCCTGAGAGAGACATACATGGTCCCCTAGAGAAGGGGAAAGGGACAAGTCTCCCAAGCAAATTGGGAGCATGGTGGGAGGGGAGAGGGAGTTAGGAGAAAGAGAAGGGAAGAGGTGGGCATGGTGGAGGAGGAAGACTGAGTCAGGGATAGAACAGAGGAGAGTAAGAAAAGAGATAATAGAGGGAGCCATTATAGGTTTTAAGAGAAATCTGGCACTAGGAAACTGTCCAGAGATCTGCAAGGATGACCTCAACTAACAATCTAAGCAATCTAATGCCCTTCCCCGATAATGAGATTGATGACTACTTTATATGCCACCCTAGAGCCTTCATCTAGCAGCTGATGGAAGCAGAAACAGACACCCACAGCTGAACACTGAGACAAACTCTTAGAATCCAGTTACAGAGAGGGAGGAGTGATGAGCAAAGGAGTCAAGACCGGGCTGGAGAAATCCATAGAAACCGCTGACCTGAACAAGGGGGAGCTTATGGACTCCAGTCTGGGAAACCAACATAGGACCCACCCAAACTCCCTGAATGTGGTATTAGTTGGGAGAACTGAGCAGTCTATGGGGCCTCTGGTAGTGGATCAGTATTTATTCCTAGAATATGAATGTACTTTCGGAGCCCATTCTACATAGAGGGATACTCTCACAGCCTAGACACATGGGGGAGGGCCTGGGCCCTGCTCCAAATGGTATAACAGACTTTGAGGACTCTCCATGGAAGGCCTCACCCTCCCTGGGGAGCAGAAAGGGGTTCATGGGGGGAGGGACAGAGGAGGATGGGAGTGATATGTAAAACAAGTTTGTTTCAAATTTAAATAAAAAAATATTTTAAAAAATAAGCTAAAAAAAAAGAAGAATTCTTCAGTGAGCAAATAGATCTTCGTATCTGGATGTTCAAGTTATATTATACTTGACAAATGAATCAGGGGACATGAGTTCCATGTTTGTTTTGAATTTAATTTCTCTTCAGTAGATAAATATTGTTCACGTTTAGGGGAGGGAACTCTTGGGCAGTCTGTTGAAGTGTCTGGACTTGTGTGCAGGAGATGTAATTAAAAGTGAGCATTTAGTCCTTAGGAGAGCGGTTTGCTGTCACTAAGAATCTACTGTGGCACTGGAACAATGATTAATCTGCTACCAGTTGGGACAATGGGAAGAAAGGTTGCATTCAGGGTTTAAGAACAAGCCAGCTTAAGGAAGGTTAAACAAAGGGCTGTTTGCAAAAGGAGTTGGCTGTGGAGGAGCTGCAAGGAATGGCAATGTATGCTGGGATCAATGTCAATGAATCATGTCCCACCTGACCAGAGGGAAGGCTGTTGGGACAAAAGCAGGCCTGCTGATAAGGCCACAGATGAAGACTCCCAGAAGCCAGTCAGATCCAGATCCAGCATACCAAGCCTAATACACACACAAAGCCAAAACAGCCCCGGGGGGAGGGGAGTGGTGTTAATTTCCAGTACTCACTCAGCAACGTGTTTCTTGACTATAACTTGATTAAATACAGGAAAAATGTGTTACTCTTGATTTAAGGGTATAAATAATAAAACCTTAAACAATAACAAAAAAAGAAAAAGAAAAAAAGAAAGTGTACTCGGTCATCACTGGGAACTCCAGGAACACATCTAACGCTCAATGATAGCAAATGGAGAACATTATTGCCCATTATTTCCAGGCTTCTCCTGTGTCCAACAATCACAAAGAGAACTCCCAGAGTCAGTGTCCCATTCCATCTCCCCACCCCAGAACAGGGGCAGTAACCTGGGTCTGAAGGAGTACTGTTGCTGAAGAAGTGAGTGGGTGCTCAGAGACAGCAGCTTAGCTCACCCAGCCATGAGTCACAGCTTGGAAGGAAGCCAGTCAGCTAGGGAGTCTGGGAAGGAGACTGGCATATGGCATCATACAGCTTGTCCAGGGATGAGTCCCACTGCCTACCTTCCACTCTGCTCTCCTGCTGTGTACTCTGATATTGAGCACAAGGGTCAGGGATTCCAGTCGTACTAGCGGATGGCTGTAAACCACATACAATGGCCAGAAGCAGAGATTTCTTTTGAGACGAAACCTCGAAGTGTGAACTTCTAAGTTGTTCTGAAGTCAGATGGATTGAAGTCTTGTTTTTTAAATTCCTAAAAAGTTCACAAACAAGCTAGCTCTAGTGGCTGTAGTGCCTCCCTATAATCCTAGTCCTTGGGAGGCTGAGGCAAGTGAACTGTCATGAGTTCAAGGCCAGCCTGGGCTATGCAGTAGAACTTTGCTTTGACAAAGCAAGTCATCAACAGTGTCACCACAGTACCTTCTACTATTTCCCTTTCTCAGCAACATTCTCTTCTTTAAGTCTCTTTCTAACCTTGATTTATCTCATCTGACGATTAAAAGCAGCAAGTGGAAGTTCTAGGCTAATGATGATCTGGAAGTTCACAGCTTTTGTGGGGGGAAAAAGGCCTCTTTTATGATAATTCTTCCAAATCTCATAGGGACTTTTTTCACCAGTTCAGCTGGGTCTGTCTCTGTCCTCAGGGAGAAATGGAGCACCTGACGTGTTGTGTTTCAGTGTCTTGACAACCTCAGCTGCTGGGAGTGAGTCAGCCTCACCTGAGCTACACAGGGTAATAATGATGGGGGAAGGGGCCGCATCCATGTGCAGAACGGACAGACGGTAGAAACGCTTTACCAAATGTTTATGTCTTCACATTAGCAATTATCAAGCTTGGCTACACACATTACAATCACCTGAGAGCACAAGGCCCAAGAATGATTAAATCACAGGCACTCAGCAATGGAGACTCAGCTTGGTTATAGGAGCAGGGTGTTCCTAATGTATGACCAGGGCTGTCAGACATTACCTTATAGATAATAGTATTTCGTAGGCTGTGGCCATCGTCTTAGGATGATGTTTGTCTTGTTCAGTGATCACTTTTAACTTGTTATTCACAGAGCCTGTGAAGATAAAGCAGCTGTAACTTAGCTTTGGAAGCTATCTGTGTCCTTTCATAGAAACAGACAGAAGAACCAAAGGGGGAAAATCCATGGATGACATTTACAAACCGGGTATGAAATCCACCCACAATCCGTAAAATAAAAATAAATGATAGCAACCCATAATGTCTATGCAGTTCCTTCAAAGGGAAGCTACCAGGTGGCTGAAAGATGCAAGACAAAGCAGATCCTTCCCAACTTCTGATGGCTTGTATCACAATGAATTTGTCATAAATTGAAACTGGCAGAAGTCAAAATGCATTAAGGCATTGAACTTAGCCAATCCACAGTGTATGAGCCATTGCTAACCCTTGCAGTTCCGTGACTGACTGGGCTGGGATGAACTTCTATGCTTAGCATCAACAAACATTGTACAGCTGAGCTCAGAATTCAAATCTGAAGACTGATGTCTTAGCTGGGTTGTCAAAGTGCTGGCATAGTATATGTAAAGCCCTGGGTTCCATACCCAGCATGACTTAGACCAAGCTGAAGGCACAATCCTATAATTCAAGCACTAAGGAGGCAGAGCAGGAGGCTCAGGAGCTCAAGGTCACTATCAGCTAAGTGAGTTTGAGGCCAACTTGGGTACATGTTTCAAAAAGAGAAAAGTCAAAACTCAGAGCATTATTTCTACAGAATGCATACATACTGCTTTCCCATCACCACATGGACATGCTGTGCATGGATTGTAATAAGCTGGGAGCTGTTTGTAGTGGATTAGAGGATATTAGCACTCTTTGAGGGCAGGGCCCTGGCCAGATAACATTTTAAAGATCAAACTGAGTAGGCAAGAAACTTTTCAGTTAACCTTCATAGATTTCTTGGTATTTAATGTTTTCCATAGCAATTATGTATTACTAGAGCATAAGCATGTAGTTATGTATTATAATATGTGCATTACATATTAACATACATGTTGCAAAGGGGGGTGTTTCCAATAGTAGAAAACAGAACTGTGAAACTTGAGTGGGAGTGCATGGTCTTTGCTTCCTGAAGGCCATGCAGATAGGACCCATTAGCAAGTCATCAAGGTATCTACAGTATAGATTCTATACCTTGTGAGGCCAACCAGGAAATCAAGGGGGGAAATGGAGCTATTGCAGAAAGTCTGTATGAAAAGGTTACACCCACCATGCAAAGCAGACTCCTGGGGTGATAATGTTTACTGCAAACTTGTCTTCATCTGGTCTAGATGCTGCGATATCACTGAACAGGACTGACTGCCTGGATCTAAACCAAGCATCAGGAGAATGAGCAAAGGAAAAAATAAAGTTGATCTAGAACCTTGACTAACTCAGCTCAAGAGAGATGCTAAAACAGCCTCGGGGACAAGGTCTCTGTCTTTCCTCCAATCCGGACAAGAGTGACATACATGATGAATGTCAAACCATTTTTCTTAGTGATTCTTGCCTTCTGCCTCCTCAAAACTGCAGATGAGACTCCAGACCCTTGAAGAAAGGACAGGAGGACAATCATGGAAAATATCAGTGTGACTTGTCAGGAACCATGGAAATGATTAATGCTTTACCATGGAAATAAACTAAGAATGAGTCTCTGTTTAACTGGTGATCCATGCAATCCCATCATTCTGTGTCCCCAAGCAAATAGTATCTCTAAACTTCATGTGCTTTGTCTGCAAAACAGGCTTAATACCTGTATTCACAGTTGGGTATAATGGCTGCCACCTGCAATTCCAGAGCTTGGCTGGCTGAGGCAAGAGGTTGCCACAAGTTCAAGGACAATCTGAGCTACAAACTAAAAAAGAGCCTGGGCTACAGAGTGATACACTATCTCAAAAAAAAAAAAAAAAAAAAAGACAATAATAATTTTACCCACAATGTTTTGATAATAAAATGAAACAGTGAAAGCATAGTATGCATAGTATCTAGGACAATGCCAACAAAAATATTAACTAAGTACAACAAGGATTTACTAGTAACACAGAGTAGACACCAAATCCCTAGCAGGAAAGGAAAAAAATGCCACCGAAGACCACTAGTTCAATAGTCTAAAGTTCTAACTTTAGCAAAAATTATTTTACTGTCTAAATGTTTCCTTTATGGTGCTCATGTTATTATATCATGTACTCATTTTTGTTGTTGTTGTTGTTGTTGTGCATAGGGCAAATACAACTAATAATTAAAAAAGTTGTCACTATAAGTATTTACCTTAAGTTGCCTATTATTTGGTTCAGCACTCTTGGGCACGGGAGACTTGAGCCTCCGAAGGACCTGGCGAAGCACCTGAAAAGCAGGGCCAGCAGAGCTACCTGCCTAGCCTGCTAGGTGGGACCAGCCAGTGAGATCAGAGATTGACCAGATCATTCCAGAAAGCCTCCCACACACCTTGTTCATGCATTTGGAGCCACTGAGGCCCTCTTCATTTGGTGAACAAGCAGTTCTTCGTGTTAATCAGGGCCCTCAGTGGACACAGCAGCCACCTGTTTTCCTGCATGTGGCTTTGAATGTCTTGGTATGAGTAATTTCTCCACGAGGTGATTACATCAACAGATGTGGCTCAGGTTTTATGCAGACTTAGAACCTATTTTTGCATTGTGTGGTTTAGTGTGGACCATCTTTCCAATCTTTTTTTTCTTTTTGTCTACAAGCTGTTGGCTCTGGGAAGTATTTTCATTTTAATTAGGAGCGTTCAACTCACTTCTACTCAGCCAAGCCACTTCTTTTCTTCCTGTTGGCAGCTTTGGAGGAAATGGCTTAGGTGCCTTGCCTTGCCAAGCCACTGAACCAATGCACAATGCCTCGCAGAAGCATAAAACCAAGTCCTCATGCCCCAGATTTGCTTCTTCTCTGGGCTCCTTCATGGGAACTCTGAAATAAGTTGCTTTCTGTAGCAGGCTGCTACCTACATCTTCTCTTTGGGTGAAGCAACTTCTCATATAGCACATATACACAGTGCTCATTGAACATTGAACTTCCCCAGGAAGTGGTTTGTGTTCTGTGTATCTTTTCAGATAAGTCTATTCTCTCTCTCTCTCTCTCTCTCTCTCTCTCTCTCTCTCTCTCTCTCTCTCTCTCTCTCTCTCTCTCTCTCTCTCTCTCCCTCTCTCTCTCTCTCTCTCTCTCTCTCTCTCTCTCTCTTTCTGAGTGTGTGTGTGTGTGTGTGTGTGTGTGTGTGTGTGTGTGTGTGTCTTTCTCTCTCAGTGTAGCTTGTAGACCAGGCTAGCCTCAAACTCACAGAGGTCCGACTGCCTCTGCCTCCCAAATGTTGAGATCAAAGATGTACACCACCATCACCTGACTAAGTCTGTTCCCTTAATCATCTAACCTCATTATTTACAAAGAAATACTATTAAGCATTATTCAGCCTCATTCCCCTTCTAAAACTGGTGGAAAGCATACTTCCCTCAATGATAAACAGCTGTCACCAGGCATTAGTCCTTGGACTATGCACTGACACCCACAAGGACTTCAGATAGGAAGGACTGCTGCCCTCAGCACTAGCTGGTCCCCAGTGGTGCCCTTTGCACACCAGCTTCTGGCTTCCCATTTTCCTGTTTCTTTCTCTGCTTCTCACTTGCTATTACTAATCAGCCCTGAGTGAGGAAATTACCTAAGTGTGTTTCCTAGAACAAGGGGATAGGCCAGCCTGTTCCTAGAACTCGGTGCCTGGTGAAACACTTGATAAGTGAACTATATAAACTTCAGGGTGTGCTGGCTATTAGTTAGAACACTTGGCTACAAGCAACTCAAGAGAGCATCAATGTAGGGCTTTATTGTCCCTTAGCTCTGTCTCCTCCCATGGTTGGGTTCATCTTCCAGCTGGTAGCAATATGTATGACTTGGTGGTCAGAGACACCAAGACACATCAGGGTTCCAACAAAGGAGAGGTGGCAGCAATCGCTGTGCCTCTCTCAGGGAAAAAGCAACGGCTTCCCAGCTGGCTGCCCCCTGAAGGTTCACAGTTGCCCTCTCTTGTAAACTCACCATAGGCTCAGGATCTAAAATCCGTGGGAGCAGCTCAGACCTAAGTGGAGCGCCTGTGGGAAAAGAGGAGATGTGGGCAGTGGAAGAGAACCAGAGTGCTTGCTGGAGATGGGCTGTTGAGCTCTAAAAATAACGTTTCTGGCTGGAACCCATATCTGCAAGCAGCTCAGATTTGGAGCAGATCACTTTTAGAAATGTCAAGAATTGTTTGAGATAAAATTGAATGGTTCCTGGGGACATTTAGTTGGCATGAACATACAACTGGAGACAAAGTTTGGTGTGGATCCTATGTGACTTTCATGGCATTTGAATTAGACAGCACAGCAAAAGTCTTCACAGAGCATTCCACAAAGATGTTTTTAAAAGAAGACTGGTGAACATGGCTGAGGATTTTTTTGCCAGTCTGGAATCCTGCCAACCATTGCAGCAAGAGTGACAGCAATGGTCCATCCACCAGTGTTTTCTTCTTATGGCACATTACAAAAAGATGTTTCAGAGATAATTCAGCTTTAAGTGATATTGTAACATCTTCTTTCCTTGGATTAGAATGTCAGAGCAAAAGGGCCCCATCCCTTGCCACCAACCTCATTACACAAAGGCACTAATTGGTCACACAAAGTAATGAAAAGGAGAAGGGCTTGTTTTTGGTCCCGTTTCCATCCGGCCAAACTGTATGTGCTTGCTACTGTATACGCTCTGCCGTAGAGCATGGGCAGAACATAGTTTTGCTCCTGCCTGAGTGATCAGGGTGGTGCAGCCCATCATAAGACATATCCCAGAAGGCAGGCTAGCTCAGAACTCACGGGAATGTCAGTTTCACCTCCCACTCTAGAACTTTCATAAATTGTTGGCACATCAAGCCACGAGTAGCAATGCCAAGATGTCTCAAATTTCACAAACTATAGCATATGATTTGACTCCAAACAATTTGGCCAAACAAAGTGTTTGAAGTTTAGTTAAAATGTATTTCAAAGACAACTTGTTCAACAGAGCAATCATTAAAAGTAATACAAGAAACACATTGAGTTTCTTCTGTGTGCTAGTAACTTTGGAGTTAATATAATTACATATTAATCATGATTATGTGAATAAATATACTATATTTATACTATAATACTATAGGGCAACTATGCAGATTTCTGTGCATCTGAAATATTTTGTTTTGACTCTTATAGTTGGCTCTGTTTGCCAATTGCTTATGCTTTCAGAAATTAGGAAAAGTACTCATAAAACAAAAGTGTATACCTGGAACAACTTACATAACCAACAAAAGTATATTGATATATAGTAACAGGAGAATCTATTAAAACAGAATTTTCATATATTTTATTATTTCTCTTTATCTTATTATTTAGATTTTTTTCTTTTCTCTTGGTCTATAAGTGATACTACACAACTTTGAGAAAAACAGAAAATGGGGAGATAGTAAACCGCTCACCTTGACTTCACAAAGCCAAACTCAGTCCCCCAGAAGCTGTGTACAAAGAACATGAGTAAGCCAGAGAGATGACTCCATGGGTTAAGGGGCCTAGTACCTGATAACTTAAGTTCAAGTGCCAGAGCATATTATGGTGGGAGGAGAAAACCAGCTTTCAAAAGGTGTCTTCTGACTTCCACATGTTCTACACGCACGCGCACACACAGACAGACAGACAGACACACACACACACACACACACACACACACACACACATTATAAACATCTACTATGTAAACATACTACACACACACGCACACAAACTCCTGAGCTTTATGAAACAGGGTCATGCTATACTACTTCTTAACCCCCAATAGAAACTATCATGCAAAGCATTGGCTTTTGAATTGTAAGTAATGGAAACATAACTGAAATAGGGACAAAGTGTTTAGAGTCATACAACCCATTCCCATAATGAAGGATGACCACTAATAATCTTAGAAGTCAGTTTCCATCAGTTTGGTATTTTAAGCATATTGTCCTACCGGCAAGTTTTCTGAAGGTAGTCTTGAGTTTCTCTTGCTTGTGACCAGATCACTAGAAGGACCTGGGACTGGTTAGTTTTCAATGACGTCATTCTTCTAATGACACAGCACCTGCCGCGTCTCCATCAGTCATTTTCAGGCCATTTGCTCCTTAGGCATACAAAACCTGGATGCCCACATTAAGTCACACCATGTGCCTTTTTCCAAAAGAGGATTTCAGGTGATTTTCACAAATATATTCAAAGAGAAGTTGATGCTGAGTACCCAGGGTTTCTTCTCTACAGTTACATCTGGGTTTGGGTCCAAGGTTAGTTCAAAATGAAAAATCTAGAAAACACACCACAAAATATTTTTTTCAAGACTTTGTGTGTTTATTTGGAGCTAATTGGCTGCGGGATCAGGCAAAACCAAAGCCTTTTCCCCAAATTAGGAGGAGCCAAACTACTACTACACATATTACTACGCCCAGAACAAAGGAGAGAGGGAAGGGGGGGAGAGAGAGATGCAGAAGGGGTGGATATGAGAATTGGAGAGCTAGGACACCGCAGTCATGCCCCAGCAGTCTAAGGGTACTGTAGCTGGGTTGTCCTAAAGTTAAGAAGGAATCTACTGCTCCAAGAATGTTACTACCTATCTTCTAAAAGCATGTACTAAGAGGAGGTGCAAAAGGTTTACTGAACTTGAGTCTGAGAGAAACATTTTTGTATGTTTTCTCAATATGGCAGGTAGAAGTACATCAGCTAAGCTTGGGGATGTAGGCCTATAATCACAGGGATGTGGGATGCTGAGGCAGGAGGATAGCTGCTTAAAAGCCTGCCTAGACTAAAGTGCAAATTCAAGGCCAGCCTGCCCAACTTAGTAAGACCCTATCTCAAGATAAAAGGTTGAAAAAAGAGTGGGATGCAGATCAGCGGTAGAGCCTCAGTTGACCTCATGTGCACCCCAGAGGCTCAGTCTCCACTACCGGGGTAAAGGTGATGGAGTGCTTGCCATGCTCAATAAGATACCACAAACAAAACAGTTCCCCCTAGAACCATTCTGGATACAGGGTCCTGGATGGAAAATCAGGGAAAGGAAATCTCTTGGACTTAAGTCATTTGAGATATAAAACATATGCTTTAGATAATTTTCTCTTTAAATTAAAAAGCCTAATGGTGGGTAGAAAATGTTAACTTATCTGCAGGGTCAGAGAAGCTTTGACAAAAATGAAATCCTGAGGGTGACAAGATGAAGCAATAGGTTAGCATCTCACTGTCAGTCAAGACTTAAAAACAGACTCAAGGTAGTGAATGGTCAAACAAACAGAGAGGCATGCTGCTCCCTCAAAACCCTGGGCCACAGCGCCTTGATGCTCAGTGTGGAGTTTCGGTTTCATCTGTTAAAGGATTAAGGCAAGCCCAGCATCCCCAGCAAAACCACAAGGCAATGGAAGTGTGCATTCTGCTTGCTTCCTTCTCACAACTTCAAAGGATGCTGCATTCAGGCTGGAAGAAGGGATGGAATCCAGGCTGCACTCCCGAGGTCCAGCCACGTCTAGAGGAAGGTTGCTTAGGATACAATCCTAGCTCTCAGGAACAGAGGTAAACCCTCCAAGGAGTAGAACCCGAAAGACAGACCTAGCAGAGCTGCGTAAGGGGAAAGAATGCTCCGTGGTCCTCCTTTCCCAGGCTAAATTCTATTCTGAAGACCACTGAGCAGCATTAGGGGTCCTGTTCCCATTCAAGATCCACAGTAAGCGTCTTTTATCCCCGAGAGCTCTAAGCCTCATTTGGCAGTATTTATTTGCCCTCTAGTGTGAAGGAGGTTTTATGAGAAGTTCATTGCCTGAAACTACCTCATCTCACTGAAGATTTTAAAATAGAACCAGCCCATCGTCATGAGGTCACTAGAATAGATGTAAGGGATATAAGCATATAAACATCCAAGTTTCCTGGTGACAAGTCTAGACCTTGAAGGAAGCCATGATTTGCGTGGGTTCTCTAGCTTGGCTACCTCTCTGTTTTTATCCTCTTCCCTCTGCCTCAAGAGGCAAACATGTGAAATTTCTCCTTACAGTCATTTCTCAGTTCTCTGCTGCTGCACATGCTGAGGCCTCTCTCTCTTGCCCCTCTAGCCACAGCATGGTGACACAACCTTCCCACCCTGGTGATCAGTCAGCTTCCAAAAACTTAGCTCTACTATATTGAAGAGTGGCTGGGATGCTGCCGCAAAGGAGGGGACCAGAAATTTTACAGTCTGTCGCCGCCAGATCATGATGTAAGGCACTCTGAAAATAAAGTAGAAAGTCCGTGGGACTTATTCCTGCATCCTTATTATTGCCACAGTCAAGATGATGGTCTAGGCCACACAAGTACCCCTAAAGCAATGTTGCCTCCCTAAGCCACATGCAGGCAGAGGGAACGCTGTGATCCTTCTGGAAGTGCCCCATGCAAACAGGCATATAAGGCAGGTATTAGAAAAGCCTTCTATTGAAATTATTTAAAAAGTGATAAAAACTAAGAAAGCCCAGGTTAACCTTTAAGCCTTTCTTGTTATTGTAAAATAATATTTATTAGGAATATACCAATACAGGGCAAAATATCTCATAAACATTATCCATACAAGCATGAAATACTGCTTACGTATTTTCATAGCAACAACTGTTTAATGAGAAGTAGACTTTCTCCATCCCCTTCCTAGAGTCACTTGTTTTGGTAACCACAGTTAATTGAAAACACTGTCAAGTTGGTGAAGGACTTTGAGGGGGGAAAAAACCCCTCTATTTCAAAACTGAATGACAGCTGTATGCATAGACATCAGCCTCTAGAGGAATTATTTTGAACAGTATTGCAATGGCATTTGAAGAAACATTAGGGACCAAGTATGGTTGTACATGCCTTTAATCCCACGACTTTGGAGCCAGAAGCAGGTGGATCTCTGTAGGCCACATAGTGAGTTCTAGGCCAGCCAGCATTACACAGTCAGACCTGGCTCAAAAACAAACAAAAACCATTTGGGAGCCCAGGGCATTGGTAAAGGCAGTGGGTAAATGCACTTGGGAAACAAGCTGAATGACCCCAATTTGCCCCTTGGAACACAGGTAATGTAAGGGGAAAAAAAACTGACTTTATAAAGTTATCCTCTGACCTCCACACATGTACCATGGCAATGCAATAATAATAATAATAATAATAATAATAATAATAATAATAATAATAATAATAATAATAATACAACTTAAAGCATTTTATTTATTTTTTTGAGGCGAGGGATGAATAAACGAGAGTGAAAAAAGAGATACCATAATAGAGAGAGCCCTTATGGGTTTGAAGAAAAAACTGACTCTACAGAAATGTCCAGAGACCTAACAAGAATGACCCCAACTAACAATCTGAGCAACAGTGGAAAGGCTACCTTAAATGTCCTTCCCTGATACTGAGATTGATAACTAACTTATATGCCATCATAGAGCCCCCATCTAGTAGTTGATGGAAACAGAAGCAGACACACACAGCTAAACACTGAGCCAAACTCCTGGAATCCAGTTGCAGAGAGGGAAGAGTGATAAGAAAAGGGATCAAGACCAGGCTACAGAAACCCACAGAGACAGCTGACCTGGACAAGGAGGATCTCATGGACCCCCAGACTGATAGCTGGGAAGTCAGCATTTTACCAACTCAGACCCCCTGATCATGGGTCTCAGTTAGAAGACCTGGGCAGTCTAAGAGACCTCTGACAGTGGAACCAGGATGTATCACTTGTGCACAAAAGGACTTTGGGAGCACATCCCCCGTGGAGGGATAGTCCCTTAGCCTAGAGGCAGAAGGGAGGGCCTAGACCCTACTCCAAATGACTTGACAGATTTTGATGATCCTTTCTGGTGGAAGGCATTACCCTCCCTGTGGAGTGGGGTGGGGGAGAGGAAATGGGAGGGAAGGTCCTGGGACACGGGAGGGAGAGAGAGGGAACTGGAATCCATATGTAAAATAAGAATATATATATGTATATATATATGTATATATATATATTTATATTGTCTCAAAACCTTTTTGTCAGCACTTCCTCTCCCACCTAACAAAGTATCCTGATGATAATAAAATGATTTCATTATTATTTTCCATCCAAGTAAACAGATGTGGAACTGAAGTTTAGTTTCCACACAGAGCACAAAATGCTGACCTCTCAAATATTGCAGCAAGAGGTAGGGACTAACAGAGGCAGATCAGCTACCACCAGTGACAGGCAGGCGTAAAGGCCTATGGGCATTTAGAGAAAGGAGGCTGACCTACCATAAATCAGGGGTTTACTCAAAGTGGACAAGGGGCTAGTTGCTTAGGGTGGCATTAGAGGTTGAGAAGGATTAAAAAGAAGCCATCCCCGGACTTGCTTAGCTCCCAAGCACACTCAGATATAAGGATTTAGCATAACAATTTTTTGTTTGTTTGTTTTTCCAGACAGGGTTTCTCTGTGTAGCTTTAGAGCCTGCTGTCCTGGAACTAGCTCTGTAGACCGCTGGCCTCAAACTCACAGACAGCCTATCTCTCCCTGGAATTAAAGTGCTGGGACTAAAGGCATGTACTACCAATGCCAGGAACATAACACTTTTTTAAAGTGACCAAAATACTTAAACTTCATATTTTTCTAAGATACTATTCTTTTCACTGAGGTGAACTTACCTAAAATCTCCAACTCTCAGCCATTTTTCTGATATGAAAACAAAATCATAAGAACACCATCAGCCTAGGTCTTTCATTTTTGTGTCACAGACATCCTGTTTCCTCCCTCTGACTTACATGGGATCATTGAGTGTGCTTAGCCTGAGCATAAAGTCACCTATGGCTTACTTTCCTCACTCCAAAGCTACTTGGTGAGCAGCTGCTGTCTTCTAGGCGCTGCCAACAGATGAAAATAAACCATCAGGAAAATGCCAATCAAAAGCCACAGTAGGAGAGCATCTCCTGTTAAGATAGCTCTCTGTTTCTAGAAAGATGAATGTTGGTAAGGATGTGAGTATATTGGACACCTTGTGTAATACCAATGGGAATGTTCAGTGGAGTGGCTTCTATGAGAAACTATAGGTAGGCATCTCTAGAAAGTTGAAAGAATTATGTTTTCCAACAATCTCACTTTTTTTTTTTATATAGCCAAAACAGGTGAAATCAGAGCCCTAAGGAGCTGTTTTCCTTATTCTTGTGTTTATTGCAGTGTTGCTAATAATAGAAAATAGCCAAACATTCTAAATGTTAATTAACAGAGTGGATAAAGAAAACAACCTGACTATACAATAGAATGCTATTGAGCATATAAAGAAAGATATCTTAGCACTTATGACAGCACGGAGGGATCTAGAAGGCACCAGTGGCACATGCCAGTGACAGGAGGCCAAGCACCTCACAGCTCTGTGGGAAGTAGCTAAAATGTCAGATTCAAAAATATAAAAGTAGGATGGTTGCTGCCAGAAGGTAGGGAGGGGAGACAGGGAACTGTGCTGGGTATAGATATCTGTTATGTAGAGTGAAAGTTCTAGAGAACTGGTAATCATCGCAACACCTAATAATTGATGATACTGTGTCAGGCAGTCAAAATTTGTCAAAACTGTAGGTCTATTATTGTTTTTGAGAGAGGGTTTCACTCTGTAGTCTATGCTGGTATAGAGTTTACAGTTTACAGCATCTCCCATCCTGTCTTGGTTATTTTCCTATTGATGTAAAGAGGACCATGACCAAGACAAGATATAGAAGAAATAGTTTATTGGAGGCTTACAGTTTCAGAAGGTGAGTTTATGACCATCACAGGAGGAAGCATGGTGGACAGGCATAGACCCTGGAGCAGTACATGAGAGCTTATATCTTTATTGACAAGTAGGAAGCAAGGGGATAGGAGCAGGAGAGACGTGGAGGGAGAGAGAGAGACAGAGATAGAGACAGAGACAGAGAACTGGAAGTAGTTATGAGCTTTTGATACCTCAAAACCCACGCCCGGTGACACAGCTCTTCCAACAAGACCACACTTCCTAACCTTTCCTAAACAGTTCCACCAATGGGAGAGCAAGCATTTAGATACATGAGCCTAAAGGGGTCATTCAAACCACCATACTACCTTAGCATTCCATATGCTGGGATTACAGTTACAGGTAGGTACAACACCACCAAGCAAGTTAAACAGAAGAAAGTATCTTAAATGAGAAAGGGAAACAAACACACATTTTAAAAGATTAGATGTAGGCAAAGGAGTCAGGAGACATTAAAACAAGAAAGAAACTAGCTAGGCAGGCAGAAGAAGAATTAGACTGCTTGGCTAGAACAGCCTGCAGAGGCATCACTGCAATCAGGCCACCCACATAGACTTATTATTTTCCATGTACTCCGAATCAGAATGATGTATACATACTAATTTTTCCCAGTTTGATAGCTGGAAAAATGCTCACAGACTTCTTGCCAAAGTCACTGTTCCATGGAATACCCAGTCCCTACACAGCAGGTGCCATTTTTCTCTCTATTCTGGACCAAGCTTCAGGACCCTTTTCAAAGGCAGCAAAAGGACAAAGTTAGAAGTCAGAGGGTTCCTAATGGGTTTCCTCCTCTTCTCTGGGCGTGAGGGGAGGATGACTCTTTTAGTAAGAGGGAGATGAGTGCTGGGGTAAATGGTCTCCTTTTGAAGGTAAAACAGCTGCTCTAGATTAACAGGGGTTGTCTTCTTCTCTTCCAATTGACACAGGCCAACCGTCTGCATGTAAC
This sequence comes from Cricetiscus sungorus, assembly GCA_030556225.1. Classification (NCBI taxonomy): domain Eukaryota; kingdom Metazoa; phylum Chordata; class Mammalia; order Rodentia; family Cricetidae; genus Cricetiscus; species Cricetiscus sungorus. Next base: position 53,977,862 of record JANBXA010000328.1, read on the forward strand.
ACAATTCCAGGCACACACACAACGATAAAGGAGGAATTGTCTTCATGTCCATATATTGATATAGGCCAACCATCTGTGTGCGACACAGTTCCGAGGCATGAACACAATGGTAAAGGAGCACCATCCTCTCGAAAATCCTACTACATCAAGACAAACCCAGTGGCTACAGGGTGTCACTCAATGGGTGAGCCAGGGCCTCCCTGCCAAACTGTGAGGGACCTGACTGCATACCTTTGGCTCTATTGAGCTGAAATACTGTCTCTTCCAACAACATAGCCAATTTCCTTGTCGGCTAATTAGGGGAAAGATGGCTGCATGGCAAGTAGTCCCTTTGGGATTTGTAAGGCAACACCTGCAGCTAACTGGAATCAATCCAGGCCTTTATCTGTTTGGTTTGGTCTTTCTTTCTTTCTTTCTTTCTTTCTTTCTTTCTTTCTTTCTTTCTTTCTTTCTTTCTTTCTTTCCTTCTTTCTTTTTAAAAGCTTTGTGAAGGTATAACTAACATAGCCATTTTAAAGCATCTGGTTTAGTGATTTTTTTGGAAATTTACAGTTATATAAAATTTGCTTTCTGTCACCCCCTGAAAGAGTCCTGTGTCCTTTTATATACAGCCTACATTCCTGCCCCAGCCTCCAGTCACTATCATGTTCTGTCTCTTATAGATTTGTCTCTCCTGGAAATCTCACATAAATTGAGTTATATAATATACAGAGCTTGTGCGTCCATTTTCTTTTTGTTAGCAAAAGTTAGCAAGGCTCTTTAACATAGCAGCATGTAATAGTACTTCTTTGTTCTTTGTTGCTGTGGAGTATTTCATTGTATGGATAAACCACATTTTTCTTTTTAATTCACAAGCTGATTGACATTGGATTACTTCCCCTTGAGGGCTATTATGAATACACTTTCTATGCTATGCCTACATGTTTGTTTTTAGAAACATATGTCATCATGGCACTGGGGTAGATATCTGGAAGGAGACTCACCAGGTTGTATGTCAAGTTTATGTTTAACTTGAAGGAATTTCCAAGTAGTTTCCAAAATGGATGAGCCATTTTACATCCCCAACCAACATTTTATGATGTTTCTACATCTTCAATGACAAATGCTGCCATCTCTATTTTTTAAATATAGGCTTTTTAGTGGTTTGGTTTGGGGTGGGCTAGGAGTGTAAGTTAATTGTTAGCTAGCTAGTTACTGGTTGTTTGGTAGGTTTTCAGGTCATTCTTCTATTTATCTCAGGCTGAGCTGGAGCTCAAGACACTTTCCTCAGTCTTCTGAATGCTGGGATTTCAGGGAAGCACCAACTTTGGCTTTTGATTCAAAGACTCAAGTTTGCCCCACCCTTCAACTCCCAGAAGCATATGCTCCTATGCATGAGATTTGCATTGTAGCTGCTAAGGCTTTGGAGGCCATCGTCATTTTGAGGAGAGATAGCAGAAGATGGTCATAGTATAGAAGATGCTCACTGTTGTAGCAAGGAAGAAGGCCAGACACCACCATCATCTTATGTCTTGAGACAGGAAACCATTTTCTACCTGCTTCATTTGGACTGGGAATTATTCTAGTTTGCTTGTGCAACAGCTAGTATGTTTACCTGTGGAGGAAAAAGGTATTTGTCCACTGCTATAGAGATAAGATTCAGCATGACAAATATTTTTTACTATCTGTTATAAATGAAAAACGGTGTGTAAGAGAGTAAAAACAAAACCTCAGGCTTTTTGTAAAGGCTTAGACCTGTTCATTCCAGTGTTTAGAGTAGTGTATTGGGATTAGGACTTCAATATATAGTTTTTTAGGGGGGGGGAAGATGAGCTGGGGTGGTTTTATTGCTTCTTAGATAACAATTACTGAGTCGCAAGTGTGTGTGTGTGTGTGTGTGTGTGTGTGTGTGTGTGTGTGTAGTTAACAAATGCTTGAAAAAATTAAATTGAGGTTAATCATTATGACCTCTAGGTCAGGCAAAACTCAACCGCTTTCATATTAGTGGTCCTTTAATAAACTAAATAGATCCCTCTATGACTCATTACCCATGACTTTGATGCTGTTTCAGGGTTTGCCAACATCTTATGCAGTTAAGAGCTGACAGGAGGCAAACTGGAGAGAGAAACATTTTTGTGAATATATTTTATAGCCTTGAACAAGTGGAGACAGCATTCAAACTATGTGTCTTTCTTACAGAACAGCTTTGCTCATGGGCCCTGAGCTGTGAACTGGAAATGTGCTGAAGTTCTCTGCATATGTTCAGGTAGCAAGAGGCAATTATGACCACCAGCCGCCGACATCTCTAAAGTCAGTGTAATCTATAAGTGGCAAACAGGAGGAATCAGGCCTTCCCTATAACCAGCATCCAGGAACATGTACCATCACAGCCCAGCGTGGGCCATGCATTCTGCAGAAAGGTATTGTTGGTTTTCTTTCTTTGAGTATTGGAATGTTCTTAGAGTTACCTTGGAAGACAGCTGGAAAAAACACTACAAGAAGAAGAAGAAGAAGAAGAAGAAGAAGAAGAAGAAGAAGAAGAAGAAGAAGAAGAAGAAGAAGACCTCAAATGGTTTAACAAGCCAAAAAAATTATAGAATATATAGTTAGACTTTTTCTTGCCAGTTGTGAAAATGATAGCCATGAAGTGCCCTTGGATTTGACAACATGGCTAACATTTATGGTGGAAGGCAGCCATGGGAATTAAATCTCCAGTCTTTTAAGATGAACAAAACAGCTTCCCAAATCATGATGATTAGAGACAGAGGTGGTCAGAGGCTGAGTCCAAACCAGGAGGTTGTTGAGAGGAAGGTGAGCTGAGCACACAGTGTACCCATCCAGGTGCAGGCCTCTATGCTGGGAAAGGCCCAGGCTGACTCCTAGAAACATGCTCTCAGTACCCCCAAACATGAAAAACAAACAAACAAACAATCAAAATCACCCAAACAGGGTTATGAACATTGTTGTGTGTTTTAAAACCTTTCCACTAACTCGATCACTATTTTTACACAAAATACAATGGACCCACTGCACTGCACTAATCTTAAAAGATTACAGAAGCAACTGAAATATTAACTCACTGCACATGACAGGAGATGTGGCTTAAATTACATGTCTTGAGGAACATCTAAGGATAGTTAGAGAGTTCCAGCACCTGTGGGTTAGCACCCTCTGGGAACCACAGTTAAATACAAGGAGCAACATGGCAGGAAAGTTCCAGACCTCTGATCAGAACCACAGAAAAGTCCTCCTGATTTCCAAATAGAACCAATAGCATTATCCAGAAGGAGTGGGGGAATTTTAATTTGTCATAGATGGTTTACTTAGAATGTCTCTCTTTCAAACGACAAATTTACCTACGTATTAAGTGGAAACATCTCCACAGCCTTCTACTCTCAGGTCCCTAAAAACAACTATTGAGGAGTGTTATGGCTCTGCGGTCTCACCCCAGGTCTCACCCCAGCACAGTGTGATCCACAGCACTGGGTTGACCTCTTATTATCCTTCCATCATCCCCTTGTTGCTCAAATCTCTTCCTGGGCACATCTGCCACCAGCAGCTTTCTCCCAATTGGTAGTAGCTCTGGGTAATCAGCTCAGTGGCTTGTTTAGATAGGACATGTTCAGGATGGTATAGTTGCAACACTCAGCTTGTTTTAATGGTTGTAATGAATAATCTGTAAAGAGAGAGGGTTGTGATAGTCAACCTGGAGACACTCTGTAATCTGCCTCTGAATCTTCATTTCAGGCTCTGGCAGTGACCAGACTGCTGCTGCTCAAGTCTGACATTAATGAGGAGCTGACATACTACCATCTTCATGAGATGAATTTTGTCCCCTCACCCCCTCGTGATAGGACTGTATTTGGATTTGGGTTTCTAAGCAAAAGTGAGTCTCAAGAGTAGACTCCCGTGTAATAAGGAGAGATGCACACGAAGGCATACACAAAAGGAAAACCATGTGACTATGGGAGGAAGATGGCTATCCATAAGCCAAGGGAGAAACTTTCAAAGAAACAAACTCTACTGATACATTGATTCTGAATCATGATTCCAGAATCATGAGAAAATAACTTTATATCATTTAAAACTTTTTTTTTTTCCACAGCCCTGGCAGGCTAATACCCTACACAGGCAGCTTTCTTTCACAGTGCAGTGTCTTGATACTGTCTCATGTCAGAGATGGGGACAGCATATCCCCACCTACCCTATAGGCTCCCCACACAATGTGTGTCTCAAGATAACTTTTATTTCACCTGTAGGCAATTATTGCTAACATTAAAGGTCTCCAGGTATTGCACTAGCAAATCACTGAAGAAAAAAGAGGGAATCTTTGAGCTCTGCACAGAAGAAGACTGTGCTTTGACACTTATGGGATAACTGCTGACACCAGAGAAAGGGAGGGAGGAGGGGAAAGGGGAAGGGAGAAGTGGGAGGGGGAGGGGAGAGAAGGGAGAGGGAAAAAGGAGAAAAAGAAGAGAAGAAAGGGAGGGAGGAAAGAAGGAAGGAAGGAAAGAAAGAAAGAAAGGAAGGAAGGAAGGAAGGGAGAAAGAAAGAAAGAAAGAAAGAAAGAAAGAAAGAAAGAAAGAAAGAAAGAGGGAAAGTCGTAAGTTGGGTTTGTTTTCTCAAATAATGATTTTTTTTTTTTTAAACTGTAAGGCAAATAGGCACACACCTTTAATCTCACCTGGCAAATGGCTGTGAATTAGGAGCCAGCCTGCTCTACTTAGCACTTAGCAAGTTCCAAGACAAACAGATCCAGTACAAAAAAAAAAAAAAAAAAGTTAAGTCATGGGCTGGCCAGATGATATAAGGTAACAAACTCCCCCAAGGAGTTCCCTGACCTTTATACTAACATCCCAATAAGTCACTATAAAACATTTAAAGCTGAAGCCATTACAGTATCTTTAGACTAAAACCATGGTGGAAGATCAATGTGTACATGGGATTCTGAGCCGAAAACGTTAATAAAGATACTAAAGAAAGCATATCAAGAAAGTGCTTACTTAGAATAAAGAAAATGCAATAAATCTCTAACAGGTGATGAACTATATTCTCCCTTCTTCCAAATGTAGGCCAGGCTAACAAACACATATATGCATGCTTATACACAGACAGATAGACACGCACACACACACATACTCAAGCACGCATGCACGCGTGCACACACATGCACACACACGCACACAGAGGAAGTCCAATTGAATCAGCAGATTTCTGATTGGATAACAGTGCAGACTGCCAATGGGCAGGAGATTACCAATAATCAGCTCAATTCAGGATGAGCTGTTCCCTCCCACTGCTGCCAGCCTTCCTTGAATGGAACTCCTTCATGGGTGCAGATTCCAGAAATACGGGTGGTGCAGTGGACAGGGAAGCGCTGAGGTTTTATTTGTCCTCAGAGGAACTGTATTCTTTACTTCCTTCCCAGGTCCAAATTTGTCCTGCATTCTTAGGAGATGTAGCAGTTTCTAAGACCATGCTAATAGTAAAAACATTTCTTTATTTGCTCTTCAGTCATAGTGAAGAAAACGCTTAAACCCACTCAGACTCCTTTGCAAAGTGAATTGTCTGCTCCTTGAAAAACACCATTCTTGTGTCTGCACCGTGCCTGGCGGGTATGCTAATACAGGATTCACCTGGCTGCTGGACTCCTATGCCTGGGCCCAGAAACATCTCTTGTGGACTAAATCCCAAATGGGCCAGCAAGTCCAAACCTGGCCTGGCCAAGCCCTAGGGCAATGAGCTGATGTGACTGACACATGAGCTCCAGACTCAAGAACCTGTGAGGAGGCTGGGCAGGCTGAAGTACTCACCAGATTCCAGAAAACCCGACAGACTGGAAAGGCAGTCACAGTGGCGCATGGCCAGGTGTCCCTAAATTGACCACTTAACCTCACCTGATTTTACCCCTCTGGTGAACAGACTAGGACTTTAGCCACATAACTCACCTGCCCTGAACTCTAATTAAAGCTTGCTGAGAGCTTTGTAATTTTCCCAGATAGCCATGCCGGAGATGCTGAAGTGTTGGCTCATTCACGGTGCCATGGTTAGTGTTTTGCCGCATTGTTTCAGGTTTAGAAAGATGAGTCAGACCGTAATTGGCGTTGGGGATTCTGTCTTGGCTGTTTGTGGGGTGGGAGTCTTTGTTTATGATGTGCCCTTTCCTTCCAGCAGGGAGTGAGCCATATGCTCATATGTACGTCAAGCCAACACCCTTCCCTGTCCACAGCCAACGCTGAGCACAGGAGGGCTGTGTGAGTGAACAGTCCAGGAGGGCAGGGATTCTGGAAGTTCATCAGCATGACTACTCACATCCAGTCTTGATTCTTAAGACTTCTGGTTTCTGATCCAAGGACCTACAAGTGCTACAATGAAACAATCAACCAGGAGCTCAGGTTTTAATTTTGCAACCCATTTCTTCCACAGCCTCTGTGACACACCCACTCACCACCACACATGCAGTCCCAGACAGCATACCATTGCTTGTGTGATACATTGCAGAAGCCAGTTTGGGATGGGCATAGCAGCATCAGACCTCAAACCTAAGCCAAGATTTTGATGAATTCAGAATCTTTGGATTTGGGGAAAACTTGGAGTCCACATTTCTACATAACCTATAAAGTCTTTTTAAAGCTCTGCCATTGTATGGCCAGGCTCCTGTGACTGGAACCTCATGACAGCAGGTATTTACCATGAAACCAATGAAATGTCAATGTCAAGTCCACACTTAATTTTGAATCTGTTGATTCTATTTCTTTCAAAGTCTCCAAAACCTGTAAACTTCTGGCTCTGAGCAACCTGAGGTAGGAGTAACGAATAGAATATTCTAAAGGACTGGCTGAAAGTACTTCATTTAAACTGAAAACCAGTTGCTCTCTTTGGCCCTGAACACTTACCTAGGCCAATACCTCTTTCTGGAAGCTCTCATCTCTTTTTCTAATTATTTCCTACTCCTACCTGGCCTTCAGATACCGCCTCACCCCTGTCAGCATGCCCCCTGACTTTCAATTCTCTTCCTGTGACATCACATCACCCCACTTCACACCACTTGTCTCACCATCATTTTACACGTATCTGCATATTTTCATCACTCTCTAACTTTCCCAATAGACTGGAAGGTACCTGATGCTCATGCGACACCCAATCCTTTTCTCACCTCTGCAGTTCCAGGTTCGGGACAGAGCCTAGCACACGGTTCACACTCAGCACATACCTGTAGACAGAATTGATTAGGAGCATGCAAGAAAAGCGAAGCTACACATATATTCAATGAGAATCAAAATGTCAGTGGGCTAGGGAATTACATTTTAGGTCTTTATAAAGTACATTCTCTGATAATTATTGCTATTTAATAGGGAAATGGGCTATCTTAAAATGCAAAGAATCTCCACTAGAAGTTCAAGTTCACTACCAGGCATGCCAAATAGGAAAATTTTATAGTGTTCAGAGCTGAACTAAGACGTCTTGTAAGTCTATGGCCATTGAAGCATTTTTGTCTGGCACTGATGATGGCCTGTGTGTCTGTGGATAAAGTGTGTCTTAATGGAAGGCATTAAGAAGAACTGAACATTTCATGTTGTACATTTATGTGCAATATGGATTTAACCAACACACAAGAGAAAGAACATGCAAGAAAATGACAACACAACAAGGAATCCAAACAGGACCTGTTGTCTCAACAAGTAAAGAAAAGAAAGATTGGAGTTCCAAGATACTAAAATGACTGGAATAACCCTGGGTAGCAGAAAAGAGGAGGATACTAAAAGAGCTAGTGCCCTGGAAAGAGAGTGTGGCTTCCCAAGTCTTTGCCTATGTGCTAATCTATAGAAGAAAGAACTTAAAATCAGTGTGAAGAAAAGTGAGTCTGAAGTAAAATTGGGAATATTGCCTGGTCCTTTCAGACAGAGTGGAATAACACAATGTAAAGCACTTTGGGCAGACCAGGCAGGGACAAATGCCAGCTAACAGACCAAACCTATCAGACTGTTCCTGAATAGTTCACAAGCTGTGGTGGTTTGAATAAGATCGCCCCCAGAGGTTTGTGTATTTTAATGCTTAGACATCAGGGAGTGGCACTATCTGAAAAGGATTAGGAGGTGTGGCCTTGGAGGAAGATTCCCTGGTTTTTGAGGTTTTGAAAGCTGACACCAGTCCTTGTCTTTCTCTCTGCTTAAGGATCAGGCTATAGATGTCAGCTACTGATCCAATGCCTGCCACTGTGCCTCCATGCTCTCCACCATGGTGATAATGGACTGAACCTCTGAAACTGTAAGCCAGCCTACAGTTAAATTTTTTTTTCATAAGAATTGCCGTAGTCATGCCATCTCTTCGAAGCAATAGAACAGTAGGATATAGCAGAGGATGATTTGGATATTTTCAAAGAGTTTCAAAACAAATGTATAAGGGACAGTGACCTACAGAGCCTAAAACCCTTGCCATTTCTATTTGAAAATAATAAATAAAACTTTGCAATCCCTCAAGTAACCCACATGAACTTACACATTTAGTACTGAAGGTAAAGTACCTATTGTGTAAAGTCTTCCCTAGACCCAAACCTGATAGCAATCATCAAGATGACCCTGGTAATTCTCAGGAACACAGGTAACACTAATAAAGTATTTTGGTATTATTTATGAAAATGCAACAAAATCTGTTATCCCAACACATAAAATTTACATTGATAATTCAATTAAAACTTGCCAGGTGTAGAATAGGAAACTACTCCTGCATTAGTCATCTGCTGCTGTGTAACAAACCACTCCAAAAGGAACATTTAAAAAAAAAAAAAAACTGTGTGGCTACTATTAACATTGTTGACACTGGGAGTACTGCTCTTGGATGTTAAGGATTGATGGTTTTGTTGGTGCACCTAGAGCAATGGGCTCTTCAGTCTTTCAGACTTTTTTGCACAAATGTGATTAATGACGCATGCCAGGTTCAGTCTTGGGGCTTTAAGTTCCAGCTGCTTTGGTTGCATACATAGAAAGATGTGCTTTTGTGAACAGCCCACCGAAAGCAGCCTTGAACGTAGAGGTTCCGATGTAATTATTACCTGGCACATGCTCCTGCTGTTTGCTGAGAGAGAGGATGCACGGGTCTTGCTCTCGCATCCTCTGAGGAAGACAGACTCTGGAGGCTGTGCTGCTTCGTGTACTCTATACAGAGAAAATGTCTGTGCTAATGGCTTTGTCTGTGTTCTTTGTCACAGTACATTCTCTGTGATGATAACAACTGTTTGAGTCTTGTGAGAATTTCCAGGCAGTCACTAGACTCAAGGGAGTCTTGGGATTAGCAAGACACCATGGAAACACTAGTCAAGAAAGTCAGACGGGATCTGGGGAGATACTCAGCAGCTAAGAAACCTCTGCTCTTGCAGGCATCCCAGGTTTGGTTCCCAGCACCCACAGGGTGCCTCACAATTGTCTGTGACTCCAGTTCCAAGAGTTCTGATGCATCCTTCTCGCCTCCAAGCACACCAAGTACCCACATGGCACACATACATGCAGGCCAACACTCATGGGCAGAAAATAATTAAGGCTAGATATACAAGTTAGCTACTGTTCTGTAACAGATCAACCGAAGTTTAGTTGGGTCTGACCATAAGCAAGGTGTTGTTGACCTTTGCTGGGCCTAAGGATCGGCACCAAAGCCTGTTTACATGGTGGAGGTTTTAACTTCTCTTCCATGGGACATGGGTTCCCTGAGAGAAAATGATGAGGAGAGAAAGGAGGGGAAGTTCAAGCAAAGGGGAGAACATGATAGAAACTAGTTTAACTAGAAGTCAAATACTATTAACTTGGCCACATTTTATTGGTCACACAGACCAACTTTGATATAATGTAGTCAAGGACAATCCAGGGTGTGGCTACTAGGAGATAGGGGTCATTAGAGACTGGCTATTAAACTATAATACCAGTGTTACCACAAGAGTAAGCAGATTCCATAGGAAGGAATACAATAGCAGACAAAGAGGTCTATTAACGGCAGACTGATTAGTCACTGAGAAACTAAGACTGTTAAGTGTGAGAGCAATTTGGTTCCAATTCTCAGAGGGGGAAAAATGTTTTATTCATGTGTGTGTGTGTGTGTGTGTGTGTGTGTGTGTGTGTGTGTGTTTGTAATTAGTATTTAGTATACCAATATGTCCATGTCAACATATATGCAAATGTCAAAGGAATTAAAGAAAAAGAGTTTAGTAAATAAGTAGTTCTGCTTTAAGCAAAAGCATGGTGGGAGAAGTTGAGAACATGTTAAGGAACAGTGTAAATACTTCAAGAATTCGGGTTCAGCAAACAGGAAACCATAACCAAAAACTAAAACTCAGCAGGGCAGCAGAAGGTGCTGTCTATGTGACCTTTAGTTGTACTAATTAGCCAGGAACATTTGACCTAGAATTCTAGGTAACACTAGCTGTGAAGTGGAAAGAAGACCCTGGGAAGCCATCAAGTAGGTCACATGCATTGTGACATCATGCCTGTTAGCTTAACACTGTTAGATATTAAGGTCCTGGCACAGGAAGCAGTGCAGGGACAAGTTAATAATACTTTAAAGGTTTTTGTTTGTTTGTTTGGTTGATTTATTGGTTTGTTTATTGTTTGTTTTGTTTTGCTTTGTGGGGGAAATATTTCAATGAAGTAGCACAAAGACATTCAGTTAGAATTCTAAGAGCACAGACTTTCATGTTTCTCAGTTAGATTACTGTCTTAATTAAGATTTCTATTGCTATGCTAAAACACTGTGACCAAAAAGCAAGTTGGGGAGGAAAGGCTTTAGTTGGCTTAAATTTCTGTACCACTGTTCATCATCAAAGTAAGTCAGGACAGGAACTCAAACAAGGCAGGAACCTAGAGGCAGGAGCTGATGCAGAGGCCATGAAGGGATGCTGCTTGTTCCTCATGGCTTGCTCATCCTGCTTTCTTATAGAACACAGGACTATCAGCCCAGGGATGGATCACCCACAATGTGCTGGGCTCCCCCCCCCCCATCTCACTAATTAAGAAAATGCTCTGCAGGCTAGCTAGTACACAACCCGAACCTATGGAAGCATTTCCTCCTCTCAGATTGCCACAGTTGTGTCTTAACAATCATATTATGTCATCATATGTATCAAAATCTAGCCAGCACAGTCACCATCTAATAGCTTGTGATATGAAGAGAAAGATCTGGAAAAGAATCAAAACAGCACATTTCAGACTCTCTATGCTTAGCCTCCCCTATTCTAGGATGTACTTACCAATTCAGCTTCCTAAACACTGTTTTCTGGTCAAAATGGCCGAACATTAAACTTTCCGGATTCAATGTGTGCATTTCTCTCCACTCTCCACAATCCAGATGTTTTACAGTATATACATTTGGGTTTGATGAAATAAGGTGACTCTTCTTTGAACATTCTACAGCCCAAGCTCATCTGCAACTCACTATGGAGCACCAAGTCAGCCAAAAAATGTGTAGCATCATCCTGCTTCAACCTCCCAAGTCCTACAATCAAAGGTGTGAGCCACCATGACCCCTACTAAAGTCTATTTTTATTTGTCTCCAACATTTGGCTAAAGTTATTTTGTTCCCTCTTGTACATTAATTGAAGTCAAACCCAAATTTACAGAGCCAATCAAGTCGTACATCTATAATGATAATTAATTAATTAAGTCATTAATTAATTAAAGCTTTCCTTGTCAGCCTTTCCGGAGCTAACTTGTTCTTTTTAGAGTGGTACCAAAATCCATGCTTACACATTCTGAACTGCTTGATACATCATTACACCTGTCCTTGTCTTACTCATCTTTCCTTTCTTCTTCCCACTCTCCAGAGAAAACTGCAGATGTCTTCCTCATTTCAATGGTCAGTACTTGAATACATTGGATGAATACATATTAATGGCCACACACAGCTATAGTTAAAGACTACGACATATAGGACTGCGGAGATGGTTCAGTGGGTAAGGCAATTCCCATGCAAGGATGAAGATCTGACCTCAGATACCCAGCACCTACATCAAAGCTGGGCCTGGCAGCATGAGTCTGTAACCCCAGTGCAGAGCAGTTGAGACACGCAGAGCCCTGGAGTTCTGTCCAGACAGCCTAGCTGAACAGATGGGCTATGGTTCAGTGACAGATCCTGTCTGAAAAAAACAAGATGGAATGCCAATGAGGTAGTTAACTAAAGTACCTACTATGCAAGTTGGAAAACCCAAATGCAACTCCTGGGATCCATGTGAAGATACAAGGAGCGAACTGACTTCACACAGCTGACCTCTGGCTTCAACAAATGCACCATGGTGTGTGCACACCTCTCCCACATTCCATACAAACACGCAGTAATAGTAGATAAATGAAGTTTTAAAAGTACCAAGGAATAGAGGATGACCCTCAACATTTACCTCTGGCCTCCATATCACACACACACACACACACACACACACACACACACACACACACACACATATCACATATAAACACCATTCACCACATACACACCAAAACAAACAAACAAACAAACCAAACCAATAACACAATTTACTGAAGAAGAAAGAGAATGCCTCACCTGTAATATTCAGAGATGTCTATGGTATATCATTTAAAGAAGGGCTGCAGACTGCATGTATTAAATCACCTGACTTTTGATAAATGGAAAAATTTCCCTATATCATACAGAATATGAACATCTAGAAGGTCATTTGGAATGACACTTAGTAACAGTTATCTCTAGAAAGTAGAATTGACATGATAAGATTCTGAGAGTTTTCTTTTTGCTCTGTTGACTTCACACACACACACACACACACACACACACACACACACACACACACACACATACTTTGATGATACACACCTTTGAATATTAATATTTCAACAATTTTTAAATTGCTTTTGCAGTAAACACTCACAAGGGAAGGGCTGGCTCTCTTGGTATGCCATTAGATGGAAAAGACAAAAAACAGAACTCTAAACTCAGCATAGAAAAGAATGAGTTATGAGATGTGACAACCAAGAAATAAGCTTAATTCAGAAAACCACAGAAGGAAAGAGCTTTCTGAACCAAGGTGTGAAAGAATTCTTGAGTCTAATATTATACATGGGCTGATTTAAAACTCATAACCACACAAAACAAAGTAGAAAGTTGAAAGCAGTAGGCAGAGTGGAAAACGCAGTCTGTTGTTTTAATGGAAAGGTGCCCTTGAAGCAAGATGACTGTCCAAAAGATGCCTTTGAAATGTGCTTCTCCCTGAGAGTGGTGTTAGTCAGCTTTCTACTACAATACCAAATTCTCAGCTGGGTATGGTGGCTCACACCTGTAATCCTAGCATTTGGGAAACCAAGACAGTGAAACTGGGGTAGGGGGGTAATTATGTTTAACTTCAGCCTTGTTACATAGAAAAACCTTATCTCAAACTCAAAACCCAACAAAACAAATAGACAAAAAAAAAAAAAATCAAACACAAGAGATAATCAAATTATAAAGGGAAAGGGGTTGTCTGGCTCACAAATGGGGTGGTTTCAGGCCATGATTGACAGGTCCATTGCTTTTAAGCCTATGTCAAAACAGTATGTCACAGTAGGAAGTATGTGGCAAAACAAAACTTCTCATCTTGTGGCAGAGCAGTGTAAAATAAGGTGCTGAAATCCACAATTCCCTGTGGGTATACACTTCAAGCACCCACCCCCTATCTAAGAACCCTCACTAAGCCACACATGGTAAAGGTGCTACCACCAGCTAAAAGCACCTAGCTGGAAGCCAAGCTGCTAACACAGGAGCCTTCTGGGACCCAGGGCCAAACTCTCACAAGTGGCCTTGTCACAAGAGGCATGTTGGTGCTGGGAAGCAGGTTTTAATGTCATATAACATATTGGCATCATTGATGTCAACCAAATATACTGCATGAGTGAGATGCTCCTACCTGTACCATGGTCACTGGAGTTTTATCCTTCTCTCTCTTGCTTCCTTTCTTCCTTTTTTCTTATTTCCTTTTCCTTTCTTTTAAGCATTATGCTAAGTGTTCTGTTTGTGGTTTTATGTGGTGGGTGTTTGTGTTTGTGGGTGTGTGGGTGTGGGTGTGTGTAGCTGAAGACTCTACGCAGGGCGTGGCACACTCTAGGCAAATGGACTGCATTTATATACCTCATCACCAGCCCTCTTTTCTAAATTCAATTTCCATTTTTCAGATACTCTCATGAAGTTGTCTAGGATGGCCTTGAACTTGTGATTTGCTTGCCTTAGCCATCTGACTGTCTGGACTCAAAAGCTGTACTCACTAGGCCATCTATGCTAAGTGTTACACACACACACACACACACACACACACACACACACACACACACACACACACTAATTATATTATTTCTATTTTGTTAGCATACAAATTTTAGGGTATTTTGGGTTTTTTTTGTTTTTGTTTTTATTTTGTTTTGTTTTGGTTTTTTTTTGTTTTGTTTTTTTCAAGATGAGATCTCATTCTCTAGCCAAGGCTAGCCTGAAACTTACTATGTAGTTAGTACAAGCTAGCCTCAGACTTGCAGCTATCCTCCTGCTTCTTGAGTGCTGAGAAAACAGGCATGAGTCATTACTCCCACAGGTGTTTAAATCTGTGTCTCCCAACAATCATATAACCCTCCCAACTTCATAGATGGGTACACTGGGGCTGAGATAAGTGAGAAGCTAGGATTTGACTTCAGGAACTGTCAAATGACACCAGACCCTTGCTCTTTGCCTGTCATCTCTGCCTATCACATAACATACAGATAAAGAAGCAAAACATCACCGCTGAGGTTGTGTCTGTAGTTTGAACTCCTACATAACAAACTACAAAGGAGTGTGACAAGCAGCTACAATTTCCACCAACCACAGGTAGTCAGTTCATCTCATCATACCCTCAAAAGGCAGAACCCTAGCTGTTGTCAACTAGGTGAAGTCTCTTCCTTTGCTTGTGTCTGGCTTGCCAGCCTCTGTCTTAGTCAAGGTCAGCATTGCTATGACAAAGCACCATGACCAAATGCACTTCAGGGGAAAAGAGTATATCTGGTCTGCCCATCCACATCACTATTTATCATAGAAGAAAGTCAAGGCAAGAACTCAAAACAGGGCAGGAACCTGAAAGCAGGCACTGATGCAGAGGCCATGGAAGAGTGTTGCTTATGGGCTTGTTCTTCATGGCTTTCTCAGCCTGTTTTCTCATAGAATCCAAGATCATCATCCCAGGGATAGAACCACCCACAATGGGCTGAGCCCTCCCTTCATAAAACACTTATTAAGAAAATGCCATACCACAGGAGACAAGTTCCTGAATAGAATACCAGTAGCACAGACACTGAGATAGACAATTAATAAATGGGATCTCCATAAACTGAAAAGCTTCTGTAAGGCCAAGGACACCATCAATAGAACAAAATGGCAGCCTACAGAATAGAAAAATATCTTCACCAACCCCACATCTGACAAAGGGCTGAACTCCAAAATATATAAAGAACTCAAGAAACTAGACATCAAAATACAAAATAGGGGCTGGAGAGATGTCTCAGTTAAGAGCACTGCCTGATCTTCCAGAGGATCAGGGTTCAATTCCCAGAACCCCTATGGCAGCTAACAACTGTCTGTAACTACAAATCTGACACCCTCACACAGACATACATGCCTCAAAACACCAATGCAAATAAAACAAAACAAAATAATACAAATTAACAATGGGCACTGATCTAAACAGAGAATTCTCAATTCTCAACAGAATAATCTCAAAAGGCCAAGATATACTTAAAGAATTGTTCAACGTCCTTAGCCATCAGGGAAATGCAAATCAAAATGACTTCTAGATACCATCTGCCAGAATGGCTAAGATAAAAAACATTAATGACAACTTATGTTGGAGAAGATGGGGAATAAGGGAAACACTCCTCCCTTATTGGTAGGAGTGCAAATTTGTACAGCCACTTTAGAAACCAATGGGAATCAATATACCTCAAGATCCAGCTATACCTCTCTTGGGCACATACCCAAAAGATGTACAATCATACTACAAGGACATGTGCTCAACTGTGTTCATAGCAGCATTTTTTGTAATATCCAGAGCCTGGAAACAACCTAGACACCCCTGAACCAAAGAATGGATAAAGAAAACACAGTACATTTACTCAATGGTGTATTACTCAGTGGGGAAGAAA
This sequence comes from Cricetiscus sungorus, assembly GCA_030556225.1. NCBI lineage: Eukaryota > Metazoa > Chordata > Mammalia > Rodentia > Cricetidae > Cricetiscus > Cricetiscus sungorus. Next base: position 53,993,989 of record JANBXA010000328.1, read on the forward strand.
AAAAAATGAAATCTTGACATTTGCAGGTAAATGGATGGAACTAGAAAAAAAAAATCATCCTGAGTGAGGTAACCCAGACACAGAAAGACAAACATGGTATGTACTCACTCTTAAGTGGTTATTAGCTGTGAAGTCAAGGATAACCAGGCTACAATCCACAGTTCCAGAGAGGCTAGGTAACAAGGAGGGCCTAAAGAGGGATACATGGATTTGCCTGAGAAGGAGAAATAGAAGAGAATTCTTTGGGAAATGTAGGTGGTCTGGAGAGGGAGAGTAATGAAAAAGATATCTTGATGGAAGGGGTGGACATTCAGGGAGAAACCTGGTGATAAGGAAACTCTCAGGAATCCCTCTTAGCTTAGGATGACCTAAGCAAAGACTCCCAGAAATAGTAGAGAGACTACCCGAACTGGCCTTCCCCTGTAATCAGATTGGTGACCTCCTCAGTTGTCATCAGAGTCTTTATCTAGCAACTGATAGAAACAGATGCAGAGATCCACAGCCTATTTATTCTGTTTGCTAGCCCCACCTATCCTTTCTCCTGCTTGGCTATTGACGATTCAGCTCTTTATTAGACCAATCGGGTGTTTTAGGCAGGCAAAGTAACACAGCTACACAGAGTTAAACAAATGCAGCATAAAAGAATGCAACACATTTCTCCATCATTAAACAAATGTTCCACAACATAAACAAATGTAACACATCTTCAACTAATATTCCACAGCAAGAGGACCAAGCTACACAACTGAAATATGTCTTTGGAGTGTCAAGGTCAGTCCCATGCAGGCTCCCTGGCTGGTGGTTTAGTCTCTGTGAGCCCCTATAAGCCCAGGTTAGTTGATTCTGTATTTTTTTGGTGCCCTTGACCTCTCTGGCTCCTACAACTCTAGAACAACCTTTTCATAAACAGGATTCTTACAGAATTATCCTGCTCTCCAAATCTCCAGTTTTTAATTGTCCATTGATTGTGAGATACCACAAAGAAATTCATACTCTTTAGCAGCTCAGACAGTATTTAAATGTGGGAGACTTCTTTACAGGCCACTAGTCCTTTGACCTTCCTTGAATATGCACTTTATACTCTTATTCATGGTTAGATTAATGATGATATGATTAAAATTGGGATAGCCCAAATGGGCGTTAAGAGTCTAACTGTTCTTTGGTGTGTGTATGTGTGTGTGTGTGTGTGTGTGTGTGTGTGTGTGTGTGTGTGTGTGTGTATCTGTGTGTCTCTCTGTCTCTCTCTTGCTCTCTTTATGTGTGTCTCTGTGTGTGTCTGTCTCTGTCTCTCTCTGTCCCTCTGTATGTGTGCATCTCTGTTCCCAAGGCATATTTTCCTGTTCACCCACCACATTTTTTTTTTAAGTCTTTCTGTGTGATCTCAGAAACACAGGTGCTAACCCACAGCATCTGAACATCCATTAAACCTGACATTTAGAAATTGGGAAAGTACTCAAAATTATCACTCATTAAGTGGAATTTTATATGATAGGTGACTGAGTCATTAAGCTTAGGTCTAAGAGCCAAGAAAAGATTCCCTAATGAAGGTTGCTGGAAACCCCCAGATCTCAGACATTTCCTAGGTTTTTCTGTGGTAAACCAGATGCTATTACAGTAGATACAGTCATAGAATACACACCTGTGTGCTTATGATAGGCAGAGCCCTTCCCTGTTCTGAAGAGAATCTACAAGGAATCATGAAGTCTGCTCCATCTGAGATTGTTCCTAGATTTTCACAGTAGGGTTGAAGTTATGCTGCTCAGGATTTTGAATTTTTAATAGAGAGAGAGGAAAAAAAGAAAGAAAGAAATTCTCTAGGATTACCCATAAATGGGCAATACTGTGTGTGTGTGTGTGTGTGTGTGTGTGTGTGTGTGTGTGTGTGTGATATTGTAAGAGCTTCCCGTTTAAAGTTGGAATAAATTTATTTTAAGAACATGTTTTTAAATTATTTATTAATGTGTCTGACAGCAGCATAGTGTAAATTAGTGCAAGTCTGACCATTTTACAGGGACTGAGAAACATATCAGGTATGTTCCCACTTTATTTTTTTTATTCAGAAATAAGTCAGAAGACCTTAGGCTTCTAACTCTCTAGTGGCTGTGTGATGCAGCTGGTGTGTGTGTGAGTGTGTGTGTGTGTGTGTGTGTGTGTGTGTGTGTGTGTGTGTGTACCAAGCTATACCAGATGAATTCTACTTCCCTTCACTAAATGCTTATCAAACAAGCAGTTGGGGGTGGAAATCTCACTCAGATGTGGGAAGAAGGCCATGCCAGCAGGGTTCCGTGGGCATTACCCACAGCTCTGTGGATCGCTAGCCTCACTGTCGAGCATCTATGGTACCCGGTCCCTTAGCGCCCTCTCTCAATCTGCCCAGGCTGTTCTCACACCTGAGTCCTTCTGTGGAGCTTCCGCCATCAGGCTTTGCAGTGCCCAGACCTCAATTGGCTGCCAAAAGCCATAAGTGACCTTCCAGACTCTATGTGCACAGGGCTATGATCGAAGTGGCATCCAGAGACAGAAGAGTTAATCTCTGTGTGGTACTAGAGATGTTTCCAAAAGCAGAAGTGCCCGGTCACCCATTACTAACGATCTTCAAAGAGTAATTGGAAAGTGCAAAGGAAACCCCTTATGAACATCTTAGCCAGGATGCCTCATTTGGGGAATTCTGTAAAGATGAAACAAGCTGTGACATCTCCACTCCTCGTTTATGTGCTAAGCCTGCTTCTTACTGCAGATTCATTTAAGTTCTTTCATAAAATACATTTATTATCTCTCCTTTCCAGATGCTGCAGCTATATGAATACAATAAATCCATTAGTACTTCCTAGCTACTGAACCAAAGCAAGCTAACTACATGGAGAAGCTGCTGAGCTCCCCAGGGGTGGCTTTCCCTGCAAGTGGCTTCCATTCTGGGAACCTGAGCAGACCTGAGGAGCCAAGCCATGAACAAGACACATGTGATGCTGCTGTGAAAGACTGGCATTTGTTAGAAAATCCCATAGTCTCGTGTCTCTTACATACTCGAGATCAAGCGTCAAAATGAAATCCTGTAACAAGCTTTGGCATAATACCAAATGTCCATTGCAGAAGATGAGAGTGCTTGAAATGACAGTGAAGTTTGTTGCTGTTAGATGCTATAAAAGAAGACTCTACTACAGTATCTGGATTAATGCTAACATGAGTCTGAAGTTGAAACATTAAAAACTAGCAATAAAAAATTTTTAGTAATCACTTCTTTATGCTCTTTGGATGGAATTTGGCCAGAGATAGATGTTGACAAATTATTTATTTCAGTTTTCAGTCAACCTGATGGTGCTAGTTGCTCATTTGTGAGGTTTACACATAAGGTTTACATCTAGTGTGTCTAATGGGGCTGCTCTTCATTGGTATCAGTCTTGATTTCACTTGCCTGGAGTAGATACTACCTGCCCTCTCACTCCCAGGCCAACCTAAAGGCTCGTGGCCTCTGTGAAGAAGACAACACCTCTCCTTGCAACCTTCTGTGACCAACTGCACCATGGGGCATGCTTCATTCCTTTGAGAGATCCAGGACCATTTTTCTCTCTCTGCTCAAAGTGCTTTGTCCCAAGCAACCTATAACCTGCCAAGCAATAATATCCGCTTAAATCTACTAAACAAATAATCCAGCTCTACTTCTAGTGGTCCTGTGGGTACACGTTAAATGCTTTTGCTAATATAGTTGTCATGTTAGGGACCTGGCCTGAGAAGAAGCCATTATGCTCTGCAGCTGCTGTCCTGGACTTCCAAATGGAGACTGGCAAGGCAAAGAAGTTCAGCATCCAAACCAGGTCTACCCATCGTCTGGGTCCTAAATGAGATTGAGAAATATAAACAGATTTAGAGAGGCACTTGGGCTGTCCTCTTGAATAATCATATCAACTCTTTAATTATGTAGAATACACACACACAGAGAGAGAGAGAGAGAGAGAGAGAGAGAGAGAGAGAGAGAGAGAGAGAGACATATATATGAATCTCAAGTTAGCTAGAAAAACAGACAAGTACAAGTACTCAAATTGTAGTTACTGGGGAATGCTAAGCCTGACACAGAGAATTATTAGAGGCCAGTGAGTAGGCCAGGCCAGCAAAACCACCTGACCCATGTGTAGCAACAAACATACTCTCTGGACACAGTAGAAAGTTGGACCACTGTAGTAGCAGAATTGCCTCAGGGTTCAGCAGCCCACATTTATACAAATGGCTCACAGTAGCAAAGGATCCCAACACACAAAGATAATCCGTGCCCACAATCATGCTTTGTCTCAGTGGCATCTCCTTCTGCCCTGTGACCACCCACATATTTGCAAATATCTTACCTGCCAGTTTTCAACTAAAAAGCTACCATCATTTCAGTTTCAATCAAATATTTTTTTTTTTTTAAAAAAAAAAGATTTATTCTGGTAGAAATTTCAGGTGCCTATGATCAATGTGAATCTGTGTGTGTGGGGGGGGCATAGAGGTAGGGGAGAGTGGAGTGCACACTGTGTGGAGAGGTCAACGTCGGGTGTCTTTATCAGCAGCTCTCTACCATATTGCTTGAGACAGTCTTTCACTGACCTGAAGCTCATGGGTTCAGCTAGACTGGTGGCTGGCCAGCAAGCCCCTGGGATGCCCTGCCTCTGCTTCACCAGAACTGAGACAGCAGGCACAGACTGCTGCACTAAATCTTTGCAGGAGTGCCAGAGACACTGGTGCATACCAAGGTGAATGCCTAGCATAAAATGGAGCTTCTTTAGCCATAACAAGAACTAGCTCCCAAAAATGTTTTTCTGTCCTCTAAACATAGGGCATAGCATTGAAAGAGAGATCACCCTTAGATAAAACAAAAGAATTCTTCCTCCAGATATCTTTGGAAATCTCCTCTGATTGTTTTTCTCTATATATTTTGTGTGTTTGTGTGCTTGAAGGGGGCATATCATTCATGTAGATGTCAGGGAACCATCTGCAGAAGTTTGTTTTCTCCTTCTACCATATGGGGACCAAACTCTAGGTCATCAGGCTTGGCGGCATGCATCTTCACCCACCAAGTCATTTCATGTGCCTAGAAAGCTCTTTCAAAAATTTTTAAGAAATAAGTGATTAACTGTACGCACCTGCCCTCGCCAGCAAGGAAGACTCGACTCCGGGTAGATCTTCTTGCAGTTTTAATCAGGATCCTTTAAACATGTTGCTTAGAGAGGAGAGAGAGAAGAGAGAGGAGAGAGAGAGAGAGAGAGAGAGAGAGAGAGAGAGAGAGAGAGAGAGAGAGAGAGAGAGAGAGAGGGAGAGAGAGGGAGAGAGAGAGAGAGAGAGAGAGAGAGAGAGAGAGAGAGAGAGAGAGAGAGAGAGAGAGAGAGAGGGAGAGGGAGGGGACCCCTGCACAGGCTTAAATACCCTTGAGCTAACCAACCCCAGTGAGCCACATGGACTCTGCAGATAGGCTACTCTAATGAGGAAGCAGACAGGCTGAACAGACTTAACCAATTAAGGGCTTGTTTACCTAGAGAGTCTTTACCAGCGGGAAGGTGTAAGGTAGAAGCCAGCACCACTTTAAGGCGTGGCACTACACGGCTCTCTACAATTAACTCAATTTCAAAAAAAATTAAGAAATAAGTGATTAACTCAAATTTTATATGGGAGAAATGCATTTTCATGCTCACTAAAAAATGTGATACAGTTAGTCAATCGCACAGTGGCTTCCCTGAAGTACTTCTGTACCTTCTTTGAGTTAGCTATTACTGAAGACAGTCAAGCATCAGACACTGCAACAGATCATTCTGCTATTCCTTTGTGGAAACCTGTGTGTTCCTTACACCCCTTCCCACAAAGTGTGGCATTTTTCACATGTGAGACATGGCAGTGTGGGTTATAGTGAGAAGAATGCAATTTAAAAGTAAAATTTCTACTTTCTTTTTTTTTTTCTGAGATTATAATTATACCTGTACTCAAATCTAATTGACTTGATTTTGTAATCAGTAATTATTATGCATCGGGGGAGATATTTTCTATCTCATAATACATGCTTGGTGTCTCCTGTCTACTAAGTTATGTTAAATATTGTTGGTTCTATTTTGTTAACATTCTAGTGTCCAGAAGTTAAGATTGAGATAATAATTTGTCCATTAGATGTAAAATGTGCCTTTGAAAAGTTAATGTATACTAAAATATGGTTAACTATAATAGAGCAAGTAGTTTTCACACACTATCACATAACAGAGCTACCTAGAATTTCCACACACACACACACACACACACACACACACACACACACACACACACACTCTCACCCTTTCGGCCCTGCTCCAGACATGAATTTCAGTCTCTGAGAATGGGACCCAATTCCTTGCTTCCTTTCTTCCTTCCTTCGTTCCTTCCTTCCTTCGTTCCTTCCTTCCTTTTTGTAGAAAATCTTTTCAGATACCTAGATTTGTTATTTGATTTAAATGTAGTATGTTTTTTGAGATTTTTAGATGTACAAACACTTCATTTTGGTTATAGTCACTCCCTACAGTCTTCATACTAACTAGCTCTTCCAAATCCAACCCACATCTCCCACCCCCCTCACCCCCCACCCCCCACACACACTCCAACTTCATGACCACTCATTTAGTTGATTGTTTTATGACCTTCCAAATCCAGTTTGTGTGGACCATAGGCAGGACCCCTAAAGAAAACTGTCTGTGTTCCCTGGAAGCCATCAGCTGTCCACAGCTCCTAAGGGGTGAAGGGTGGGGGCTCATGTGCTCCACCCTTCTCCATGCTAGAATTGTTGATTGTCTTGATCTTGAGCAGATCTTGTGACAGGCAAGAGTACTGTAAGTTCATGAGTGTAGCGGCCCTTTGTGTTAGAAGACACTATTGTCCCCCTAATCCTTCCTGACCTGGCTCTACAACTTTTCTACTTTCTGTCCCTCTTCTACGATAGTTCCTGAGTTTTGGGAGAGGGAATGTGATACAGATAGTCCACTATGGTCGAGCATTCCTCTGGCACACCACCATTCACTGTGTGTGTGTGTGTGTGTGTGTGTGTGTGTGTTTATGCATGCACACACACGCGCAGTGAGGTCTGAGAGCTGCACTAATCTATAGGTAGAAAGATAAAAAAATGTAGAGGGAAGTTTGCCACTGTTTGTTTGGAAAAATAATAGGTGTGCACCACCACACCCAGCCCACAGATGGCTTCTTAACAAAGGGAAAATAGCAATTTTATAGTGAGGGAAAAAAATCTGTGTTTGTCTGAAGTGGTGACCCCAAATCATATATACCTTAACCCTCAGGACTTCAAGAATGTGGCCACATCCAGGAATAAGGTCTTTACAATTCAAATGTAGTTAAGCTCCAGACATTGTGATGAGCCCACCCTTAGTTATAATGTCGGACCCTAACTCCTAAGGCACAAAGAGACGGGGACACAGAAGAAGAGGACAGTTGTCTAAAGATAGAAGCAGAGAGTGGACCTGGGCAGTCAGGAGGACAGCTAGCAGTCAGCAGCCACTAGGCTGGGTTTCTCCTGTACCCACCAGAGGACATGATGCTCCACCATCACCTTCATTTTGGACTTCTGACCTTCAGACTGTGAGAGAGGAAATAAAATTTGTTGTGCTAAGTCATTTGATTTGTGTCATTTAGTTACAGCAGTAACAAGAAATTAATACAGCAGCTTAACCAAATAATCTGCATCAATATTAGCAATGACTCCAGAAATTGCTGATGAGTTATGTCACTCTCTGCTGTTCCTTAGGAAGCCGCCACGCCTGATTGACCCATGAGGAAATAACAGTAAATGTAAACTGAGAACCATTCTACAAAATAATTAGCCTGCACACTTGGAAAAATTGAGGCTATGAAAGAAAAAAAAACTAATGGAAAGCTGAGAAACTGTTCTAGATTTTTAAAGAACTAAAGAGATAATAACAACAAAATGGAATGTGTGTCCTTTCGTTGAACATCCAGAAAAATAGTGAAAAACATTAGTCAGAAAGAACATTTGTGTAGTAATTGGTGAAACTTGAATCCAGACTGTGGACTGGGTGCTAATACTGGCTAATGTTACATTTTCTGATTAGCCATAGCAGGATAACAGAGACTGTCATCATTCTTAGGAAGTGTATCCTGAATAGTAAGGAATAATGGAAGTTCTGTACTCAACTTAGCTCTAAATAATTCAATAAAAAGTATTTGTCTCTATATAAAGAATCACCTCATAGTATATGAGAACGCTGAGTTCTAGCATTGTAATTTTTCAGCAACTTTAGAATTATTCAAAAATAAAATTTATAAAAACAAAGATTACTAAATTATTAATTGCAGTGGTAACAAGGTATGGAAACAACTGCATTAGAATTTCCTCGTTAAGTCTTTTTTGCCTCCCAGAGGACATTTGCAAATGTCTAAAGTTATTTTCAATGTTCTTGAGTGTAGAGCCAGAGAGCTGTGCAGTCTGGGGAGATGCTACAGGCACCTAGTGTACAGGGATGTTGCTAAACATCACAATATGCATGGAACATCTCCCTATAGCAAATAATCAGCTAGACTAAAATGTCAAGGGGATCATCAACAAGCTGGGGCTGGAGAGATGACTCAACAGTTAAGAGCACATAATGTTATTTGAGAGGACTGAGTTCCTTTCCCAGCATCCCTGTTAGGAAGCTCACAATCACCTCCAGTGCCGGGCAATCTTCCATCCTCCTCTGGGCTCCATGGGCACTGCACTCATGTATAACACACACACACACACACACACACACACACACACACACACACACAAACACTTCCTTTCATCAGGTCTGAAATATTGATGCAAAAGCACCAATTTGATATATGCTTAAAAATACTACAACAAAGTTTTTCATTAATAAAAGGTTTTCATTTTATACACAGAGATGCACTTGTACTTTGAGACTTAGTAACCACATGCAGACAGTTCAGTGCTACATCATGCATTGGATAAGAGGAGTGGAAGTGTGGAGATACATGAAAATGAACAAGTTGTTTTCATAAATTTGAGTAATAGCTTTACTGGGTACGGATTTCAAGATATTAGAATATCTCTGTGTAAGACAGGCTTTTCTCTAACTGAAGGGTATGCTCATAAGGCAGTATTAATATATCAGACTTACCGGTTATTCTGGGGTAATTCATATCATGTCTCTTAGGCCTAATGAGATTTCCAGTTTCTGTAATTTGGGCAAAGCAGAACTCCACAAGTGTCTCATAAATAATGGGTGATGGATTTTACACCATCAGCCAAAGTGTTATGTAACAATTCAAGTGACAATTCTCAACAGCATACAATCATTTTCACTTTGAGACCTTTCCATGGTCAAGCTGACTGCTTATAGCTCAGTCTGTTCTAATGCCTGTCATGCTAGGGCTAATGGTCACCAGAGTGGCATGTTAGGGACAATGATCACCAGAGTGGCATGTTAGGGACAATGGTCACCAGAAGGTCATGCTAGGTAGGGCCAATGGTCACCAAAGGCCATGTTAGGGCCAGTGGTCACCATAGTGACATGTTAGGGCCAGTAGTCACCAGAGCGGCTGGCTTCCACCTCCTGGAAGGTCATAGGAACACAGGAATCAGCCCATCTCCTCCCAAGGACACTCGAGGCTTCGCTTGCCTTACGTCTTCTAGTAGCTGGTTGACCAAAGCACATCAGAACCAAATCAGAAGTCACCAGGTCAGGGATGTGGACCATGCCTGCCTTGCTGGTGACTGAGGACTGAGGACTTTAGAACACGGTTACAGTTGGCCCCATCCTGCATTAAAAAAACCTCCATGGTAAGTGTTTTAAAAGATTTTTTTTCTTTTACACTTTCTTCCATGTGCTTAGTTTGGAAGTTAAGCGCTGGTAATTCTTTCCTGTTATGAACCAACTGGTCAACAGTTACATTTTTGTCATTGTGGACTGTATAACCTGTTACAACTCTGACAATATAGCATGAAAGCAGCCATTAACAATACATATAGGGCTCACTGGATCCACCATTTAACAAAACTGTGTGTTCACTGCAGTGTGAGTTTCAGCTAACTATCATGGATTACAAGACATTATAAATATCAGTTTGACTTTTTAAATTTATAAAAATGTTAAAACTATTCTTGGATTGGGGTCTATATAAGCACAAGTGTTTAATCAAAGTTGATTAATCCACATTGCATAGACTCTAAATTGGTTCACGGACAAGACAGTCACTTGACATTTATAGAGAGGATAGTGCAATAATCAGGGAGTTTGCATATGCTGAGGATGTAGGACCACAAAGATGTTTACTTGGGGACCTTTGAAAACATAATTTCTATAGTAATGAAGTCCTAAGCTATAAATGTTAGAAGTCGCAATGCCGGAAAGAGGTTATTAGGTATAGTCAGAAAGACAGAATCCCTTGAAAGAGCCTTCTGAGTGAGATAATGGATTCACCAAAAGATTGCACACTACCTCTTTAAAATGTTTAAAGTAAGCAAGGGCTTCCAGGCTACAGCCTATTTTAATTTTAATTTTCTATTGTTATTAGAAATATATTTAATTGACAATAAAGTTGCATGTGTTCCAAGTGTATGAGGTGATATGTGATGTATGCATACATTGTAAAATTATTACAACAATCAGATTAACACAGCACCACTGAATGACCATCTTGCAGGTAGAGGTGGGCATCTGATTTCCCAGAAATTTTCAGCTTAAATAAGAGCCAAATACCTAATATTATTTCTCAGTACAAAATTAAAATGTTAAGGACAGAAATTGAAAGCCATCCCCTTCCTAGATGTACCTCATTGACAGCATGATATATAATTCTAGAGGTGTGTGTGTGTGTGTGTGTGTGTGTGTGTGTGTGTGTGTGTGTACAGGCAGTTTGTTTCTCTATTCTAAAGTATATGTATGTATGTTGCTTATTAAAACATTCCATTATACCTAGTATTTTGAAATTTAATATGTATGTGTGGTTATGCATATGTATGCACATGTGTGCAGATACACATACCCATACATGTATACGGAGGCTATAAGTCATATTTGTGTGTTTTCCTCTAATACTCTCAACTATGTTTTGTGAGACAGGGTCTCTGACTGAGCCTGGAGCTCACCCTTTAACTAGACTGGCTGGCCAGTGAGCCCCCAGAACCTGCCTGTGTCTAACTCCCTCACCCCCAGCACTGGGGTACAGGCTGGCTAATGAGCCCCCAAAAACTGCTTGTCTCTGACTTGCTCATCCTCAGGGCTGGGGTACAGGCTGGCTAATGAGCCCCCAGAAACTGCCAGTCTCTGACTCACTCACCCCCATGTTGGGGTACAGGCTGGCCACTGAACCCCAGAACCTGCCTGTCTCTGACTCCCTCACCCCTAGTGCTGGGGTACAGATTGGCCACTGAGACCCCAGAACATGCCTATTTCTGACTCTCTTACCCCCAGTGTTGGGGTACAGGCACATGCTGCCAAAACCACCTTTTATGCAGGTGCTAAGAATCCATCTCAGGTCATTATGCCTTCCCATCAAACACCCTACTCACTGAGCCATCTCTACAGCCCCTACAGTTCGAGTTTTTTGTTTTTGTTTTTTAAGTAACAATATATTCTGAACATCTTGGTATAATAATATGAACAGAATTTTCAAAAAGATGGGGACACCATCATTTTAAACTCGCATTGATAGTCATTAGGTTATTTTCAATTTCCTCCCACTAAATGTAATATTAAAGTGAACACTCTTATAAGTAAATCTCTACCTAAATTAGCCACTGATCACTAATGAAAACGTAAAAATAGAATATTCTGTTTTCAGATATACAATATGGTGTTTTCAAACTTTTTTTCCCCCTCCATGTTTTCTGGTGAGGGAGAAGGAGATCGGGAGCATTGACACGTGACATATTAGCTAATATATAAATGGATGGAGAGAGGGAAAGAGAAAGGAAGAGAGGGGAGGACATTTGGTCTCAAGGCTCTTTAGTTAAAATTGATTTCCTTTTTTTCTTTTTTAATAAATTGTGAAGAGCGAGGTTCTGAACAGGGGTGGAAGGATGCTATGGTTCTGTTTCTCTGTAGTAAATCATGCCCAAGCACAGTGTATTAAAGCAACAACTGGGTGTTAGCTCTCTTGGTCCTGCATTAACTCCACTTAGATGAGAAATTCTTGACCAGACTATAAGCATTTTGACGGCTCAATGGGATGGACAGGGATGGATTCTGGCACTCGGGAGCCAAAGAATACTGAGTATTACATCTCAGATGGAAGGTGTTCGGGCACAGAATACTGAGTGTTACAGCTGGGATGGAAAGGTATTCTGGCAATCGGGAGCCAAGGAATACCACAGATCACAGTAAGCGTAGCCGCTTACAGCCCTGCTTCTGGGAAAGGCTTCCCAAGTGTATCAGCTCTGCTAGGGTAGGAGAGGGTTTCCCAGCGAAGTTATTGAAGTTATTACAGTTAGGCTCTGCTCCCCTGGAGAGCGGAGTGTAACAACTCCCTCCGCCAGGGGAAGGTTTCCCAGGTCAAAGTGTTAACAGTCTTGCTCTGCTCTGTTCTGCCCAGGGTCGTCTCTGCTCCGGGAAAGACGGTCTCACCCAAAGCTTGTCCAAGAGATTTAATGGAAGGAAAGAATCTGGGAGAGTGGCTGTCCTCTGCCAGTGTGGGGATTGGTCAGATTTCAATCCCTGAGCTCAGAATGGCTCAAGGATTGGTTGGTTTTCTGCACAGGTTTACGGTCAGATTTGGCTCTGGTTTCAGGGCCAAAGTGTGTTTCTTTCACTGGTTCTTTTTAGCCTTTTGAGTCTAATGTTAGGGCCAAAGTGTATTTCTTTCACTGGCTGATTCCAGGGACAAAGTGTTTCTTTGGCACTGGTTTCAGGGTCAGGGTTCATTTCTTTGGTTCTGGCTGCAGGGCCAAAGTGTGTTTCTTTGGCTGGCCCTTTTTCCTTACTTACATAGACTCCTTTGGGCAGCTGTAGTCAGATGTGGTTGTCTGGGTCAGAGTCCTCGGCTGGCTGGCTCCACTGGTTGACTGTGAGTCTGTCCCCCGTGTAACTCACAGACTACTGTGACCCATGTACCAACCACAGGTGCGCCTCTGCCCTTTAGCTTACAACCTTTGCAATATGGCAACTGTGTGCAAAGTGGACCACGGACCAAGAGTGAGGGGTCTAAGAGCCCAGAAATTATTCTGTATTTATTCAAACCTTTTTATACTCCAAGCCTGAGAATCACAAAATAACAATTAAAAATTATTCTACTACATTCGGGGGCGGTAGAGAAAGAGAGAGTAGCTTCTCTCCTTCTATTCCTTGGGTCCCAGGATCAAACTTGATTTTCAAGCTTGGCAGCAAGTGCCTTTGCCTGTTGATACACCTCACCACCCTCTCATCCCATCCATCAGTGATCTTCTTCCTCTTTCCCTGGGGTCAGCAAATTATTTGCCTGGAAGCGAGAGAAGACTGCTCCTCTGGGTGGGACCGCAAGAAGTCACACTGTGGAAGGGCTATGACCGTGACTACTCCTGGAAGACATAGCAGGCCACCACCCTCAAGGAGCTGGCAGGAGCCCTCTAAAAGCTCTTTTTCATGCCTGCCTCTTCCTCTAAAAAGAACCCTGAGGAGTAACAATATTCTCAAAGGGGCCGGAGAGTAGGAAGGGGAAATGAGGCAGAAAGAAAAGACACAAATGCTGATTTTTTTTTTTTTTGTGGATACTTTCTACTAACTATTTCAGCTGTTGTTGCACCTTGATATTCATCTGGAGGTGTCAGTATATTCATCTGCCACTAACTTGGATTTGACTCATCCCTAGCCACTGTTCGCTAAAACATCATCCAAGTTCTGGATTTTAAGTAGAAGAGCCTGACTAAATGAAGTTTGTATGTTGGACCATTGTTCCCATTAGAAATACCTATATTTGGTAGAGAGAGCTCTAATCAGCTATTAATATTCTGTACCTAGTAAGAGGAAATTTCTTTATGGACTCCTGCAGCACAGTCCTGCCCAGAACAGCACCCGATTCCCATCATTAGAGCATGAAATTTGATTACTTTTTATCTCAGCACATGTAACTTTAACCACTATTATTGGTCACAAAATTATCTGGTTTTTATCACTGCATTTGGTCTCACAACCCCTTAGGAGCAGTGACTACTTCAGACAAGCTCTGCGTTGAGCCCCTGCCTTCTTGTACCCCAATATTTGCTTGGTTTCACTGGCTTGCCCCTCTAGAATTACAGTGAAGGCAAGGAACAGGGGATGTGGAGAGAGATGCTGGAATCCCAAGCCACCCACATCTTTCTCAAGAGGTATAGAGATGTACCATGCCAGTGAAGACAGGAGCTTTTCTTGCAGTGGGCAGGCCTCCAGGTATCATTTATCTATCACAATCACCCCCCCATATGACCCCTTTTTTCTTCCAATGATTTATTTGTTATTGTGTATATGTGCACATGTTTCTGTATGGTACGTGAAGAGTTCCGGTGCCTGCGGAGGTCAGAGGTGTCAGGTCACATGGGAGCTACAGTTATAAGAGGTTATCAGCCACCTGACCTGGATGCTGAGACCTGAACAGGGATCCTTTGAAAGAGCAGTGTGAACTCTTAACCACTGCGCCATGTCTCCAGCCCCACGTGACCCTTTTGTCAAGCAGTGATATTTTCAACAGACTGGGTTGCCTAGAACTAGGTATAAAGGCTTGATTAGAAATGGGGATAATTACTTAAAACCTTCACCCTCTACTGACTGTTCATGATCCTTGGAGAAGGAAGGTAAACACCATCCCAGCACTAGTGTAATAGCAGCACAAAGCTTGCAGGAGTAACCCACCCTGTGATTGGATTTAATGCCCACCCTGTGAAATGGAATCCAACCGCACTGCTGCTCAGCTGAACAAGAACCTAAGACTAGATAGGTCAGGGACCTCAGGGAAAACCAAATGCTACTGTTCTGCTAAAGGAACATAGCCATAAAATGACTCCTAATGACACCAAAGAGAAGCCACCGTCAGAGAAACTTCCTCCTGTAGTAGATGGGAACAAATACAGAAATCCACAACTGGACAAAGCATGAAGAGGAAGAGATCTTGAAACATTCAGTCTTATAAGGCATGTCTCTATCAAATCCCTCCCCTCAGAGGTCAGGGAAAATGGTGGAGAAGGAGGTGAAGGACAGTGTAAGAGGGGTTGAGGACAGCAAGGAAACAAGGCCCTGTAAACACAGCAGAACTGACACACTTGTGGACCTCATAGAGACTGAGGCAGCACTCAGGGCTGCATGGGTCTGAGCCAGATGGGCTTCCAGTGCTGAGAGAAGTGGACACAAGCTCCCATCCCTAACTCAGAGGCCATTTCCAATTAATAACTAGTCCTTACTGGATATACAAACCATTCTTCTCTCTCCCTCTCTTGTTTTGTTTTTTGAGACAGAGTTTCCCTGTGGCTCTGGAGCCTGTCCTGGAACTCGCTCTTGTAGACCAGGCTGCTCTTGAACTCACAGAGATCCACCTGCCTCTGCAAGTGCTGAGATTAAAGGCGTGTGCCACCAACGACCAGCTATACAAATCATTCTTAAGGACAGGTCCCATTACCAGAAGCAGAAGAACAACACAAAGCAAACACAGTGGCATTTTTGAAGGTTCTTTGTCTTATAAGGCTTTGTCTAGACATTATTTTTTTTCCTTTCTTCCAAATCTTTTGTGTGTATATTATGGGATTTCGTGTCTTCGGATGTGTGTGTCTCTGTAGCTATATTTGTTTTGATGGATCAACTCAATCTCATTTTAAGATTAAAAACATCTTGTTTCAAGGTTCATTTCTGTTTTCTGTAAAACTTGGATTTGACCAGGTCTTTACCCATTTTCTAGAATTAGCATGCTGTACACCCTATACCTTAACCTCCACTCTGGCAATATAAGATATTCTGACAAATGATTTTGAAATGTTCAGCCAAGTTCCTACATAATTTCTCTGGAAATCCCCCAACCTTTGGGGTTTTGGAGTGCTGCGATATATAAACCCCACCTTCTCCTGTGTTCTATACTGTTTTCTCAAATCCTGCTTTAGGGAGATAGTCCTGCCCAACAGAAAATAAAGCTTGCTTCATTCAACTAAAAGTAGTGGTCTTTACTCTTCATTCAGCAGAATCAACAGTTTTTTGAGCTTTTTCTTTGTTTCTTTTTCTTCTAATTGTTGGCTTCATCCTATTTTAGCTTTTTTGTTTTTTATATTATTTTATAGTATTACTTTTGTAGATGCCTGTTTGTATTCTAATGAGAAAGAAAAGGAAAGAGTGTGGGTTTGGGTGAATTGGAGGATATGGGAGAGAAGAAACCATAATCAGAAAATATAATATGAAAAGAATCTATTTTCAATTTTTTTAAAGGAATAGGGAAAATATTTGGGGCATGAATGCTCTCTGTGGCCCTTCACACTGGAAGTCCAAAACATCTTTTCTTTTCAAGCTGCTTTTAGCAAAGCTGGGATCATGCTAATTGCCTAACCTTTGCTGGTGGGTGGCCTTTTGACTGCTAAGAGTCCAATTCCTCAAAAACATTGTACTTTTCCATTTTAGTGTCCACTGATATTTATTTCTTAAACTATTTCATCACATTTTGTAAAATGAAGAATCTCCCCCACACACACACAATTCTAGTGTTTCTTCGTTTGTTAGTGAGAAGATACTGATGAACAAAGCTTTTCTTTGTCAGTTAGTGCTAGTTTCTACCTTCCACTAAAGCTTTTCATAAGACAGGCAGAGGAGCATTCCATTCTTTCCTTTTAAAATGGCTGCTCCAAGTTCAGAGTGGGTGGATCCCCTCCAAGAGGACAAGCTGAGCTTGCTGGTGGTGTAAGACCCTCTAGAGCGTGGTCCCTCATGCTCCCACTCAGGAAAGGCGCCCCCTCCCCCAAATCACTCACAAGAAGCAGTCTTGATGCAAACGCATAAAGTCCTTCATATTCCAGTATACTAGAACCATCAGCCATACACCATGCAGGGTAGAGGGCTGAGCGACCTCTAGCACAGAATTGAGACAGCTTTTATAGGGTTACAACAAAGCCCGCACATCGTGAACCAACCACCTCGTAGCATCCAGTGCAGACCAATTAATTTAAACTATCCAACCCTGCCATTAGCTCAAGAAATCTGCTTTCTGCACAGGCTTCTGGGTGTTCATTCACTCACTGCTGCCGTAAACATTAAAGTAGGTGACCGTCAGCTTGGGATTTAAGACTCCTAGCTTCCTGGGTCCTAGCCTGGGAGAATTAGGCTTTATTTTTCCATCCTAACATTGGCTTTCCCTTTGAGAGCCATTGTAAATGCAAGGATTTAAAAAACAAAACAAAACTGATATTGTTCAATCATTTGCCATTTGCATTCTTTTTGATGGCCAAATCTCTATTGACCAATGGCCAGCAACCTCACTTCTGTGTATGATGATCCTACCATAGCATTATTTACAGCATAGCTACAACCAGTGAGTTCTCCAAGGATCACCTTGGAGATCTACTTATCTGTTCAAAATGTATTTGGTTTGTTTGTTTGTTTATTTGTTTATTTATTTATGGTTTTTTTTTTTTTTCAAGACAGTGTTTCTCTGTATTGCTTTGAAGCCTGTCCTGGAATTTACTTTGTAGACCAGGCTGGCCCACCACTGCTCGGCTATTTGGTTTATTTTAGATGTGTATGCCTGAATCTATATATACCATGTTTGTGCAAGTGCCTGTAAAAGACAGAAGACAGTGTCAGATCCCCTAGAACTGGAGTTACAAGTGGTTGTGGGCTGCCCAATGTGAGTTCTCTGCAAGAGCAGCAAGTGCTCTTAGCCGCTAAGCCAGTTCTCTAGTCCCCCAAAAAACTACTTTTAACATAGATTTATCTCCTTTTTCTAGCCTTGAAAAACATGATCCCCAACAGTCTCAACACTAATATGATTTTGAATCCATGAAATGATACACACAATAATTTCAGTTGTGTGTGGAGGTGGTGGTGGCGTGTGTGTACGAGCATGCAAGCACGCGAGAGTGTGCATTTGGAATGGAGCATCAATCATGCTGTAGCCAGGGTTGGCTTTTGAACCCACTATGTAGCAAAGTTTCTGCAATTCTGCCTCATTCTTCTAAGTACCGCATTACCACCATAAACCCTGGTTTAATATGATAGAGCAAAAGAATTCTGATCAAATTTCTACTAATAGTTGTAGTACTTTTTACAACAGTCAAATGAAGGCAAAGTGGCCTTGTTATTTTGTTTTTGTTTTCATTTTGTTAAACTACATCTCACCAATGAGATATGGTATATACTGTACTTAAACACAGGTACCTCAAGGTCAAAACTCTCTACTGAGGAAAGGAGTGGCATTGGCCCCCTCCTTTCCCCCTCTCCTCCACAGTCCCTGGGAAGAGAAGAGAGTTGGGGTGAGGACTAGCTGTAGTGAGGATTCACCTGTCAACATGTAGCCAGAGCAGCTCTGTGCCCCACCCTGCAGGGCCTTTGGGTGGCAGCCCAGGGGACAGGCCAGAAGACACACTAAACAAAGACTCCTGAAATATGAGACATGTGAGACGGGTGTTGATCTGTGCAGTGACTGAGCAAGCAACTGCAAGCATGAGAGAGGCAACCATGTCACCAGAGTGATGGAACCTTTCGGAGCAGCTTGGCACTTCAAAAGAGTAAATCTCACAAAGGACAAATTGAATAAATGAGAAGTAGATGCTTCTCCCTCCTCCCCTAGATCATCCAATCCAAAGCATCTCACCAGACAGCATGTGGCACCAGCCTGATATTTTTGGGTGCAGTGCACAGCTTGTAGCTATTATTTATCTCTTTTTATCATGTTGGCATTTGAGCCCCTTATCACCATATGGAGGGAAGATCTGGTTTCTTGGGCTGTGCTTTCAACCTGTGACTCAGGAGCCCTGCTGTGCTCTCCTATTCATTCTGAACTATGCTCATGTTCCTGCTGCGAAGCAACGAGGGCGGAAGAGGCGAAGCTCTCAGCCTTGTGGGGCGGGACAGGGGCGGGGGTGAAGGACAACAAGGCAAGGACGGCCTGGGTCATCTCTGGGTAAGCTGAGACATCAGAGACAACCAGGCAAGGACGGCGTGGGTTCATTCCTGGGTAAGCTGAGACATCGGGAACTTACAGCGGTTTGTCTCTTGGCTGGGCTTTCCCGTCTTCTCTGACCCTCACGCCACTGCCAGAGCAGGAGGGTTAAATGGCTTGATCAAGCCCCAGGATCTGGCTGCCTTTTAATTAGAGCACGACCGCTCTTCTCACCTCACACATTCCACTGTCCTTTACAATCTAGCAACATTAATTACCAGGAGCAAAGTGACTCCTCCTTCTAGCTTCTTCCTTAACCCTTGGTATTTGTAAAAAAGTGGTGGTTATTCCTGGGTAAAGTGGTGGCTATTCCTGTCCAACAGAGGGCCAGCTGGAAGCATCAGTTCTCGTAACCTTTATGTAAACGCAGGCCCACTCAGTTTATAACTAAAAGTGGGGTACTCCCTTCCACTGTTGCTGCTGTTTTGTCTGCTTTACTTTGGGTTTTTGAAACCAGGGTTTTCATAGGCCAGGTTGACCTAGAATCTGTTATGTTGCAAAGGTTAACCCCGTGTTCCTGATCTTCCTGTCTTCTCTGTAGGGTGCTGGAATTACATCCATGCCCATTGAGATGATGCAATCAAGCTCATTTCTTGTTGTTTGTTTGTTAGGAAAGAACCTACCAGACAACTTCATGCTCAGCTCATGACAGGCAAGGTCTGTATTTCAAGAAAAAAAAAAAAAATGGCTTGAGAGGTAATTTTGTTTAAGATTTATTTTTATGATTTCATTCATGTGTATATATGCATGTGTCACCATATACACAAGTGCCTTCAAAGGCCAGAAGATGGTGTTGGATCCCTTGGAATTAGAATTACAGGTAGTTGTGATCCAATCAATGTGGGTACTGAAAACCAAACCCAGGTCCTCTGGAAGCTCATTATGTAGCCTAGGTTGACCTTGAACTCATTGAGATTCTCTTGCCTCAGCCTCTCAATCAAATGCATAATGAGTGTGAGCCACCAAATACCCTCAAATAATAAGATTTAAATGAAAGCAAGCAGAGGATGTGAAAGAATAGTTTCCGGATCCTGTCTGAGTAGTCAGCCAGGAAAACAACCATGGGACAAAGCAAATTTGCCTACTGCTTGTTTGCCTGGTGCTGCTCAACAGAAACAAGAACTAAGGCTGGCACACAGGAGGGAACAACTCTGGGAATCTTGTGCTGAGTGAGAGAAGCCAGACACAAGGGAGGGACACCGGAAGGGATCCCGAACAATGGGTCTTTGAGAGCAAAGAGGAATTGATTAGAAAGTGATCCTAGGGAATTTTCCAGGTGACAAAAATATCTGTGTCTAGATTGATGAGGCAGAACAGCGTGCCTTTCTCAAATACACCTGATTGTGCATTTATGACCTGTGTACACACAGCAAACACTAATAAACTTTTATCTATAATGCGCTTATCAGAGTTTGTTTTATCAAGTTATATCTTTTCAAATATAAAAACTGCAAAAAAAAAAAACCTTTCAAAATAGAAAATGATCTACCGTGGTGATGCACACAGCAAGCACTCGATAAAAACACCGTTGATGATGAGTAGTGGCTCAAGAGGTACTTGTTGCAAGAGTTCATTCTTTGTTTATAAGACACCTCCTCTCAGTACAGAAATATAGTCAAGTTCAGCACTGTACACAAGATTAAATTTTCCTAGACCTATAAGAATATTTTTAGTAACCCTCTATACAACCTTTTGTGAAAGTACAATAAATCAAATCAATACCTTTTACGATTTTGCCACGTGACACCATTACTATATCTGAACTCAAAGGTATAAAGTAATATTTTATGAAAGGGAACTCATAATTTTTTATCACACACTGAAAGTTATTATGAAATCCAAAGAAATATTTCTTAGGTTGGAAAAAAATAATGTATAAAGGTGATATGTTCCCTCTGGGTGAGCTCTGCCCATGGGTTCAGTACCTGTGTGTGACAGATCTCATGGGCTTGGTGTGAAGGTCATCAGCGCCTGTGTGTGATGGATCTCATTGACTTGGTGTAAGGGCCATCACCCCTGTGTGTGATGGATTTCATGGGCTTGGTGTGGGGGGCCATCATCTCTGTGTCTGATCCTCTAGAAATGCAGAGCTGTTAGCTACTTTCACAAATCATTTTCTGTCTCATCTGGTGCCACAGGTCAAGTAGCCCAGCTATCTGAGGGTTCAGACAAGAGATCCAAAATTTCAAGGTCACCCTAGGCAACACACACTTGTGCCTGCATCGTGTGTGTGTGTGTGTGTGTGTGTGTGTGTGTGTGCACGCGTGCACACACATGTGTGCACATGTATATAGTAGCTAAGTGTCATATTTATTTGTACAGTGAAATGCATCTCTCCTAAGTTCAGTACAAATTACTGAATAGTTTTCACACATATTAATCATGTTATGTTCTCAGCAAGAGTATGTGAAGACCTCCCTTTTAAAAAATTAATTAGTGTGGGTTTGCCTAAGTGTGTGGACATGTTTGGTGTGTATGTGTGGGTGCACATGCCACAGCATGCATGTAGAGGTCAGAGATAGCTCTGAGGAACCAGTTCTCTCTCTCACTTTTATGTGGGCTCCAGGGGTCCAGCACAGTTCATCAGGCTTGCACAGCAAGTGCTATTTATCCAATTGACCCATCTTGCCTGCCTGATTTTAATATTTTTATCCACTGGGGGTGTATGAAAAAAAATTAAGCAGCCAAGCCAGAAAATGCAAACCAACTGTAATCTCTAGGTTAGGAGGAGACCATTTTGTCTCCATATGGCTTCAGAGTTGGTTCTTATTCTTCTGTTTTTTAAAAACATTCCTTTATCAAAAGGCATCCCGCAAAAATTCCAGTTGTTTTGTTTCCAGAGGGTTCACATACATAGATGAAATAAACAATAACACATTATAGGATAGTTATTACTTGAGAAATACGGCTTTCTTTTTCAGTGTCTAAAAGTTACATTTTTAAAGGGAAAAACACTAAAAATCATGACAAAGTGAGAGTACCTCAAAGCCGGGGCAAGATTTTTATCCCTTGACAGCATACACAAGTGTTCACTCAGGGGGGAAAGCAATAGAGATTTAACCACTCACTGACCACAAATATGGCTCCCAGCCAGCTACATGGGCAAACCCTAGCATCTGGTTAGAAACACATCCTTGGATCACCCAAGTCAGAATCTCTCGGGAGAGCCCCACACAACTCGTGCTACAACACCCTCCAGGTGGCTGAGAGCCACTGCTTATTCAGAAAACATTGACTGGATAGCCCCTGTGTGGCAGGCACTGAGATACAAAGGTAACAATTAACAAGATCCACAGCTTTACTGGGACTGTCTCCTGAAGTAATGGTGTTTGCTACTAAAGCACCCTGAGGGCCACAGTTCTGACCTCCAGCACCCAAGGGTGATAGGTGTGTCCCAGGTATGATGACACATGCCTATCACCCCAGCACTGGGGAGTGGAGATGCAAATCTTAGAGACTCAGTTTAGCTGTAACAGAACTCCAGGTTCAGTGAAACATCCTGCACCAAATAAATAAATAGATATGTAAACAAATAGATAAATAAGTAAAGTATGAACAGTAACAGAGGGAAACACACAAAATCAAACTCTGGCCTCCACACAATCACACACAGGTTATTGTATCCACCATGCCTACGCATAGAACACTTGCTAACAGAATGGTCTTTTTACTGGAGTGTGCATGATCACCTACTGGGAATATCTCCCAGAATCTCCAGTGAATGCCCGAAACAGGGGACAGTGCTAAGCCCTGTGTGTACCAGGTTTTTTCCCATACACACATTCCTATGATGTTTGATTTATAAACTAGACACAGTAAAAGATTTAGCTAACAGTTTCTCTATTAACCTTTTTACTTTTCAGCTCTTATCTTTCCTGGAATCCATGTAAGTATCCCATACTTGCAGAAAATGGCTTGGTGACAGTATTTGTTTCACAGCATCCTTTGTCCAACCCTCAGGGTAGCTCAGTGCTCACTGGCACCGAACACAGCTGCCAGTTCGGACACATTTCCAGGTCACATTTTCCATCCAGAAGTCCTATGTCTTTTCCCTCTTATCTAAACATTAGCATGAACTGGGGGCTGTAGCTCTTCAGCTTGAGGTAAGAAAGCAAAACCAGTACAGATTTGTTGGTCTTCCTTCACACTTTCACCAAAGATTCATTTTTACCAGAGATCCTAGCAAACTCAGCACATGTTTTTTCCTATCCTTAAATTAAGAATACTCATCTTTTAACTTAAACGAAGCACATTACATCTTCTCTTTGGTACAGCTGAGCTGATGGCATCACTGCTGTGTAAATGAGCAGCACAAGCACAGTGATCAGGGGACTGGTGATATAATGAGGCAGGGCTACAAAGTGACTGCTAGGCAATGGCATGTGTAATGTGGTGACAGCAGACAGAGGGAGAGTGTGTGTCTCTGGTGAATGGGGCAGAATAGGGCAAATTTTCATCTACTACTCAGAATTGTAGATATTAAATTTTTTTGAGTTATTTTTAGATTAGTTGGTTGATTTTGACACAGGATCTCATGTAGCCCAGACTAGACTCAAACTCGTTAGATAGCCAATGATGTCCTTGAACTTCTCTCTCCTCCCAAGTGCTGGGATTACAGGCATGCATTTCTATGTTCAGTTTATGCTATCAGTGTTAGGGATTGCAAACACTCTACCAACTGAGCCATATCTCAGCCCCATATAATGATTTCAGACTACAGGTGACCACAGATACCTGAAACCACAATGAATAAAAGGAGTGTAGTCCCTTAATTCTGTTACGCCCCATACACCATCACCCACCACTTGAAATCTCCTTAACTATGCTATAAAAGTTTAAATACTCTTTTTCTTTCCTCACAAAAAAATTCTTTGTAAACTTTTCTAAGATGTTAATATTTCTTTATCTTCCATCCTTGACTAGAACCATATTTTGAAAAAGACTTTAATTTGTTGTCCTTAAACCCAACTTTAAACCCCAAGTGTAGAGGTAACTGACTTTTGTTTATTCACTACCAGCCCAGGAAGAGTGGGATCCAAAACATTATCCTGGCACTGGCTTAACCCTCAAAGTTGGTTTGAAACATTGTGTCACAATCCCCAGTGGATGAATGTGTGATTAAACTCAGAAGAGATAAACAGCTGATTGTCTAAAACTTGATACAGTCTACACACAATTCCAAGAGCACCAACCACATGACATCACACCAAGTGTAGACACGCTGCTGTGAACTAGCAAAGCATTTACACACACCCTTAAGTCATGTCACAGGGTTAACTACTTCTGTAAACATTGGCAAGTGATGAGGAAATTGTTCACAAGTGTCAAGTTTACCTGTGTCTTTGCTGAACAGCAGTGCGAGACAAAAGGAGTAATAACTGAAAATAACTGAAACAGAAAAACTGGGTAAATACTATTATTGCAGAAAAATGCACCTAAATAAAGTAAATGAAAATGTGCTCGTGTATGTGTTAAGTGGGCAGAGTGGGATGGCAGGCGATTTATCACAGTACTCAAAAGGGATTACAGTTTCAAATTCATACGTAGTTTATTTCTGAAATTTTCCATTTAACCACTTTTATTGCATTTGACATCAAGTAACTGAAATTATAGAAAACAAAATGTATGTAAAAGCAGATGACTCCCAGCTGCAGCCGACCAGCAGGGAGGCTAGCATGGATTGTCCTGTCAAACATCCCTTCCTCTTCTTTGTCGTTTCTTAGAGGCTGCCATGGTCTGAACGAGGCACATTCTCCATAGGTTCACATGTTTAAACACTTGGTCCCCATCAGCGCAGCTGCGTTGCAAGGTTATGGAACCTTTAGGAGGCGGAGCCTTGCTGGAGGAAATACATCACTGTGGGCGGGCTTTAACAGTTAGAGCCTCACTGCACTCCCGAATCTGTCTCTGCTTCCTGTGTGAGGTTGAAATGTGATCTCTCAGCTTTCTCCTCCAACCACCACTGCTGCAACTCCCTGCCATGGGGACTGTGAGCCCATGTAGACACTTTCATCTTTAAGTTCCCTCTGATCACGGTGTTTTATCACAGTAACGGGAACGTGACAGAGGCCATGGGCTATGTGCGTTCACTTTACCCCACATTGCTACTACAGCATACTGCTTCCTCATAAGCCAAAGCCTCAGCGCCAGCTAATCATGGACTGGAGCCTGTCAAAGTCTTTTCTCTTTGTAACTTGACTATACCCGGCCCTTCGTTGTGGTGATAAAAAGCTGATTGAAACACTGGCTTTCTTTTGTTAAGGGTTAAGTAGAGGTCCCCCAATTCTGGCTGTCCTTGATTGTGGGTGTATCCAATTTCATCACATGATCCATATAAGGAGGAGAGTCTTGGTTAGATGCAAGGAGATGTGACAACAGCGAGAAAGCCAGAGTCTAGGAGACCTTTGCGGAGACTGCACACGTGGCTTTAAAGGTTAGAAGACAGAGAAAACAACCACAGGCAGGATACAGTAAGTCAGGGATGCTGGGTTTCCTGGAGAGCCCCAGCTCTGCTCACTTAAGTATCTTAGCCATAGTTAAGACAGCTGTACATCAGTAGCACGGAAAGCTGTGATGTTCTAGCCACCCTCATACTTCTTGGCCCTGAGACCTGGAGAACACTGTTTTCAAACTCCCCAGGCAATCCCTATATGCATCCAAAACGGCGACCCATTGTCTTAGAGGTCAAAGTGGCAGAGAAGAAGGGAGGGCTATGGTACTGGCTTTGACATCTCTCTCCCGCAAGTGCTTTCATGTGACAGTAAGGGAGATGCAACCTATTGAAGGTAATTATACAACTCTAGGTGCCACATGCATAAAATTCAGAGCACTTTTGTGTTAAATTACGAGACAGTCTCCAATCTTCCCTTTATCAGATAACTCAAAAGACCATGGTCTCTCATACCAAGTTGGAGTCTAGAATTTTTCCTCTCAGATAGCCGCAGTTACTTCTGGTTTTCAGGCAGTTGACATCATATGCTTCACATTCAAATATCTCCCTCTTCCTCATAAATACACACTGTGTACTTACAGGCATGAATATTCATAGCTTCCAAATAATTTTAAATACCTGCTTGTCAGTCACCTGGTTCAGGTTGTATTGTTTTAAATTCATGGTTTTCTGTGGCTGTCTATATGACCTGGAATTTGGAATCCCTGACAACATGCTACTGTTGCTCCTTTTGAAGAATGACTATACATCACTAACACATGGCTTTCCTCCTGCTATTTAATGAGAGAAGCCATGAAAACATTGCCATCTAATAGGATTTTTTTTTTTTTTTTTTTTTTTGCTGTTGTATGCCCCCAATAGAGACAGTAATCTGTTTAGAAAACTCTGCTTCATGGTCTGATAAGATTACACGTTTTTATCCTTAGTTTGATTGATCAATACACAAAGCCAGACTTCAGATTTCAGCTTCTACCAACAAGTAGTGTAAATCCCTTAAGAAACTGTGTTTGTAACATACTGGAAGAACTAGCTGTAAGAGTCTCATTTGTCACCCACAGGCTGCCCACTCTACAATTCCTTAAACATTTACTTTCTTTCTGTCTTTACTTCCTGGTGGGAACCACACTTTGAAGCCTTTTTTTGTTTTATTCGAGTGATTATGAAGAGCAAGACCTGAAGGACAGAAGGACAGACCCTACTTCAAGTCACACCAACATACTTCAGCCCATTTTGTTTAAAGCTCCTGTGCCTTGTGTAATCCTGTGTTATTTCCGGAGTTGTCTCTCCCTCAGAACATGTCAGAATTCAGTTTGGGTAATACCTATTAACTAAAAGTAGCCTATTGGGTAAGTTAGTCAGAGGTGAACTATAAGCTTTTGTTCATTAATGTTAAGCTGTGAAAATGGGACAGTTAATATCAAATGAGTTACACGCTCATACGAATTTAACTTTACATATAGGAGGGGGAATAATCTCTGTATTTAGTCCAACTGGTCTATACACATAAAAATGTAAGGCATCATGAAGTTTCTCACTGAATTCTGAGATGAGCTGATTTTAGAAGTGGGTGTGTCTTTGTTGGTTTTAACCTTACAATATGTGATAGCCAAAAAGTTTCTGTATTTCAGGGGAAATAAAAGTTGGTAACACCCCCCGTCTTGTTCTGTCCAAGTTACAATATCCATAGAAAAATATAACAGACTGGATAGCTTCTGGAAAAGAAGCAGTCATTCCCTCAATTCAGGAGGTTGGGAAGGTCCCAGTCAAGATGCTGGAAGATGTGCATTCTAGTGAGGACAGTTTCCTGGTACCCAGGATGCAGACCTTCTCACCACATCCTCATTTGGAGAAAGCTCTAGGCTTTCCTTTCCAAAGAGCACTAACCCTACCCCTAAGAGCTGCACTCTTCCTTATAACCCAGTCACCTCTCAAAGGCCCCTCCCCATTATTGATTAGCACTTAACACATAATTTTGGAGGAAAGGAACTGCCAAAGTTCAGACCACAACATACCCTCATGTTTTTATAGACATGTAGGAATCCCTACATAAATAGCACCACACTTTAACTGCATTATTGTTGTTAGTTTTCAACAGAAATACATTGCGATTTCCATGGAAGACTGACAATACCCATCACCAACACGAGACTAACAAAACCCCCAATACTAGGTATGAGAAGCCCTCTTTTAAGTTGTTTGTTAGCGACCAGTGAAACATTACAGGCTATTGCTATTGTCCTAGCTTGCCTCTCAGAGGTTAAAGGTAAGTCCCTATTGCTGAAGACACTGTGTACTTCCAACACAGGATCCATAGGATCTGAGGCAGCTCTGACATGAAAGCCTTCTCCCTGAAGATTACCTTTTTCCATATCAGAAGTCACCATGCATGCTTCCAAAAGGAAGCAATCATTACTTCTACACAGCTATGTTGCCTATCAACAAAAATAAATAAAATGACCAACGTGACTAAGGGCTTAGGGTACAATAGTGGCATACACACTCTGGTGATAACCAACAGCTCCCTAATTAAGGTCCATTCGATAAGAGGGAAACCATGCTAGTACTAGAAACTCAACCAATTAGCCCAATCTAGTGAAGTCATCCTGGAGGAGAACCTACAACCACAACTTTACTAAGCCCACATAATTCCTAGTTACATTGTAAATATTTATCCTTAAACCTACACATAAGAATAGGTCTCACTCCTCATCAAAGAAACATCTTGCAATCCTCAACCAATGGATTAAAATGCAGAGAACAAAAGACTGTGGTACCCAGCTCCAAGAGATACATCTACAACATAATCACTGTTCCTGAGGCTCAAGTATCACTGTGGGAAAGAGGGCAGAATGACTAAGATCCAAAGGAACAGGAAATTTGCTGTGAGATTTTTGTCTTAGAAAGGTCAGATCGCCAAGTCTCATCAACATGGCTGCTTAACAAGACTCCAACAAAGATTACACCAATAGACATGCTAATGTAAAAAAGGCTCATGGGACCTCAACATTAGAACTCTAGGTAAGAACTATAGGCAACTAAGGAATGCTGAGAGCAGGAAAAATGGTCTTCCCCAGTTATGCAAAACCAGGTGATCAGCCCCCAAGTCATATTCATACAAGTAACATTTAAAGACGAGGAAATTGTATTTATATATTTAAGTGTGTGTGTGTGTGTGTGTGTGTGTGTGTGTGTGAAAACAGAAATAAAGGCTATGAATTTGAGAGAAAACAAGGTGTGGCGGGGTGTCTGGGAAGGGTTGGAGGGATTAAAGGTGAGGGGAAAATGGTGTAATAATATTTTAACTTCAAAACAGCTTTTTCTTTCTTCCTTCCTTCCTTCCTTCCTTCCTTCCTTCCTTTCTTTCTTTCGTTCGTTCGTTTTGTTTGTTTGTTTTGTTGTTGTTGTTTTGAGACAGGGTGTCATTGTGTAGCTCTGGCTGTCCTGAAACTATCACTATGTAGACCAGAGTGGCCTTGAGCTCATGGAGACTTGTTTCTGCCCCTCTAAGTGCTGGAATTAAAGTTATGCACCACCACACCTATCTTCACAACATTTTTCTCTAAAGTTGCATGGAAACATGACTCTTGTAGGTCACTTCAATGTTTGGAAACATTCTAATATGCTAATCTGTTAATCCCTCCCCCCTCAAGTTTTTGGGTTTCTTCTTTCTTTCTTTCTTTCTTTCTTTCTTTCTTTCTTTCTTTCTTTCTTCCTTCCTTCCTTCCTTCCTTCCTTTCTTTTTTCTCTCTTTTCTTTTCTTTTTTTTTTTTTTTCTTCCCAAGACAAGGTTTCTCTGTAGCTTTGCAGCCTGCCCTGGAACTTGCCCTGTAGACCAGGCTGATCTCAAACTCAGAAGCAATGTGCCTGCCTCCGCTGGGATTAAAGCCATGCACCACCAGCAGCCCAGCTGCTAATCCTTTCTTGATAGGCATTTGTTTTGTTTCAATGACTTTTAAGACAGTTTACAACTCTAAAACACTTCCCACATTCCTTGAACATTCTGCCACCCATGTGTAACCACCCCTCACTCCAGCTCAGTGCCAGACACCAGCCAATCAGCTTTCTGCCTCCACAGCCCTGGCTGTAGTGGATTTCATACAATTGGGCTCTCACACTGTATGTCTTTGGAATCTGACTCTTTTCCTAGGTGTATTTTCAAAGTGTGTGCTTTGTCCCTTTTTATTGCCAAACACTGGGGTGATGAACATTGTGTTTGGGTTTGATTTGGCTGGTAACATGATCTCACTGCATAACCCAGGCTGGTCTGGAACTCCCCATTCTCCTGCCTTGGCCTCCTGAGTGCTGGGATTGCAGACGTGTGCAAACACACCCAGCACTTGCGGGGCTGGAGCTAGTGAGCAAGGGTCCTGAGGCCATGCTTCTGCTCCTTCCCGATTAGGGCTCAGGGATGATTCTACATCCTTGAGGTCAAAGGTCTTCAGTTCTTCTGTGACTAGTTTCTGATCCAGTCATATCCACTGGAGCTTTGTGTCAGGAGCCCCACCCAAGCTTCCTCTCTAAGCACAATTATTAACCCTGCTTTCCACCCTCGTCCTTGTCTTTGAGCACCTACCATGTCATGTGATTGTGCCGTCATCATTACACATGCCATGTAATGATGTCATTGTGACACTCATAAGGAAAGAGCGTTCTGCATTAAATCACAGCACTGGGCCTTCACTGAGGCTTTTTTCTGCTCTGCCTCCATTTGATAGGTTTCAAAAACAGACACCGTTTTTTAAACTCTTAGATACCCAAATGTCTTCTCTGTGTATTTCTTTATGCAAAAAAAAAAAAAAAAAGAAAGAAAGAAAAAAGTCACCCAGATAGCTGTTTGAGTCGGTTTATCTTATAATACTTTCCTGATATCACCAGCTAACAACCTATACACATCATACCATTTATTTTCCTAGTCTTTTCCTGGATCCCAGGGCTCTATAAGTGCCTGGTCTGCCTTTAGACAGCTCTGGTGACAGCATTGGACAGGTTTTCCTGCTGCTCTGTCTTTCCATCCAGCTATTGTTTTCCTCACTTCGCAGTGTCAGTCTGCACATTGCATATCATATCCTATGAACAGTTAGTACCTCCTTTCAAATGTCACTGTCTCCAGTGGCTAAGATTATGCCAGTAATGAAAGAAAAAAAAAAAAAAAAAAACAAGAAATCAAAAACAAAAAACCCAGATCTCAGTAGCTGAACAGACTGGAGTATTACTTGTCGCTCTTATAACAAGTGGAGGCAGGAGCCATCAGGGCCATTCCGATGCACAATCCTTCAGCAACAACCTGAATCATGCTGGCTGTCTTCCACAAATGTCTTCCAGGCTCAGCCTGAACTAACAGCAGAGAAGAGGAAAGAGTGGAAAATCTTGGGGGAGGTGGGTATGAGCCAGTCCTGGAAACATCTCATGCTACTTCGTTACTCTTCACACATGTCTGTGTGTGGGGGGTGGAAATCACTCCTGAACACAGAGAGATTGGTAAAGGAAGCTGAGAGATGTAGCTCGTCAGTATTCCCAGAAGGAAAATCAAAGAGACTGGAAGACAACCAGTGTCTACATTGAACTTTGTTCTAAAATGATTTAAAAATCAAAGGCAAACAGATAAAATGCTAAAGATAAAATCCATTTATTGATGTTATAGAATATTGAGCAGTAGATAAATGATACTCTGAAATTTTTGTCCAAATAAACAAGTATTGTTTTAAGAAGAATTAGGATATAAGTTTGTGTGTATATATATAAATATAAAATTTTAAAAGAATAAAATTCTGGAAGGAAATATACATAATGATAATATGTATAGTCTGTATGACAGAAGTATGGATTTGTGCAATTTTTTGCCTTATGATTCTTATTATCCAAACTGCTTACAATCCACCACAACAATTATAGATAAAATGAATATTCTTTTAAAGAACAATAAATGTATAGCTGTATCTATAGCTTCTATATAGAAGCTACTTCTAATTTAGCTAACTCATGTCAATATCTGTAATAATAAACTCAGGAAATAGAAACATCAAGTAATGTACAATTCTACTTCATAAAATAGGAATGACTAATATCATTTAATTATACATTCCAGAAAAGTGCCCTGAGATGGAAAAGATTAGTACAACTTCTTCAAAGATGCCAGTACTAGAGAAATGCAATTTTTACTTAATTTTCCTACCAATGCTTTCTGTATGTATTTTATTGTTTTAATTTCATTTACAAAAAAAAAAAAACCTTGTAATTTCTAATTATCTCCCTCACAATTCACCCCCTTCCAACTGTCTGTGCAATATGTAACCAACAAAAATACATTTCACCTAGCATCTGGCTCCTAAGAGCACTTTCATATGTATGTCCATTTACTTATGTGAGAGCAGACAGTAGAAAGACACAGAAATCGCCAGGCTTATTATCCCACCGTTGCCATGTTTTCAGAAGCTTCTATGAATTTTACCTGGTCAATCTCAGGTCCCTCATAGTCAATCAAGTATTCCCAAAGATCAGATGTTCACCTAACAGGAAGCTGATAATCTCACCTATGCATCAGTACTGCAAACCCATGTGTTGTGTTTACCTGAAGGGGTGTAGACTTCTGCTACCCTAGAGGATCACTTTTTTGTTTTCTATATTAGAATGAGCAGTGCCCATCTTTCCCAGCCACTGTGAAGACAGGACTGCTGGTCTGCAGTTTTGGTCAAGTAACCCCTGAAATTCCCTGAGATTATATCTGTGTTCTCATCAAAATGTGTTTCATGGGAACTAGTTGGCATTCATGGTGGACACTGGGAAGAAAAAGCAAGGCGCTGTGCACAGCTCGGTAGAATGACGAAGCTTATTAGAGAAAGCAGTATGTGCTTAGTGTCAGCTCCCTGTACCGCAGCTGATTCACGATCTGTCTCCTCACTCCTATTCCACTGTTTATGAGATTATTTCCTATTATGAGTTATTTATGATTTTTTCCATTTCTAAAAGAGAAAGGGAAAACTTTAAATTCCAAATAGTTTATTAAACACCTATATGCTTATTTCCACTTATGAGCATATTTTTATTTGTCTTCTGACCATGGTTAATGTACAGTGGGTCCCCCATGAATGGTAAAAAGTTGTGTGGAGCTACTAACATAGTTCTGGGATCTAATCTTTGCCAGGGATTATGAAGAAACTTATAATTATGTTTTACTTTGGATTTACCCATCTTTACTTATCTCACATTGAAATATAATCAAAATCAGCCTGTTTCCATTCGGTTGCAAATCCCCTTCTTAAAGTTCCTATTCAAAGTCTCCCCAATTTTCATTTTCTCTGTCTTTTCTTATTATATTAAATCCTGATATCCGGAAATGGAACTATATAGCAGCATTACCCCGTTCTTTTAAAAATAAGATCATATCTACTCTTCCTGCATTTTCCACATTATAACCATAGTTTTTTTTTAATCCTTGACAGGTTGCAATTAGATTCCTAGCTTGCCATTGTATTATAGCAAATACTGTTATTATGGTAGAAATAATTCACTTTGTTTAGTGTACTACTCAGATAGTCTGCAAGATGCCTCTGATACCAAATGTCATTCCCATTCTTTAATTATAATTTTTAATCTTTTCTGGTTTGCCATTCTCTCAGTAGATTAATTACTTTTATTCTAAAATTCAGAAATGGTCTGAGTTTAATAATATTTGTTAATATGAATTATTATATCCCAATGCATTTCTCTTGTAGAAGAGGAGAAGTAATTTTGTTCTTTCCAGACTCTTTGACCTGTTACATTATGGCACACACTGTCAAAGAACAACACAGATTTATTTAGTAATCAATTTTTAGATGCTCTTTTTAATTATGTATGTGTATGTTTGAGTAATCATATGCCACATATGTGCAGATGCCTGATGAGGCCAGAAGGGGATGTTGGAGTTCCATGAATGGAGTTACAGATAGTTGTGTGTCACCATGGGTCCTGGGAACTAAACTCTGGTCCTCAAAAAGAGCATGATGCGTGCTGTTAACTGCTGAGCCACCCCTGTAGCCCCCCAGCTGAATGCATTTCTGAAAGTAGGTATAACTGATACTTCAATAATTGTCAGTCTAAAAGATATACATTCAAAGGCTACGGTCACACACTGAAAGATGTGCGTGACTCTAAAGATCTTTCCTTTGTCTAGAGTTGTCTGCATACATGGGATAAGATGAAAGCAAACAAGACGTAAGGCATGTCTGTGAAAACACACCCATAATGAAGTAAGAATGAGGCTTGTCCATGCCAGTGAGGATCATGCTGACCGTTACATCCCTAGGACATCTCATGATGCACTGATGCATAGCATTCTTTCAGTGAGTAAATGGGCATGTGTCCTGGATTGTGCTCTGGTTTTGTTCCTCTTGCTGAATACATGGATAGGGCTTTAGCTAAGGTTCAGTTCAATTGAGCGAGTCAGTCAGAGAAAGCATTTTTGGGAAATGAAAGATGGAAAATGAGCTCCACAAACTGGGTGGCACTAACTCAGGTTCTGGCGCTCCCTGCTTTGTGATGTAAGAGAAATTACTTCCATCTCGCATCACTGATTGATTGAGTAGGTTTATGGGGACTTTCCTTCCCAGTTAGCTGTTTTAAATAATCCTATTTACAAAGTGTGGGTAAC
The DNA here is from genome assembly GCA_030556225.1 of Cricetiscus sungorus. Taxonomy (NCBI): domain Eukaryota; kingdom Metazoa; phylum Chordata; class Mammalia; order Rodentia; family Cricetidae; genus Cricetiscus; species Cricetiscus sungorus. The sequence goes on from JANBXA010000328.1 coordinate 54,028,146, forward strand.
CTAATGTGATCCAAGCACTCAATGTCATCAAGTGTTAGCAGTACTAAACATTGCAGTCTATGTGCCAGTCATTCACTGCTACCTAACCAGAGATAAAAACAGAACCTACAGCCCCAGCAGAAGCAACAAATTCTGCACAACTGATCTCAGCAGGGTGATTCTAAGCAGCCGCTTGGTTCTGGTCTGTTCCATATTTCTCTAAGAGTCACACAGAGTATGCTTCTATCATGATCTTAGCAGAGATGTCCAAGGAGAAGTTTCACTAAACAAGCACAGCCCATCAGTGTCATGAACATGTCACACTGGCTGAAGAATGTCCTGTAGCCAAAGTCAAGGATGCCCAATGGTACTCAACATGGCGCTTCTGAGCAATAATCCAGTCACACACCCTTAGCAACTAGAGATGGGTCAGAACCTTAGGGTTGGTTTTCTTCCTTCTCAATTCTCGCTACCAGATATAACGGTATAATGTAAGTGAGTCACAGATGGTGCTGTGGTTTGGATCTCCAGATGTCTCCCAGAGGGTTATGTGTGAATGCATATTCTCTAGCTGGGGGAACTAACAGGAAATGACAGAAACGTCAAGAGGCAGAGTCTGTTTGGAGCAAGTAGGTCATTGAGGCTGTGTCTTTGAAGCATACTGGAGCCCCAACCACTTCCTGTCTTTCTGTTTCCTGACAACCATAAGGTAAAGTGTTCCTGTGTCTTAGGCTTTCAACAGCATGGGGTTTGCTTCACCTCAAGGGGAGAGGCAGTAGGCCCAGCCGAGCTTGGCCTGAAACCACAGGCCCAAAGAAACCTGTCCTCCTTTATATTTTCTCTCACCGATTTTATCACAGTGACAGGAATCCTAGTAACACAGTGGAATTATGCCACGTATCCGGCAGGAAAGGCACAGAAAGCTGTCATAGATGTTGTTCTGTAAGCCTGATGATGTCAGACTTCCACCCATTTGAGGTTCACTGATGGCTCCCTGAGTCTGAACCTTTGAGATACTTAAGCCCTGTGCCAGCAAAGGCAGCTATGCCTGGACAAACATACAACAAATCCACCCTTACAATTATCAAATTTATCAATGGATTCTCGAAAGCATATCTAATATACATAAGCAGACTTCCATGAATTCACCCATTGGCAAGGTTGCTGGTTTTTTACAAAAAAGTTCAAGAAGAAACCGTCTCAGCAGGAAGCATCTGTCCTGGGAGCTGAGCCTTATCTCTCCATCAGGCAACCGCTCCCACCAGGCATTCCCAGGTGATCAAAAGCAACTGACTGGTGGGACCCCTGTAGACTGGCCCTCGGTATTCATTCTAACTGCAATACAAGTGGATGTCCCAGAGGATTCCTACCATGTCATTTCTACTCCTGCCATTGCAGTGCAAGTTTTTGTTAGATTGTCACTACAGTTCTAAAAATAAAATAAGCAATCTTCAATAGGCGCTTGTTGTTTAACCTAAGCATTACCAAAACTTCTGTGAACCTCTTTATTTTTTTTTTTTTTAACCAAGGCTTTATGTTGGAGCTAATGATTAATTGCAATCACTGTTTAAAAGTTTGGTAAAAATCGCAACAGTCAGATTTTACTCAGCTTTCACTTCAGAACAAAGCATCAGAAAATAGCATTATTTTTAATGCTTTATTGTTAACTCTTTGATCAAAGAAAATAAGACAAAGAAAGTAATAAATCTATGTCAGAGGTTCTCCTTCAGGCTGTGGGGTTGCTCCACCTCAACCATGTGGACAGAACTCCTGTCAAACAGTCCAGAGTGTTCTACCAGCCAAACCAAACCTCAGACTCTCGGGACTCATGGGACTCTTGGGACTCTTCAGATTAGCCCTTTATTTTAAGACGGGAAAGGAAGATGGAAGCAGCTCTTAGGCTTTTAATAAGTTGTCAGGTCAAAAAGGGAGATAAAGTATTTCATTTTTGGTGGGAACCTAAGACCCATCAGTCCCCAAGGGAGAAACTCTGCACCGTGTGAAGCCACACAGGGCACATCCAAGAGCAGCATGAATTGAAACGCTGCCTTGAGTGGGCTAGGGCCCACTTCATGGTCACTGCTGACTTGACAGTGTGGAGGACAGAGTTGTGGGACCTCTGCAGAGCCTCAGTGATGACACTGCCATTTATGGTCATAAGAAAACAACTCAGGCCAGGTGTGGTGATGCACACCTTTAACCCCAGGGCTGGAAAGGCAGAGGCAGACAGATCTCTGTGAGTTTGAGGCTACATAGTAAGTGCTAGATCAGCCAGAGCTACACAATGAGACCCTGTCAAAAAACATTTAAAACAAAACACAAAAACTCAGACAAACTAGGCTTGTTTTCTGTTTGTCCTGTTTTCTTTCTCCTATTCCTCCTTCTTTCTTCTCATGAAAGTGCATTTTTCTGGCCAGGAACCCTTCTGTTGTGCTCCTGGGACTCTGGTAACCCCATGAGTCTATTTCTAGTGGTTACTAGCTGTGTTTTTACATAATAAGCTTTCAGTTTTTATAGAAACTTCTACAGAAAAACGATTCCAGTGAAAAGTTTTCCTATGCTTTCTGCTTCTACCCAGTCTTTAATTTTTTCACTGGACAGAGGGAAAAACTAGACTTAGCTGTTTTAAGTTTGGCAGCCAGGATTTCACATTTTTTCCTCAACTCGACCTATTTGCCTCATTTATGAAAACCACTTTCTCTTCTATATGCAAATTTTAATCATAGAACATAAAATGTTTTGGAGGGTTTTGCTCATATATTTATCATACTGCTATTGGTCTCTCTCCTATAATTTTTCCATTTGTTGCAATAAAATATGGATGCATGTGATTCTAAGATATGCAAAACGAGCTTCATGGTTAAATTATTAAACCCTTCCTTTTATAGTTTATAAATCCGTGAAATATTATCGAAACTTCTTAAATCACACAAAATTAAGAAAACCATTATTATTCTGGCAGTAACTATTACGTAAACTATCAAGCATGCCATTTGTTTGTAAATATTATCATTAAAAACAGCATTAACATAAGCAAATCCCAAATAATTATAATTCAGTCCTCGGTTATTATTACATGTATTTATTTATTTGTTTAGTGTGTGTGTGTGTGTGCACATACATGCACACTTATGTCACAGTGCCCATGTGGTCAAAGGACTACTTGTAGAGGGAGATTTTATCTTTCTACCATGTAGGGTCCAGGGTTAGACTCAGGTCATCAGGCCTAGCAAAAAATTGCCTTTACCCAGTAAGCCATCTCATCAGCTCCTGGTCCTCAATATCTTATCATTCTAAAGTTCCCCAAAGTTATCTCCCCTCATCCAGGTACGTGTGTGTGTGTGTGTGTGTGTGTGTGTGTGTGTGTGTGTGTGTGTAGCCATCTATCACCAAGCCTATTGTGTATACAGCCCTGCAGTTCCCTGGAGTACATGCATTTTTAACTGCAAGCATGTCTCTCAAAAGAGCTGATCCTTCCATTTACTTCCACATACAACAGGTTTCAGGTGGATCACAGACTTCAGACTGTGATGAAAAGATCACACAGCCCATGGCCTTATGGAAGTCCATATATCTGTCTCTTTTCTTGGACACCTATGGTGTATTGCCAATCTTGCAAAAATTTCAGTTCAAAAACTCAGAATTCTATTGCAAATGTTCTGAGGCCAATGTGTTCTTTCCACAGACACTCAAAACTTAGGGTAAACATAGTGGGGTTGGTGATAGGTGAGTCTACAGTTGATGGGGGATGTCCTTCGGGTTGATGAATGAAACACTGTTTGGCCAATAGACGCAGGAAGATAGGTGGGGCTAGGAGACGAGGAGAATGCTGGGGAGAGAGGCAGAGAGGTGCCTCGAGGAGACGTCATGCTGCTGAAGAAGTAACATGCCGAATTACGGTTAAGCCACAGCCTCACCGCAATACATAGATTAATAGAAACGGGTTAATAATTGAGACAGAACTAGCCAGTAAGAAGTCCTAGCCATTCGGCCAACAGTTTAATAATTAATATAGCATCCATGTATTTATTTGGGGCTAAACAGCTGCAGGACCAGGCTGGTAAGAAAAACTCTAGCAAAAGTTTACCTCAGCTTGCCTACAATCTGCTGGATTTTAGGCCAAATTTGGCAAATGTTCACATGTGTATCAGGAAACAGACTCAACTTCGGTCAATCTCATTTGGTAAATGCTCTGCCCTCAGAATAACAAAGTACTCTTGCATGGCTGGTGTGCTCCAGGGCAGTGGTCACCACTTTAAATGTTGGGAACAGGTGCCATTGTGAACAGCAAAGGTGTTCTGTGAACTGTGGGCTCTACAGGACTTCTCAGCGCAGGGTTTCCTCCAAGGAGGGGACGTGGTTGACCTTGTTGGATTCCCAGAAGTTGTTTCTGTGCAAAGCTGGTGGGACTTGACACGCGCTCATTAATGAAAAGTTATTTTTGCATCTCTCATACTAATTAACAAATCTTCATGAGCAGATTTCACAGAAAATTTTGAAGTGCTCAGTAATCGTGCCTGGAGTGCACATTTCTGATCATGACACTTCAAACAGCAAGTGCTGCCAGGACGCAAATGAAAAATTAATTTTGTTCATAAATCATACTGTTTATCCTGAAGCATTTTAAGGTAAAATTTTTATAAAGATGATATAATAATCTAAAACCCAGCTCAGACAAAGCTGTGGACTTTTATTCGTTTTCATGACTCCTAATCGAATAACCATGATAGCACTATTGGAAATCTCAGGGCTGAGTAATGTGATGCAAAAAGGCAAGGCCACAGCTCTGCATCCTCTGAGCTGTAGCTTGAACTTGGTATCCAAAACTAAATGACAAAAGCAGCATCCCTTCTGATGTCCCCTCTCCAGGTACTGCCCACCACAATGTCATCCACTTCTATGCTGCTGGGGGTTTGGGATACATCCTTGCTAGGTCTGCCTCAACAAGTGCATTCACTAGCTCACTACAATGACTTAAACAGTGGCCTCCAAGCATACCCACAAGTACTATAATCAGCCTGTTAATGCAACAGTGTGTGGGAAAAGGGCTTTGCAAATATAATTGAGGATATTCAGCTGAGATTGTCCTTGATGACTGAACAATGCATAGATCTAGTGACAAATATCTTCATTAATCATGTTTTTTTTTTTAAAAGCAGACAATGATTTGACACCACCAATAGGGAAAAAAAAAAAAAAAAAAGAGGAGCCATGTCAAGGCAGGAACAAGATAGACATTACCTAGCTACAAAATTAGTGTCTGGAAACTGCAAGAGGCAAGAGGTGTCTTACCTCGGTCCTCTGGAAGGAGCATGACCTGACAAACACTTTCATTTCAAATTTTAGTATCTGGGGTCATGAAAGAACAAATTTCTATTGCTTTAAGCGACCAAGGTTGTAGTCACTGGTTCTCCTGGCCCTTCAAAAGTAAAACTGTATTCCAAGTCCTTCTCAAAACCAGCTTAACATCTATCTCTCCTGTGCTATTGACATAATTCAGAGCACTACCAATTCCAGAAATATTTTGGCTAAGAAAAATAGAAGCTTGTGGGTGGAGGTAAAGGGTACCTTCCGAGCTAAGTTTTGCTGATACTGAGTCACTCACATCCTAGGCTTTGTATCCATTTTCTGCTCAAGCTGAGCTCTTCTGAGCAGGAACCTGCAGAATTCCATCTTCCCCCAACAGCTAATGTCGCAGCAGCACACCAGGAAGTCAGCTCTGGAACAGAAGCATGGTGTTACCTTTGTTACCCGAGTTTGAGAAACTGCAGATAGTGATGGTCTAGCATTGAAGAAAAGAATTGCTTTTATTTTGCCATCGCGTACTTCTGATACCACAGCTGTGGGCCGAGAAACAGAGGTCCTGGTAAATCTAAATACGTTCCCCTTCTCTCTTTTCTAAAACTAACCAGATTAACCCTAAGCTGACTAATGGGGAGGGAACCTCAGCAAAGCTTTGAGTCAGGGGCAGTGGTGATTTCAGCTGTAAGCATAGCATTTGAAAGACAACTTCTGGATGAGTTCAAATTTAAGCACTGAAAAAATAAAAATAAAATAAAAACCTTTCTCTCTCCACTAAGGTGGGTGCCTATGAGTAGATACTACAGCAGCTCTGCCACTCTTAAACCTAGGGATCCAGGCTCCTGGGTCTAATGAGATTATTGATTCCCAGGAACCAGTTGGTTTCAGGCAAACCCCCTCCTCCTCGAGCTGGAAATTTATCCTACAATGAATACAGCACTATGTTTTCCTACTGACTTAATGCAGTTTCAATAGTCCTTACCTATAATGGAGGAGTTTAACAAATGCCATATCAATGAGTTGCTAATTACTGATTATAGGCAACAATGCCAGGCACGAACTCTCTAAACATCCCCAAGCATTAGAACGCTTCTGAATATGACTTGACAGCTGTTTTCTCATTTTTAGATTCCTCTCTTCCTTCTCTATATGATACTTCTCCACAACAAGACTGGAAACATTACAGCAGCTCAAATGTGGAGGGAGGTGTGAGAGAATCTGGGGAGTTTTCCACAGAAGCCTCTTCTGCTAATGTCTGTCACAGCTTCTCATTACCGGAGAACAGAAATCACAGCGAATGCTTCTGTCATAACATAGGCAAGAAATAACAAACCGGATTGTAAAGAGACAGTTTTTATTGTACTTGGTTTTGTTTGGGCACAGAAACAAGCCATCAAGGAGCATGTAGATGTATATAAACACAGACATACAGTTTGGCAAAGGAAAATTGCATTGTCATAGAAGTGTGGCCATAAAGCAAGGAGATTGATTTCCTTGTCACACTTGTGGAAACTATTTGTCATTCTGGGCCATGTACATGTTCTATAATTGTGTCTTGAACACAGGGACATTTAAACAGGGTCACAAATATACCAGAATCCTTTCTCAAGTCAACACCCAACTTTATGAGTCCCATAAATTGTCCAAAACCTCAAGCTCCATGGTTAGAATAGCCAAGTTTGGCAGACTTGAGATGCAAGGGCACTAAACACAGAACCACCACATCTGAGGAGATAGCTACCTACCCGTGGGCTCTGTGGTCCCTGGTCACTTGTACTGAAGAAGTCAGAAAGTTTCCGTGCCCAGCACTCCTAACACCTGTGAGTCTGGCATTCTGTCACAATTTATGGACCAGGCACTTTATTGATGCCATCTTTCAACCATGCCTTATCACCACTTCCATTTTACAGATGAGGGAATAGGTACATAAAGGTTAAGTGACTTGCAGAAGGGTCCACAAGCACTGTATGAGCACAGATTAGAGCCTCTGACTCCAAGACAAAGCCCTTTGGGGCTACAGTTAATGCTAAAATGTAAACAGGAACAGCAGAAGTTGCTAACAACCCCATAGCTCACAACGAAGATCTAATAAGAGCAAGCAACTCCAAATCCAGTGATCAGGAGCCCAGGAGGTTTGTGTATGTGGTGCAGCCTCCCACAACTCTACTCAAGAAGGCCAGAAATCAGACTTCATTTCATCTACCGAAACAAAAGCTTGTTTTCATTCTAGGTCTTCAAAGGTAGCAAACATATTTATATTGCCCAATTGAAATATGGGCAATATTGTTAAGAAAATGCCTAAGTTATCAAAGAGAATTAAAATTTTGTTTGTTTCTGGTTGGGTGCATTGGAGCCTTTTTCAAGGGGTCTCTTGGTTCTTGATCTCTCACAAGTTCTACACTGTGGAAGCAGCATTCTCAGCCAGCAAATGTCAGCTGGGTTTCAGCCTGGTTGAGTTCAAATGTTCAGCTTTTGGAGAAAGACAACACCAAAATCACTAAAAGTGTAACTGAAGAGGAAGCATACCAAGTTAGGTTTTGTGGCCTCCTCCCCAAATACCAAAGAAAAGAGACCTGGATAAGATCACTAGAATACCACCTATAGTCATTGTCAGACCTGTTCAGTGTCCTTGTCTCTGTGTGTCCTGCTTAGCACCAGATATGTCTAAAAACTGAGGTCACTAGGACAAAGTAGTAATTCATAAAATTGGAAGAGAAACCACGAGGGACAACATTCTTAAGCAAAGTTGTATTAAAATACAGTGAACTTGGGAGCATGGCAATTTGTTTAATAATTCTAATTACTAAGGAGTGTCATACTTTGTTGCCTTCCATACCAATACTTTGGTAACAACATCAAAAAAGAAATAAAGAGGGGGAGGGGCTTGTTATTAGTGTAGCTCAGAATCCCAGAGCTGAAACATTGTCTTTTCCTTAGAAGGCAAAGTGATTCATCTTATAGATGGTTTCAAGCTTCATGCGTCTGATGTTACAGTATCAACACAATATAGGGAAAGGAAATCTGAGTTTAAAATTCAAAAACATCCTAACCTTATATGACCTCAAACAAATAATTTCTGATAGTTGGGGGAGGGGCATGATATCACACACCTATCATCTCAGCATTGAGGAGGCTAGAGAAGTCTGGGCTACATGACAAAAGTTATTTACAAAGAAATTACTTCATCCAGTCTCATCACCCAGGACATGATCTACCTGGGTTAGAGTTATCAGAGGCTGGCATGACAAGTGTGCATCCTCAGGGCCAGTCTTGTTACTGGAAGTCAGTCTTGAAGAGTGGTCCAGCTTCAGATAACACATCTGTACAATTGTGTTCTTGGATAAGTGATCTGAAAGCTCTCCCAGATTTTAAAACTATGGATTTATAGAATAAAAGGAATGATTGCTCAATAAATAAGTATAATAAACTGTGGTATACCCATAGAAATGGACTACCCTTCAGCAATAAAAAAAAAAAAAAAAAAAAAAAAATGAACCTCAGATACACACAGCATATGGATGAAACTCCAAGTATTGTATTTGTGCTGGGTGAAATGAACCAGACCCCCACCTCCCCCAATAAAAGGCTTTCATTTACATGAAGCCCTTAAATAAGGACCTGAGCAAAGATAAAGATAGCTTTATCGGGTGCCATGAAATCTTCAGGGTGAGAGATGAGTTCACTATCTTGATTGAGCTGATAATTTCTCCGAGTAAATGCATACCCAAACCGTATAACATTCTACACTTTAAGTATGTGACATTTACTATGCAATTCGATCTCAACAAAGTTTTTGAAGGGAAAGGAAAGAGACAGACTTGGAGACTGGGGAGTCTGGAGATCCAGAAAGGCAGCTAGATGAAATGTCTAACTGCAACCATGACTAAGAGGACAGGAAGGTGAGGACTCCTGGACGAGTGGAGGATGGTCCATAAATACAGGAGGGGCTGCCAGCATCCTCTGTTCCCCTTCAAAGGCCAGAGAAGAAATCTGACTATATAAAAAGCAAAGCCCAGACTATGGTCAGCACAATCTGGACAGCAGAAAGCTTTGCTTTGCTGTCCAGCTATCTACACTGGTTGTCAGCATCACCATAGATGCTGCTAGGCCTGTTCTAGGGCTGAACACTGACTGGGTCTTCTCTGGACCAAGCACATCGATCTTGGAGCACTGATTGGGCCTTCTCTGTGCCAAGCACGTCCAAACCAGAGCAATGATTGGACCTTCTCCGTGCCAATCACATTCAGCCCAGGCTGTTATTGAGCTACTGGTGGAAGACTGTCAATATTACCTTGTCTAGCCAAAAGGACTGTCAGCATGGAGTCATATTGAGGATTCATTTCTGGTTCTTCTGGAAGACGTTCCCAGCTCCCCACTGCCACATAAACCAAGACCAGTAGCCTCTTTTTCTTTTCTTCTGTCCCCTCAGTTGGCTCCTCCAGCATTTCTCCTGGGGCGTTCTGGGGGATTGCCACACTGTGAGTTCTGCTTCCTTCAGGCTAAAGCTTTACTGGAAGCATTGGCAGAAAGCTAATTTGGATAAAGATCAAAGTTGATAAAATTCCTCGTAAGCCCACAGTTGGTCCACTTTAAAGGCAACAGTCCTTTCACTTCTGATTAAAATGGAAATTGTCTATAAAGAAACTCCTTGGGACAAAGTTGAATGACAGAACTAGATTAAGCAAGCAGTTCATTACCCTTAAGTGAAAAATGAACGAAGTCATCATTCAGAGGCAGTAATGGGGTCGTGATGGTAAAGTGGTAATTAAAAAGACACAACCTAAATTTAGCTGAACAGTTCTAGAGATCCTCCAGGGCATTGAAAATAGAACATAGTCTCCTCCAAATACAAGTGCTCCTCAGACTACTCTAATAAGATTGGCACCACCCTTTCTTATATAGACCCAATTACCTCAGCATACCACAGAACAAATGCTACAAACAGATCATGCCCATGGCTACTAGTTTGATTTTGCTGATTGTAGAGAAGGCATTTGCTTCCTCCTAGTCCTCATCATCCACTGCTTAGCTGTATATGTTTCATCTGAGCCATCCTGGGAAGGCATGCATTTGAGTAATCATCCTTCCCCATCTCTACCTTATTGCTGCTTTCCCATTTTCCACCTCCATAAAAGATCAGCTCAGGAAAAATAGTATCACTGTCATTTATTAATGAAGAGAAATCCCCTGCTAATTACACAGAAGCTGCCAGCAGTATTAACTAGACTCCAGACCATCACTGTGGTTCTTTGCTCTCCCTGTTTCTTTCCCTTTCAATAGAACACACAGATGTCCTTAGACAACGCCAGTAACGAAAGACTCCAAATTCCAATGATCTGGGCCACCCACTCCCCTGTGTGTCTTTGAGGGTTCCGTAGTTTGGCGGAAAGAGTGATAAGCTCAAAGATGAATCAGAAATATACAGGAGCTGGAGAGATGGCCCAGGGGTTAGGAGCACAAACTGCTCCTCTAGAGGACCCAAGTTCAGTTCCCACCACCCAAGTCAACAAACAACTGTAGCCCCAGCTCCAGGGGTTCTGACAACTCTGGCTTCTGAGCCACAGCATTCACATGTACATACCCAGTGGACATGTACACACATACACATAATTTAAAATAATAAAATAAACCTCAAAAAGTTTAGAGCAAACTTTGCTCCAGCTCCTTACACATTAGATGGAGGAAGTGTTGAGGCTTCTGGTCTAAGCTAACCTTAACTAAGCATAACAAGCCACCCAAACCTCCCAATGCTCATCCTAATTGCTGCTTACTGAGGCAGCCAATTGCCATCATTATAACTCTATTTCCTTGTAACATTCACTGCCAAGCTCCTGTAGGTGTACTGAGAATTAACAAGAAACATTTTGATTTCCTTAAATGAAAAAGAAGAGTCTAGGAAGATTAATAGAACAAAGTATTATAATTCTTAATCATTGTGATCTCTCAAGCCTGGCATGTATAATTAAATCGTCATCAGCAGATAAACCGCAGGGTGAGGGTTCAGGGCATGCAGCAGACGGAACAGAGTCAAGCAGAAGGTTCACCTGAGGAATTAAGCCTGGAGATGCTTGGCTGTGAAGTGCCCCTGAAGAATCAGGCCATAATTATAAACTAGGATTCACAGAGAGCTCTTTCAAATCTCGGTGAAGAGCTCATTTCTGAAGCCATTCATTAAGTAACTGCCTTCATCTGTTGCCGTGGCCGCCATGGTGCCGGCAGAGCCCCCAAAGACACTAATTTTGGTGACATTTTCTTCAGCCTCTTACTTTTCCTAGGAAAGACTTTTCTTTGGAGAATCTAAAAGTTGAATTTCTTAGTAATGTGTACTTTTGAAGACAGAGGGCAGGAAAAATCTTAGTTTAGTCTCTCTCTCAAACTAAAGAGCATCACTAAACACAAGCCATGCAGTTGGAGCTGTAGCTGCCTGCTTAAGCAGGAATGTGATGGAGAGAACATACACATAGAAAAGTCAGGCCTCCTATAATGCTCAGTGAGAGAATAGCTGCCCAGTTGTCCTAAACTAGCAGAGAGCTCACAGGAGCACAGGCGTGCTTGCCTCCGGATTCCTTTCATGCTAGCATGGAACATCAGGAAAAGATGTTGCCCATCCTTATGCGCAATGTTGTTGCTGTGGGAAGTAGCTTCATTTCCAATGGTCCACTGAGAGATTTAAACCTACTCCAGTGTTCAGTAACAATTTTCGATTAACTTTCTTCATATGTTTTTTATTTGTTTTATTCACTTCAACATAAAATCCCTGTACATTCCTAAAGAAATGGGACCTTCAGTTTGAGCCCGCCGATAGAGAGAAGCTGGGTCTGTCTGTGCTTTGAGCTATCAATGAAAGCTAACAAGAAATGTGGCCAGACAGATCCTGGAACTATGGGTAGAGGTGTGAGTGACTCTGCTGCCCCCAAGCGGATATGTTCACCTGGAACACTCCAGGTCACTGGTTCTATTGATCATTATCTTGAGACCTTTTGGGTTCCTAAACAAATGCTGCTTTCATACTCACAACACCAACACAAGCTAGTTCTGCCTTGTCACTCTGGTCCTGCTGACCTGCTGCTGGCACCCCTCGCCTTCATCCCGTACATACTTCTTGAGTTCTCATCACAGTGGTGTGGTAAGTTATTGAGATGGTTTCAAGGCTGAGCAATAAGCCTTGCTCAATCACCAGGTAGCTCTGGAATGCCTAGAATACAATGCAATAAGACTTCAAATAGAAGGGGTCTCTCAGAAGAGTAACCGAGGTGGAAGATCTATCCCTGAAGAAGATCAAATAAGGTCATCTGAAGAAGCCGTGTGACAGTATGTTTTACTCCCAGGAGGATAATGCCATGGCACAGAGACCTCATGAGGAAACCTCAGGAGAGCACGTGGTAGAGAGAAGAGGTGCCTGGGTAAGAGGAGGCAATGTGAGGTGGCAGAAAAGTGTGCACAAAAGCAGATGTGTCTTTCAAATGGTTGAGCTTTGCTTTCATAGACAGAAGAGCTACAGATGTCTTCTTCTAGGACAGTAAGATGTGGTCAGGTCAGTGTTTTCAGAGGCTCAGATTAGAGACAGCAGCTGTAAGGCAGAGCCTAGAGTCTAAAATAGTATTTGCTGGGTGATTGCAGCAGCCTAGGACAGCAATGAGCATTGATGGGTTCTGAAGAGATCTAGAGGATGTAGAGATGAGGGGAGTAAGGGGATTATTGCCAGGCTTCTTGCTATATCTACACTAGGAAGATGCTCATGACACTATTGAGTGAGGGAAGAGGTAGAGAGCCATGGATGATGAGTCTTTTGCTTTCCATCACATTGTGTTCTCAGCTAGAGATGAACTAGAGGGAACTGTAAATGCAGATCTGGGCCTCGTGATCCACAAGCCTGATTTTCTATGAGAAAATTGAAGCTTAGAATTGTTGGATATTGTCTGTATTATGGTCCTTAGTAGAGGATGATATTTATCAGCATGCTTGTGTGTGGTCTTGGCTTAGTACCACAAATTAAAAAAAAAAAAAAAAGTGCCACTCTAGTATGACAAAGGCAGAGAAAATGGAGAAGAACCGAGAAACACCACTTCTAAGGAAATCAGGAGACCTCTGAGACAAAAGCCGAGAAAAAAAAAATTCTTCCAAAGGAGGAGGGGGCCAAAGAGCCAAGGGAAGATGAAGATATGGGAATGGGCCAACGGAGGAGGAGTTAAAGGTCCAAAGGGCAGATGGAGACATGGTGATGAGCCATTGGAAGGGGGGCCAAAGGTCCAAAGGGCAGATGGAGACATGGTGATGAGCCATTGGAAGGGGGGCCAAAGGTCCAAAGGGCAGATGGAGACATGGTGATGAGCCATTGACAGGGGGTGCCAAAGAGCCAAAGGGAGGATGGAGACATGATGAGGGGAACAACACAAAAAACACACATGTATTTAGATTTAAGGACAAGCAGTCAAAGTAACAGCAGGATGAGGGAAAGTCTTCACGATAGGCTGGGTAGGTGCTTTCACATGCTGGAGTAGTTTGAATAGTTTATGTGCAAAAAAGTTAAGGACGTTCTCATGGGTAAAAAGAGGCCAGGATAGGTGAAGTTAGACTAGAGAGAAGAGGTGTGGGATGACTTCTGTCAAGAACTGCTTACATCCAGCCCTCTAAGATAAGAGGAGAAAGGAAAACACAAAGCAGAAAGTGTTCTGTTAAAATCAGCATCTTGGCTCATGGGAACAGTGTATTTTGAGTATGTGCTCAGGCAGAGGCCCTCCAAATACATTCATTATCAACTGGTGTTGAAAGCCTAAATCTTTTCTACCCTATTCAGCACAGACCAAGGAGAATTTTATTTGCTTTTATTTCCAGATTTTTATTTTGTTCTCTTTGAACCTTGAGTTAACAACTGAAAACATCAGACACAAAGGGACAGAAAAGGAAAAGGCATTCTATTTCATCATTAGCTCAGCCTTCCAGGAAATAGGACACAATAAGCCTCCAATAGTCTCTACCTCAACTCCTCACCTCCTGCTTCCGCTGGACCAATGAGGGGCTATTGACAATCCCAGCAACAACAGAGTTCAACCCTGTGCGATTGACATCTCAGACAGTAAAAAATAAATTGCTATCTATTCTACACCTCAGAGTTCTCTTCCCAAGAAGGAGCATTAAAAAAAAAAAAAAAAGCAAAAACCAAGCCTAGTGTTTGGTCTTCTCCTCTCTGGTGTTATGATATAGAGAGATAGATAAGAATTATTTCTCCAATATTTTGATTACTACCTCCTTGTCTCTATATGTTACCTTTATCTTAAGAAAATACTAGCTCTGAGTTTCTGGATACGGGAAGCTTTGGTTTGAGAATTATCAAGGTTAAGAAAACTGAAAGTCTTTTTCTGCCTAAACCATCTGCCTTCGTGGGTACTTGATAAAGGCTACATACTATCTCCACCTTAAATGCCTCTCAGATGTACCTTACACAGTTCTACAAAGGGCAGGTGACAAGTGTGACATGCACCAGCCGCCTTCACTTTGAAACAGCTAAACCCATCTTAACACCAATCATATAGTTCAGTCCCCAACTGTCCTGGTTAGCTTTAGCTGTCAACTTGGCCACATACAATTATTCAGTAAGAGACTCTCATTTGAAGAATTGTATAGATCAGATTGGCCTGTGGGCACATCCTCTGGTGATTGTCCTAACTGTTAATTATTATGGGAGTGTCCAGCATCTTGTGGGCAGTGTCATTCCTAAGCAATTGGCTCTATCTAGTTTGTGCACGAAAGCTGAGTATAGCCTGTCTGGCATCCAGCGGGCATCCTCTTCCATGGTTCCCACCGCACCCTTTGCCTGTGAAGTGAAGTGAATTCCTTGGTTGGAGCTAACGCTCATAGGAATATCAAGCACGCCTACCTTCAAGTTCTTGCCTTGATTCTTCCCGTCAACGGTGGACTTTAACCTGACTGTAAGCTAAAACTCCTTTCCTCCCCTGAATTGAATTTAGTCAGTCTTTTTGTTACAGCAACAGAAGTCAGAGCACCAGGGATCCTAACAGATACAATCACGGGGCTGGCTGGCTGCAGAATTCTGGACATATAGCATCCTGCAGCCGGAGTTGTGGTTGCCACACTCCAAGCTTCCTCCTGCTTCTTCGGGTCTTCCTTTGCCCTCATTTTCTCTTCCATTCTCTCTAGTTCAAACCCTTTATCTTTCCTTTTGCAGATCAGCGTTGTTTAGAAAAAAGCAGAACATTTCAGATGGCAAGTGTGTGGCCTTCGCGAAACACAAGAAATCTCTTGTGTTTTCCCATAGTCTTTCTAGGTCATGTACTGCAACAAGATTGTTTGATAACGACACGGGAGATGTCGCCCTCTAATGGAGAAGACGTTTTCGGGCACTTAACTGCTCAGCTGTGTCATCCTCAGGGTCAGTCAGCTGTTTGCTCTGGTAGCATTTCATCGGTCGTACTCTCTCTGTTTTTTTAAACCAAATTCTATTCTATATTTTTTCTTGAAAATATGTTCCTCACTTTGACTTCTCTGTCAAAAATTCCTTAAAGGATTTTTTTTTTTAAATATAATGTCCATTGCTAGTTAAGATGACATTCAGAAAACACATACCAATGAAAATAATAAAATCTTCCATAACTCAAAGTAATCTTAACTCGTTGTTTGTTAATGTTCTGCCAAGGGTCAAAGCCAGGACTTCATGAACGCTAGACAAGCACTGTACCACTGAGCTACAGCCCCAGTAACACTGAAATACTATGTGTCTTCTTTGCAGCCACATGAATGAGTATAAATACATACAATTTTAGGCTACTTCTATTTCCATTTTACTTCATTACAAATGATTATTTTTCATGCAATACGTTCTGATTATGTTTCTCCCTTCTGTTGGCATTCAGGCATTATGATGGCTCGCCCTTGGATCCTCAACTGCAGCCACTGAGAACACTCCCAGTGCGCATGTGCATGTTAGTATCCAGGCCCTTGCACCGGCCTGCCCTTGGGGGTCTGGCAGGATACATCATCAGTTACAGCTGTTTCCCGGGGGTATGCACTATATACTCTCATAAAAGGTGAGACCCATTCACCACCCCTCTCTTTTTTCTCCTGCCGCCTCCAACTCCAGATGCTGGCCTCTCTGTCTTCCTTTCCACACCCCCCCCCCGCACTCCCAATAAACCTCCCATGTGAGTCTTGTTGTATGGTGTAGCTTTCCTTCTCACAGCTGTGCCACACTGCAAAAAACAATACCACCTTCCCCAACTTCTCCAATATCTTCCATACCTCCCCTCCCATCTAAATCCACACTCTTTCTGTCTCTCATTAGAAAACAGGCATCTGAGAATAATAATAAAATAAAACAAAACAGGCAAACCAGGATAGGACAAGATCAAAAAAAAAAAAAAAAAAGGAAAGGAATCAAACACAAAACTGGCAGTCTTAATATATACACAAAGGAAAAAGACCTGTAAAGGAAGAAGTATGAGGAGAAAGAGGAGGGAAAGGAAGAACCCCAAACAAAATATTATGAGATGAAGAACCTCCAAAAATGACACTGTGTTGCCCATCTACTGCTAGGCATGGAGTAGTTATCGATTGGAAATGGCCTCTGAGTTAGGGATGGGAGCTTGTACTCACGTCTATCATCACTGGAACCCCATTTGGCTTAGACCCATGCAGTCCTGTGCGTGCTGCCTCAGTCTCTGTGAGTTTACAAGTGTGTCAGTTCTGCCGTGTTTACAGGGCCTTGTTTCCTTGCTGTCCTCAACCCCTCTGGATCTTACAATGTCCTTCACCTCCTTCTCCACCATTTCCCCTGAGCTCTGAGGGGAGGGATTTGAGGGAAGCATGCCGTATAATAGTGGGTGTTCCAAGATCTCACTCTCTAAACTTTGTACAGCTGTGGGTCTCTGTGTTTCTTCCCATCTACTGCAAGAGGAAGCTTCAATGATGATGGCTGAAGAAGACACTGATCTATGAGTCTAGCAGAATGTCATTAGGAGTCATTTTATTGATATGATGCTTCAGCACAACTTGGTAGCAGTATTTGGCTTTCCTCTAGGTCACTGGCCTATCAAGCCTCAGGTTCTTAGCCACCCAAGTTGTGTCTGGGATGGGTCCCATTTCACGGAGTGGGCCTTAAATCCAAAGAGATATTTGTTGGTTACTCCCACAAGCTCTGTACCACTATTGAACTAGCACATTGTTCAGGCAGGCCATCGTTGTATATCAAAGAGTTTGTAGCTGGGTTGGTGTTTAGCTTTCTCCATTGGTAGTAT
Organism: Cricetiscus sungorus; assembly: GCA_030556225.1. NCBI lineage: Eukaryota > Metazoa > Chordata > Mammalia > Rodentia > Cricetidae > Cricetiscus > Cricetiscus sungorus. The sequence goes on from JANBXA010000328.1 coordinate 54,045,677, forward strand.
GCTGAGCACCAATGAATTTGTCAGTAAGGGAGAAGGCTCAACTTCTCCATGTTCAATGAATTGTGTAGATGCTGTCTTCAGTAATAGGACCTTACCATCAGTTTGTGGAAAGAAACCACTAGCCTTGGTAGTAGCTTAAGTTGTTTTGGGGTTCCCATGGTGCCCTTTTGATCAACAATTTGATTAGATGTAACCCATTCTTGGTACTGAGTGCTTCATTTAGTCACAGTTGGGACTGTCTCCCCCACTATTTGGAGTTTTCATTTAAATCATCTTCATATAGGTATATATTTCAGGAAATTTCTACTCTATTAGGTTTGCATTCAACCCCTCAAATGGCCCTTAGGTGTCTTTCTCCATATTCCTTTTCTCAACCTCCTCTTTCCTATCCCTCCCCATTTTATCCCCCCTTCCCAGCCTCCACTTATCCATCATATCTGTCTATCCTATTTCCTCTTCCTGCCTAGTTGCTTTCTCTCTACCTAACCTCTATGGTTATACATTGTCTAACTTGCTTACCAAAAACTTAACAGCTACATCCACACGTAAGTGTGTGAGTTACCTCACTCAGGATGATTTTTTTTTTCTAGCTCTATCCACTTACCTGTGGATTTCATTTTTAACTGCTGAGTGATATTCCATTGTGTAAATGTTTAGGTTACTTTTAAAATGTAAGACATGTGTGTATGTTCTTCTTTTTCATTTGACAAGAGGTCATAATTATTTACTATAGTTGCATGTTTTTCTTTAATGAAATTTAATTTCTAAATGTTAAATGCAGTAACCGAAAAAAAAAAACCCCAAATACACAGACATGTAAAGACATGTATATTCATGTTCATACAGATAGTCCTCTAAGCTCCCCCACTCAGGTTAACATCCTGGTTTGTAACCACCCATTTCTCCGTGCTTACAAAAGGCTTTATACAAACACAGAAATGTTGTTCTTTGTTTTCACAAAACATACATTTAAAAAAACACTTTTTCTTATACTGTACATACATTTTAAAAACAGTTTTTCTTATATTCTTTGTTTACTGTCCAAGTTTTACTGTTTATACATAATACAGAGTCTCACAAAAATGCCATTATTCAAAGAGCTTGTACATTGTAAACTTTTTAAATAGTTCACAAGTTTCTTCCAAATTATTCGTAGTGTAGCTGGAAGGAGTCACATCCTCCATCAGCTTGGAGGAAGGAACTACTCTTGTGATTTTGCCGGCACTGTACGTTATGGCTCCTCTTTGGATTTACCTCCTGATGGGCAGAAAATTGTGTCTGTTCCTTGTTTCCATTTACACTTCCCCAACCACAAATGCACTTACACAACCCCAGATTCATAAGGCTGCTGAAGAATGAGGGGAGGTTGAGGCTAGAGTAGGATATATAGCAAGAACCTGTCTCAAAAACAAATGAAAATTAAATAATATATTTAAAACTTCTTAGTCCCAGGATATGACTATGCCAAGACTCAGTTAACTCCCTGGTACCAAGAATATTATTTAGACTGAGCTGTTTGAATTTTTTAGAAAGCACAGCAGCTACTATCCAAGTGTGTTATTTTTTTAAGTTTATCTGTATTTTCTCAGACTAAGTTCATGGAACTGAAATTGTGTTTGTTCATGAATGCTGACAAACATAGTGCATTGCTAGAGTCAGAGTGTCTGAATTAAATTCTGGACTTACAGCTGCTTAGTGATGTGACTAGACAAATAGGGTTCGGTGTTGGCACTTTGTTTTGTTTTATTCTTCATATGTGTGGTATTAGACATCTAAACAACTTCTGTGTGCATTTGTGTGAGGATGCACATACACACATGCCCATGTAAGGAGGCTAGAAGTCAATGTTGAACACCTTCCTATGTCACCCTACATTATTTTGGAGGTTGTGACTCACACTGAATCAGCTTACTGACTCAGCAAGACTGTCTGGCCAAAGCACTCCAGAGACCATTTTGCCTCTACCTTCCCAGCCTTGAGATTATAGGCCATGCCATGCACCTAACTGTTCCATGGATTTTCATGTCCTAATTCAGGTCCTTCATGCTCGCCCAGTAGGGGCTTTACCAACAGAGCCATCTCCTGGCCCCACATTGTTTAATCTTTCTCTGACTTGGTATCTTTTTCTGCAGAATGGAGATGGTGACAATATATTATTCATAGGATTGCTGAGAAATTGGGCAATATAGAGAGTGCTCTGGGAATAGCTACAGGGACAAAGTGCTGAACACACATTTTGCTGATTTTTAAGACTCTCAATGCATATGTAGAGGGTGTTTAAAACATAGTTTCAACCCTAATGCATAGAAACAATAAGCTCCAAAGCCATGAAGCCCATGCCTCCAATCGCAGGACCCAGGTAGAAGCAGGAAGATTGAGACTCAAGGGCATCTTGGACTACAAAGCAAATTTGAGCCAGTCTGGACTACAGGAGACCAAGTCTCAAAAAAGGAAAAGAGAAACATACTTCAGAACTCACAATCTCACTGTATGCCAACACTCATAAAAAACAATTCTTGTTGCAGGAGTTTAGTATGAGTAATATGAGTAAATAAACCAACACACACACACACACACACACACACACACACACACACACACACACACACACACAATTAATGCTCATGTTTATCAATTGCAAAAATTTTCTGCACTGAAGGTGGGCACCTAAACACAAAATTCCAAGGATGAAAGTTAAAACTAGTCCCCCTGCTGACCAAATTAGAATCCCTTAATATAGGTGACAATGGTGCAACTGGGACAATATATTAGGCCACTGGCAGTGGGTCCAAGATCTAACACTAATGCACAAACTGACTTGATGGAGCCCATTCTATATGGAGGGACACCTTGCCCCGTCTAGACACAGGGGTATGGGTGGTGGAGAGGTGCCTTGGTCCTGCCCCAACTAGATGATGGGACACACTTAGTAGACTTCCTAGGGGAGGCCTTACCCTCTCCACGGAGCAGATGGGTCGGGGCAGAGGGAGCAGAGAGACAGACAGAAACACAGAGACAAGAAAATATCATGTTTATTCAGTGTGAAATTCCCTCATTATAAATTATTGCCTTCCAAGGCTCTGGAGACATGGCTCAGCAGTTAGGAGTCCTTGATTTTTCTTTCAGAGAACAAGAGTTTGGTTCCCATGTTGGGCAGCTCACAAACACTTGTAACTACAGTCCCAGGGGATCTGCTATCCTCTTCTAGCCTCCTCAGGCATATGCACACATGCACACACACAAGAATATAAACATAAAAAATAAAATTGATATTTAAAATGTAGATTACCTTCTAGAAAGCATGTTTCAGTTGATTCTGAGTGAACAGTGTGCCTGAGTCATTCGGCCTGTCACGGAGAAGCTTCATGATCTATAACTTGGTTGCCCAAACAGACTTTGGTTCTGTTAAGAGAATGGAGTGACTGACACCAATATATTGCTTGGCAAGTATATTTCAGTAATGAATAAATAATTTGGCCTTGTGCTTTATCTTGCAGTCTTCCATGAGATTTATTGACTTGAGCCTCACTGGAAGGCAACCGCTTCCCATGTAGATGATACCATGTGGTACCATGACCAACAGAGGCCAGACCCATGTCTCCAGAGACCCCCCAGTGCTGGGGATGGTCTACTCCAAGGCCCTCTGGGAGGCCAGCTGGCTGCCAGCTCTGCCTCTCTTTAGCACCATTTGAACGGAAACAAGCGGAACAGCAGGCTTTGAGGAGGGAGGACATGAAATGGCCCCAAGGGACTGAGAAACTGGCTGTTCACAAAATAAGAAATCCAGCATCTAATTGCAAGGCAGCTAATCGTAGGGCATCTAATTGAGAGGGAGCATTTGAACAAGAAGCGGAAATAACCCTGACTCCATTCAGCTGAGAACGAGGCCCCAGTTTGGCAGTGAGCAGCTCCTTTCCCCCACAGAAGGAAGCATCAGGGCTGCACGATGCACACAGGTGCTGGTGATGGGTTGTGTGCACATTACCATGACAGCAAACACAACATCGGGAAAACACTTAATCTTCCGGTTTATCCCCAGAAGGATTAATAACCAGAGGGAGAGGGGAGCTGCATTCTTCTTCATTTGGAAACCAACTACCACTAATGCCGAGCTCTCCAGGTTTATAGACCAAATACCTGCTCGCACTAAACCTGCCACATATTATAAACCTCACCGAGGAAGTGAATCCATCACGATCTTGCTCCCTTAAGAATGGTTTTTCCCTGGAGTACATAACCCATTACTGCATATCTTGTAGAAATCAAATGCAGGCTCTATCTGCTACCACAGAACAAATCGGTTTTGTTGAAAAATGCACAAATCATGACATTTTGCTTTGCTTTAGCTTGGAGGCTTTTTTATGGTTATTGTTTTGTTCTTTTTCCTTGTGTTCAGGCAGCAGTCCTTAAGGTGTCACTGCCCTGGACTTAGCCAGGGGTGGAAAGTGCTGTTGTCCTTGCCCCGGTCTCCAGACAAAGCATTAAAGCCTCCAAGTCCAGCACTGGCTTGGTTCTTGATGAGCCATCTAATACTTACTTGTGGAAAGATTATACTTGGTTAAAAGAATGACCTGAGTATATTTAAATGAGAGTATATTTAAATGAGGGATAATGGCTAGAATTTAAGAAAATTAATATTTGCAGAATGCCAGACTACCATATATCATGATAGGCAAGCCCTTGAACTATCATTCATTCTCATGCCCCCAAATTACAGCAAAATCCCACAGTGACTGTGTCAGGCTGTATTCCACAATGTGTGTGTGTCAGGCTGTATTCCACAATGTGTGTGTGTCAGGCTATACTCCACAGTGACTGTATATTGGGCTATATTCTGTGGTGACTGCATGTGTGTAGGGCTGTATTCTACAGTGACTGTGTGTGTGTGAGTGTGTGTGTGTGTGTGTGTGTGTGTGTGTGTGTGTAGGGCTGTACTCCACAGCGATTTTGTTTGTGGGGCTGTATTATGAAGTGACTGTATTTCAGGCTGTCGTCACAAAGTCAGGCTGCTGATAGAAACCCGGCAATTTCTGTATGAAATTTAGAAACATCAAGTGAACATGATTAGCTGTAAAAAAAAATCTCAATGCTCAAATTCTTTCTTATAGTTTTGTCTTATCAATGCCTAACTAGATACTTGTCTATTTTTTAAAGGTAAATTGTGTATGGAGAACAGGATGGAGCAGGAGATGTATTTTCTCAAGGAACACTTTTACATATGTAAAGACCATTTTGAATGCTGGAATTCATTATGAATGCTTTAATTTAATAGAGAATATGATTGCAGACAGTGGCATGATGCCATAGGGAAGTGGCACTGTGTACAGATTTATCTCTGTGCTGTTGCTGTGATGCTTGGGGAAATAGCTAACAAAACAGACAGCATTTTAACAATGGGCTCAAGTAAGGGTGATCTAGTGTGTCTTTGTATAGCCTGACCACAGTCAGACTTCATTATTGTAATGACAGAGTCTAGAAAAGGCATTATCTTAGCTTCCTGGTTGGTCGAATCATGTAGAAACCAGAGTTTCTGCTGTTCAACTTCAAGGAACAACTCATGTGCCGTACTTGCTAAAGTCTTTGTTAGCATGGGGTGATCTTTGAGAAAAGTAGTTTTTTCTACTAACTTTTCTCCCATCTTCACATGGAGAGGCAACTATGTTAAGCAGAACTAACTACTAGAATTTTGGTCAACCTGTTGGGTGCACACCAAAGTACCAGAGGCCGGCTAATTGAGCTAGAATCTCATTGAAGATAAGCCATCCTCACTAACATTCATGGTTCTACGCCAATACATCATTAAGCCAATTTCAGCTCAGGAAAGAAAATGTAGTCTGCATTAAAAAAAAAAAAATCTTTTTAAATATTTGTTTTCAAGGGAATTACTCAAAACCTGTCTACTATACCCAGCCTATGAGTCATTTGCCAGTTTAATGAAATAAAAATTCATGATCAATGAATTTAGAGTAATCCCCAAAGTAATTGCTTAAACACAAAGTAATAACAGGTATTAAATCTAGGTTCTTAGAAATTTGAAGGCCAACGTTAAGAACTTTAATCTATCTGCTCAGATAGAAATGGGGTGATAAAGAATTTCTTTCTTGAAGTATAGAATTATTCTGAATGTGATCACACCAACATGCAAAGACCTCCTTGGAGAATGTGCCTTAATATTCACTTAGTATTAAGGCTTTAAGAAGATTTGTTTAATTTTAATTGTGTGTGTGTGTGCTCATGTGTGTTCATGTGTGTGTGCATATGTACGTGTGTGTACGTGTGTGTGCATGTGTGTGCAGGTGCCCACCAAGGCCAGTGCTCTCACACTCCCTGGAGATGAAGCTTCTTGACATGAGAACTGGGAACCAAACTTGTGGCCCCTGTAAATCATCTCTCCATCCTCCAAGTCCTTTTTTGTAGGTGCTAGATTTGGTCTGTGCTTAAACTCTTTTTCTTTCCTTCATCTAGTCTTTAAAACCTGGAAATAGAGGAGCAAATCTTTTCAGGGACATTGTCCTGGGTTTCCTCCAAATACCTGTCTATGTTTAAGTTTCACACATTGACAAGCAAAGGAGAGAGCCTTGTTGCAGTAGAACCTCAGAGCTTCATGACGGAAAAGCACAGACACCCCATTAAACAAAACCCCTGATTTTACTACCTACAAACTAGGGCCCAGGGTGAAGGACTGGTGCCAGCCGGGGACACCCCTCCCCTCTCGACCACCCACCATTCAAGGCAGTGTTGATTCCACTCACGTCTTAGACACTCTGAGCAATCTCCTTCATGCCCGTTGTGTGAATTTTCTTAAGGAGCTCTGAACAAGCGTATTCTTCAGTCCAGATAGGGCACTAACAGCAGACCAAAAAAACAACTCTTCCCAGGTCTGAGTGAACCCATGAGCTTCCTGGAGTCACATATGGGTGAAGGATTGCTTACAGGAACGTGGATGACTCAAAAAGCCCATCTCAGCATGGGGAATGACTCACAAATGCCCCACTCCTGGAGTTCCCTGCATGACTCAAAGGTACTCTCCTCCCTGTAGAAAACCCTATTGCTTATATAACTTTGGGGTACAAAGGCTTGTGAATCTTGTAGTTTTCAGGGGTATCCTGAGTCTTGTAAGTTTCCTTTACTTCCTAGGCCTGGTATGTCTCCCTAGCTTTCTGGGATTGATAGAGCCTTCTACCTCCGTCAAGGAGAGAATATTTTAATTTGAAGAAAACTGCTACCCTGCAATGTCTTGTGTTGAAGATGAAAATTTAATGCTGGTCTGAATTCTTTCTTTCAATTAGCGGCTGCACTGATCCATTTAAAGCACTGGTGGAAAACTAATGTGACAAAATACAGTCCAACTTCCTTTTCTAGGGTATTCCTTGGCTATTCAGGTTTCCTTTTTGTATCCTTTTAATGCTAGATACAGGTTTCTGCCTCTCTGAGGTACCCCTGTCTTTCTCTATCACACACCTGAGTGGATTCAAATGTTACCCGGCTTCCCCTTTCATTTTCATAGTCACTGAGGCCATGTCAAAAGCACTTGTTTTCATTTTAAATCCATTTTCTCTACCCCACAACAAGATGTTAGAAAAGGACCCTATACTCCCGGAGATTCTTCTCCACAAACTACATCTTTCTTTGGACATGAACATCCCTAGATGGCACAACACATACAGGTGACAGTGATGTCTGCAGCACAGGGGCACACAGTGTCTTGGCTCTCATCAGACAATGAATCACTTTATTTTGTGCAACAGTCCTACAGTATAGATGCACTCTTGTCTTCATTTCAAAAGGTGGACATCTTCAGCAAGGGAGTATGTCTCTAAACTCAAGGAATTTAGGCAATATTGCCAATGTTACTGAGGCAGTAGCTTGAGCAAAATTTGAACTCAGGAAGTCTGGCCTTAGGAGCCACATCCTTGGTGGTAGAAAAAAAAATGGGAAAGGCAGTGGGAGCTGGGGATCAAATCTGGTGTCTTACATATGCTAGGCAAGGGTTCTACCATGGAGTTGTATGCTCAACCCTAGAGCCACATCCTAACCACAGAACTATGCTGCCCTCACACATTCAGGGAAGGCAGTGGGGCTACTCTATTCACTAGGCCCAGGAGGTGATTGTATAGTCACTGGAATCATTGGAAAGAAAATAGAGCAAATACTGTGATTCTCCTTCCACTATGCAGGCTCTGGGGACTGAATTCAAATTGTCAAGCTTGGCAGCAAGTGCCTTTAACCACTGAGCCATCTTGCTAGCCCAGGAATAATACTTTTAAAAGCAATCCCAGAAGGTGTTACAGTAACAAAATAGAATGTTTAAGAAAAAGACAATTAGTTGGTGTTACCAAAAGACTGGAGGAATATTTGTATTTCTTGGAAACAGCTTTTAAAAAGAGACCCATTTAAGCCACAATTTTGAATCACATAATCTCTTTTGTTAAAAATTATAATAAATAAGGCTAAGAAGAATGCCTCAATCCAACCACCACCAGAAAGAAAGAGAGAAAGGAAGGAAGGAAGGAAGGAAGGAAGGAAGGAAGGAAGGAAGGAAGCTGGCCAGTGTGGTGTGTGGAGTGTGGTGACTTTAGCCTTTAACCCCAGCACTCAGGGAACTGGGACAGGAGGATTGCTGAGAGTGCAAATCCAGTTGGGACTACAGAAAGAGACTGTTAAAAAATATCACCTAATCATAATAATCATATTAAATTTAAACTGAAATAAATTAAATAGAAATTACATGGTGCAACTAATATAACATACACACAATGACTCATAACTAAATTAAAAACAAGAAATGACTAAGACTAGTTAAGAATGAAATAAAGAAAACATATTCCTTGAGAAATTTCAGTCAAGGCAGAATAATATCCAGACACAAAATTCTTTGGAAAAAAAAGAAACCTGAGATTTAGCAAACAAGGAAACCAAGCAAGTAGTGCAAAATCAAAGAAAGCACTTGGTGGCAGATGTGGATAAGGCCATGCAGTCCTCAGTGTGCCATTCAACAGTCCATTCTACTGGGTGTATTGGAATACATGGCAAATGAGGGTTGGGACCAATCACCTACAAGAAGCAATTTAAGGAATGGGGTGCAGAATGCCAAAGAAGTCAATCAGAAGTCCAAGAGGCACATGGTCACACCACATGTCTGGGAGCAGCTAGAGATGAATGCTATTGTTTAAATGAATTTTCTCCCCCCTTCAGCTCCGTATTCTAGCCCATGGGATGGTGCTGCCCAGTCAGTCCTAGGGTAACTCTTCCATCCTCACTTAAAACCTCTCTAGAACACCCTCACAGACATGCCTAAAGGTGTGTCTCCTAGAGGATTCCAAATCTGATGAAGATTAGCCATCACAACAGCCATATTTTTCTAATAATAAAGCAAGGGAACAGCACCGAGTGTGTGTGTGTGTGTGTGTGTATGTGTGTATAGAGGTGGGGGGGGCGAGGAGAAAGATATACACAGCTGCAAAAAAACACAAGCAGGCCCTGACTGTGAGCATGTCGGCCATAAGCATCCCGTGACCTTGACATTGTCCCGAGCTACCGTCTCGCCAGCAAGAACGATGCGGCACACTCAGGATCCTTCTGCAGTAAAGCTTTAATGCTCTTGAGAGGGAGAGCATAAGCTTACAGGACACACAAAACCCATCCCTTATATAGGCTAGCAGCCTCTGCCTTAGATGTGTCACCCCCTGACTGGCTGCTGCTCATCGGCCCATATGACGCCACAGGAGAGGCAGGGACCCAGGGATTGAAAATTACCCAGCGCATGAGCATCTCTCCTGTCTACCAACGGTACTTGTAACGGCTCCCTACATGACATGACATGCCTTAAACCTTATAAAGCCATAGGGTTAGTAATACAAAAAGGCCTTTCACTAAGATGAACCACACCACTCAACTCTCTTCAGTCATATCACAGCTACCCCTTTCAAAGCCAAAGACTAGCCAGCCAAAATTCTGAAATGTGTGGGAAGAAAAGGACAGGAAACCAAGGGAAGATAGTTTCGTTTTATGCAGCGAGAATGAAGCGGTATCAGGAAGAAGGGGTGCATGTGTACAGCTTAGATAAAGAGTCAGCAAGCACGGAGGAAATGTTCACTAATACATACTCCCATTGACACTTCATGTGACATAAAACCTGTCGCTTCAGGTTCATATGGTGTTAGGAGGAACACCATTTGGCCGTTGGCTTTTTGTTTGTTTGTTTGTTTTTATTGTTGTTTTTTGTTGTTTGTTTTTCGAGACAGGGTTTCTCCGTGGCTTTAGAACTAGCTCTTGTAGACCAGGCTGGCCTCGAACTCACAAAGATCCACCTGCGTCTGCCTCCCGGGTGCTGGGATTAAAGGCGTGTGCCACCAACGCCCAGCCATTTGGTCTCTATCTTAAGACTCCTCCTATTCCAAGAAACTGCCCTGAGTGTTCACGTGGTGTGAATTTAGTAAGCACCCTCAAATCTCAGGACCATCAGATGGACACAAAACAGCCCACAAATAACCACATGCTCTCACCAAAATTCTGCTACTTGGCCAGCTAATGCTTTCACAGGAGCACTTTACCTAACCCTAATCCAACCTGCAAAGTACGTTTCAGCTGTGCCTGATGCCACCACCAGGCTGACTTGATGCAGTGATCTTAGATGACTGTGGCTGCATCCTGCCTGTTCATGCACCATCTCTTCAACTTGTTTGCCTGGGGCTTTAGGCAAGTTCCCAACCTACTATAACTATAGGTTACCCACCCCCAACCTCCACACAAGATGAAAGCATTAATATCTATCACCCACAGCCTTGTCAATAATCCAATGAAATAACACACAGTAGGTCTGGAGATGTTATAATTTCTTTTCTGTAGATTAAATTTGTTGCGTTTGCTATCGAGTATTAACGTGTTCACTGTGTTTTCCTCCATTTAAACATCTGTGCTTGTCAGTAGGATTCCTGCCTAAAGCAGCCCACATTTCTATGACATTAACCAACAGAAAGCCAGCCATCTTCTCTCGCCTTTGCCCGGTTAGATCACAAACTGGATTGCTGCTGCCACCTGGTGGCCACAGATGGAGGTGGCTTTTCCCAGGAGTTTGTTAAGCACCAAGAGGGAGACCTCAATAAGTAAGAATTCTTCCAGAGCCCCTGGTGAGAGCAAGAAGCCTATATTTCTTTTCTGACTGTCACTGGTGGCATACCTGCTGATTTGCTTCTGTTATTCCAAGACTGAACATGAGTGAAATACAAACTCGGCGAAGGCTGACACTTAACGGATGCTGCAACTCCTTCCTGTTTTTGTCCTCTACACCGTCTTAGTTTCCCTGGTGTCCATGAAGGTATGGGGTGCAGGGACTTCTGATGAAATGATTCCGCTGAGGAGATAGTATCTAGTGTTAACTAATTAGCATTAGACTGAGATACCACTAGTGTCCAGGGTTGCTACATAAGCATAATAAAACCCACCCCAACACAAAGTCATATTCTAGGAGCTCAAGACTTACCAATCAAGAGCTGCCAACTAACACTACCAGGATTCAAATATGGCCCCACAGTAGCCACCCAATCTGCCCCTGTGACAGCCTTCTCCCCTAGCCTTGGGCAGGGGCCTCCGGCCACCTGCTATCTGGTGCTGCCCAACTTGTGTATTGCTATTTGTCCAAATAAACTCTTAGTATTTTAATATGCCCTACTTTATGCTTTAGCACAAATAAAGTTTAGTGTAATTTCTCTCCTTATTTGCATTTCCAGTTGACTTGTTTTTGTTTTTTGTAACAGAGGAATTCTGTGCCCATGGAACAAATCACAAGCATGCCTACAGGGTACAGCTCTTTGCACTGTTAAGGAGGAAATGCTATAGCAGCTCTTCAAAAATCATGCTCTCTGTACCCAGTATAACCTGGCTATTATGTCATGGTGTTCGTATGTGCATAGACTGTAAACCCCACCTTCCTTAGGGTAAGGGCTCTCTGTGGGAGTTGAGGTGAAGTTTGAGGATGTGGGACTCAAATACCATGAGGACATGAATCAACCAGAGAGCTTTTACAGAAATAGGTGGATCCCATTTCTGATTGAGTGGGTCTGGAGAAGGCCTGGAAATGACAGATTTAATGGGGGTCATCTAACGGGGGCTGTGTAACCACACTTGCAGGGGCTCTTTAAAAAAAAAAGAGGGTTTGCATATGATAATCACCTGCAGGGAACTTTTGAACACTATTCAGACTCCCATGGTCTGCAGCCACTCTTAACAACCCAGCTAAACCTGCAGGGAGCCGACTGAAAATGCAGTGAATTGCAAACTTGGTTCCCTGTTGGAAGCATTTGGGAAGCATTAAAAACAGCCCTACAGACAATGTAGGACCCAGGCAATCCCAATGTGCCACCAAGGTGGAAAAACCTGGGCTAAGAACAAGCCTACTGTCCTGGGATATTTAATCATACTGTGACACTCCAAGACTGTTAATAAAGTTAACCTTGAATCAGGGTGCGGAGTCAATGACGAGCTGAGTGGAATTAGCATTAGAGATTTTGGAGGACCCAGGATACCAAACGATAGAGAGGCACAGGAAAGAGTAGGGAGGGTCTTTTCAATCTGGGAAGCAAAGAGAGACACAGCTGATCATTCCTCTGCTGCTTTCTTGATCCATCAGGGTTTAGCCCAATATCTGACTCCTGAGTTTTAATTAATAATAGAACAATTTAGATAAATGCTTCAGCTACCAATACCTCCAGAATGGAGTCAGGTGAGGTTGACAGGTGGAAAGATGTGTCTGTCGCTGGCACCATGATTCTTACAGAGTTGGGAAAGCTGAAGTAAAGATGGCACCTCACCCCCTGGTGAATGTCTATTTGTGCAAATAAGCTCTCTGATATTTTAATATGTCTTAGTTTACCCTGTAGTACAGGTATAATTTAATGTGGTTCTCTCCCTGTTCTCATTTTCACTTGCTTTGTTTTTCTTTTTGAATAGAAGAATTCATTGCACATGATACAAAGCACAAAGATTTCCCACAAGGGTGTGTGTAACTAACCATTTATACTGTTTAAAGGGCAGTCTGCACTACCCAGTGTTTGTAGAATTGGAGCTCTTATTTCCTGTCAACACATACAAATAAAGACAATGACAAATGTGTTAAAGATGTAGAGAACCAACCTGATTTCCACCAGCTGCTCACATGAAGCGTTTTCTCTGATCTGGCACAGGGGCTCCCTGTCTGTGGGTCTGTCTGAAGGTCTGTCTGCGGGTCAGCCTGCGGGGCCTTCTCTGTGGCATCCCACACAAGGCATCACTGCATCTTCATTGCTTCCCCTGGCAGCAGGCATCTTCTTCATCCCTCTGGACAATGATATGCTGGTGACACTTGGACCAGATAACCATAAACAACTTCCCTGAGACTCCAAAGAGTTTGCTTTCAGCTCTGTGCATTGCATTTCTCCAACCCCAGCTTGGGGCTGACAACAACAGACCTGCCTTCTAACTAAGAAGTCCACAGAAGGTAACAGTTTACTATTTTTGTTTTATTTTCTCTGTGTAGCTTTTTTGGAACCTGTCCTAGAACTCACTCTGTAGACCAGACTCACAGAGATTCATCTGCCTCTGCCTCCCAAGTGCTGGGATTAAAGACTTATGTCACCACTACCCAGCTAACAGTTTACTTTTTTAACCACCCTTTCTAATGACCTCCCGATTTCAAACTGGTTACTTTGTGTTTTTAATTTGACCGGATGTTAGAATGATCACTGCTAACATTCATCGAATGTGTGTGTTGGCAACACACCAGCTGAGGCAGTTTAATTTACAGCAATATGGCTGCGGGCAAGTCAGCTAATGAGGGAGACTAAAGATTTACAGTTAAATATTAAATTTATCTTAGTCTTTATTTCTTGCTGTTCCAACCAATAAAAAAAAAAATGCCTCTGGGGTATTCTGTCTAGCTCTTAGTGCCTTGCGTACAGCCAGAAAGACATTTAACTCTACGTGGTGCATAGAGCGGTGACAGTATTTGCTACCTTTTGTTTTAGTCTGCCGGTGCAGTCTCTGCTGGTTGGGATCATGATTTAGTAACAGTTCATAGCTATAGCTGTTTATCTTAGGTATTCCTCCACAGGGTAATAGCTGGTTTCTCTCTCAGGAATAGACAAGAAGCCAGAGCCCTGGGCAAGTAAACCAGCAAGGTTCCAGAGGAGGGGACAGTGATAAGCCGTTTTCTTTCTCTAGGCTGCTGCTTATTAAATCCAAGTTCATGGCTGAACAGTGTGCCTCCGTGGACTCATGGAAAGTACTGGAGGGGGTGTTCACTTCCTTCTTCCCCACTGGGCTGCAAAAGCACCAGAGTGTTAATGTGACAAACACACATAAAGGTGTTCACTGAACTGAAGATAAAGTATCCTGCTCCTATCTGTCCGCTTTAAGCTGCCTCCCCTGGTCCTGTTTACCCATCAGTCCCTAAATACCGGTTGTTTGGGGATGGTTGTCTGTTTGTCATTGGAGACAGGATCTCATATATAACCTATGAACTCATGTCCTCCTGTCTCCACCTCCCAAGTGTGGCACCCACGTCGTCCAACCTTGGCGTTTTAAACATCTCTATTCCTTATTAGCTCATGGTCCTTCGTGTGCACCACATATGCACATTCTGCCCCTTGCCTCTCCTATTCTCATCCACCTTCTCTGTGTGTTTTGCCTGTGTATGGGCATACATCTTTGTTGAGCCCTGGGAGCCCCTGAATCCCACTCATCACCTTACTATATATACCCTTGCTCAGCCTGGTGGCACACACCTGTAATTCTAGCACTCAGGAGACAGAGGTAGGCAGACCTCTATGAGTTCAAGGCCACATAGTTCAAGTCTGGTCTACATAGCAAGTTCCAGGCCAGACTGGCCCAGATAATAAGATTCTGTTTAAAAAAAAAAAAAAAAAAAAAAAGCCACAACCTTAAAAACTCTGTTTGCCAGTTTATAATAAAAATGATCCAATCCTTCTGTCTTTGCTTTCACTTTCTACTTCTCTGTGTTATTATTTCTTATTTGGGCTATTCTACAACTTTGTGCTGGGTTTCTCTTTTCTGATCATTTCCCATAGCTTTTAAAAATCTCATTTGGGGAGAAGAGATGTCCCAGTGAGTAAACATGCTTTCCACAAAAACCTGATGGTCTGAGTTTGGTCCACAGAACCGACATGGAAATGTCGTGGCACCCATCTGTAATCCCAGCACTCCTAAAGCTAGAGGCGAGAAAGGAGAACTGATCAGAAGCTCCCAGACAGCCAGCCTGGGACACTGAGTGCAACAGAAGCAAGAGAATCCTGTGTCAGCAAGGACAATTCCATATACACACTGTGGCGCGCGCACACTCTCTCTGACTCTCTCTGTCTCTCTCTCTGTGTCTGTCTGTCTGTCTCTCTCACACACTCTCTCTCTCTCTCTCACTCACTCTTACTCCCACACACAGATACACACACACACACACACACACACACACACACACACGCACGCGCACACACACACACACACACACACACAGACACTCTCTCTCAATTTTTCCCATATTCACTCACTCTTACTCCCACACACAGATACACACACACAGACACACACACACACACACACACACACACACACACACAGACACTCTCTCTCAATTTTTCCCATATTCACTCACTCTTACTCCCACACACAGATACACACACACAGACACACACACACACACACACACACACACACACACACACACACAAAGAAATAAATGTGTAGAATAAAGCCTCTTGCTAACCAGCTATGTGTTCAGATCATTTCCCTGTGTCATCACTGACTGTACAGTGTAACCTTATGGAATGTGGCACTTTGCCCGATTACTCTTGTTCCAAATCTCTCCTAAAGCATCGTTCCATGTGTCCACTCAAGGGCCAGTTACTACATATCTCCTAGTGGACACAACAGAACTCCTTCCAGGAACACAGTAGGAAGGGGCCATCGTTGTCACTCGTTCTAACTGCCTGCGTCACACGGTTTTAGCCTTCTTTTCCTCATTCTTTTATACCTTCATAACTATTTTGACCTATGTTTACCTACCTCCATATTCAGACTTGAACCTTTTTCTAGAATAAAATGTAACCAAGTCTGGAAAACCTACCAGTGTGTGGGGCGCCCTGTGATCGGATGCGTCGGCACTGTCGGACATGCTGCACGCGTGTTTATAAAGTAGTGCCAAGTCTCTCCGCTAACCCTGTGGCTGGTAGATCGCTGCCTGGGGGAAAGAGCTAGGAGATGGGTAGCAGCAAACTGGAGGGGGAGCAGTGCTGACGTCAGTGGCCACTCACTGCCTGTCCTCGAGTGTTTGACACACTGAACCTTCTCAAAACCCTCCCAGGCAGGTTTTGCTTGTCGCGTAGCTGAGGCAAGTGATGCTTGGAGAGAAGTGTCTGTCCAAGGACTTCAATTCCAGCACTGATAGCGACATCATTACTGCCTCTCCTTCTACTTATAAAGGGGAGAAGTAAAAATCGAATATAAAATTTATCTGTGTGATGCAGCATAGTACCTTCACCTGCATTTCTTTTTCCATGGTTTCAGTTGTTATAGTCTGAAAGTATTAAATGGAAAAATGGAGAAATAAAAATGCTTATTTAAAATAACTTTTATGCAGTGTCCTTTTCTGTGTGTTCTAATTTATTACACTTCACTTCTATTGGTCTCTTATTGTGCTTAATTTATACACTGAACTTCATGTATGTCTAGGAACAATAGAGAACCATTCAGTACTGCAGTCAGAGCCAACCACATGCAAGGTTGCCCTGCTTAGAGGCTAGAGAGTGACTCAGCAGTCAAGGATACCTGTAGCTCTCAAAGAGGACCCAGGTCCTGTTCCCAGCACCCACATGGTGACTCAGAACTGTCTGTAGCTCCAGTTCCAGGGGATCCAATGCCCCTCCATCCTCCACAGATACCAGGCACACCTGTGGTACACATACATTCAGGCAAATGTTCATCCACATAAAAATCCAATAAATCTCTTTTTTTTTGTTGTTAATATTACACTACCTAGTGGTGTTGGAGGCATCTTAGTCTATGTAAGTACACTCTGTAATGGTTTTACAAAGATGAGGTTGCCTAGCAACACATTCCAGGAAGTATCCCCACTATCAGGGAGGTGATACATAGCTGTATCTACATAGCTGAGTATATCCCAATGTTTCAGACACCTACTGTGAGTCTTGGAACATATTCCCCCACAAGTGAGACTAACTATGTATAAGCAAATAAAGCATGCATAAGAAGGGACATTGGTGAGAAATAACACCAAGTGTGTAGTGCATGAGATGCTAAATCTACTAACAGCCCCACCCCTTTATCAACAGAGATGGGTCCAGTCCCCACCCCCAGGAAAGGCTGTCTTCCCTGCACATGACACTTTCCATACATCCCAACTACATTACTTATCTTACTATGTGCTTTCCATTTACCTTACTCCACACTGATAAATTGAGCCCCCCCAGGAAGGGTTGTTTTTCATACCCTTCAACTTCCAGTGCTTAGCAGGGTACGTGGCACAGAGAAGATAACTGGTGGGTATTGATGAATGGATAGTCTCTATTTTAGGCTCGGTGAGCCATACAATATCTGTAGCAATCACTCGGCTTGATAATGCAAAGTTGAACTCCAGCCACAAGTAAAGGAGTAACTCTGCTCTTATGGGCAATGGGGCCTGAGGTTCATCTAAGTTTCATATACTATACAATACCTTTTCAACCACTTAAATTGTTTATATACATACATACATACATATATATATATATATATACATACACATATATATGTATGTATATATATATATATATATATATATATATATATATAGTGGGATATTTGTCTGCTTCTGTGGCACTGACCACGCCCATCGGGGGTGGAGCCAGGGGCGGAAGTAACGCATGGAACTAGGTCTGAGGAGGAGCCGGGGAATGCTCTCTGATGCGGAGAGCATCCAGTTCAACCTGCTGGTGTTCATCTGTCTATGTTATGAGTTATTTCTCCCTGAATAAACATTTATTCAGCCTATTTGTTTATCCTGATCCTTATTAAACATATATATATCTTATAATGGACTGGGGGATGAGGGGGAGCAGAAGGTGTAGATTGACCCAAGGATTTTGTTCCCAGTTTGTCATTTCCTAACCTAAGCCCTCTGAGTCAATCTTCAGAGGCCTCAGCATTGACACTGTTCCATTGCCCAACATGTGAAAGCAGCTGCAGAGATGGGCCATGGGTATAGTCTACCATCTGGAATATCTCCCATTTTAACCTACAGGAATCTGAAGTGAAGTGCCTGAGGGAGATAGCCCACTTGATAGCACAACACAACCTGGCAAGTCACATATAGATACAAAATCACTTTGTCTACTCATTGACAAAGTTAGCAGCTAATCTCTTGGGAGAGGATTCCAAGGTCCATGAATAGAGCTGCTATTTAAAAGCGTGGACAGGGACAGATAGTGAATGGTTACCTGGGAGCTATTCAGGCTTGTGCCCTCAGGAAGAATGCAAGCTCCATCAAAGTGTCTGCATGAGAATGCAGTCTGTGTGCCAGGCACCTTCTGATGGGCTACAAACAAAGGAATCTGAAACTCTCAAATAAAGGAAAACTCCAGAGGATGGTGTCAGTTTAACAGAATGATAGCCTGGGAAACAGTGGGAAGACACCTTCCTGCCTTTCAAACTGACATAAATAGCTCAGAAGTTCTGGGCTTCTGCTTCTTTTAACCTGCAAGTGTTTCTGGGCTGGGATTTATATACATAAAACACATCTCTCCTGTTTCTTGAGTATCTCTCAGAGGTCACTACGGGGATTCTCCATAGTTCAGACCAAGGCAAGGAAACCCTTCACAATAACATACTCTGGCATCTGTGTAAGTACATCAGCTGCCAGAGCCACATTCATCTCATACACCAGGAAGGTTGAAGAAAGTGAATGCTGATATTAGGAGAATTTAGTGGACAGTGTGCTGGCCCCCGCTAACTGCTCCTGGCTCTGTAAGGCGAGTCTAGGACTCAGCATGCCCTTTCATAACTTGAAATGGCCAGAACAGATGGCAGGTTTCTTTCCTGCTTATGAGAGGTTCTGATAAATTCTACACTGTTGTAGACTGATTTGCAACAGCTCTCCACAGTGCTTGGGTATAAAAAGAACACAAAATCACTGCCTGCCAACCTGACAGAATACAGAATCACCATGGAAACAAACCTCTGGACATGTTTGGGGTGGGGAGTTTCTAGACCGAGTTAATTAAGGGGGGAAGATACCTTGAAATGAGGGGGGCACCATTCCATGGGCTGGGATCTTGGACTAAATAACAAGGACAAAGCTAGCAATGTAACTGGCTGCCTGAAGCTCCTGCTGCTGGGAACTCCCTACCATGTACTGCAAACAGGGAGAGGAGGGAAGCCATTGCCGTAGTAGGTTCTAGGCCTTCAGAGAAACATGGAAGGATTTGGATTCTTGGACTAGAAACATCCTGGAGTGTTTCAGGAAGAGTTTAACCGGTGTCTTAGGGTTTCTGTTGCTGTGAAGACACAAACACCATGACCATGGCAAGTCTTAAAAAAGAAACATTTAATTGGGGCTGGCTTCCAGTTTCGTTACCATCATGATGGGGGTCTTGACAGCATGCAGACAGATATGGTGCAGGCAACAGGAAGTCAACTGACTGTCACACTGAGGGAAGCTTGAGCAAAGGAGACCTCAAAGCCGGCCCCCACAGTGACACACTTCCTCCAACAAAGCCACACCCCCTAATAGTGCCACTCCCTATGAGACTATGGGTGCCAATTACATTGGAACACTGGGCCATTATGTTCACATTCTGGAAGAACAGAATGCCAAAGAAGAATGGCCAGCAAAGACATGGTTCTCAAGGTTTCAGAGAGGAGCAAGAACTCCAAGCAGGAACTCGGCTAATGGGTACTTCTGTTATCTCCTAGTAAACAATTTAACTGCATTCTGCCTGTGTCCTAAGGATCCAAATGTGGCTAAATTTAAAGGTAATGGACTGATTTGTTTGTCAGAGGATGTCCTGTGTCCTTGTTTCTGCCCACTACTCTTGTCCAGGTCTAAGATTTGAAAAATATGCAGTTTGGCAAGGAAAGTGGAGTGGGTGAGTTTGAAGTCATAGACAAGGGAAATTAAAGAAAGGGTAGCCATAGTTCTTAAACTGATTACTGCCATTAAAGAGAAACCCAGCATTCTTCTCTGGGACAACAGGAAAAGTTCCCTGAGAGCACAACCCCACCCATGGAAGGCTCTTTCTTGTGAAAATGCAAATTTATTTAAAGGAGAGAGCCTAAACTAAGGATGCCACTGAAGGAAGGGGCTTGCTGCCCCAAAGCAACTGCCCAGGGAAATGTTCTTCAGGGTCAGCCCCATAGCTGATGCTCCGGCGATGGTCCAAGGATACTATGCTGTATCTTAGGCTGGCTGCCTACCTTGGCAGCAGCATTCACATTATCCTAGTTTTGTAGGCCTCAGACATGCGAGACTGCAAAGGCTATGGAGTCTTGCACTGTGGTTCCAAAGAGCCACTGTGGTCAGGAGTGAATGGCAGTGTCAGAGTCCTTGCAAGGAGGGCCGAGAGACTACTCCATGAAAACGAGACTAGAGCCCAAGTTGCCGTGGAGACCCCAGGATGTTGAGATGCCAGGACTGTGGGACATCTGCTGAGGAATGCTACAGGTCTGGAACACAACAAGCTCAAGAGAAAAGCTGTGTCTGATGGAGGGAACAGAGCTGGGGAGATAGAGCTAACCAAGCCCAAGGCAAGACCATTCCACCATGAGCCTGGGGTGGGAGGAACAAGATGCTTAGACAAAGCACAGCTTCATTTGGTGTAGACTGAGATCCTGGACACTTTCAAACAGCAAATGTGACCTTGAAACCTGGACCAGAGATGAGATATGAAGATTCTCCTAAACCCCACTCTGTTTAGCATTCTCTGGAGCCTGGAGAGACCTAACAGAAGTAGAAGCCACATGTTCAAAGCTGGCAAAAGTAGTCGTTCATGGAGCAACATTTCACAAGACTCGGGAAAGCCCTAGTAAGGGTCTGTGGAGCTGCAGGTGGCATACATCACTGAATTACTCTAAAGATGGAGATAGTTGTTCCCAGTGCACAAGGAAAACCTGGCCAACCTGGTCAGGAAAACACAGAAACTTTCTTGGGATGCACATGAAACATCTCTTGACTAAGTTCTTGTGAGATGCAGTTGCTGGCTGGAAGGACACGAGTGCCTAGGACTGAGGGAAGATGGGAGGTCGGTAAGTAGATTACAGGACTGAATGGCAGACACTGCCCAGCAGGAGTACCTACCACACAGGATTGCTCTCCTTGGACTGTAGAAGTGACTATACAAGATTCATCTGAACAGCAGACTCTCTGATGGCTCCCACAAGCCTTGTCTTCACGTCTCCCACTATGGTGGCTGACAGTGCAAATAGAGAGGTGTGTTAGAGAGGAGCCTGTTCTAAAACACAGCACAGTGGTGGACACTGGACTCACAAGGAGAGCTTGGTAAAAGCCCAGCCTGTCTCACAGCGTCTGCTTCACACGGTGAAGGTGGGGCCCAAGTACTTAACAAACTCCCAAGCAGTGAGATGCTCTGGCTGGTACCTTGATTTGAGAACTGACCTAGAAGGAAGCAAATTCAAAGGTGTGTCTCATCCAGCACACTTTAAGACAAAGGAAAACAACCAAACTTTTCCTAAATGACTTGAAGCAAGTTTTAAAATTGTCTCATCTGGCTCTTAAAAAGGAAATAGAGGATGGAGGAGAAAGTGTGAGTGCTTTCTTATTGCTGCAGAAGAAATATCACCCAAAGAAAAGCCAGGGTCTGCTGATGGGGAGGGTTCCAGCAACCCTCCAACAGAAGCCCTCAAGTTACCCTTGGGAGCCAGGATTCCTAGGCCAGAGCTATGCCTGTCTCCCTCCATCCCTCCCTCCATCCCTCCCTCTGTCCCTCAGTGAGCCAGGATAAGTCAGACCTGTTTCTTGGGGTCTTCCATGACATCTGTGCAGGTAATAGCAGCTAAGGTGGTGGGTGTCAACTAACCCTCGCTAATGTAAAACCTGTGATAGAGGCAAGTGCTGTTCAGCATGCCCACCATCATTGCCTACCTTACTGCTCATCACCTCCCTGTAAACTGCATTGCTACTGTTACACATAAGAAACCAGACAGGATGAATATCCTGCCCAAGGTTACAAAGCAAGTAAGAAGAGAGGGGAGATTCCAGCCAGGAATAGGACAAGAAGGGAAGAGACAGCAGGCACCCACTGCAAAGGGTGTAAGTTGTCCCCATCCTCATGGCAGGAAATGTTACAGCCTTAAACAGACCTATTTTCAGCTCAGTCTTCTGTGCTAGAAATCCCTCATAACGAAAAGAAAGTTAAGCAGAAATTTTTGGCACATATCCCTCCTGAAACCTAAGACTGCTGCCTAGTAGTTGAGACTGTGTATGGATCCAGTCTGCTTTCCCCACAGAATGCCGAGGGCTTGATCCAGGACTCATTGATGGCTGCTGGTCTCGTGTGGGCAGGCACTGGAGCAGCATGGGTGGCTGTGATCAAGGCTAACTGTTGGTTGGAAGAGGCAGGCGGGCATCACAAGAAAAGCCTACGGCATGGACTTAAGGAGCTTTGATCTGTTTGTAAAGCTGGTAAAAACTGCTCTGTGGGAACCAAAGTCCAATTCAATACCATAAGGAATGTTCACTAAAGAGCCACTTCCTGTCAGGGTCTGCATCTGCATGAGGTGGAAAATCGCTCAATGTTTTAGGAAGAAAAGAATGGAGTAACTTGGCCGAGAGTCACACTAATACAGGTTTAAAACAGAAGTGACTTTAACCTCTGTGACTACTTCAACATTGTCACTGTGAGAAGTGGATGCTTTTTGATTTTTTGTCTTCTCTAGACCATTGGATCACTTTGAGCAAAGCCACGCACACACGCACGCACACACGTACGCATGAACACATGAAAGAAAGCTGACCTGGAAGTCCCTTTTATGGAAACAGAAAATGAACTGGAAAGTCCAGCCAACCTGTTACAGTTCAATGTTTGGTCTTGACAGCTTACCCTCCATGATGTTGGTTTCTTCTCAAGGCACTAGGTTTGGGCAATGGTGGGCAACTACTCAAGAGCTGTGAGAATATAGATACACACAGAGCTAGCAAAGCATGAAAAGTCATGCCAAGGATGGTACCCTCCTTCAAAAACTACAAGTCAGACAAAGATGCTCCGTGTATCACACTTGAGCTCCCAAGTCAGGACTGTCATATGACCTCAGAGATGGATGCTAACTACTAGAATCAGTTAAAAGCAGTAGGAAATCAATCAGAACAAAAGGAAATTTGGCAATGGATGTTGCTTCAGAACACCTGCCACACTAAGTTTCCTGAGAAAGGCCTACAAGATGAGCCTAGGGTTTATTCTCAGTAATTTTTAAAAATCTATCTGTTGATCATATGCCAAGAAAATACTGGAAGCAGGTGGTGGGCTCTGAATTGCTGTAAAAATGGCATCAAGCCTACAGTGAAGCAAAGTGCCATAAAAAGAACCTAAAATCGTCTTAATAAGAAACACTAGAAAGAGATTATTGCTTTTTAAATATTTTGTTTGCAGTTACAGAACAAACAGTCAGAGGGAGCTACACGTGGCCCCTTAAGTTGTTGGTTAACCCATTATCTTCAGCTGTTGTAAGCCATTCGGCAAGATATGGTTTAGAGATCACTGCTAGAACTTGCATGGAGCATGGTTATTTTCATCCCCAGGGGACACTCTACTGCCCACCATGTGCTGTTCCTCAGAAGTGAGGGATCTGACCTGTGAGTTTAGCAGATGAGTCAGTCACACCCAGAGCTGACCCTTTCAGCATGTGGAAGTAGTCCATCTCCTACTGGGCCACCCTGAGAGTATCCCGCTTCTCAAGAAGGATGTGAAAGCATTATTCAAGTGATTCAATGTTGGGAAGACCACTGGTGACAGATTCATACTGTTTTATGGCCAGTGTTTCAAAATGGAAAGGAGCCAAGGTTAAGAAAGAGGTGGGTCATAGCCTCTAGGACATGAGATCTTCAAGTGGACCTTGCCTCGTAGTCCTTTGTGAGATTGTTTTGTCAAAGAAGAGGAGAAATATGTCTTGTTTATTCATTCTAAACATTTAAATATTTGTACTGTAATTCCATTGTTCTCTTGTCCCAGCCCCTACAAATGTCCGTGGCCACCTGTTGTTGACAATCCTTACCAATGCACAGGACTGTCTTCTCCTATCAGAGCCCACTTTACTACCTGCAGGGCATGCAGTGTCACAGGTCAGGCTGGAGCTCTAGTCTTAGTTAACCGCCTTGTCTGCTAATTCCTCTAATAACACACTTACTGTGCGTTTTTAAATATTTGGAGGTATGAGATGTAAAGATTCTTTCCAGTTTTTCCACATTAGCTCTGTCTTTGGCATAGGGAATTTGGCCTCCACATCTGGAATGAGTTTGGACTCAGCCCTGGCCAGCAATTAGGGACCCACTAATGATTAGTGCACCAAGAAACAAAACCGATTCGTTCCCATCAAAGCCTGTGGCTGTGTCACACTCAAGAGACAAAGCCAGAGATAAAGCAGTAAGGGATAAGGGACTCTATGTCCTGTGAAAATGTTACTTCCTCAGTCCCTTTGTGGCTAGGAAGATGGCAGTCCTGTCCCCATATTTGTATGCAAAACCTTCCTCCATGTAAGTATCTGAAAGCAAAATCGGTCCATTGAGCTAATCACTAAACAGAGTTCTTCAATGTGTTCCACTTCTGACATCTAATCAGTGGTACAGCTGCATTTAAATACAGCCGACTTAAAGGATTGCTGCTTTGGAAGCCAGGGATTTTCTAGATAATCTTGCCTATAAGGTCCTCGACTTTGCGATGTCAGTGCTGCCAACCGTGATCCCCAGTCAATCACAGCTCAGTCATCTAGTGTATGTCTGCTTTGCTCCTGTGTGGGAGGTTTTCGTTATAATTAGCATTTGCTGAGGAAAAATGCTTGTTACTCAATTTTGCTATTGACTTGATAAAAACAAATTTTGCAGGAACATATGTGCACACCCTCCCGCTTGCCTCTGCAATTAACGCCATCACCAAGTAGAGTGCTGTGCTGTGTGTGACTCGGTGGCTCTTAGCACAAGTCAGGAGGCTCTTACACAGAAGCCCCCAAAACTGGAGCTTGTGCCAAGATTTTGCTTTCTCTGTGATCTCTTTAATCTCTGAATGGAAAGATTCTAACAGAGCAAAAACCAACATAGTTTTTGCATGGAAATAAAGGTGCCCTAAATTTTTGCACACGGATTATGCAAAAGAAGGAAGGGAGGAAGAAAGAAAAGAGGGAGGGAGGGTCAAAAGGAGGGAGGGAGGGAGAACCCCTAGGCTAAGGCTTCAGTTCACTAAATAAGACATGAGGATTGAGAGAAAAGAAAAGCATAAAAATAATAGGTCACACCACTATGTTCCTTTCTGTGCCCAGTGCTGGAATGCTGGTAATCATGCTTGTTGGAATATTCAGCGTAATTATTCTTCAGCTGTCCATTTCATTTTTGCTCAAGATGCAAACGTCATGTCAGAGCTATTAGCAATCATGATCTTGGGAAACAGACACCCAGGATGGCTGTCTAGGTACAAACTCACCAAACTCACCGCTAGAAATCAACCCACCTGAACATCTGTGTTGTGTTGGCTGTGCACACTAATTTTGCTAATTCTCAAATGGCTGTAGCCTGGGCTGGTTGACAGTCACTATAAAATAATTACGTGAATCTCCATCTCAAGTCACAGACCTGGCCTATGCTTCTTTCATACTAGTTATGTCCCCTACAGAGGTGGTCTGTGTCCCCTTGGTCAGGGGTTCCTTCAAAGTAGCAGGGTTTCCTTGGTCCTGGGCTACTCACTAGCCTCACCTCACATACAAATAGGTTCAGCTGTGCAGAGGTGGTGGACGCCTTTAATCCCAGCACTCAGGGAGGCAAAGGCAGGTAGAACTCTGTGAGTTTGAGGCCAGCCTGGTTTACAGAGTGAGTTCCATGACAGCCAGCGATACACAGAGAAACCCCGTCTTGAAAAACTAAACAACAAACAAACAAATAAGTTCTATGTCCCCCAGAAGCACCATGAGTACCATTGGCTAGAGTCATCAAAAACTGGAATCTGTGGGCAGACAAGACAGCTCAGTTGTTAAAGGAGCTTGCCACCGAGTTCATACACTTGAGTTTAATCCACAGGACCGACTTGCTGGAAGGACAGTCCTTACTCCCAAAACTTGTCTTCTAATCTTTCCATGCACACAGCAGCATACTCCTATCTCTACACATAAATAACAAGCAAGTAAGTAAATAAACGGGAAAAATTCAAATGCAGTCTGTTGTCACAACTGAGGAGCAAAAGCCTTTGTACATGTTTTGGAATGATTACAGGTACTTTCCTGGGAAAGTAGAAATTCCCTTGGCTAAAAGGCAGGCTTTCAGTTTCCCAGGAGCCTTAGGATCTCCATGGGAATCCAGACGTAGGGTATGCAGACACAGGGGTCAGAAAAAGAACCAGGCTAGGGAAAGGCACCCACTTCAGGTGCAGCTTGAAAATGCTCTTTAGGATCAAGATGCATCGAAGGCGGGCATGCTGGGTTCTGTGGACTCACAGGAGCCACAGACTTTCCTTCTCGGTTGACAGGTGGAGAAAATGAGATGAAGGAAGGCCCTGCAGTGGCTGTGGCAAAGTCAATGTGATGTGTGTATGTCCCAACTCACAAAAACAAAAAGGGAAAAGGTCAACTCTGAACAAGCGGACAAACAAGAAAAAGTCCCATTTTTAAAACAGTAATTTTGGGCTCATGCAAATGCAGGCTGAAAAATGTGGTACAAAAACTGTAAATGTGTGAGACTGTACAAGCAAGGGAGAAATGTGAGAATGGGCCAGCCAGATCTGAAATCCAACACATTTTTCCAATGACACATGACCTTCTGACTGCCTAAGAATTTTTATTAGTGATTTGCAATTTAGGCTCCATAAACTGTGTTTAGTGGACAGAAATAGTGGTTCAGAAATAATGGTTGATTGAAAGAGAGACTAAACTTACAAGATGAGAACTTTCTTGAATTGTTGAAGCAAGGTATACTGCTCATACTCTGTAAGTAGGGTCCAGGGTCCTTGTCTGGTCACAAACCAATTAAGTTAAGTGCTACTGAAATTGCTTTCTGTCATCTAGATAGGAAACGGTCCATGAGTGAGATGCAATGCTTGAAACCTAAGAGCTTATTCATAAGCCTGAGCCTGTGCATTAATAGTCACACTAAGACCCACAGAGCACATCTGTGACTTGGAAATGAGTTGTGAAAGAACAGGAGGGCTCAGGGGATTATGGATATTAGGACTTCATAACAGCGCCCCATCTCCATAAAATCACTCTGAATTACCAGTTGCAGCTAATAATTGTACCAACAGTAGTGTCTACTTACAGAATGGAGTCCAATCTGACTGGTGTAAAAGATGCTGAGCTAGATGGGAAATGTTTTTGCATCCAACCTGGAACAACCAGCAGTCACTGTCTAAATCCCCGTTTTTTGGGGGGAGTGGCTCCTCAGGCTCCCTTATCCAGCTCCTTTAGAATGCTGGGGTGCTATGGTCCCTTGCTGTAGGACAGAGCTTCATCTACTTTTCCCGCAGACACCGTGAGAACCTCTCTTGGCACACTAAAGCTGACATGCAACCCTCTCCACTTGCAGAGCTTACATACATACATTTTGCAGGGAGTGGCAAAAATAAAGATGTAAACTAGCAAATAGACAAGAGATGTCTAACTGTTAAGAGTATTGGGAAGAAAGTAAAGTAGGGCAGCAGAGGAGCACTGCATTTGGAGCCCTGGGGGCAGGGGATGACATTGAAATCCCAGAGGACCAGAAAAATGCAAACATGGGCTACCTGAGGAAGAACATGATCAGCTGACAAAAATTCCCATGCCACAACAGTTGGTCTAGAGCTAGGTAAATGACCCACTGAAAGACCCCCACTCAAGGCTAATAGCTTAAGGCCTGGCTTAGCAATGGTAACGCCATTTTGCAAGGCTTCCACATAAACAAGTAAAAGTACAGGACAAGGTCAGTACTCATAGGCTGCCACATCTGGCCTTGGGAAGGGAGCAGAGAGTTCGGAGAAAAACCCAAACATGAGTTAAGTCAGCTATTATCAGATCCCCAAACACGTAAGAGGCTTATCCTCGGATGACTCAACGCCTTATTTGAGCTGACCAATGGGACCCCTGTAACTATGCATCTCGCTTCTGTACCCATGCTTTTGCTACCCAGCCCTATAAAAGTCCCTCTCCCCAGCCTGTGGGCGCGCAAGTCCTCCGAGAGACTTTGTCGCCCACAGGTACCTGTGTATCTCAAATAAACCTCTTGCAGTTTGCATCCGCATCGGTGGTCTCGGCTTGGTCTTTGGGTCCAGGGGTCTCTTCCTGGAGGGAAGTCCTCTTCTGGGGTCTTTCACCACATCAGTCCAAAATGTTTTACTTGAAGCCAAAAAGAGAACAGTTTTCAGAGGCCAACAAGAGCCTGCCAATGCTGATCTTTTCTGTAGGGCAGAGAGGATGAAGTTAAAAGAGGTCCCTGATCCAATTGCTCCAGAAGCCTCACCAGCAGATACAGTGTTGTGTTCAGCCCCTCACAACGGCTTTAAAGAGGTGGCCATCTGTCTGTGGGTGAGGAAGGCACTCCACTGTGACTAGAGACTACAGCCTCTAACTATTAGATTCAGAGGGACATACTCTTCTTCAGGCTGAGGTCACATTTTTAGGAGACCCAACCTAATGCCCTTGGCCCATGACCCCAGGCAAGGTCATATTTATTTGTTTCCATAGTCTCAAGGTGCAAAACTTTACTCCCACGATCACGATCCTCAGGCTCTCTCAGTTCATAACACTCCTGGTGCCTGGGTGTTTTTCTTCTTAATATATATATATATATATATATATATATATATATATATATATATATATAAATGGCATTCCCTAAACCAAAAGAAATAGCTAAGTTTGGACAAGTTGGAATTTGCACAATCGCTAGAATATTAGTGTTTTCTGGAAAATTGAAACCCCTCTTCAGTACCTTCTGTGTTGCCATGGTGCCAGGAGGGTGTCTGGCAGGTCAGGAACCATATTTCCATCTGATAGCAATGCAATTCTCTTCCCAGAGCCCCTCTGGCCTTTGTCCCTTGGGCTTTCACTGTGTGACTGCCCAATCTGTCTCTTACACTCCTAAGTCCTAGAACTTGCTCTAGACTAGGCTGGCCTTGAACTCACAGAGATCTGCCTGCCTGTGCCTCTGCCTCTTCCTCCCGAGTGCTAGGATTAAAGGTGTTTGGACCAATGCCAGGCCCTTTGTAGAATTTTTTTTTTTTTTTTTTTTGAGGAATAAAATGCCTTTTTGTATTTGGGAGTTTGCTTTGAGATTTTTGTTTTGTTTTGTTCTCTCTCTCCCTCTCTCTCTCTCTCTCTCTTTTTTTTTTTTTTTTTTTTTTTTTTGAGTAAGGGTCTTAACATGTAGCCTCGGCTGGCCTGGAACTCAGTGTGGAGATCAGTTTGCCTGCAAAGCCACAAAGATATGTAAGGATGGAAAAATTTATCCTAACTCTCCACTAGCCCCAAGAAGCTAGAAGTTTAAATCCCAGACCCTGTCCCCCTGGCAGTGAGTAGGCAAAAGGTCACATTCTTTGCTGTTCATGACAGGGCTGTTTATAACAGCACCTGTGAGTGAGTGAACACAGGAAATGAGCTTTGTCACCCCACCCCGAAGCCCTCGCAAATACAGACTTCCTGGGCTAAGCACGGGCTTGGATAGTTTAAATTGATTGGTCCGCACTGGATGCTATGAGATGATTGGTTTACGATGCTCTGGCTTTCTTGTAACCCTATAAAAGCTGTCTCAGTTCTGTACCCAGGGTTCCCAGTCCTCTACTCCTGTGTGACGTATGGCTATGGATCCCAGTGCACTTGGAATATAAAAGGCCTCATGCTTTTGCATCAAGACCGCTTCTCGTGAGTGATTGGGGGGGGGGCGTGCCTTTACTGAGTCGGGGCATGAGGGTCCACGCTCTGCGGATCTTTCAGATACACCTGCCTCTGCCTCTCAATTGTTGAGATTAAAGCTATGCCCAGTTTAAAATTCCTTTTTTCAATTAAATTTAGAACTCAAGTAGTCTGTGATTGTTTTACTGCTATGCTTGTTGTTAGGCAACTTAACAACCAGCGGAAGCAAGGAGTTGGCTGTGGGCTCTCCACACAAGGGCTTGAAAGAATGAGTAAACTCCAATTTTCATAGCTAAGAGATAAACATTAGCTGGGAACATATTTTGAACGTTGGTGAAAACAGGTATGCAAGCTGTATATATACTAGAAGCTCCTTTTGCTGAAGGATGCCTGATAGATTTTTCACAACATGAAATGGTACTAGAATTCACAGACTATGCAGACTTAGTACTCCAATCCACAGGCTATGCAGACTTAGTACTCCTTAGTCCTCTAGGATATGTAATGAGTAAAATAATTGAAATTAGGATGGGTTGAACAGTCAACTTCCATATTGTTAAAGTAGGCGCCCCCCCCCCCAGAGTTCCTGGGCCATTTTGACAGGTATTCATTTAACTCTGTCTGATTGTGGAAATAAGATCAACGTGATAATCTTCTTTAATCAGCATTCTCAGTTGTCACTGTCTTACATTCACAGCTTGTCATTCCACTTCAACCGACGAGCTCAAACACTTGCATGAAATCAATTCTTTAGCAAATCACTGGTTTTGCTTGATTAACTGACCTTCTCTAGTACTCTATCCCTCTCCTTGTTATGAGTGGCTTTCTAAACCGTGCCCTCAATCTCATGATGAGGAGTTTGTTCTCATCAAGCCCAATCCCTGCCCTCCCCCCATCTGTTTTAGCTCTATCTTTCACTTCCACATCCCAGCCTAGGGTCTGGCACCTCTTTCTTAGAGAGACATCAAATCTCGATGCCTTAGTTAGGGTTTCTGCTGCTGCAACAGAACACCATGACCAAAAAGCAAGTTGAAGAGGAAAGGGTTTACGTTATGAGCACTTTCCCACCAGCCTGGTCCCACAGCCATGTCAGGCCCAAATAACAGGCAGAGACAATGTATTGATTATGAAACTCTTGGTTGGTTACTAGCATCTCTTATTGGCTAACTCTGTCTTAAATATTAACCCATTTCTATCAATCTAAGTGTTTTCACATGTACTCATCTTACCGGAGAGAGGGTCTAGACCTCTTCTGTCACGTTCTGCATCTTAACTCCTCTCTACTACATCTCCCAGAATCCTCCTTGTCTCCTAGTCCTACCTATTTTGCCTTCCTATTGGCCAGCAGTGCTCTATTCATTAACAAATAAGAAAAAGATATTTACAGAATGGCATCTCCCATCAGGTTTATTTGGCTGACACTTCCAGATCACAGTCCCTCATTGGAGGAAGTCAGAACAGGAATACAAGCCATACTGGAACTTGGAGGCAGATGTTGATGCAGAGGCTGTGGAGGAGTGTTGCTTACTAGCTTGCTTCACATGGCCTGTTCAACCTGCTTTCTTAGAGAACCTAGGACCACCAGCCCAGGGATGGCACCACCGACAATGGGCTGGGCCCTCCCCCATTGATCACTAATTGAGAAAATGCGCTACAGCTATATTTCATGAAGGCATTCCCTCAACTCTGAGGCTCCTTCCTCTCTAATGACTTTAGCTTGTGTCAAGTTGACACACAAAACCAGCCAGTTAGTCTCTCTTCTTCACAACAGTCACAACTGCCACACACCTGCTAGATGTCTCTGTTACACAGGGCACCTTAATTTCCATGCTTAGAACCCACCCTAACCATCCCTCCCTCCCAGTCTGTTCTCTGCTTCCTAGCCCTGTTTATATCTACCATCTGCCATTCCCCCAGCCACATAGGGTTTTCCAGTGTTCTCTAAATACCCCAAACCCATTACCACTTCACTTTATTTCCCTTTACTAACTACCCGCCTACCCCCCAGCACAGATCTGGATCACTTGCTCTGCCTTCCTCACATGCCTCAGACACTTTTCTGTTTATGTGCATTTGTGATTATGTGTGCACACACTCACATATGTTGAAGGCAGAGGTTGACACCAGGTGTTTTCTTCAGTCACTCTCCACATTACTTTTTGGGACAAGATCTCTTATTGAACCCAGTGTCCACCTACTGGTTAGACTGGCTGGAGCGTGAGCTCCAGGGATCATTCTCCAAGAGCTGAGGACTCAAGAGTGCACTGCCATTACCTGGTTTCCTTTTCCCTTCCTTCTCCTTTTTTTCTTTTTCCCCACCCCCTCTCCATGGGGAACTGAACTCAGGTCCTTCCACTTGTATGGCAGTCACTTTGCTGACTTCCTGCTCTCTCTCTCTCTCTCTCTCTCTCTCTCTCTCTCTCTCTCTCTCTCTCTCTCTCTCTCTCTCTCTCATCCGCTAACACTCCATTTTTGATGCCCACTTCAAATATAACTTTCCCTCCATAGATCTCTCCAAACAGAATAACCACTTTATTTTGTACTTCTCATATTTAAGCTTGTTCCACTTGCTAATTACTGATCTTCACAGAACCAAGAAAAATTCCTGGGGAACACCATGTCATACTCCTAGCCTAGAGTAGTGGTTCAGTCAAAGTCAGGGAGAGCGTTTACATGTGTCGTGTGTCACGGGTTGAGCTTCATGGATTTAGCCTCTACCTATGAAGATAGTCACCTGGGACAATGGAAGAGAGCTTCAGGAAATCTATTTCCCAAGGTCACATATAATGAATATATCCCCAAAATGATAGAACCAGCAAACCTATGAGCTCAGTCTCCTTCTCTGACCTGCTTGTGACTGTGTGTGTGTGTGTGTGTGTGTGTGTGTGTGTGTGTGTTTGAATTAACAGCTGCCAGCACATTGCTGTCCACACTACAAATGTGCAATTATTATCGATCAGATATTTGAGGAATGAACAAATCATATATAAAAATATACATATCATCCATCAGTATTTTAATATGAATGACAAACCAAAATAATGAAGCTGGCTATATATAGTCAGTCTCTGCTAGAATCCGTCTAAGGCTTCAAAAAGTTGTATCCCTCCAAAACCATCATATGTCAGCAACCTTTCCAGCAGAAAGTGAGGGTCTGTGTGGGGCCTGTGGAGGGCACTCTTCTACCAAGTGGTATTACATTACAAGCATCAGAAGCAGTCAGTCTCGTCAGAAAGATTAATAAGGAGGTTGGATTTTTTTTTTTAACGTATAGGACACCCAGGTGAATGTCATAGCCCAGTCATTAGTAGATGACACCAAGCTTGGTTGTGAGCCTAGCCTTTAATGGCTGAGCCATCCCTCCAGCTCTGAAGCCAAGCTTGGAAGGACAACTAGACAAGAAGTTATAAATGTGCTCTGTACTCTGCCTCTGGGAACTTTATTGCCATATTTAATATGCATTACAATATACACTAAGTCCAAAGGGGAAAGGCATTTAATGAAGGCAGGCTCAACTGAGGACAAAATAATTTCCAAAAGAGAGAGATGTTTAAGTCTATGTAACTAACTGGAAAGCCAAACCTGAAGAAATGATCTTGAATCATATTCCCTAATACCCAGCACTGTACACGTGAGGGGTTCCTCTCCTTCAGGCCAGCCACCAGAAAGGGCCGCCTGCATCTCTACTACCCCTTACCTTTCTAGCCCTCCCCTTTATCATCTGGAAGCAGCATGGGTCTGCTAATGAAGACAGTCCTCTTGTAAGCCAAACTACACTTCCATTAGTGCTAAATGTTCTTTCTTTTAAAGTTAAAAGACGTACAGTAGACAAACTCCGGGAGAGCTCAACCCTGCATTTCCCTTCTCTTTGGAGCCTTCCCTGCAGGCAGCGGGAGAGCACGGCCAGCCCATCATGGCCCTATTTAATGCTTCAGTCATTTCTCACAGTCCTCAGGAAGCTACTCTGGGCTGTAGCTCAGGTGTTCCAGCAGATGCCCTGGGACTTCGCACCTGCTGAGATGGAAGACACAAGCTCGAGTTAATTAAGTCTATTGTTCAAACAATTTGTTTCTCACCAAGGCTGGCTCACTTGAAGGCATTTCAGCAGGATTTTATAGCCAGCATGCCTTCATTTGGTGTGATTACTCCCTCTTTAGAAATAACGTTTTATTTCTGAGATTCTCAGGTCACTGACAGTATAACATGTTTTAAAAAACAAATCCATTGCTAACGAATGACAAGCTATTTTTTAAGTGTGTACCTGTGCTTTTTCCCACAGCCATAAAGTTCCTCAGAGTAACATAACTAAGATAAAGCTGGAATGAGACAAGCATCCAAGATTTAGTATTATGTAGCATTCTTACTCAAAGTCAAGGCAAAGACAGCATTTGAAAGCTTTCCATAGTCTCTCTGGCAGAGTGACGCATGGGAAAGGAACGGAAGGTTTCGCAGAAGAAAAATGGAGAGGGTTTAACGTCTGCTACTTTGTTTTTGCACAAAAGGATCAAAGGACAGTCCCCACATTAATTGCTTCTATTTTTACCTTGCACCCATATTGTGTTCGCATTCATCTCTCTAACAGATGTTCTAGAAACCCTTTACGTCCTCTTTCCTCTCTCACATGCCACACCATTTCTACCGTGGATCACCTGTCCTCTCTCTCATTCGGCTCTACATGACAGTGTAGCAAGGAAGGCCAGCTGCCAGCAGTGTGCTGCCCTTTCATGTTGAAGAAATGTCTCTGGACCTCATTTCCCAGACTCCCTTGTAGGATGCTGTCAAATGACCAAGTTTTTCCCTGTGGGGTGTGAGCCTCCCTGGGTCCCTCCAGGTCCCCATCTTCCATCTCAGACCTGGGATACTGATGACACTAAAGTCATCTGTTGGGATGGCAGAGCCTCCGTCAGACTGTTGTCCTTGAGGAGTCTCTCCTCTGTCTTCTTTTCCACCACCAGATTTCCATGAGCAGGATGCTCATCTGTGTTATGCATTAAGATTACCACCGAACTATTAGCAGTGCTCAATTAATACATGTGGCCAGTGAAGGAAACCTAGGTTATGACTGTGAAACAATTTATGCTGTAAATATTTACTGAATGACAAGCCCTGCGTAAAGCTTAGGGACTACAAGACAAACAGACATAGTCCAATCCCAGCAGAAGTCACCCAGACATCCTTTAATTCTTTTTTTTGTTTGTTTCTTTTGTTTTGTTTTGGAGACAGGGTTTCTCTGTGGCTTTGGTGGTCACCCTTTAATTCTCAAACCATCTCACTTTTAACAGGTGGTAGTGGCTCATGCCTTTAATCCCAGCACCTGGGAGGCAGAGGCAGGTGGATCTTTGTGAGTTCAAGGCCAACCTGGTCTACAGAGTGAATTCCAGGACAGCCAAAGCTACACAAGGAAACCCTGTCTCAAAAAACTAAAAAAACAAAACAAAACAAAATCTCCTTTTCCTGACATCCCTTGAACAAGAAAGCAAATTAGCCTCTTAACATGTGAAAAAACTCCAACCCTCCTATTCCCACCTGCACATGCATGTGGCTGTGTGTGTATGTGTGTGTGTGTGTGTGTGTGTGTGTGCGCGCGCGCGCATGTGCACTCTTGCAAGGAGGTAAGACAAATTCATATCTACTTAATGCAACATTAAGTAGGATATAGAGCCACCAAGAAAGGTAACTGTATTTTCCATAATTCAAATCAAAGCACCTTCTCTAGACACAGAGCACTGAACCGCAGTCACTCTCCTGGTGACATACTGTAGGTCTGCAGGTAGGGGCCGCTCAGTGGGTACCTTGGTTTTTAAGTTGACTATTACAGGAACCTAAAGTTTTCTCTTTTGTTATCTCTTTAAATAGCTTGAAGTACTAGTGTATTTTAGTCATCATATGAACTGAATCGTCTTTTTATACAGGTTTTTAAAATGCCTGACAGAGAAGGGAGACTTCTTTAGACGAGGTATATCTAGGTTTGCAAAACCTGAAACCTATGCATTTTGGAGACCTGTGTAAGAAAAAGAAATTTAATATAGGGCCTAGAGTGGGCTCTAGTACATGAAAACATGTAAAACCTGGGCTCCATAGGGTTTATGACAATCTACAAGCAAACCAGAAGTATTCTAATTGGGTGAATACTTAAAGCTTGAGAATTTTCTAGATATAATCCTGCTTTGGTCCCCAGCTCAATTAATTGCAAATCAATTGTCTAAAAGCAGATGGAAGAAAAATCTATCAAAACTGTGTTTTAAACACCCATTTTCTGAGCCATGCAGCATGCTGCATAATTCTGAGTTGAATGTCTAAAGAAAGAAGATAACATGATGTTCCAATAGAAAACACAAGTATGAATACTGAAATATGAGATAATAATGGTGGAGATCTTGTTGCATAGGAAGTTGATTTCTCAGCTTCATTGAAGAAACATGATATTCTCTGCACTGGTTATTAGATGTATGGAAAACCACCATTTCACTGTGTGTATAAATCAGTCAGTTGCAGTCACCGGAAAAGAAGCTGATTTAGAGAATAGAAAAAAGGCTCATTTGGTTTCTGATTTCTAATCACTCCTAATAAATAAAACTACATCTTCAAAAGTGTGCCTTTTTCTTCTCCTTGATCCCCTGAGGGTCAATGACTTGTACTTTGTTGCTTAGGAAAACTCAGTTTCCAAATGTGACTTGTATACAGCAAACTGTGGATTACAACCCAGGGAGCAATTATGCAGAACTGTGGCTCATCTTTGCCACTGGGGGGGGGGGCTGGGAAGCCCAGGCCTGCTAGTCTTGATCAGTTAATTGCCTCTATCGCCTTGAATTAGCCACTAGAGAAAATCTGTAGCCTGGTTAGAAAGCAGACACCATCCTCCAGCTTCTTCTAAGACAAATGTGGCCCTGTTAGTCCCCCAGATCTGCCAAACACACATTTCTGTTGGCATGAAGAAAAACATTCTAGCATGCTCCAAAGTGAAGCACTACCAGATATTTCATGGTAGTGACTTCCCACTTAGTACAGGAAAGGTCATATATTTTACTATATCAAAAATTCTCACCATACCCCATAGTTGGAACTTTGGTTTGTTCTATATGGTCAGCATCTAGGAACCACCACTGATGGATGCCACCAATCCTTATCCTCATTGTAGGGAACCTGAAGTCCCATTTTATCTCAAAGACTCACACATGAGTAGCACAGTTATATCTACACAACTTACCTTCCTCTCATCAACGCTCCCAACAGCCAGGACCCAGGAGGCAAACAATGTCTGGCACAAGAGAGATCTGCAGATAACTTGGGTTGCTAGGATGGCTGCCCTTAACGACAGGGCAGGGCATGTGGCTGGTCCGGCAGAGAGCTTACAGGGCAAGGCCCTCAGTTTGAGTCTCAGCAACCACACATGCACACATAGCAAGGAGAATTGCAAATGTTGGGGAGCACCGTGAGAATTAGGGTGCTCAGACATTGCTGGGGAACTCTAAGAAACGCAGTTGCTTTGGAAACAGAGTCTAATTCCCTCAAAAAATAAGTGTAGCGATCATCTGACTCAGCGATCCCTCTCCTTGATGTACTCCCCAGAGAAAAGGAAACATGATCACACAAACGTTCACACATAGATGCTTACAATACTATTCTTAATAGCTAAAAAGTAGAAACAACTCAAATATTCAACTCGAGGGTGAATAAAAGAAGTACAGTATATCCACACCATGGGATATTTTCTGGCAATAAGAAGTGTTGATTCCTACTCCAACATAGATGGATCTTAGTGAAAGAAATCAGACAAAGAAAGAATACACATTATATTAATCCACTGGTAAGAAATGTGCGAAGTAGGCAAGTCTATGGAGACAGAAAGTGGATTAGTACTTTCAAGAGCTGGGGTAGGAATAGGGAACTCCTGCTGAGTGGTGCAGGGTGTCTTTAGGGGTGAGAAATGTTTTAGGATCTGACTGCAACAATGCGTTGCGTGTGTTCTGCAAAGTGGAAACTTGTACACTTTAAAGGGACAGCTTTGTGATGTGTGAATTGTATCTAATAAAGCTGCTATTAAAAATAAAAATGCTGTGATCAAGGAAGAGGGTATTGGTCATGGTTCCTCTTTCTAAGTCAGGATGGACATGGCCACCAGTCAACAGTAGCTTCCAATACTACCATGCTCTGAATCTCATAATTTAATTTCCTTTTTCTATTTTTCTCACAGAAGACACCTAACATGCTTTTCACCAGTGGCAATGAGTGTTCCAATCTTCTGTCATTCCACTAGTCAATAAACATTTTCTGAGGTTCAATATGCCATATATTGAAATATGCACAAGAGATTAAGCATATATGAATGATAGACACATACTCTGAACTCCTCATTCTTGCAGCCAAGGCAGGGGGATGCAATAAAGAAGTGTGTTAATGATGTACTTCCCACAATTTACTCTCTAAAACCTTTTTCTATATCAGATTCCTAACTTGACCTTGTTGTGCCCAAACTCTGAACCCCCAAATCACTAAGATATCTGATCCAATGCAAAAGCAAAAAGTCTTTAATTTTATGAGTTAACTCGGGTTCCCCCATCCATCCGATACAGTGACACAGCTGGTGAAGCAGGAAGCCTAGGAGGGACCTCAAGCAGCAGAGGGACAGGAACTATATTGGGGTAGAGCAAGGGTAGTGTCTAGGGGGTCTACTGGGGGCATAGCAACAGTCTCAGGATTGGTGCACTTCTGGGCTTGGCCAACCTGTCCTGTGTTGATTGGTCAACTGCAGCTGCAGGAAGGTTGCTAAACCTGGAGGTCCTCCCAGGGCCGTTGTTATGCTCTGCATTCCACTGTTAACAGTAAAGCATATTCAGAGCCCGCCAGCTAAGTTCTGATTGATTCATTGCCACATGGAGGGCAAGGTTGGACTAGGTTGGGAGCTCAGCACATGTTGCTGAGTCAGGGGCCTAATATCTTGCTGGATCTTTTCTGCAGCATGTCATGGCTGCCAAAGCAGGGGGCTGGGTGAGGGTATGGGCCTTTTGGACCTCACATAGTAAGTTATTATGCTCTTCACATCCCCGTGTAGTTGCCTGATACATACAATTATATGTGCCTCTATGTGTAATCTATCACTTGAGATAGTGCCTAGAAGTATACTGAGTGTATCAAACTCATGAGTGCTCAGGGGTTGTTTGTTATTCTGTCCCCAAATGGTGAGATCTTTGAGAGCTTTGGGGTCCCCTCTCTGGAGCTAGATTGACTTAACCCAGGGATTAAGGTACCCAACAACCAGTAGTCCCCAGAAGTGAACCTGGAACAGTGGCTCACAAATTCATTGTGTCACATATATAAGTAATAAAGAAATGAGCAAAAGATGAATGAATGAATGAATGAATGAATGAATGAATGAATGAATGAGTGAAGAAGAGATGATTAAGAAGAAACAGGAAAGACTGACCCCCAGAATGCGAAGGGTCCTGAGGTGTCTGTCATAGAGTGGTAAGATACAAAATCTTTTATGATAATTATGTCAAGAATTGAACAAACAATGAGGTAATTTTCATTAAAATTGTCTAATTCTCTGGGTTTATCAGAAGCTGAGCCAATAGCAGACTGACTCACATTGTGCATACACCCCTTTGGCCCAAGTTGGAAGATGGATCACACATATTGCTTGCCCAGTTAACAGGGAGTAGTCATGCACTGATGCCCTTCTCTGTGTGTTTTTGACTTGTTTGCTTTTGACCTTGGCTTGCCCTGCTGCCTACCACCTTGCCTTGCTGGTCACAAAGCTTGGTAGGTATTGTGGGCTTCCATCTGTGGCTTGTTTTGTTGTTAATTCAAGGATGCTGTCTTTGTTCTCTCTCCAGTTGCAAATCCAGCTTGTAGTTTACCAAGGACCTTTTTCCTTACTGTCTCAGGGGAGCTAAGTTCTGCCTCACTAAATAAACATCTAAGCTAATAGGGCTATAACAAATGAAGATTATTTTAGCTCTGGGGAGAGGGCAAGGTGTGTAGCCAATTCCTGTAAACTGGTATATTCTCCCCTGGAGGGAGGAGAGAAGCTCCCAGCATTTGTCAAGGGCAGGAAGCTCAGAAGGCTCCTTGATTCTCCAGGCCTTCCGCCCTGCTTTAAGTAAGCAGTAACAGCTGCTGGGAAGTGGAGGCACCCACCATCAGGCTGCCTCAGTGTAGTGCAAGGAGCCCCAGCGATGCTACTTTTGGGGGCTGTCACTCATGCTGGGACTTCCTGTGAGATCATAAGGAACCCCTCATCCAAGCTCCTGTAAGTGACCCGGATATACTCAATGGCTGTGTAAGCTAGTGAGTAGACCTTTGCTGTGGAGGTATGTGTGACGTGGATTAACCACAGTGTAGAGAAGCAGCCAAGGTTCAGTGGGGAAGGAGGAAGGAAGATTCATAACTGAGAATGAGAGACACTGAAGGCTTCTGTGACAACTCCTCCCCTCCCCCCTCCCCTCCCCCCAAAAGAAACAGTCCAGACAGGAAGTCATTGAAAAGAGTTCTTAAAAACTGTGGTAAAGATGCTGAAGTGTAGCTCTTCACAGCTCATGATTTCTGGCAGGGGAGGGGGTGGGGAAGGACTCAGTTCTCTTTAAGGGGCTGGCCACTGGGAGTTTGGCCACACTCCCGTGTGTGTATATGAGCAACACCAATTGGACTCGGTGGATTTTGGGGTGTGAGCATAAAATGGAAGGGTGGACCTTGGAAGTATTGGAAGCAAGTACAACTGAGGTGCATTGTATGAAATTCTCAAATAATATAACAAAGATAAATATAAACAAAACAAAACTATGTTAGGGGAGAGAATAGTCATTGATGTAGGATGTCCTTCTATATGTGTTGCTTTTATTGGTTGATGAATAAAGCCAATGGCCAGGCAGAATATACCTAGGTGGGAATTCCAAACAAAGATAGAGAAAGAAGGCCTGGATGCCATGTAGCCAATGGGAAGCAAGATGCCAGGGCGATCCATCACCGGAATCGTGGTGATTTGTAGTAATGAGTTAATAATTAAGAAAGAGAGCTAGCCATTAAGAAGCCTAAGCCATTGGCCAAACAATTACAACAGATATTAAGCTTCAGAGTGGTTATTTCATAAGCAGGGGACCCAGTGGGCGGAGAAAAACTGGTCATAGTGAAAGACCCCCACTCAAAGCTAATAGCTTAAGGCCCGGCTTAGCAATGGTAACGCCATTTTGCAAGGCTTTCACATAAACAAGTAAAAGTACAGGACAAGATCAGTACTCACAGGCTGCCAAATAGGATATCTGTGGACGGACATCTGGCCTTGGGAGGGGAACAGAGAGTTCGGAGAAAAACCCAAACATAAGCCAAGTCAGCTATTATCAGATCCCCAAACACTTAAGAGACTTGTCCTCGGATGACCCAACGCCTTATTTGAGCTGTTCAATGAGATCCCTGTAATTATGCATCTCGCTTCTGTACCCGAGCTTTTGCTACCCAGCCCTATAAAAGTCCCTCTCCCCAGCCTGTGGGCGCGCAAGTCCTCCGAGAGACTTTGTCGCCCACAGGTACCTGTGTATCTCAAATAAACCTCTTGCAGTTTGCATCCGCATCCATGGTCTCGGCTCGGTTTTTGGGTCCAGGGGTCTCTTCCTGAAGGGAAGTCCTCTTCAGGGGTCTTTCAATAGAAATTATTGAGTCAGTAATAATACCAGAGATTTAACTGCAAAACTTGTGTTCTAAATCTACAGAGCTGAGAGCCAGACCTCTAACCATTATGAATTCACTGTGACCCGTAGATCATCAGCAGACTTCCTCTGGGCATCTTCCATATCTTTAGTTGAAGATTTTATATTTTATCAGTGTGTGTGTGTTGTTTTCTTTTTTGTTTGTTTTTCAAAACAGGGTTTCTTTGTGTAGTCTTGGTAGTCTTGGCTGTCCTGGAACTCGCTTTGTAGACCAGGCTGGTCTCCAACTCCTGCCTCTATCTCCCAAGTGCTGGCCCAGCCTAACAGTATATTTTAAATAAAGCCATGAGTCTTAGTAGTTCATAAATTTTAGGTTTTTTTTTTAAGTTAAAAGATTAGGTAGGGATAGAGAAAAAAACAGACACAGAAAGTTATAGATAGGCAATAAAGGAAGGATGGAGAGAGAGATAGTCAGGCAATCAGTGGTAGATGCTGGCATGATTGCACATACCTGTGACACTGGCTATCTGAGACTGTTCTGAGCAACACAGAAAGGCCCTGTTATTCTGTTAAAGTTGCAAGTTAAAACTTTAACTAGAATACTTGGAGTTGCCATGCCAACTCTCCTTCATTGATCTCTCTCAACAAATGCTTATCGAATAAAGCCTGACTGACCGTGCTCCCTGTACTCACAAGCTTCAAAGTCAGAATAGCCTGGAGGTTAACCGAGGGACCAGAATACTTCTAGGTAGGTGAGCCAGGAGGAGCATCCCTTTCCTGCTGTATAAACCCCTAAGGGTTCTCCAAAATGAGATAAGATTCCAGTCCTAAATCTGGGCACTAATCTCTCTAGGAGAAAACCTCCCACAGTCTGGAATGCAAGTGCTCAGGTTTTTGCCCAGTGCCTTTCAGCACCTCACTGAAGTGGGTGAATTTGTGAAGGGCTGTGGTGAGTCACCGACTACTAGTATCAAAAAATCACGCAAGAGGTCACAGAGGCAACCCCAATTCTCAGTGTGGGATTGCCCCAGTAATATATCTATCAGCCTTCTTCCAGTTTCAGGAAAATCCCTCTACCTGAAAAAAACACGTCTTTCTCACAAAGCAGCTGCTCTGTATGGCATCATACTAATCAGGGCTATGATTTGATCTGAGGAACACTGTCAGCAAATGATGGATTCTTCAGGCTGCCAAATAAGGTGACCTGTACTCTGGCCACAAACTTCACTGGGGTTCCTCAGTCCACTCTACCAAACACACAAAAGCAGGCTCGTGGCACACAAAGGGACCATGGTTTCAATTATCAAGTAGGAGAAAATGGGTCAGAAAGCTGCTCAAAATTTGGAAAATGGTAATTAAAACAAATCCTCAGGCCAGCCTCCAGCCACCACCCCCCCCAAAATGCTTGAAGGACATACATAAAGTTGTAAGCTAAATTAAAGCAAAAGCAGAATTTGGAAGTTTCTATCTAATTTCAGTTTAGATTAAGGGAGAAATGAGGCTAGGGGGAAAAAATGTTCAATTAAAGCAAGTGGAGAATATTTGTTGGAATTACAGAATTCCAAAATAGACACAGAGCCCTAATGAAGGCATAATTACTCCTCATGTCTGCATTAGACCATCACTAAATCCTCCTTTGTCAAAACTTCTAGTGAGCTAATAATGTGACAATCTAGAGAGAAATGGAGCAAACTGTTTAGTACTGGATGGTTTCACTTGAAGAGAGTTCTGCATACCTTGTGAAGACTGGCACATGAATGTGCACTCGGAAGCCTTCCGTTTGCATTATCCACATTTGATTTTTTAAATCATCATTTAAAAAGCGGTCCATTTAACCAATCAGGTGAGGAATTAGTAGGCAGAATGTGAGCATAAATCCACCTCCCCAGAAGCAAGAAGCTGGTCACTGCTAGCCTTTGGTTTGGGTTTTCATTTTTTACCATGCAATGTAGACCTTTAAACACCAGAGGACAGTGTCTGAGACCAGTTCCTCTGCTGTTCATCTCACTCAATTCATTTACTTTAGTACATCAAAGTAAAACCTTAATTTTAAATGCTTCTCCCCACCCCCTGCCCAAGACATTTTTATGTCATTTCATGCTTCAGGAATTAAAAGCAGAGTTTGATAGGAAATGTGAATCATGAGCCCAACTAATGAAGTTAATTTGAATCATAATGAAAATTACAAAGATTAATTTCATAAGCAATCATTAATAATGGAAGCTCTCATGTACGAATAATCAAAGCTTTAAATATTATATGGTAATTAATTCATTACTATGGGTTACATATTTTAAAATAGCTCACATCTTCCTT
Source organism: Cricetiscus sungorus (assembly GCA_030556225.1). Lineage (NCBI taxonomy): Eukaryota > Metazoa > Chordata > Mammalia > Rodentia > Cricetidae > Cricetiscus > Cricetiscus sungorus. The sequence goes on from JANBXA010000328.1 coordinate 54,089,704, forward strand.
GCTTTTGGTGCTTATTAATAGCAATCCTGAGGAAGACAAACTAGTAATTTTCTTTATAAATTTTTGTATGTTTTTAAATGGACAAGAGAAAAATGAAAGTATGCCACGAACAGATCCACTCACTGGCAACTCTTCCTCAAGCAGAGAAGTCAGTTGTCAAATCTTTGTAAAAGAGTGTGGACAAATAATGTGCCTACAACTCAGGGTTAATTAAATGTTGACTAGTCCTGATCTGAAAAGTGGAAATACCAATGTTCCCTTTTATTTATTTATTTTTTCCTAAGAGTTGATACCGTTCCAGAAAATTCCACATCACACTTAACACAATGGGGTCACAGAAAAAACTACAGGTACACTAAAAACACATGATATTATCTTTAGGCTGTGTTTACAAGATGTGTAGAAAATGTGTGAATCTCATGCCTAGATTTAAGTTTCACCCTCAAGATGCCTCAGTATATATATTACAAGTATTTCAAAACCTGACAAAGACTCACATCCAAAATCACTCTGGTCCCAAGCATTTGGAATGAGGAGTACTGAGTTTATATATTATTTTATTGTCTAACAATATGTTTTTGAAAATGGTCATATATACTTTCAGCCATACATCAGTGGCCCTCTACTTTCCCCATATTCAAACTGTATGTAAAACACTTGCTGTTACTTCTTACCTATGCAAAAATCAAGTGGACTTGGAACAGATTTTCAAATAGTACCTCTTGATATTGTAGTAGCATCATTAAAAGGTTATGGGAACTATGGATAGTTTTATTATGAGATGTGACCTCTAGACTTCAATGTGTCTTTATTCATATGTTGAAAGGGTATTTTATTGAAACCATCTGTTAGACAAACAGGCCTGACCTCAGTTTCTTCTTGGGTTGCAGAGTTTCTGGGTGATCTGAATTTGACGTCCATAATGCAAACTGTACTCATTATTTGGTAGGCAAGCTTTGGTTCCCTGTCTGGTACTGGAAACACTATGACGCATAAAACAGGGCAGAGGACAATTTGCAGGTGTCATTTCTTTTCTTCCACCATGTGGAATGCCAGGGATTGCATCTCTTCAGAAAATAAATCTCATCATCATCATCATCTCCCTAAGTAACCCAAGTCAGCCTCAAACTTTCGGCCCTGCTGTGACAGCCTTCCTGGTGCTGAGGTTACGGGTAAGTGCCTAAAAGATCATTGTTTTCAAACAGACATTACACCATAAGCAATTCCACACCCAGAAATCAGTGTGTATGCATGCACATAAAACACAGAACTGGTGAAATGGCATGCACATATTTTTAGGTTTAGGCTTATGCTGTCTCTACAAGCTTTCCCAAAGGAGTAAGCCAGAGCTTAAAAATATTAGGTGTGTGGTTATTTTTATGTCGTCAAATGAAGCAACTAGTTTGTAGACTCGGACTCTAAGAAAGCTGCTCGGATGCTTTCCAGCAGATAATAAGCCCCCCCTTCCCCCCACCCCCCAATTAACCAATTTGTTCCTAACATACAATTTCTTCCTGTTTTTATGGAATAACATGAATCCTGGCACTGCCCCTCCTCGTTTCACACCAGACTTTTCCTTTCTGCTCAGTTTGATGCCCTCTTCCCCCTCCAGCCCCTCCTGCTGCTGCAGTCCCCCTGCCCAGTCCATCAGTTTACATTCCCCAATATACTCAGGCTATGCCTGATGGTTTGCTAATCTCCATTAAGTCCCAGTTCTCAAATGTGACCCCAGCTGACATCTCGTTTCCCTGATACACAGTGAGTCTGAGCCGATCTACCCACCACAGCCATGCCTGATTTGAGAAGTTTCTTTGTTAAAGAATTAAGCTTCCTTTAAAATCCAGTCATCTCTGAAGATCCTCTGTGCATAGCTCCTAGTGTGTAGCCTACAAAGTGAGACAGTTGAAGGTCATGTCCCTTTGCACAGTATAGGTCCTACATTTGCAGAACTATTTGGTTTCCCTCTTTCCCTCTGTGCTTTGCATCCAAGATATACCACAGTGTCATAAACACAGTAGGGATACACACATATTTGTTAAATTCAGCATGAAGTTATCTGGAACCTCAGTAATGACCTCAGTTTAAGCTTATCTGAAGATTACCTGTTCTAGAGTATTAACATGGACAGGATGAGCCTTCTTAACCCTTCTCAAAGTAGTTCTGGTCTCATTCCCTGCACTGTTTCTTCTGGTTATGCTGTTCGTTTTCACTTTTGCTTCTTGTCCCATACTGAGTGACAAGTAAAAAACAAAACAAGGAGCCTTTTGTTTGGGGCAAGTAGACCTCTGCCACACCCTAAAGCCTCATTATCCCAGCTGAGGCAAGTAGACCTCTGCCATACCCTAAGGCCTGTTTCCCCAGGATTAGGCAACAAGAGCCACCTGTGCTAGTCATCCTGTATCCATTGTGCTTTATCCACTGCAAGAACTGCTTGAACCAAGACCCCCTTAATATCCAGGAAAACCTTAAATTTCGGGGGCGGTGGTGACACACTCCTTTAATCCCAGCCCTGAGAAGGCAGAGGCAGGTGTATTGATGTGGGTTTGAGGCCAGCCTGGTCTACAGACCGAGTTCCAGGACAGGCTCCCAAAGGTGCACAGAGAACCCCCCCCCCACACCTCCCCCCACCCCCTCACCCCCCTGCCCCGTCTCAAAAAACAAATAATAGCAAAAAGCCTTGAATATAAAAGACACAATTAAAAGTAGCCATTGCCCGGTCATTTCACTTCTGCAAAAGCAAGTAGGCTTGCATCCAGGCTTGCAGGGTTTGCACAAGAGCATGCTCATCTGTATGTCCATGAACAGCTCACAGGGAAGGTTGCTGTCTGTCCATCCCCTCACTCCACTCCACCCTCTGTGCCCAGCCATCCAGGAACATCTTACTGTCCACACTTGAGTTTTCACATAACGCCCAGCAGTGTAAAGCAGGAAGCAAAGGCCACACAGTGCTCTCATACTCTTTATTTTTCTGCAAGATTACAGGGCTCACGTGGCAAGAAAGACCAATGCACTGAACTCGGAATCCAGGTTTCTGAATTTTGAGAAGAGATTAAAAAACAGTATCCACTAGAAGAAGAAGGATTACGATTGTCAGATACCTTGAAAAAGAGCCTGGGGCTGCTGTGGTAATTATGAGACTAGCTCAACACAGGAGGACAAGGCAGGCCCAATTCCCTCAGGAAATGTGCTAGGCTTTTGATCAAGTAAATACACTTTTGGGGTCCTCCGATCTTTCCTTTCACACATGTGTCCATTACCTTCCCTGTTCCCCTGGCTTTACTGTTGACACAGCTGAGGTGTTCTCACAGAAGGCCCTCTGAAGCTTACCCCAGGCGATCAGCCCTGCCACCCACACACCCCCATAAAACATGCAGATATCTCTCTGCTCAATGACACCTGAGTGAGCCACTGCGCAGCAAATCTCCCAAGCAGATGTTGCCTCAAATGACCTCAGTGTGACTATTAAGGAACAAGGCCTCCTGAAGGCCCAGCCAGGGTTGTGTAAGTGGGCTTTGGAAATAGAGCTTTGGGCTGTCTCAAACCGGGAATGACTACGATTGTTAATAATAGCTATCACTTAGTAAGTCCACAGGCACCAGCTGCTTGACATATGAAATAGTGATGACGAGTAGCAGGCATTGGTTGTATGTGTCATGTGCTACGCAGCCCAAGATGCTTTTCATCCCTAACCCTACTTAAGGGGTTGATACTTCAGCACAAAATGCTTAGGAAACCGTAGTATAGACAGGTTAAAGCAACCTGTTGGGTTACCCTACTCCAACACACTTTTTTCGATCATTCAATATACTCATGCGACACACATGTAAAAGAGTCCATGTCAGAACTCGGCAAGGTGTGTGGGCGACTACTATGAAGCCTCTTTCCCAGGTGTTTCAAAGGGCAAATTCTGAGGGGGTGACAGACTGTTTAAGGACAGTTTCTTTTCTTTACCAAAGTCAGAAAAGTTAAGTTTTGAAAGAATCTAGCATCTTTAATCAGCCAGTGAACTTTTTTCCCCAATGATTTTCGACATGAAAAAAAAAAAAAACAAAAAAACCTCAATGACCAGAAAAATACAATGTGAAGCAAATAAGGGTTGAATTCATAAGGCTAAAAGTGGAATGTTAAGCATCTCGAATTTTTAGACACCATCAAAGAAACACAGCCCAAAGGGATCTGACAATTGTCAAGGACAGCCCATAGTATCATAAATAAACCAAACTACAATAAATACTAATACATGCCCTACCTTTCTTATATTGTTAAGGATATATAGCTTTCTTATAAAATTCCTATTAGTCATAAATTCCCTTTGCTACCATGATGAACTTATAGTTCAAAATGCTGTTTTGTTTTCTTCCTTCCTTCCTTCCTTCCTTCCTTCCTTCCTTCCTTTCTTTCTTTCTTTTTTCAGCCAACTTTGGATATATTCTGAAGGTTTTCTCTGAACTTCTTTCCCAGAAACGCCACTGGTTTACATTTGCATAGTCATTTGCATAATGTTATTCCTGATAAAGCTCGAGTTCTCTGAAGAAGAAAATTAGCAATTATTATTTTACCACTGAATGAATGATAGCACAGGATGTTAGCTACCAACCTCATTTAAAAACTTTTGAAAGAGGGCATAAAAATAATATGAAGACATGTAGGATTAAGGAATTAGCATCCCATCACGTGGCACAGACTTTTCAGTGGGTGATTAAAGGTGTTCAGGGAGGAGAGGAGGGACCAGGTTGTCAGTTGCCAGCAAGGAAAGGAACAGAGGCAAATTATCCCAAGCATACCATTTAATGAGGCTTTGTTAGCGTGGAGGGCTGCAATGCTGGATGACAGCTGGCACTTAAGAGTCTCCTTATTAAGGAAACATAATTTTGTCCATCTGCGAGCTCAGAAAGAGGGACAGTAATGGCTCACTTTAGCCCAGAGCCACACATGGCTCTAATTACAACACTCTCCCATCAAAAGACACCGTATACATCTATCCTATACACACCCATCCATGAACCCATTTTTGCTTAGAGCTAAAGGAGGAATTCTATAATTTTAGGTGACTCCACATCTTCAAATGGCAAATTAAGGAAAGTTCCTTTATTCCTGAGAAAGAAGTGCCCAGCTGTGCTTCCTCCCCAGGGTAAGGTGACAAGCCATCAAGACACATCATTAGCAGGATGCTGCAGATGATAGGGTGAGGGAAAGGGCTTCCAGCAACTGCTGAGCCATATTGTCTCACACATCCAAAATATTAACAGCCTCAGCCTTCTGGGTGGGTTGAAAAGCCAAAGGTCACGAACAGTGGTTTACTTACAGGGTAAAACTCTAACAGCAAGACCCTTAGGATATATTTAAATTTTGTCTTGTAACTGATAATGAAGCTTTTACAAATTGAAAAAGAAAAAAAAAGTGTACTTCTACTACCCAGAAATAAATAATAATATTCTGAAAGTGATATCTTTTTATTTTATATGATGTATGTTTTTGAGTATTTGTCATTACATATATTCAAAATCAGTTTATAACCTGACTTTTCTACACAATATTCTGGTAATATATTCTCCTTGTTTCTCAATATCTGACACTTATTATTTTTAATGACTAGCTAATATCTCAATTATAATAATCTATTCCTAATTTAACCAGTTCCCCAGAGTATGCTTTTAGAGTTTTGTGGTCTTTGGGTATTTATTCAACTTTTCTAGACATAAAAAGAAATTATCAGAAAATTGTATTTGCATTGATTTCTAGGATAAAGAATTTTCCCATGCTTTTCAATGAATTTGTGTTAATCATATAGTGTCTGTCCATGTTTCTCACAAGTTAGCACACATATACAGGATGAGAGTGCATAGGAAGTTCTGGGTGGGGTCAGAGGCCCGCAGCCCACAAGTGAGAAAGATTGCTTGTAGCACTAGTCTGAAAAAAGGCATTCTGTGTGTAGGTACAGAGGTAGACACTAACACACTAATACCTCCTCAGATTTAAAGCCACAGTGATCTTGGCTCTCTATACAGGCACTGGCGTGCAGTGATCTATACATGCTTTATGTAACAGTTAAGAAAATGTTGTTTGCAGGGGGGAAAAAATAGACAATCCTGGAGATAGTCCTGTGAAAGGAAATAAGTCATCCCCAGAAAGACAAGTTTCCATTATATGTTGCTGACCATGGCTTTTAAGCCTTTGAAACCATTTTGTTGGTGGAGCTAGGAAGCCATTGGATTCTGTAAGAACTTAATGGGCCATCCTATTGGGAGTATAGAACAGAAGGATGCTGAAGTTAATGTTGACAACAACAGGCCTGCCCCCTGAGGTTTTAGAAGGAGATAAGTACTCTATCGGGAACTGGGATAGGAGCCATTTATGTACTATATTAGCCAAGAATCTGGCACTGTTCTGCTTGTCCTGACAGCTAGAGTGGGGTTAAATCTGAAGATGATAGATTGATTTGTTTGGCAGAGGAAAATGTTAAGGCAAAATGGTAGTCAGGCTGGTGCCGAAGAAGCTAACTATAAGCAATAAAGGGATCCATAATGTCGTACAGAAACTTCCCACACTTAGAAATAAAATTTAAAAAGGTATCCTGAAGGCAAAACCCTATCCTTAAGAGGAGGCTCTACCTTGCAAAGGTCCATATTCGTTTAAAGGAAAAGAGCCTAAGATAAAGGTGTTCTCTGCTCCTCAAAACAAACTACTTAGCTACATGTTTCCCCAAGGTCAGCACAGAGAAGCTGATGTAGCCATAGTCCTTGGGGGCTGGGCTTGTATCTTCACCAAGCAGTAGAACTTGGCAGTGTTGTAAGTACCATCCATGTGAAGTCATGGAGGAGACAATATTGGGAAGAGTGTAGAGGGCAGCTCAAGCCAGGGGCAGTGTGGCAAGGCCAGAATCTCTGGGAAGATGTTCTGAGAGACCAGTGTGTGACACCGTGAAGGTGATGCCTCACTTGCAACCAACAGATAACCCAGGATACTGGAGATGTCAGACCATGGGATACCAACCAAGGAGAGCTACAGTTGTGGACTGCAACTTACCTAAGCTTAACAGAGAAACCTTCAGGTGGCTTGAGTCTACCTAAGCGCATTGGAGCCCAGTTCATTTTATTATAATCTGTAGATGATGGGCATAGCTACAGAAGTTGGATTCAGGTTATGTTTTGATGTAATAATTACTTTTTATGTCCCAATTCTTAATTTTTGGAAAAAGAATGTTTGTTCTGTGCCATTGTATGTTGGAAGGATATGACTTTCTTTTTTATTTGAAGGGATATCACAGTGAAGACACTTTGGACTTTTAAAGTGTTAGAAATTTTAAAGAGTGCGGGGACTCTTAAAGTTGAGCTATATTTTAATAGAGATATATGTGAGACCTTGAGGATAGAGGCTAGAAGCTTATGGCTCACTCTCTCAAGTTCTGAAATTACACATGTACCACCAGGCCTGGGAGGAGTAGCTTTTGATGAACAAAATCCATACAAATCTTTTTAAATTGTCTTCACCAATTATTCCCAGCTCAGTAGACATGCTTGGAGGTTTTAACCCAGTTTACACAGTTTAAAATTTAAAATGCAAAAAGCTAAAAGGCTTCAGTTATTTCTATCTTTAGTTATATATAGATACATGACAAAAATATAATAATGGCCATCCCAAATGAATATATAATAGCCACACAAATGTCTTTCATTATAATCTGTAACTTCAGGACTATAAAATTTTATTATGTGTTTTTTTTGTTTTGTTTTGTTTTGGCTTTGGTTTTTCCAAGACAGATTTTGTCTATGTAGTCTTGACTTCTGTCCTGGAACTTGCTATGTAGATCAGGCTGGCCTCGAACTCACAGAGATCTGCCTATCTCTATCTCCTGAGTGCTGGGATTAAAGGTGTGCGCCACCACTGCCCACCTTACGTTTTTTTAAAATTATAATGAGATATAACTCAGTGTTTTCTGTGTTTTATTTGTTTTTATGTGTATTTATAGCTGTGTACCACATCCTTACCTGGTGCTTACAGAGACCAGAGAATATGCCCAATCCCCTAGGACCACCATTATACATAGTTGTGAGTTGCCATGTGTGTGCTGACCAGTACTGTTAACCGGGTCATCTTCAGTTCCTCTTAATAAAGTTTTTAAAAATACTTTTACCAATTCTTTGAGAAGTTCATACACTGTACTTTAATCATATTCACTACCTTTCCCTCTTAACGTCCCCCAAACCCACTCCTACTTCCCTAGCCCCCTCCCTCAGCTCCAAGTCCTCCTTTTGACCTCCTTTTATTTATTTATTTATTTATTTATTTATTTATTTATTTATTTATTTATTTTAAATCAATAAGTCTAGTTTGTGCTGTCCATATGCTTTTGGATATAGAAGCACCCACTGGACCCTGGTCAGTTAACAGTTTCACAGACATAAAGATTTCCTCCCCTAGAACCCACAGCTCCTCTTTGGGACTAGAGACTGATGAGCCCCTTCCCATGCTAGACTGTTGACTGGCTGAGGCTCCTTCAGGTCCAATGCAGACAACTGCTGATGATTTAAGTTCATGGGTGCAGCAACCTGTTATATCTAGAAGACATGATTTCCCACCTGTCTTCCCCAACCTCTGCCTCTTACAATCTTTCCAGATCTCTTCTGTGATGGTCCCTGCGACTTAGGGCTGAGTGGTGATACAGATGTTCCAATTGCGGCTGACAAATCCACTGATACCTTTTGTCTGCACTTTGTGAGTTTCCGTGTTAACAGCCGTCCACTGCACAAAGAGACTTCTTTGGTGAGGTCTGATAACCACACTGACCTATGGATAAAGAGATACGTTTGATGCCATATCCATTTAGTAGATTAATAGTAGTAGGTTCTCTCCTGAGGCCCATGAACTCCCTAGCCAGGGGTTCTTGACCAGATTTACAGTATCAGACATGTTTGTCTTCTAAGGATCAGGCCAAAAATAGACTAGAAAGCAATTGATTACCCACCCTCACTACAGTCATGCCACTGCTGCATGTCTTGCCAGGCTGGTTGTTACTGGAGCTTGCATGGTTCATAGCTGATTAAGATTTCCCTCCAGCAGCCTACATAGCATCATCCAGTCCTATGAAAGCTAGCCAGCAGGCCCAGAAGGAAAGTGAGGTAGGAGAAGATTGTGGCTGTAGGGGACGTGCTTACTGTATCTCTCGTACACGGAGAGATACAGTAAGCAATTACTTAGTACCAATTTAGTTTTTCCTGTGCTGTAACCAATATGTGTGTTATCTTCAGCAATAGGATCTTACCATCAAGTCCTAGTGGGCAAGAGAGTAGCAATTGTCTGTATTGCTTTAGGGGTCTTCAGGACACTCTCTGACTAACAACTCAAAGAGAGGTATCACATACCTGGTACTGGGCTTTTTTATTTAGCAACTTATGGCTTCTGAGAAGAGCATAAACCCATGTAGGCTAGTTGATTATGCACCAATGAAACTCTTTGTATGAAAAAATATATACATGTGGACATATATGTCTTATAATATAGTAGGCTTCTATACGGCTTTGTCTAATATCCTTAGCAGTAGCTATTCTTCCCTTCCCTCTGCTGACTTTCCCCTTCCTCTCCCCAATTTCAATCTCTTCCCCCATTACTTCCCTTTCCCTGTCATATAATAACAAAGTTTTTCTTTTTTAAAGAAATTAGCTTTTTAGATAGAGTATAATTTTCAAACTATGAAAATGCTAATGGTAGATATACATAAAAGCACACAAGTTAGGCTCAGCATCATTGGTTTCTGCTTCATTGTACTGTGTGCATCAATGTCAGCTGCTGCATCCTCCATTAAGATTTAAATAGTGTTATTCAAAGTCAGCTTTGCATCTTGGGTAAATTCTGTGACAGCTGCTTGCCGAGCTAGGTTTCTTCTACCTGATGCAAATGTCACAACCCATGCTTCCTCTTCCCCACCGAGACAGACACGGAATTCAGCCATTTTTATTTCCTCAAACATCGCAACATTAGCGTGTGGGACAAGACAGCAGCACTTTGAGATGAGAAAAGACGGACATGGATTCACAGCTCTAATTGAAATTTTTTTTGAAATTCCTTTGGCTGTGTTGCAGTAGGAAATTTCCCAGAGTCACTTCAGACAGTTGCTTCCTGCCATGCGCTCTGGTCATTTTCGTTTCCTCTCTTTCCTGCCCTCTGTTCTCTTCTCAAAGTTGTGGTGCTCCCAGTTCCATGTGGAAGGCAGGTCGCCATCTCTCTGCAGCTTGTTCTCCAGTGTGCTCTGGAGCTTGCTGTCCGTGTACGAGAGATACAGTAAGCACGTCCCCTACAGCCACAATCTTCCCCTACCTCACTTTCCTTCTGGGCCTCTCACACACACATGACCACGCACACACATTCACACTTCCACAGTATAAGTCAGTAATTAAATTTGTGCCTTAACAATTTCACACGTGTATGTAAAGCATACTAACCACACTCACACCCCACTCTTTCCTGTCTCTACTTCCACTATCTACCATTCCCATACAAATACCTTTCTGTGTTCATGTCTATGCATTGTTTTGTGACCCACTGAGTTTAACCAAAGCTGTTTGTGTGACCATAAGTTTGACACTGTTTTCTGGAGCCTGCCAGGCTAAAAAGGAAGTAGAAAATTATTCTATTTGTCTCAGAATCCACCAATATCCAATAGTTCAGAAGGAAGGAGCCCCCAGGATCCATCCCCTTCTGATCCATGACTGATCACGCTGGCCCTGCCATCACTCAGTGAGCTCAGTTTTATTTAAGAGAACATTATTTGAAACGCTCTTTGACATGGAACTGCTGACAAAGGTCCTGGGGGAATGATCACTGTCATACTGAGTATGAGATGGAAGTAATCCACAAAAGGTTTTCTTCACCGTCTGCCAGTGTTCAAAGAAGTGGCTGACTTCTCTCCCTTCCCACCTAGTAAGATGTGTTTTACTCAGAGTTCTTATAGGTATTGGGTGTGGTTATTTCCACCAAGTCACCTTCCAAATGGTTAAGATTGGCTCTGGGCTAGAAATAGCACCTGTAAAGAAATAGCTTTCAGAAAGAAACACATGCGCTCATTTAAAGCGTGAGCAGCAGCATCACCCTTCTCCACCTCTTACGTGGTTTTTTATTAGATGATGCAGAGCCTGTGATTCATGCCTAGAGGCTATGCCTCTTCCACAAGACTTAAGGATAAATCTTGATTGGTCTACACCAACTGTGACGGATCCTGGAGAGAGCTTTTTCAGCATGAGCCTATGACATGGTTCTAAACAATACATGATGAGAGCAAATATCTACTGAAGAAGTGAGGGTTTGAAAAGTGGATCTCTTATTCATTTTTATTTTTTTGAAATTTTTATATGTAAGTATTGTATTTAAATCATTTCCACCTTTCTCCCTTCCAACTCCTCTCATGTCCCAACACTACTCTTCAAATTCATTGCTTCTTCTTTAATTATCATTTTTACATGTATGTGTGTATACATACATATATGCAGGAGGGCCTACTGTACAGTTCCACGGTCCTCTGCACACACACATATAACTTACTGGATCTATGTAGTGTTGCCCATATGAAAGAGTGTTTAGGACTCAACCCTGGAGTTATATAACCTATCGGGGCTTGTTCCTGGAGAAAACTGATTCTCTCTTTCCTAGCAGTCACTGACTGCCTGTGGATTTTCATCTGAGGTTGGGGCATTGTGAAATTTCCCCTATCCACATTTGCAGGTCAACTGGTCCATCATTGTTCAGGTCATGTTTAGGCAACCATATTGTTAAGATTCATGGATACAGCTTCCCTAATATCTAGATGGCATTATTTAGCAACAGGCATCCTAGTTCTCTTTCTCTTCAATCTCAGATTAAAGGAGGGGGAGGAAAAACCTTTTTCTCTGCTAACGTCTTCATGATGATACCTAATGAGATGCGGTAGCCATCTTGCAACTGTAGGTTTGGAGTTTGGGCTTCTTGTGTCAGAAGTGTCCTGGAATGTTATGTGTAAGGCCAATGGCCAAAGCTGGGCCCCTATGAGCATACTGTTTACTTTAAGTCAGTGTAAGCCAATTTTTCTGGGGCCACTCACCAGCTGTACTACCTTAGCGCCATGCTCATTGTCCCTTCCTGTCAACTAACAGCAATTTTGCTTAGAAAAATCAGTACTGATTTGTATGGGTTTTCCTTCACTGTGCCTGCCAATTTGAAGACAAAGGTGCTTTGGAGTAGCAGGTGGTGTAATCCTAGGGATGGCTCCTCTTCATTCCCTCGAGGGAGGGAATCACAAAGGCAGTCAAAAGTCCACAATGTTGCGGAAGTCAGGAGCCGTTCCCATGTATTCTACCTCTCATATGTAGACCTAAGTCCAGTTCAACAGTAGCGGAGTGGCATTTCAAAGGATATTGATGAGTATGCAAAGGACTGATCTGTTTTGGAAGGCCTTTCGTTTCCTACTCTTTCTTGCTGTCCAGCCCTAGAGGTTTGCAGCCTGGCAGAGCAGTGCGGTTGCATCACATTCATGCTGTGATTGACAGGTCCCAGCAACTGCGAATTGGTGAGATGGATGTGACTAGAGACACGGTGACATGAGGCAACCTTCTCCACCTGCTGATGTCCCCCCTCTTCTAGCATGAATGATGTTCTTTTATCATTAACCAAAACTACTCCAGGTATGAAACTTTGGCTTTCAAATAATTATAAAGCATGATCCTTCCATGTTTTTTTACAAGCTGACTACTGTGTGACTTTTCCTGGAGAGACGTGATTAAACCTATTCACTCCAGGAAGGGTACCAATCACAGACCAAAGAAACAATTTCACCCAAGTCCAGCTTAGTGAGTGAGTGAGTTTATTGGGGTTCTTGCAGAAGAGTGGGTGGAGATTACTATAGAAGTATAGAGGGATGGCAAAAGGCGGCTACCTTTGTCACCCAGCTCCCCCCTCCCCCAAACACACACACACACACACACACACACACACACACACACACACACACACACACACATGTGACAGTCAAAGCTACTTCTCTGCTGTTCCCTACAGGACTGGCAAATAGCTCAGCTAGTTTGCACCACTGCAGGAGTGGGGGGTGGGGTGGGGGTGGAGGCTTGGGGGATTGAATGTGTTGAGGGACAAGACAGGGCCTTAATCTTACAAATTTCAGAAGCTTCTTGGGGACTTGTTAATTCCTTTTTCTTTCTGGGTCTTTAGGAGTCCTGCCCCAGGAAGAAATGTTTGAAGGAAATTTCTACACAACACTGTTTATCCTTTAAAATCCTTACAGAAGACCTACCAGAGGCCAAAATTTGGGAAATCAAGTTAATGTGTTCTGTTATCGTCTCTAAGACCCCATTTTGGATCATTGGTATTCATTCCACTTAAGCCTCAGCAACTGGTTGTGTGACCTTAAGCCATTACCTAAGCTCTTTAAGCCTCAATAACCCAATAAACCTATGATGGATAATTCCGTCGTCAGGAGTTAGAAAGGCGATGTAGGGGAAGTGATTGGCCCACTGCTTGGCAAGAGGAAAATGATCATCAAACATGAACTATGACAATATGTGCCACCGTTGCTAAGGATTCTATAGAGACACAAACTCAGATCTACCATAGTCTTACTTTAAACGTAAAACAGATGGAAATGACCCTAATATGAAGAGTTCCATCATGTTAAAGTAATTTCAAGTATTTAAGCACATAGTTTGACAGGCAGAAGTTTAGTTTTACAAAGTACTGGAATAAAAGGTTAATTCAAAGTACTTGTACAATTCAAAAAAGTAAAGCGTTTTTTTTTTGAGTAGCCAGCGCTTCCTTTCTTGGGTCAAGGAAGACAACGCAGTAACAGACACAATGCAGGCCTCTTGAGCTCCCCTCTCCTCCATGGACTATGGTACTAAGCGATGAAACTTACTCCACAAGGGGGAGTCAGGCTCATGCTCAGTTTCCTTCAGGAAGCCAAAAAGGCCAAAAACAAGATTCTGATCAAAAACTTCTTAAAATTCCCAAAGACATTTTAGGCTTGGTCTTTTAAAATAAAAAGGTGTCCCTTTACAACCCAGTTTCCCACATATTCAAACCTGTTTCCCACACCCGTCTCTCAGGGAAGTCTCTGCTCCTCCATTTTGTCCCTGTCCCACAGACTCCTCTTTTTGCTGTCCCTGTTTTCCCTTTGTGGCTAGTTCTCCAGATCTTTTCTTCAAAGACAACCAGAGCCCAGGCCAGCTGCGCTTTCTGCTGGACTCCCAGCGTGTTTGGGACTCCCATCTCTCAGGCAGTGAGGGAGACTTGAGGAGAATCCCGGGGAAGAGAGCAGCAGATGCAGATGAAGATCAGCCTGCTTTTACCTACTTCTCCAATGACAGAGGCACACGCTGTTTGTGCGTGGCAGCCTTGGTCTCTACAACAGCAAAGTTAGTCTGCAGTTACCACGAAGCTTTGCCTTTTGGTCTGCTGCAGTGGAAGCCACACTAGACGGTCATTATGGTCCTGCCCTCAGAAGGAGCCTTCCACACTCAGCCACTTCCTTTCTGTTAGACTTCACCTTGGGATTCACCATACACTGGGATTACAGGCATATTTTATCTCTGGGGATTAAACCTAGAACTTCATGTGTGCTAGGCAAGTACTCTATCCAGCCCTTATATAGAGATGCCAACAGTTTAAAGAGTTTCATAAGAATTAAATGAGGTTAGATGCATTAGGAATTTTCTGACTGTGCTCTAAGGAGCCTTGAGAGTCAAGGAGATGTAAGACACCAACCATTCCAGCAATGAAGAAGGAGGAGCCAACGATGAGTTACTTCTACCTACACACACACACACACACACACACACACACACACACACACAACCCAACTTGACCTTTTTTGGATAAGAATCTTTTTCTCAAATAATGATAATAATAGTAATAATAATAATAATAATAATAATAATAATAATAATAATAATAACAATTCTCTCCTTTCACACTTGCCCATCTGCCAATGCTCTTTAGAACTGGGTTTCTAATTTCTAACTGGATGCAGTCAGTTTCCAACTGGGCTTCCACAGTGCTGCTCTGAGACTCCACTCCCCAGCGTTATGCTCACCATTTAACCAGACAGCAGAGAACACTTTCATTTGCATTATCAATATAACGTGAATCTGTGTAGCTTGGGTAGGATGGGAGGTCAGACCCCCTTAGACCATCTGAGAAGCCCTGGCATGGGGCATCTGGAAACACTCAGACAAGCAGTAGTGGTGAGGCATGGTGCCCAGGAGACAAGAGGTCTGCAGGCAAGAACCGGGTGGGGCTGAGGCTGACTCTGAGGCAGTCAACTCCCTGGCACAGGGCTCCAGTACTTAACTCCTTGCCAATCGCCCAAGACTGTTTTCTAGCTTGGCTTCTGTCAGCTTCCACCAGAAGGAAACTGTTAGGCTTGAGCCAGAACACTGTGCTGAGTGGCAGCAGCAGCAAAAGGAAAGACAGAGGGCAGCTGCCACCCACAGGCAGTCCTGCCAATGGCAGGATGGTGGGAATGGCTCAGGCCACTGTGCCCTGTGAGTAACAAAGGACAATTGAAATTACATGTGCTGCACATTCCTATGAGGTGGGTCTAGAAAAAGCTACTTGGTATATGATAAAACAAAACAAAACAAAACAAAAAAACCTTCCCCTATTCTGTGTGTGTGTGTGCACGCATGTGTTTGCAGGTGTATATGCTATGTGCCTGTGCATATGGAGGCCAGAGGTCAACTTCAGGGGTCACTCTTCAGGACACCGTCCATATATCTTTTGAGACAAGGTCATCCAGTTAACTAGACTGGCTTTCAGTGAGCCCCAGGAGTGTCCACCGGTCTCTGCCTCCCCACTACTAAGGTTACAATTGTACACAACCATGCTTTTTGTAGAAAAGTCCTTAGCACTGAACTCAGGTTTGGAACCATCTCCCTAGCCCAAGTTTTCCCTAACTTTACTAAATAATGTTTTTTTTTTAATATTTGCTTTCTCTATTTATAACTTCCATGTTATATACTTAATTTCAGCATAAAATATAATGCCCCAATAGCCAAAATGTATAAGCAAACCAAGGCACCCACAGGGCAATGAATGGATAAACAAGGTGTGATATTTGGCCTTAAAAAGGATAAAAGCCTGACATATGCTACAGCTCTAATGAACCTAGACACATTGTGCTACATGAATAAGGCAAGTAAGAGCAGAATAAATGTGATCCACTTCCATAAGGTGCCTGGAGTGATCACATTTTAGGGTCAGATACATACTAGTAGACACATACTAGTATGGAGGCCTAAAGTGTTAACCCAACCTTTTCCTCCCACATTAACCTATGTAGCTGTTCATTTTTTTTTAACCCCAGAATCTCATCCCATTGTGTGAACCCCTCGTTGCTGGGTCACTCTGGTTGCTGGAAGTTTCTTCTGTCAATGCAAGTGCTGTAGTGAGCATGATGCCATGACCCCTGAGTATGTATGCAGGAGATGCAGGAGTATCCCTGCTATGTAGTCTTAAAGTGGGACTTCCAAGGCATGGGGACTCCTTTCTCGTTGCACTGCATGTTCATATCCAATTCCAGGCCCCACCGTCACTGAAAAGAGCTCCTGATCCTACCCTACCCTCAGCAAACTGTTATCCCTCCCTCTAAGGGGTGTTCATCCTCAGGTAGCAAGCCTAAGCTAGTGGGCACAAGGTTCCTGGGATTCTGCTTCCTTTCTGGAACACACAGGCAGTGAGTGACATTCATTTCCTAGCACAATGTCGGGTACCTAACAGGTAGCTAAGTATCTGCTAAAGAAATGAAGGGAGTTCAAGCCATCTGAGAGGACCTATAGGAAAATACTTAAAACTGTAAAAGTTGATACCATAATTATTCCTGACAATGAAGTTTATGAAGGTCAAACACTTTGCCCCAGGACACAGAGCTTAGACGGGAAGGGATCTGGAAGCAATCCTGGCCAGGCACATACCCAATTCCCACCCTTCCTACAACATCCTGCTTTTCCTCCAAATTCAGCCAGAAGGCAGAAGAACATAGACTAAGGACCACTGATGCTTTGACCAACTGGCTATTGTAACTTAGCTACTTTGTCTTCATCTCAGGCAAATGCAAGCATCTTTCCATGTTGAAAGTCACTTTTGCATTTGGAAAGCATCAGAGGCATTCATTTAGAGGCCTTGTGTCAGGAAAAGTAATCCTATTAAAAACAAAAGCTGTGGCCAGCTGTTGTTGCTTCCTGCTCACTTTCATCTGTAGCCTATACTTCTCTGAGTTTCAGGAACTTACACTCCAGCTGCTGTGTTGCAGCCCTTCTTGATGTATCAAAACCATCAGAGTCTCCTGCAATATAGAATCCTAAGTCTCCCCGTCTCCCAAGCCTGACCCAGCACAGCCTCCCCAGCCCTGTAGGTTGCAGCTCCATCCTTCCCATTGCCCAACATAAAACACAAAACTCCAGAGCACATTCCTCACTCAGCAAAGCATGCTGGCCCTGATTTAAAGACACAGATCTGATCTTCACTGTGTCAGTCTGCTTTCATGGCTTTTGTCTTCCTAGTGGGTCCTCAGGCTTATGTCCTTATCAAAGGTTTCTACTATCTCTTTGCAATACAGAAGTCAAACTGGTCCTCTTGAAAAATCAACCTCACTGTTGGCCTTATTTCCTGGGCCAGTGGGGTCCTATTCAGAAAGTCCTTTACTGTGCCTATACCTTCCAGTTTGCTTTTGTTTGTTTGCTTGCTTTTTGATTTTCCTTATTTTCCCTCTAAGAATTTCAGAGCTTGACCTACTTGGAGTTATTTTGTGCAGGGTGAGAGATAAGGATCTAGTTGTGAGGCAAGTAATTTGCAGGAGAGCTCAACCACCTGGTGCCCACCTGCCTCTAACTATACACACACCCCTCTCCACAAAGCAACCAGTAATAACACCCCATCAACCTCTGTGTGGACAAACACAGGCTGGGACATATCCTAGAATTAGAGGCAATGGGCCAATCCAGCCTGGACTGGTTTTACATGCAGGTGCTCCAGGGCAAACTGTCCTTTGAGTGAACTTTTAGGGGGAGACGCTAATCATGCCTATGCATGTCTGGACATGTGTATATGATTAACATCAGATTCATCATGGCAGACATGTGCAGTGAACAAAGGTTTATGTAGCCCAAGCCTGTCAATCAAGACAGGAAAGCACCTGCACTCTGCCTAGCAACCTCCCAGACAGTAATCAGTTGATCTGGCAAGCTCCTGCTGCTGCTCTCTTGCAAGCTGTCTTAGGCTGTACTTCTGCTTTGCTTCTGAATAAAACTCCTCACTGTTTTTCTATTTGTGTCTATTTCGTCAGTTCTTTGAAAAAGATGCCAAGGAATACCCAGTCCAGACACAGGCTAAGGGTAGTAATTTCATTCCTCTACACGTGGATATCCAATTTTCCCAGCACAATTTGTCAAAAGACTGTCCTTTCTTCAATGTGTTTTTTGGGTAGTTCTCTCAAAAAACAGATGGCTATAGCTCTGTCAGTTTATATCTAGAACTATTCTGTGCCATTAATCTACCTGTTTGACTTTTTTTTTTTTAAAGTCAGTACCATACTGTTTTCATTACTGTGGCTCCATAATATACTTTGAAATTAGGTGTGGTGATATGTCTGACATCATTGCTGTTGTTGCTTCCCCCTCCCCTCCTCAGGATTGCTTTGGCTTGAGCGTCTTGTTTTTCCAAATGAATTTTTAATATTTTCTTAGGCTGATCATACAGGCACATGCCTTTAATCCCAGCACTCAGGAGGTGGAGGTAGGTGGATCTCTGTGAATCTGAGGCTAGTCTGGTCTACATAGTATATTCTAGGACAGCCAGGACTACAAAGAGAGGCCCTGTCTCAAAAAAATATTTTTTCCCTATTTCTGTCAAGAATGGTGTAAGGTTTCTGATGGAGATTATAATGAATCTATAGATTGTTTGTTTCATTTTTTTCTTTTTAAAGCAATTTTCACAACATTAATTCCTCACTACAAAGCAACCTTCCATCTTTTAATGTCTTCTTCAATTTTACTCTTGAATATTTTAAAGTTTGATTGTAGAGATCTTTTACTTCTTTGATTCGGTTCCAAGTGTCTGTGTGTTTGTTTATCTGTTGGGATTTTGGCTGGGCAATTGTGATTGTGAATGGGATCATCCCTCAGCATCTTGCCCAGCCTCCCTTTTATGGGCACAGAGAGAGGTTACCAATTTTTGTATGCTGATTTTATATCTTGCTTCTTTGTGTATTTATCAGGTCTAGGAGTTTTCTGATAAAGTCTTTAGAGCCTCCTACCTATAAAATCATAACATCTACAAATAAAGATACCTTGACTCTTTTCTTATTTATAGTACATTTATTTGCTTCTCAAGGATAACAACTGACAAATGGGACCTCATAAAATTTAAATGCTTCCATGCAGCAAAGGAAACTGTGAATCATGTCAAGAGACAGCCTACAGGATAGGAGAGAAATCTCTGCAGAGAACTAATGTATATACTATACAAAGAACAATAAACGAAAAAGAAAGAAAGAAAGAAAGAAAGAAAGAAAGAAAGAAAGAAAGGAAGGAATGAAGGAAGGAAGGAAAAAAGAAAGAAAGAAAGAAAGAAAGAAAGAAAGAAAGAAAGAAAGAAAGAAAGAAAGAAAGAAAGAAAGAAAAGCCCTGAGCAGTAAGTAAAATACCCATCAATAGCGGGCTAGTGAAATGAACTGTTTACAAAAAAGGAATTACAAATGGCCAGCAAACATATTCTTAAAAATGTCAACTGCTCTAAGCTCTCAGAGAAATTAAAACTGAAATCACATTGAAGTTCTATCTTACTCCGTCAGAATGACAGTCACTGAAAAAACAATGAATGCCGGGAAGGACACAGAGAAAGGAACCCCGAACAAATGCTGGTGGGGACAAAAAAAAAAAAAATCCAACCTCTGTGGAAACCAGCATGGAAGCATCTCAAAACACTAGAACTAGAGCTTCCAGATAACCCACTATACCACCCCACCCCTGGGTATTTACCCCCCACTCCCAGGCAGCAAATCACACGGACATTTGCGCATCGATGCTTATTGCCACAGTGTGCATTGTAGCTAAGTTACGGAACCAGTCTAGTTGCCCAACAACTGAGGAATGAATAGGGAAACGTGGTAAATACACTCAATGAGATTTTTCCCCGGCCATAATGAAGAACGGAGTTATGTCATTTGTAGGAAAATGACGGAACTGAAGCAAACTGAGCCAGTCTCAGAAAGATACGTCTCACGTGTTTCTTCTTGTTTGTGGTTCTTGGGTTTTATGTAGTCATATGACATCATTTTAAGTTTATGTGAAAGTAGAAGTGAAGAGGTCTACAGGAAAAAGGGGGTTCACCAGAGGAGGACTGAGACAAAAAGATAGTAAGGGGGACAGGGCTGGCTGTATACAGGGCATATGTACTCAATTCACAGTATGAGGGTGGGGATTCGAGTCCCTCCCTCAGAAGCTCCCCATGGCTGCAGAAGATCTGTCTCTCCTTCTCCCCAGTCCTTAGCATGTGCGAGCACTAATACGGGTTCTTCTCTGCACTGGCAGCCTGGGCCTTTCCTGCAGCGGCAGGTGGATTCAGGGACATTCTTACTCAATGCAGTTGCTATACCCTCTGGCACGTTTCTCCTCCCACTGAATATCTGCAGTTTGCACACAGTTCTTAAGTTGTATAAAAGAGGTCCATGCACTCTTTCATAGTTTTTTTTTTTTTTTTTCAATTAAAAATAAGAACCTAAGCTCGGCCTGGTTTGGAGGATGGGGCCAGGAGAGCTGAGTTCTTCTGCCAGATGGAGGCAGGACTTGGCAGTTCTATTTACAGTTTGGAGTATGGATGAGGCAAGTAAGTTGGGAAAAGTGAGGGGTACATACAGACTATGGAGAGGTGGCAGCTAGGCTTCTGCCTGGCCGCAGAAGGCTGGGAAGAGCATCACCCTGCCGGACTTCTACTGTGCGACTAAATCAGAAGAAGCAGAATTTTCTTGAATTCAGCTGGGGTCACATAGAAACCAATTAGCATGTGGCATAAGAAAAATCCTGGCCCTGCCAAGGAGATGTGCCATAAGACTGTCAAGTGACACATAGGAGGGGTCCTGTAACCACCTCTGTTGTAGAATTTAAGGTGTGTACTTTTGTGTATGCTCTAGAACGTTTGTTTGATGATGCTAAGATGTGTTTGATTAAATAAAATTTAGCTCTGGTCAAGAGGCTGGGTCAGCAACTAGCTGACAGGAAGTTGTGGGGAGGAGCCGTGGGGGGGGGATGTTTATAAGGAGAGGCAGCAGCGAGGCTGAGGCCTTTTGGGGAGACCTGAGGAGGTGAGCTGTTTGTTATTTAGTCTCTCTGGGAAGCAGGATATTACCTCAACCTTTAAATCTTTTTTTTTTTAAAGCAGGACAGAGATTTAAGTAAGTTTTTGGGTGTTTGTTTGTTTGTTTTTTATATGTAGCTTTGAAAGAGTCAGTGACAGAATTTCCTCAGGCCCTTGCAGCCTAGCCACTGATGGTAGTGGCAGAGCCACTCTTATTGAATAGCATAGCCACAGCTTAAAAAGGCAGCCACAATTAGAAAGAAAAACAACAAATTGGCACCCCATATTGGGTGCCACCTTGTAATGTTTGTTTTTTATTTTATACCCTTTTGGCATTTTGAGGGATCAACCGCTCAGCTCCCAAATAACTCACACATGAAGGCTTATTTTAACTTACCAATGTCTGACCTTCACTTGGCTTGTTTCTGGCCAGCTTGTCGTATCCTACCTTTTGTCTCTGGGCTTTATCTTTCTCTAGTTCTACATACCTTACTTTCACTCTTACTCTGTGCCTGTGGATGATTGGCCCCTGACATGCTCTTCTCATTCTCTCCTTGCTTTCCTCTTCCTCATTTCTCCCTGTTTACCCTCTCTGCCCGCCAGCCCCGCCTATCCTTGCTCCAGCCTCACTATTGGCTGGCAAACACCAGGTGTTTTAGACCAGCGCAGTAATAAACCTTCACAGAGTTAAACAGATGCAGCATAAAGAAAAGTCACACGACTTAAAATTCCCCAACACGCCTCCCTCAGCCTCCACCCCACTACCACTCTTCCTCACAAACTTTCACCCCATGCCAAAGTCTGGGAGTGGCTCAGAGGACCTAAAGGGGTCCCATCTGGTGTTGGATGAAGACAGGGTTGCCATATTGGGAAGACCAGAAACCTTGAACCCTTTTGCCTATAGAGGAAAGCCCCAGGCTTCTGGTGAAGGGAAGAAACCCAGTGTATACAGGTGGAGAGAGACTGTGAGAAAGGGACAGACAAGTGCCCTGGAGCCACTGCGGATCACACCACATACAGCATACATATGCTCACACACACAAAGACAAGGCCTTCCAAAGCTACGGGCAATTTGGCTGTCATTGGAAGGAGAGGCAGAAACACTGAAAAAGTGATTAATTATAATTAATGAGGCTTTAAACCTTCTGCTCTTGCAAATGAATAGATAAAACACCTCTTGGGAAAAATATTTGCCAAACACACATCTAATGGAACCTTTATAAAGAATATTCAAAATTCTATGACAAGAAAACAATTACGTAATTTATATTTTAAAAAAATTGATTTAAAAGAGCTAAGCAAAGATTTCACATTCAAAGCGACTTAAGAGTATAATGTCCAAGTACATGAGAAATCACACAACATCAGAGTTACTAGGGAAAGGCAACATAGGCACACCATGAGCTAGAACTCCACTCTCTAAAATGGGTGTTTAAAAAAGGAGCCGCAACAAGTGGGGATTCAAACAGCAAAAGTCATCCACTGAGTGAAGGCAACATGGTCAACCACATCAAAAGCCTGCTTGTCGGCGTTCTATCCCATGGTTCAGCACCTTTCCTGTGGCTATTATTTACCAAAGAAAAACAAAAACTATGTCCACATGAAAATCTGTATGCATTTATTTAGAGTAGTTTTATTCTTCACATTCTTGTCAAAGATGAGAAACAGCTTGAGTGTATTACTTTTCATTATTGCTACTTTTCTGTTGTTGTGACCAAACACCATGGCTAAGGCAGCTTACAGAAGACAGAGTTTGAGACTTACAGTTCCAGAGATAAGAGCCCATCACCATGATGGCAGGGAAGTGTGGCAGAAGGCAGGTGACAGGAGCTGGTAGCTGAGAACTGAGAGCTCACTTCTCAAATCACAAACAAAGAGAAGAGGAAAGAGAGGGGGGAGAGGGACAGAGAGGCAGAGAGAGAAAAAGAGAGAGAGAGACAGAGAGAGAGACAGAGAGACAGAGAGACAGAGAGGAGAGAGAGAGCTGGGGTCATGGGAGGGTTTTAAACCTCAGATGAACTTCCTATGATGCACTTCCTGTGATGCACTTCCTGTGATGCATACCTCCAGCAATGTTATTCCTCTTAAACCTTCCCAAATAATGGCACCACTAAGGAAGAAGTATTTAAATGTCAAAGTAGACGGGGAACATCTCATTCAAACCACTACACTGTTCAAATATTGTTCAACAAGGCACTTTTTAAAACTAATCACATGATGAAATACTATCCAGCAATTAGAAAGAACCACTGCCCCATAGCATTCTGTTCAGTGAATAAGGCTACATACAATAGAATTCCTTAATTTGGGGGTAACATTCCTCCAAAGGTAAAAATATAAGATTAAAATGTATAGGTAGCCAAGGACAGTGATCAAGCAAGTGAATGGCTAAGAAGAGCACAGTGGAATTTGGGGGTGACTGAAACATGCTTTTGATTAGAGGAAGGTGATTATACACCACTAGTATAACTGAGAATTCTTGGAGGAAGCTGGCTGCACAGGCTGACCAGCTAATAAAAACTTCAGTGACTACGAAAGGTTTGCAATGTCATTGATCTGATAGACTAATTAAAATGTCTTCGGGGCACAAAAGGACTTTGGGAGCACATTCCCTATGGAGGGATACTCCCTTAACCTAGAGGCAGGAGGGAGGGCCTAGTCCCTACTCCAAATGGCTTGACAGATTTTGTTGACCCCTCCTGGAAGGCACCACCCTCCCTGTGGAGTGGAGGGGGGTGGAATGGGAGGGTGGTGGGGGGCATAGGAGGGGGGCAGAGAGGAAGGGAGGGAGGGAGGAAGAGGGAACTGAGATTGATATGTAAATAAATAAATAAGGAAACAATTTTTTCTTTGGGGCTATCTTTGACAGCCTAAGAGCCATCCCATTCACTCTGTTGTATCAGACCCAACAACATGACATCAAAATAAAATAAAAATATTTGGAATGTGTTAGCTTCACAAAACTCTATTCTTCACCACTCAAGCACCAAAGGCCTATAGTTGAGATTCCTTTGCCTGGTGTAACCATCCACTTAATGTTTCCACCGATGTTCTGTGAAAAGACAGGATGACCAAGGCAGATCTTATAAAAGGGAGCATTTGACTGGGACCTTGCTTACTTTGGCAGAGAGTTAGTCCATGACCATCAAGGCAGGGAGCATGGCAGAATGAGGCACCACTCACATCACTGGAGCAGTAGCTGGGATTTGCATCTTGATCCCCAGGCAGAGGGAGAGAGACCCTGGACTCAGTGTGGACTTTTAAAACCTCAAAGGTCACCTGCAGTGACATACTTTCCCCCACAAAGCCATACCTCTTCCTCTTTCTAACCCTTTTGAGCAGTTCCACTCCCAGATGACTAAGCACTCACATATATGAGCCCATGGGGGCCATCCTAATTCAGACCACCACATGAATTATGTTTAATGTGTATCTGAACTCTTTTAAAAGGAGAACATACATGAGGGATACAGAAATATAACCCAGGATTTTGACATTAGAAATTCCTGGGATGAAAAGTCTAAAGAATTCTGAGAGCTGGGTGTTGGTGGCACATGCCTTTGATCCCAGCACTCAGGAGGTTCGAGTCCAGCCTGGTCTACAGAGCTAATTCCAGAACAGGTTCCAAAGCAATACAGAGAAGCCCTATCTTGAAAAACAAAAAAAAAAAAAAAAAAAAAAAAAAAAGCCAACCCCCCCCCAAAAAAAAAGAAAGGAAGAAAGAAAGAAAGAAAGAAAGAAAGAAAGAAAGACAGGGAAAGAAAAAGAATTCTGAGAGTAAAACCTGAATTATTTTCCACCTTCTTACATACCCCATAGCCCAGTGCTTACAGTAGAAATGGCTTTGTCTGAACAGCAAAGCAGGGCTTCAGGAGCAGGGTGAAGTGGAATGCCACAGCCTCAATATTTCATATAGCCCGAGCTTTTATGTGTCCCACCCAGTACTGCAGCCATTTATAAAATAATCACTCATAGGCTTAATATTAATTGTTTGGCCAATGGCTCAGGCTTATTACTAGCTAGCTCTTGCATTTAAATTAACCAATTAATCTGTGTATCCAAATGTGACCATGGTGTTACCTCATTTTTTACCTGTCTTCCTTCCTTGGCAGCTGCTAGTGTCTTCTCTAGACTCCACCTTCTTTCTCCCTGAACCTCTGATTGGATTCCCTGCCTAGCTACATTCTTCAATGCCATAGGCTAAAGCAGCCTTATTCATCAACTAATAAAAGCAACACATACTCCCAGTGTATAGAAGGACATCCCACATCAGTATCATTCCTCAGCTGAGGCTAGGCAACAGCCTTATGTGAGGGAGGGGACACAAGAGGCTTGTGAGTAGGGTCCAAAAGTTGGGTGCAGTAAAGGGACATGGGAGTGTCCTGATTTGGGGACACTCTGTCTGCAGGACATTCCCTGTCCTGTAAAGAAGTATTGCACATAGGCGGTACTCGGGCCTCACTGTGTTCAGTCCATACTATCAAGTGTATTAACCCTGAGACAGAAGGACAAGCACAGACCCACACTTGGGGGTTGGCTGTTGCTTTTCTGCTTTGCAAATTCTCTCCACTTTAGTAGATCACTGAATATTTGTTCAGCTGCAAGTTGGAAAAAATCTCCAAGTCCATCTGCACAATTGCTCACAAACATTTCAGTGCTTTAGTTAATTCTACAAAAGTAGGAGGGGGGGGAATGGCATCTTCTCCCAGCATTTGTTGAAGGATTGTTAGGTTAATTTGGAGGAGAGTTCTAGTGCTGAGCATTAGAAATACTTTCTTACACATTACTCAGGTTCGGGAGTTATTTGATTTTGTCCTGTGTTTAATTAACAGGAACCCTAAAAGTTTAACTCTAAGTGTAAAGATAAAGAAGAATGTTGGTCGATTCATTGTGGCTTGAAAAAGATGGCCTAGCACTTGTGTTTGCTATTGGCAAACTAGTCTCTCTCAGGAATCTTACAGAAGGATGCTTGTTCAACCGTGCTCTTCTAGCAGACCTTACACACTATGTGAAAAAGGTCCAAGTGTGCCAGCCCAGTGTTCAGCACTACTCCTGTGACAAGGCTGCTCTCTATTTTTATGTAGCCCTGTGTTTCCATAGTTCCTTTGATTTACAAATTCTTCTTGCTGTCACATCCATTTGGCAGCCTTGTTATCAGTGTTCTCACAAATTGCTGATTTAGCTGTTAAAAAAAAAAAAAACCAATTTGCATTGCCCAAAAAGAAAAAGGAAGTCATTATTAAGAAGGCACTTGATGTCGTCTTTGTAGTCTCATTATTCTTCCACAATTTAGAATTCAGTGAGAATATGATGAGGTAAATAGCTTTCAGATTTGGAGGACCCACCTCCCATCCACACCTAGGACATCAGAAAATTCACTCCAAGGAAACTCTGACTTCTTACCATTGTCACTTCATGCTTTCAAATGACAAGGGGAAAATAATGTGAGAAACTATGAATTATAGATTTGCAAAGACCTGGGGAAAATTCAGCTAACCATGGTCCTCTTGCAATTGATTTTCACCACTTATCTGGTCCTAGAAGGGTCTGGAAATAGAAACTGTCAAAATCAGAAGCCAGTGATCAGCTCTGCAGGTCAGTCAGACAGCCAGGAGATCAGAAGTCCTGTAGCCCAGCTTAGTTCTTTAGTAAGTTAGGTGGTTTGAATGAAGCCCCTATCCCACCGTAGGCTCATAGGGAATGGTATTATTTGAGACACGCTGGAGGAAGCGTGTCACTGTGAGCAGGCTTTGAGGTTTCAGAAGCTCATGCCAGGCTCGGTGGCTTACTCGGTCCCTCGCACTCCCACTCAGGAAAGGCGCCCCCCCCCCAAATCACTCCCAAGAAGTGGTCTTGATGCAAACGCATAAGGTCTTTTATATTCCAGTGCACTGGGGCCGTCAGCCATACGCCATGCAGGGTAGAGGGCTGAGGACCCCTGGTACAGAATTGAGACAGCTTTTATAGGGTTACAACAAAGCCCTTAGGACTTAAAACTCCCAGCTTCCTGGGGTCACTGGAGAATTAGGCTATATTTTTCCATCCTAACACTTCCTGCTGCCTGTAGATCCAGACATAGAACTCTCGGCTCCTCTCCAGTACCATGTGTGTGCTGCCATACTCCCTAAAAATGCTGAAAATGGACTAAACCTCTAAAACTGAAAATCAGCCCCAGTTGAATGTTTCTTTTTATAAGAGTTGCGTGGTCATGCTGTCCCTTCACAGCAATATTAACACTAAATGAGACAGGAGCAGTGAGGAGTATGTTGAATAGAGGTCAAAGACACCGGGGAAGCAGCCTGATGTAGAGTTCCCAGCTTTCCTCCTCATCTGCCTCCTCCATCCTTTGCTTCAGAGTTGGGAATGTCAAGCTAAAATTAAATCGAGCTTCTCCAAAGAGAATGAGTACATTCCAGGGCAACACTTCGATGGGAATATACCAACCATACTGTTTACCCTCAAGGGCAGTGAGGCAAGGGGAAGTTCTCAAAGGGAAACAAGGAAGATTACATGAATTTTTAGACACAGTAATTCTTGTCTACATATGTAAATAAAGAAAGGGTAGCCCAAAGTCAAATACCCAGTTCCTTGACAAATAACTTTGTGCAAGGATGTTTGTGTGAACTTAAAAAGATCTAGTGAGGGGCTGTGACCCTTGCAAAGCTCTTGGCATTGTTTTTTTCCCTTGCGTTCATGCATAGGTGCATGAGAGGGCCTCCTGCTGAGGATCCTGGCTTTATTTGTTTGTTACTTTTTCACAGATGACTTCATTTTGATTAATTTTCACAGGGCATTCTCTTTCTACCTTAGGGATTCTGTTGGCAATGTGTATTTGTGTGTGATGTGGTGAGAGAAATTCCTGCTGCCTCTCGTGCAGCTTTAGCATCTTTGTGGATTTCCCAAAGCAGCGAGAGGCCTGTGAATTGGATGGCTGGCCCCAAGCTCACTGTCCCTGGAGATCAGAGTGGCTCGCTCCATGTTCCCAGCCCTGAGTGCTGAACGCAGCAGAAAGAACTTGCAGCAGTAGACCTTCCGCAGGTGTGGGAGGAGCTGAGTGAGTTGTGGACGATGACCATCCAGTCACACAAAGGACATCCATGCAGAAAGTGACAATCAGTGGGAAGGTCTAGTCTGTGGAGAGCCCTTGGCGCTCCCTCTGTGGGTCAGTGGTCTGGTGTCCCTGGGGCAGGCAGGAAGCGGCAGCTGGAGAGCAGATCCAGCAGTGTGGAGAGCTAGATTCAGAGCACAGGGCCCCAAAAGGCCATCAGAAAGCAGCTGCCTCCCGATGTTTTCTTTCCTTTCAAATTATGCACATCTTGCCAACCCTAACCTAGCTCCATAAGCAAGCAGACTTGGAAAAGGTTCTAGGCTTAGTCGAGTTGACGAAGCACAAGCCACATAGTAGTAACCCAGACAGCAGTCAGGCTGAAGTGTAAGGTTCCTGAAGTTCTCCGGCCAACATGGCCAGCCCCATTCAAACCCTGCACGGCTGTCAAACGCCAACAACTCACTGGCCCTTGTGCTCCCATTTCTTTTCAGAGGACACTGTCTTTGCCCAGTGTCACTGATCATCATAGTATTTCCCAAACGGAAATACTATGTGAACTGTCATTCACAAGAGACTGTTCTGTCCCCCAGTGCTCTACTCTAGATGGCCCATGTATGTGCCCTTATAGCTGCCATGGCAGAGACGCTGAGCTCAGAAACATCAGTTCAGACCTAGAGGAGAAATGATGTCATCTCAAGTAAATTGTCTGGTGTGTATGCCTCAGTTTCCCTGCAAGTTAAAACAATGAAGAGGATACTGCAAAATAATCTTTCTAGATCAAATATTCCCTTCCTGGACCTCTGTGGAAACCTTCTGTCTGGAGTGGCAACTCAGCAGTTTCATGAAGAGAAGGAAAATCTGCCAAAGAAAAGCTCCAGCAAGTGGAAAAGAAAAGGCAGCCATGGTTAGCCACACCATACTCTGCTACCTCAGGCGGGTGATGTTTAGTCACCTACAGTAATAACCTTTCCCAGCTCCAAGCTGCCTGGGCTCAGGCTGCAGCCCCTCTGGTTGAGTCACAGAGGCAGAGAGGGGCCAGGAATCAGAACAAAGGCAATCTATCTGCCTTCCCTAGCTGGTTTATTAAGAGAAAAACCTTTTTGTGTCTCACGAATTATCAGGTGTCTCCCCTCAAACTCACGGCTTAGAGGAGGATTCCTAACCTCCCCATTGGAAAAATGGAGATTTTTCGTTGTGGTTGTTGTTTTCAGTTTCTGTCTCATCTGTGGCTGTGTGAACAGAGTCCTAACGCTGACTCGGCCTGATGGCATTTTATGTCCTTTGGGCAAATTCCCTTTGCTCAACTTTAAGACGTAGGCTTAAAACAAGACTTTGAAATATTGTCACACATCAATGGGCCATGCTTTACCCCACAGCATGCTCATCTTAGCTCTTTGCTGGTCTCCTTAGTCATCTAATAAATACTAACTGACTGCCCTCTTTCTGCTGCTGCACAAGAAGTCAGACAAAGGCCATCTCAGACCTGGTTGGGGTTTTTTGTTGTTGTTGTTTTTGTTTTTGTTTGTTCATTTGTTTGTTTTGTTTTTGTTTTTTATATTTTTAAAATTTAATTTAGAAACAATCTTATTTTACATATCAATCTCAATTTCCTCTCCCTCCCATCATCTCATGCTCCCTATCGACCCCCTCATACCATCTCCCATCCACTTCCCAGGGCATGGAATCATCTAAAGTCTGCCACTTCATTTGGGACAGGACCTAGCCCCCCCCCCCAAATGTATCTAGGCTGAAAGAGAATCCCTCCATGGGGAATGGGCTCCCAAAGTCCATTTGTGCACTAGGGATACATACTGGTTCCACTGTCAGAGGTCCCATAGACTGCCCAGGCCTTCTAACTGACACCCACATTCAGGGGGCCTGGTTCAGTCCTATGCTGGTTTCCCAGCTGTCAAACGGGGGTCCCTGTGCTCCCACTTGCTCAGGCCAGCTGTTTCTGTGGGTTCCTCCAGCACGGATCTCAGACCCGCTTTTAGAGTCCTGTGCCCAGGTTGGTCCCTGCTGCCTGACTTCAGTCTGACAGGAAGTATAAACTATAATTTGCAGAGTATAAAAGAAGCTTGAAGAGGGCCAAAGGTGGGAGAAAAATGGAAACACAAGTGGTATCTTCCTCAGAGGGAGCACAGTGACCTCAGGAAGAGGAGGTGGCTGCAGAGCATGTCACTGTGACAATTTTGCCAAGGAAAATAAAGGGTGAGGCTGAGGTGGAGGTGTGATGCTGAGAACCCAAGATGGGGTCAGGGATACAGGAAAGGAGGGAGGGGCACAAGCTGTGCAGAGTCTGAAAATGCAGCACGAGGCTATGCAATAGGAGCTCCTCTAGAAGCCTGGGACACAGTGTTTCCTCTGAGACATCCCAAGGGAAGGTCAGAGGACTGGGAAGGCTTACTTCAGCGGATCTCTTTCCTTTGCAGCTCCCCAGGGTGCTGACATTTAAGCCTTTCTTTCTTTCTTTCTTTCTTTCTTTCTTTCTTTCTTTCTTTCTTCTCTCTCTCTCTCTCTCTCTCTCTCTCTCTCTCTCTCTCTCTCTCTCTCTCTCTCTCTCTCTCTCCATTAACCCATAGCTGTGGTTGCTGTCCTTCATGCTCCTTCAGTCCCTATTCACAAGGACCCATTACACATTGCAAAGCCCCCACATAGGCTTCTGGTCCTTCTCACCTTCTCCTATACCCTGAACTCCTGGGCCTGCTCCAGCTCACAGGCCCCACCCCCACCCCCAGCCACTTGCCCCCCTTATGACCCACTGTTCCCACTGCTGTCTCCCACTCTCCTCCCTTTTCTCATAGATAGCTCTAGACATGTACAGTTTCTCTCTCTCTCTCTCTCTCTCTCTCTCTCTCTCTCTCTCTCTCTCTCTCTCTCTCTCTCTCTCTCTCTCTCTCTGCTCTGGACTCTTCCAGATGCCTGTGTAATAATATGACTTGAGGTGAGACTGAGGCAGATCCTATGGTGGGGGACAAACACACCACCAGACAGAACTTACATGGGAAGGAAGTTTTATTGGTGAAGGGAAGGGAGTGGGGGAAGGGAGAAAGGGAGGGCGAGAAGAAAAAGAGATACACAGAGAGAGAAAAGACTGGAAAAGTCCTGCCTGCACCTTCACAGTAACAAAGGGAAAGACAGCAAAAGTGAGCAGAGTTGACCTCTTAAAGGATCCTTTGCACCTCCGTACAGAGCTAAGGTACTGTTTGTCATTTGCAAACGTGGCACACTTTGCTAGGTCCCCAAGTGGCAGGGCCAGGCTTGCCTGGATTATTTCAGCCTCTGGATGTTCTTTTTTTATTATTAACAATAAAAATATTTCCCTAAATCTTGGGGCATCAATTTTGTGATTTCTTTACTATGCCCCTCACATAGATCATAGGAGTAATATGGCAAATTCACAAAACAATGATGCATTTAATGTTCAACAAATGCTGGTTGTTATCATTAACTGGGTAACAAGAATACAGACATTGGCATCAGAGGTAAGAGAGGATTTGTTGAGTTGGAAAATAACAAATAATTGACTAAGGGAGTGAGTGGAACTACCAAAAGTGAGGAGCAGGGCCTACAGGTTAGGGCAGTGGTTCTCAACTTGTGGGTCATGACCCTTTGGGGGTGGAATGTCCCTTTCACAGGGGTCACCTAAGGCTATTGGAAAACACAGACATTTATATTACAATTCATAACCATAGCAAAATTACAGTGATGAAGTAACAACAGAATGTTATTGTTAGGGGTCACCACAACACAAGGAACTGGATGTAATAAAGGATCACAGCATCAGGAAGGTTAAGAACCACTGGTGTAGGGACAAGTGTTCTTGACATCACATCTCAGAGGTGACAGGACTCAGGCTTTGGAGTTTGAATGTCAGATCAGTTACTTGTTAATTTGTTCTGCATAAGCAACGATGTCTCCATGCCTTTTTTCTTTAGCTGTAAAATGGAGATCATGAAATGCACTTTGCAAAGTTAGAAGAAACTGGAGTGAGTTAAAGCTTGTTGGGCCCCATTGTCTTAACTCAGGAAGCAATTAGTAAATCTAAGCTGCCATTAACCACCCCATTTGTCTTCCTCAGCCCTCTAGTAGCCTCTTGTGCTGTCATAATATGAGTCTTGCTCTTGACTTTCCTTCTATGCTGAACGTGAGTGGCTTTGTGCTTGTCTTTCATTTCTAATCTGGGGTTCCTTTTATACAGCCTCGATGCTCCCAGGATAGAGCAGGAATCTCCCAGTTGCCTTTCCCTCTGAAAGCTGTCTCTTCTCTGCTCACAAAGCAACAAGCATAATCTTTTTCAAAGAGCACTGTCCTCATGTTGTTCATGAATCTCTGCAGTCTATCTGAACTGCTTGTGTCATTCAAAACTACTTCATTAACACTGCTTCCTCCAAGCATCTCTACCACCACACCACATCCTACCTCAGCCCCAGGAAGGCAAGCTCAAGAGCAAGGTCAAAAGGATGCCATTACCAAGATGTTTGATTGCCATCTGCAGCAACATGGCTGCTATCAGCCGGGGTCCCATGAGAAAGCAGATGGTGTGCTCATATTGGGTAATTTAAAGACAGTTAATGAAAGGCCTATTTAATGAAAGGACTGTGCACAAAGTTATGGGCAAGATTTAGTGAAACAAATAATGGAAAGTAAATACCTTGGAACTTGTAACAGTTGGAAGCCATTATCACCCACTAAGCATTGTCACCCATTAGGTTCAAGGGCAGGGCGGAGTCACCACAACTCAACAGCAAGTGGCTACATGGGAAAAACTGTTTGCTGAGAACCATGACCTTCCATAGAGGCATATGGATAACCCATGGAACCCAGCAGGGAAAGAATTAAGATAGGAAATATTCTCTCTTGACATTCCTCTTGCCCTCTGCTGTTTTCTGAATCTAACTAAAAGCCAGAGAACAAGGCTCCTTCAGGACAATTTCTTGTGACACAGGGAAAGGTGAAAAAGTGTAAAGAATGAATTGGGCAGCAGGGGGTGGGGGGATACACAGTAGACATTGGGCATAATTATAAGTATAAATCTGTATGTCTTTAGAGTTTTACAATAAACACCTCCCTTACTATTCATGGTTCTCTAAAGGAACAGAACTGACAGAGATAGAATGTATACATACACACATGTGATCTATTAGAGTGAATTACAGGCTGAGTTGTGAGTAGTCTAACCACAGCTATCTCCTGATGGAAAGCCCAAGAATCTGTAGTTGTTCAGTCCCAAGCTGATGCCGGAGACCCCAAGGATTCATAGAGAGCTGCTGGTCTTCTGTTACATTGGCATCCTGAAGAAGAAGGTGCCAATAACAGTGAAGGAATGCCTTGGTAGCAGAACAGGGCAACTTGCCAAAGAGAGGGAGAGCAAACAGGCAAAAAGCTAAAGCTTCCTCCCTCCATGCCCTTTCCTATAGGTTGCCACCAGAAGGTGGGTCAGATTTAGGGTAGATCTTCCCACCTCAAACACTTCAATGGAGAAAATCCCTCACAGGCATGCCCAGATGTTTAATGTGAGGCGCACCAGGAGAAGGGCAAAACTAGGAAAGCAACAGAAGCTTGCCAGGAGGAGCCCTTCGATTCCTATGACCTAAGAGCATTTTAACAGGTTTGGTAAACATGATTACCAATTTGTTCTTCATGTTTAGCATATGTAAAGGATCAAATGAGAATTCACTTGAGAGTGTACAAAGTAAGTCCTAAGAGTTTTTATTTTAAAATCCACAAAAAGGTTTTAATGTTTCTATCTTATAAAGTAATATATTGTAGGAAGGATAGAATAAACAAAAACAAACAGAAGAAAGGTAGATCAGCTAGAAAGCATCTCCTTAGCTTAATGTGCTGAAGACTCTTGGGTCTTCCAGTAAACTCTTAGGAAAAACAGAAGAGGCTCACAGATCTTCACATCTGTAACATGATCACACAACACTGACGGGCAGAAAATGGAAGTGACTGTATTTAACTGGCTACAGCTCAGTGTTTGCCTTTCATATGAGTGAGCTGGTTTCTGGGAATTGGCTGATGACACTCAGTTGCTGTGATCAGCTGCTAAGACTGAGCTACTTGAGGACTGAAATTCAGAGAAGAACTCAGGCTTCAGCTGAAGTGATTAATAACACATTAACACACATTTCTGAGCTTTTCAGAATATGCATACCAGGGCCTCCCAGGTTTTACATCTGTTAATTTCGTGACAATCGTACTGTTGTGTTTCATGGTACATCCATTTACAGGATTTGTATACCCTAGTTTAAAGGGTTGCTGTATGTCTTTGATTTTTTTTAAGAGCCCCCCCATAAATAAACTTCAAATGAAGTATTTGCTTTAACTATCAAACATATCTGATGATTATCACGTTTCAATTAACCCAAAATGGATTAAAAAAAAAAAAGTCCAGAGACCATTAGCTTTAATTTCCCCTGAATTGACGGAACTTGGGGCATAGGTAGCCCTGAAGCAATAGGGCTGGGTGGGGCTTTGCCGGGAAGGACAGCATGGTAAGTCCCTCGGGTACTAGAATCCCCATGCTTCAGACCCCTGACTGAGGTTGTCTGCAGGAAAGCCTCCAGTGCCTGAATCTTGATGTCTTTGATCAGTGGCTTTTCTGAAAAACGTCCCTCCCTCTGCCTGGCCCGCATGTGCAAGACTGAGAAACCTTATTAAACGCCTTTCATAAAACCTGGCCCTCGGTGGAGCTCTGCTTCTGGTGAGTGAGAGATTATACAGGGGTGACAGTGGTCAGAGGACCTGCCAGCCCCAGGCTCTGCGGGGAGGCGACTTCAAAAGGGAGACACTCAGTTAAAGAGGCAGACCTTCCTGATGTGGCTCTG
This sequence comes from Cricetiscus sungorus, assembly GCA_030556225.1. NCBI lineage: Eukaryota > Metazoa > Chordata > Mammalia > Rodentia > Cricetidae > Cricetiscus > Cricetiscus sungorus. The sequence goes on from JANBXA010000328.1 coordinate 54,124,909, forward strand.
AATTCCATTTCCTGCGCAGGCTGCTCTGGCTGATGATAAGAAACCCTGGATAAGAGCCCGCTAGTCGCCTCAATGGCTTCCTTCCTGAGCAACGTGAAAAAGAGGGAAGAAAAAGATAAGCGCAAGCATCAGACTCCCGATTTAGTTTCTTTTCCGAAAAAAATCAACCCCTCAATCAATAAACGAGCCTTTTAGCATCTGAGGCTGTTGGGGTTTCTCTGTGTGTGCGGCCCTACGCTGTTGGGTTTTATTTGTTAGCGGTTGACCCTCTGCATTGTGGGGTTTGCGCCCTTTCCTACACAAGGCGCTTAATGGATGAAATCTGCACTAAGTGGTAGCCAGATTCAAGGCCTTAGCACTCAAGCGAATACTGTCACTGATTTCTATTGTCTTCTGTCCTTTCTTTGTGTCTTCTAGCCTCCCTACAATGGATTGTTTTTAAGAAACAGAAACATTAAAACCCTAGAGAAGTCCATTACCCACAGTCATTTTTTTTTTAACCCATACTCATTCTTTCACAGAATAAAAAGGAGGGAAAAAATGCTGAAAACTACAAGCATGTTCCTCCCCCTTCCTTATGCTGAGGGGAAGGGCGGCAACCCACATCCTCCCTCCGAAGGGGACAGTCAGTACCAGGGAGATGTGGGGGCTCCTCATCTGAGAGCCTCTCTTTCTGGACAAATGCTGTGCGATGCTCTTCCTCCACGTGCTTGGAAACAGTACTGAACAATTCTATTTGGAATAAATTTGAAAATTCTTTCCAAAACTCAAGACAGTCTCAACTGAAATTGAGATTCAACTCTGTTTAGGCATCAGTGGGATTTCAGCCCGGGCAGCCCTGGACACTGCATCAGGGTCTGTCTACTTCCTGCCTGAGGTAGGATTCACACTGGTGACTCTCTCAAGCAAAGAATCGTGCTATTTGCCATGGTTTACAGTCGCACTGACAGCCCCACAATTGTTTTTAGTTTGCTCCAAGATTGCATCTTGTTCATTAAAGGAGGAAACATACAAAACGCTAGGTTCAAGACATGACATTGTCTAACATAGTATGGATTCGAAACTAGAATATTTGTCTCATTTACAGAAAGCACACAGCTGGACAGGAAAGAGAATCAGGGTTGTAATGTCAAATCTCTTCTCAAAGCAGAAAGGCTTAAATATTATAGAATATAAAATAACTAAAAATTCAAAATGTTTTTAAGTTGTCCGGACAGCCTGAAGCAAAATGAAAAATCTATTCAATTCAACAAATATTTATTGACTAGCTATGCTAGATGCTTCTGGGAATGCTAATAAATTGAACATGAACAAATGTCAAGTTCTACATTTAGGTTCAATCAACTTCAACTTCATAAAGCCACAAAACATGATACATGGATGAATTAATTATATAACAAGAATTTGGAAATTGCTTTTCCTAAGCATCACTGACTTCCTCAAGTATACAAGGTAGCTGAAAACAAGATACAATAAGCCCACTGTCCCAGCCTTCATTTTACATCTGCCCTGCCCAACTTCTGCTTAACTCTACACGTAGGCCTGATACTGGTCAATGGCAAGTGCCTGTCTGACAACTGATCACCTTAACATCTTTCCAAGCTGAAGGCACAGAGATAAGCACTCCCGAGACACTTACTGTTCACTTTTGCAATGTCTAGCTCCAGTTCCCCACCACTAACACAAAAGTACCCAAACTGTGCCATTGTTCTAAACCTGGTGGTACCCTGGGATCTAGGACCAACAAAGCCTCATAGACAAATCACCCATGCTGAGATCTTTCCCAGCAGGAACACTCATCTCTCAGAAAGCAGCCATAGGTCTCAAGCTACAAGAACTTCTTACCACTTTGCAGAACCAGAGCAAAGACAATGACCAATTGAACCACAATTTAACCAATACTGCTTAGTTGTGTTTTTTTCTTGGCTCCTGACCCAACAACTCCTCCTTTTAAAACTAAAGCTCATGTCAGTGCATGGGATCATTGAACCTCTTTTCTCTATTCCTCTTCCCAACACTGCCACTTTGGCTATCTCTTCTCTGCCCTTGACTACTATTATCTCTTTAATAGTGTAGTGGGGTGTGTGGTGGCTGAGCCCAATATGTGTTACCAGGGCTTTTGCTCTGGTAACAAGTAGGAGTTTATGGGGAAAAGAGCCTTGAGCCAATTTTGCAACTACGAAGCAAATAGTTAATGAGGGTTTGTCTACACCAGTTGGATACAGCATCTGGGTAACAGGGGGCCCTGCCTCAGAGCTGCTGCCACTCTGTTAAGAAGAGCACATTCATGGTACAGTGTACATTCTAGGCAGAACTGTGCACTACCCTACATTTTAATGTGGACTTTGACACAGTAGGATCCACACAGAGGGCACATGTGTGATCGAGGGTGTTGGGAACACACAGGAGAGGAACAGGTGAGGGAATAAAAAAATGTTTAACCTTAAGATCTCATTGAGGCCAAGAATCATGAAGTCCTGTAGGCTAACGCCTAGTGTAAACCAATGTAGGTGGTAGATGAACGCGCATGTGCATCCTATGTATTCCCCTGATGCTTGACTGGGTGCAGTTTTCTCCATTTGCCTGGTGTTTCTCACAGGGGAAATTAATCACGAGCAAAGGGAAGTTTAGGGTAATGTCTAAACTGTTCCCTAGCTCATCAATCATTGGAACAAACACAATTTCAAAGTATTGAAGCACAACTGATTAATATTACCTCAGGAAAGCTTGTCATGCTGACCAATACCAAGCATGTGTTCTTCCAGAACTCAAGAAAGTTATCAAAGCTAGAGATATTGATTAAGAAGCCACTTTATCAACACATACACATCCATAAAATAGTACAAAATACAGATGTAAATGGACACTTTTACATCCATAAACCCACTGCCTTACTTTCCCTGTCTCAGAAGCAACCAGGAGATAGGAATCGGTGAAGAGAAGTGGACTTATTTGCAGTTTGGCCAGACTGAAAAGAGAAAATGTCCTATTTTCCTTACCTGTCCTTGTAGCAGTGAAAAATGTTACAGATAAGATGAAACCAAGGCTGCGAAACCACACCTGCTGACTTCAGTGAGATGAGTGGTCAGTGGGAACCATGACAGCTCTTCCAAAGCCCCGCTCTTCCTGCACTGCCAGGGTTCCAACCTCATTTCTCCCCTTGCACGGGACCTCCTGGGCCAAGTCTAATGCTCCAGTTATGTGTTACAGAGATCCCTCAGAGGGAAGTCTCCCAACATTTAGGAGCTGGAGGGAAAGAAACAGTCACAAAGGAGCATAAAGAAGAGTGGCCTGTGAAACAGGATTTCTAGAAACAAAGGGATGAATATGTCTCTGAGGAAAGGCCTGACCAGCTTTGCTAGGTACTGATGAGAAGTCGAGGAAAATGAGAACAGAGACCGACAGCTGTTGAGTTTAGCCACACAGAGGTGGTGTGCTGTGGTGGTTGGAAAGGTAAATATGAACACTTGACCCCAGGTTGGTGGCACTGCTCAGGGGGCTGTTTAGGAAGGTTATGGGACTTTTATGGAATGGAATCTTCCTAGAGAAAGTCCTTCTCTGTGGCAGGCTTTGAAGAATTTAAAGGCCCACTCCACTCCCAATGTGCTCTCTCTACTTTCTATGCGATCAGCCAGCTCCCTATTCCAGGTAGGAGCCCATCCTCTACTCCCAACCCCCATTATGATGAATTCCCCATCTGGAACTGTAAGCCGAATGGACTCTTCCACAAGTTGCTCTTGGCCATGGTGCTTTATCGCAGCAACACAAAATAACAAATACCCTTCCCCGGATACCTTGAAAACAAAATTTGCGTGGCATGGAGGAGCAAAAGCTTGAGAGAGTTCAGTGGTGAAATCGATCAGGTTTGTCATCACACCTATTCCATAGACTGAGACAGGAAGACCACAAGTTAGAGGCCTACAAAATTCAGTGACGCCCTGATTCAACACAAAAATTAAAAGGAAGCCAAGAGTAGCACATTCCTTCAACCCAAGCACATGGGTGAGAAAGGCAGACAGAACCAAGAATACGAGGCCAGCCTCCTCTGCATAGTGAATTCTAGAGCACCCAGAGTTATATAGGGAGACCAACTTTAAAAAGAAAATAAGTTAAAAGAGACCTGAGGACATAGCTCAGGGATAGAATGCTTACCTAGAGTTCGTGAGACCCTGAGTTGGATCCCCAATGTCAAAAACAGAGAAAGAGAAACTAGGGAGAGTTATAGATAACTTCTTCAAAAACAGCAGAGATGGGAACCTAACTGAGATGGGATAGGGCATCAACAAGGGCTGTTGTTGTTCGTTTGTGTTTTTAGAGACAGAGAGAAGTACATCAGACCTGAATGCTGAGGAAAATAGAGAGGAAGAGGGCAAACCTGATGATGCCCTGGGAAGAGGAATATGACAGGAAGAGACAAGATACAAGATCTCAGCAGAGGGGTGCAGGCTCCCTCTGTGACTAAAGAGGTCCTGGCCAGGTGGGCTTATAGAGGAGCAGGAAACAGTCTTCCTTGTCACTTTTCTCTCAGAGATGGAAGAAGTAATTAGGGAGACTGAGGAGGAGGGAATGGAAGGGAGGTGTGAGGTTCTGCTGTGATTTGATTACAAAACAGCCTCTATGGGCTCCCATTTCTGAACACTCGCTCCTCAGCTGCTGGTCTGTTGGGGAAAGTTATGCAATCTTTAGGAGGTGCAGCCTTGTTGGAGGAAGGATGTCACTAGGGACAGGCTTCTGGGTTTTATAGCCTGGCCCTACTTCCTGTTCTCTGTCTCTGCTTCCTGTGTGTACAGGAAATGTGGTCAGTTTGCTTCCTGACTGCCATACCCTCCTAGCCATGATGGACGGTATCCACTAGGGAACTTTCTTCTGTAACTTGCTTCTTTCAGGGTATTTTATCACAGCAACAGAAAAATAACAAGAGCAAGGTCAGAGAAACTGACTAGGGAATCAGAATTAACTAGGGAGGTGTAGGCAGACTTTTCTTTCCTGCCTGCCAGTTCCCAAATATCCAACATGGAGAGTCGACATTATTTATAAATGCTTGGTCAATAGCTCAGGCTTATTACTAACTAGCTCTTATAATTTAAATTAACTCATTTATATTAATCTACATTCTGCCACATGGCATTTCCTCTCTTTTACCCTGCACCTCCTGTTTCCTCTCCATGTCTAGATGGTGACTCCTCTGATTCCACCCTTCTTCCTCCTCGCCCTCCTCCTCATCCTCCTTGTCGTTCTTCTCCTCCTCCTACTCTTCCTCCTCCTTCTTCTCTTCTTTTTCTCAGTGTTCTTAGTCTGCTTTTCCTGCCTAATGTTATCCTGTCCAGGGTAATTTACACAGTGTGCAGAAGGATTATCCCACAGCAGGTAAATGCAATAAAACATCTGGACTATACTGAGTGGCCTAATAGAGAGTAATGTCTGTAGAGAACAAAGAGTAATAACCGTGTGAGCTGTGTAGTATGAGTCTGGTCTACTCCCATCCAAGGCCCTAAAACTGTGGTCCCCAGCTCAGGCCACAATTGAAAAATAGTGAAAGCTCTCGAAATTAGGGCCCAAAATGGAGAGGTACTGTGAAGGAGATACAGGAACCCCAGCCACTTCTTTCCTTTTCTTACAGGACATCATGGGGTGCAAATCTTCCTCCCACCATGATCTGCTGCTTCACTCACAGGCTCTAAACAACAGGACCAAAGAACTATGGTCTGAATCCTGCAAAACTGAGCCCAAGTAAACCTATCTCTTAAAACATCAGTCATCTCAGGTATCTGTTACAATAATAAAAAGCAAACACATAAAACCCTTGGAATAGTGCCTGGCACACTATCTTAGTCACTGCCCACCAGTCATTATTATAATTGCAATGATTATTGGCTCTGCTTTGGATGTGAAATGCTCCCAATAGACTCAAGTATTTAAACACATGATCCCAAGCTGGTAGCACTGTTTTGGGAGGATGTAAGGACTCCAGGGGAGGGACTACATGAGAGGAAGTGGCTCACAAGGGGAAGACCTTATAGCTTATGGGACTATAACCAAGACACATTTCCAACCCCACTTCCCGCTGCTTCCTGATTGTCTATGGGCTGTTTCCGGACACTTCACATTTCTGCTGCCATGATGGGGCCATACCTCCTCAAACTGTGAGCCAGAATGGATTGTTCTTTGTCAGATAGACTGTCACAGTGAAAACAAACAAACAAACAAAAACAATTAACACATTATTTTAATCAAACATTTAAGGTTTTTTTGTTTTGTTTTAGGGGGGAGCAGGGTTTTGTTATATAACTCTGACTGGTCAGGAACCCCCTATGTATACCAGACTGGCCTCCAACTCAATGAGATCTATTTGCCTCTGTTTCCTGACTGATGAGACTGAAAGCATGTGCCAGATCTCCTGGCACTCTTAAGAAATTTATCTTTTTAGATCTTATTTTACCACAATTAGGAACTGAATCCAGAGCTCTGAGCATTGTAAGCAAGCACTCTACTAGTGAACCACACTTCCAGATCTTCAGCAATCATTTAGAGGGGAAGGGGGCCAGCAAGCTAGTTCAGGGCATAAAGGTGTTTATCACACAAACCTGATGACTTGAGTTCAATAACCAGAACCCACGTGGTGGAAGGAAAGACCAACTCCACAAAGCTGTCCTCAGACATGTATACACACATGCATGCACACAAATAATTTAAAAAAAAAACCTGTGTAAGGAGAGGGATATTTTTAATACTAAACTTAAAATAACTTTCTCTTTCCAGTTTCTGATCACAGCCCTGACTTTTATGCAGGGTTAGCTGCTTATTCTGTGGCTGCCAGAGGTTGGGACAGCTCTGTTGTGCACAACTTCAGAAGCGCCTTTCATATATTGTGTGACCCAGTTTTGTTCTTCAAAGCATCCTACACCCTTGGTGATGTAGCTCATGGTAGACACATGACTTGACAGGATTCAGAGGAAAAGGGAGTTTCTGCTTTTGAGATGCTTAAGATAGAAGACACTATTAACCACTGCTTAGAAGGGGCTTTTGGCTATTATTATTATTATTGTTATTATTATTTGATTTTTTTAAGACAGTGTTTCTCTGTGTAAAACATTGGCTCTCCTAGAATTCATTCTGTAGATCAGGTTGGCCTTGAACTCACAGAGATCCTCCTGCCTCTATCCATCCCCCTCCCCCACATACTGGGATTAGAGGTATGCATTACTATGCCTGGCTGGTCATTTCTGATATATTTCCAATGGATGCACTCTACCCATTCTTTACAACACCTGAAGATGCCATGGTACTTGGAATATTCATTCACTGATACACTCTCATTTTATCATCTCTACTTGTGTAACAAAAATTAGCTGTATTTGTTCAAAATCTGTGTATAACCTTGGCTTTTTAAAATCATTTTATATTGACTGTATAATTTAATGGTGTCTGTGGGAATGAAATTACATACTTTGGAAAGACTTGATAAAAGCCAGGCTATTACACAGAATAAAGTTGCAATTGATCTAAGTATAGGCAAGACAACTTTAAGGGATTGAAAACATACAAATGTAGTACTATTCATTGCTTTTTTTTCCTACCCAGATGTCATGCCTACAAATAATTACAATGGCCAGCACGGCAAGATATCTCCAAAGGCACATAGTGGCATTTCTGTCTTGATGATAATTAGGCTGTCTAATTAGACATAAGGCTTGCTCAATAGTTGGTGCCTAGTACTGTAAACCTAGCCAGTTACCCATGACTGATAAGGTCATGGAACCTAAAGGAGAAACTACTACTGCCACTTGCAGAAACCAGTTAAATTTCTACTGCATTCTAAATACTTATCCTCATGTCCACAGATAAGTGTGGCCCCACACCGATCAAAGAAGCTTTTTTGGGGGGCAGATGGAGACTAGTGCAGATCCACAGCTGATCACATTGCAGAGAACAACCGGACATAGTGTGCCAGGCTCTACCTGATTCATCTACATCACAACCCCTATACCTAAGGCTCAAGAAGCATCTCAGATGAGGGAGCAGAAAGACTGGGAGGGACAGAGGACAAGAACAACTGTTGTGTCTTCTGACATAGAGTGTAGAACCTGTGTGGGAGACACAGAGGTACTTGTGTTCACATGTAAGCACCAGGGAAACTGGGAATGTTCAGCTCAAGAGCTGTCTCTTCAAGGGGGAGAGGTGCATATCTTGTTTTCCACCCAGAAAGGCTGGAAGGGAGGTGGGTTTAATAGCCTGTTGAGCTCTGTGCTACCTATATGACCACAACCACACCAGATCCTTCCCCAGACCCTGAAGATTTGTGTTTATTCTACAGAACCCATCTTTATGGAAGATGCCACATATACTTTACAGTGAACTACACATAGTCATGTGTTGAGCTCATATGGGATTAAGTTCATTATCACAGAGAAACGTTTTCCAAATTGTACTGAACTTAAATATGCCTAAAATAAACTGGCCCATGTCAGACTCTCAAAGTTTGGGCCAACACCAGCTACTGAGTAGTGTTGAAGCAGACTTCCTTCTTACCTTTCCTGGATTAACACTCTGATGGCTGGTCACAGAGACCCCCCACAAAGCTGCGTTCATGAAATTTCAACAATATGATAGCCCAGACAAGACCTGAACAATAACAATACCAATTCTCACATGCTAACATGATGGGGCTCGGATCTTAAAAGTCCCCACCCCTAGATGAAGAGCTATAGGCAATGAATGACTCTTGAAGACTGGAGAATCAGTCTTATCCAGGGACGATCCCCCAAATAGTTTTGTCCAATCCCAAGTGGTCAGCCCTACAAACAAACATATGAGCAATACTACATGGACTCAGCAGGTAGGATATATATACGTATATACATATGTATATTATATACATGTAATGATAATATTTTTAATGAGAAGAAAAAGGAATGGAAAGGTAGGGGTAGACTTGGGAGCAGCTAGAGAGAAGAGTGGGAGTAGGGAGGTGAATATTATAAAAATACAATATATGAAACCCTCAAAGAATTACATTTTTAAAAGGAAATATGGGGCTACAGCCATAAGAGCACTTGCTGCTCTTTGAGAGAACTCAGCTTCCATTTCCAGCACCCACAACTCTGGGAAATCCTGTGCCCTCTTCTGGCCTCTTTGGGAATTACCTCTACCTGGTAAACATACATACATACATACATAGAAACATACATTTATGCATGATAACAATCATAGACATAAAACAAAAATAAATAAAATTTTAAAAGAAAATATAAGATCTAGATTTAAAATTTTCTGCAATGTCACGTGCTAAGGAAATAAGGTATAACGCATGTAAACACATATCTCCAGTCAAGGAGAATCTGACCCCTCCTCAAAAGACTGGTAAATAAATATATATTCGAATGCCTTTATTTGATTTTTTTTTCTTGAGACAGGGTTTCTTTGGGTAGCCTTGGCTGTCCTGGAACTCACTCTGTAGACCACTGACCTCAAACTCACAGAGATCCGCCTGCCTCTACTTCCTGAGTGCTGGGATTGAATGCTTGCACCATCACCACCTGGCCTTTACTTGAAATAAAATGCTTACAATGTACATCTACCATTTGTATGACTTTATGCTTTAATTCACTTTTTAATTTCCTGCTAATTCCCATTCTGATCCTACAGGGTAAGGATAATTCTATGGCTGGTTTTAATAGTTGCATACTCCAAATTCACTAGGAAGGAGAGTGGACAATAGGGCATTTCAATAATAAGTGTGACAGCCTGGCATGCATTCAATGGGGCCAAGAGGCCCAGGATTAGATCTAGCCAGGATTTCAGCTTATGTTGGCAATAAAGTAAACACTAAAGAGAACAGTATGAAGAACTTTAGCTGGTAGGGTAGGGTTCCCAGGGACACAGGGTAGATGTAGGAGAGGAATAAGGAGATAGGTCCAGAATTAGGACTCATGAGTTGTGTAAAAAAAGGCATCAGTGAGCTGCCCGAGAATGCTTGGGATGTAGATGCCTCTTGCTGCCCACTCCAGCTGATGCTGTAGAAGGGCAGAGGCAGCTTTGGCTTCAAGCTCATCTCCAGAGACAAGAGATTAAGAAAACCCTCAAGGTGCGTCTTGACCCAATTCCACAAGCAGATACAGATGCCAGTATTAGCTCCTATTGTGAGAGAATTTGAAATGAATTCTAGCCTGTGGTTAGCTTTGTTTTACCAAATTATTTAAAGTAGGAAAGCTAAATATTCTTCACTTTGAAAAACTTTTCCAGGCACTAGTCCTGATGGGCATTTTCCGTACTTACAGGAGAGTTCATGTATTTTCCAACGCCACCAGGCCCAGGAAAGATTTTCTAATTCCTCTACAAATGGCACGTCTGGAAAGCAAACCTCACAGGCCTGCCTTGTGCTTAATCATTGTCTCCCAAATCCCATAAGTCAGAATCGTCACATTTACCAACAAAGGCCTCTTTTATACATTTTGAGAATAATACCATGAAGCTGGCCTGCACATTTGTACAGCAGAACTCTAACTTGAATTTTTGCTATATTCAAAATTAACTCCCTAGAGTTCTATATTTTCTTAGGTAATTTGAGTACTTCGGTATAATTAAAATTCAGTCAGTTGTTACTTTCCTGAAAACACCCACTTGCTGTAGATCCGAATTAAATGGTAACATAGAATTTCATGACCTCTACTTCAATGGACAGTTTTAATAATCACATATGTTCCCTTTGCTTAGACAGAGCCTAACCTTCCAAGCCTCTTGTGTTGATAATGCCCATTTAGTGCCCCATGAAAGCCATCTCTCCTTTACAAAAAGAAGTGTAATCAATAATCAGAAATCATTTAAATTTGTACCTCCTTACAAATATGACCACATAGTTCTGAGGACATGAGATCTATTCAATCCAATAGAACTCAATTTTAAGTCAAAATTTAGGGTTTCTCCTTCCTTTTCCTTTTCTTTTTATTGTGTGAATGTGTGCATGGTATATGCACACTCAGAAGCTAGGGGAACAGATCAAGGGTCCTGCCCTATCACTCTCCACCTTACTCCCTTCAGTCAGGGTCTCTGTGAGCCTGGAGTTAGCCTGATGGGTAGCGAAGCTCCAGCTGTCCTCTTGTACCCACTCCCAACAGTGCTGGGGCTGAGCTGCATGCATGGCCACACCCATCCTTCTACCTGGGTGCTTGGGGGTTGGACTCAGGTCTTCCTGCGTGCATGGCAAGCACTCTTACCCACTGAGCCATCTCCCTGGCCCCCAACCAAACTTTCTTAACCCTGTAAAGTTACACTCTTCTGCTCGTTCATTGATTTTTCTTTTTTCCCCTTAATTGACCCCTTTCTTCCACATTAAGCATACATGAGAATTGTTGGGTTTTATTTTTTGTTGGAGTACATATAAATGAGGTTGGAAACTTAAAACAAGGGCTCAGTATCAAAACCAAGTAGCAATAAAGTAGTGCATTTCCAATTGCTCTCCCAAAGCTGTTGTTTAGCGAGTATCAAGAATTCAAATGGGGAGAGCCAGGCACATAGCTCAGGAGTGAAGGTGATTGCCATTAAGGCTGACAGCCTGAGTTCAATTCCCAGAACCCACATGGGAAGAAAATAACTGATCCCTGTAAGTTATTCTTTAATTTTCATACACATACTGTGACATGTATACACACACACACACACACACACACACACACACACACACACACACACACACACACACAGAAGAGAGAGAGAGAGAGAGAGAGAGAGAGAGAGAGAGAGAGAGAGAGACATAGACACATTCACACAGAGAGACATACACGGGGAAACGCACACAACACAGATAGAAACACACACAGACAGATACACATATACACATTCACACAGAGAGAGACACACACACATAGATACACACTCACACACACACACACACTCACACACACAGCATTTTTTAAAGGTGAAAATATCCTCCTTGGTTAGAGTGCAGGCAGCATTGCAGAAAATGAGGGCTAGAGCAGGGTCTTGAGGGCACATTAGAATCACAAATATAAGAGGTACAGGATAAATGAGGGGAAGTGGGGGGCAGACGTGGGGATGAAAATGACTGTTTGTGCACAGGACTTCCTAGTCCAGTGTGTCTGGAATAGAGGGTTTGAGAAAGGCAATGTCGGTGGTTAAGCTGCTCTCACGAGGCCAGTAGTTACTATGCCTTTGTTGAGTTTCATTGCAGTCACACTGGGGAGGAACCCTGAATGCCAGCCTGCAGGTAACGGAAAGACTTTGAAGTTTCTCCGTCAGGGCCTGAGAGCATGAAATTACATCAGAAATTCAGACTGTAGTGCAAGAATAACAAGGGCCTGGATTGTGGCAGACACAGCAATTAGTCCAGAAAAGCAGACCCGTGCACTGAAATTATCTAGCCAAAGTGAATCTCTGGATATCTTTTGGGGAAGGAGGCCTGATGCCTGGAAGAAAATTGGCTCCACTGTGATGGCATCCTGAATGATGAGATGAGATTTAAGTGTTGGGCTTACGGGGAAACTCCTTAAAAGGGGGTCAGAGCTGCGTGCCCCTCTTACCCTCTTCAGAAAACTGGAAGTGTTCTTTAGAGCCATGAAGAACGCGCAGGAGACTTGCTGAGGCCTGGCCTTGCTGATGTCGAACCACACAAACCAGCTCTCAATATGACATGAGAAAATCCAGTGCCCATTTTGTTTAAGCCACTGCTACTCATTTGCTGTCGTAGATAGTCGGTGATGGCCTGAGCACCTTAATGTTCTAGCCCTTGGTTCCCTCTCTGAAGTCCTGCCTTGTCCTTGCATTTTGTGTTCCAGAAGACAAAATATGCTCCATTCTATCAACAAGCCATGTTTTCTAGAGGATTAGCTAAAATGTTTGTACACATTATGCAAATCTATTTATTGTATTCAATTATGTACTAGGGGATGGGGAATCCAACACTGGCTATCTGTTAGCGGAGAACCAAGTATCTGTCTGATCATCTAAGGAGAAGTCATCCCACCTGACATGAAAGGTTTGGGCCATCCCCGGAGAGCTACAGACCCTAAGTCCGTGTTGAGAGGCCCACAGCCAGCCACATACTCACCACCAGGGACTTGCAAGCAGATGTAGTCAGTCCATCTTCCTCCGGTTTTTCCTCATCTGGCTGTCAGTCCATTTAGGGCAGGTCCCACATGTCAACCATCTCTGGAAATGACCCCACAGGCACACAGGCGTGTTTTTCACTGATCCTTACTATCTCCATCCAGCAAAGGTGACAACCCAAGCCAACCATCATGTCCCTTCCCTTGCAGGCCCTGGATGCCACTCCTTTCACCTCCCCCCCTCAACCTCTTATGCTAAACCCTATTTGGCTTTTAGATCTAGCTACAGACAGCAGACAGCTCTTCCTCTTTGGAGACATCATCCTCCCGTCCCTCCCATCAGCATTGTTCTCCCCTTCTCCGAATGTAAAACCTTCTTATGTCTTGGTCTTGAAAACCGAAGGGAAAACACTGAGGAGTTATTTTGGAAATGTCAGGTGTTCCATCTGCTCCTCACAACAGAAAAGCTTCACAGTGAAATAGCTAGGTGTGTGCATCCAGGTGAGTGTTCCAGCCTCGGCCTTTGGCCTTTGCTAGAGTGTCCCCACCACTGTCTCACAAGCCAGTAGGAATCACAGATGAACTGAATTCCATTGCTCCCAAGAAAAGCCCCTTAACTCAATGCAGGAAGAATTAAAAGTGAACAGCTTATTCTCCTTGCTCATTGCATCCCCCTGGAAGTCCATTCGAGTCTAGGCAGGCTTGGCTGTCCCTTTTCTCTGCTTATTAAATGCTTGGTTCTCCTTAGCATGCCATAATGTAAAAAAGACAGAGATTCATCCCACCCACAAGTTGTCTTGGCTCAAACTTGACAGCAGCTCAGCTGCTCGAGTGCTCACGTGGCATGCATGAGGCCATAGGCATCCAGGCCCTGAAGGATCACCAACACCATAGAAGCCAGGCACAGCACCCCATGTCTGTGATCCCAGCCCATGAGTGACAGAAGCAGGGGAATAATTTTCTCTAATCCGCAGTCTCATTTTCTTTTCTCTATTGAAGGAGAGGTCAGCTTTGTTTTCAAGATTTACAGCAGGTTTGTAGCAGGGCTGGTGCAGAGGGCCCCAAAGACAGGTTCCTTGCAAAAAGAGAAAAAGCTATTGAGGGTGGAAGAGGGGTGGAGAGTCAAAAATGAGATCTACCAGAGAAGTTCTTGCTGAAACTCTGAGGTGAATGGCTGCCTGGTGTGTCTGTGGAAGGAACTACATGATCTAAGCAAGCATCCTAACTGTGGTATGAAAATAGCAGACCCTCCAAGTCAGCAAGCAGAGATGACAAATGGGACCATGGCCATGTTTGTGGACAACCAGAATTTGTTCCCTGCCCTTGACCTGAATTCTTGGAGCTTCTTAGTATCCAAGGATCTTCTCACCTGCTCTCCTGGATAAGGCAGACACCCAGGTTGCTATGGTGACTCTACACAATTGCATTGATGTTGGTAGGCAAGGGATTGGATCCATTATGCTCCAAGTCCTGTCTCAGAGGAGTGGGCTTTGTGTAGTGTTCCCATTCTGGGTGTGCTCTGTGGCCCTACCACCTAGAAGAGGTGAAAATCTTACCCTAGTAGAGTTTAACCCTTTCACCTACCTAGAGCCAGAAATGAACATAAATTAGACACAAGTTCTTTTGATTCATGCTTGAATTTGCACAAAAGCACATCTACTAAATAATATAATTCTTGGTAGGCCTAGAAAGAGGCCTACCTCTTTTTTGAGAAAATCAAATGGGATAACATATGTGACAGGATGGCTTTAAAACTGGTAAGGCATGCCAACATTGAAGGTATCATTATCAACAGCTATGAGCTTTGGGGTCAGAGTACATTTTTTATATGCAATTCATGTGAACATTGGAAAATATTAAATTTCTCTTGGTTGTACTTTGGGGTGATTTTTGTTATTTTGTTTGTTTGGTTTTAGTTTGGTTTTTTCAAGACAAGGTTTGTCTGTGTAGCCCTGGCTGTGCTGGAACTCACTCTGTAGATGAGCCTGTCATTGAACTCGAAGAGATCCACCTGCCTCTGCCTCCCGAGTGCTGGGATTAAAGGCATGTGCACTGCCCTGGCCTGGCTGCACTTTCGTTGGAAGTAGGAAGAGTGGCATCTACAAAAAACTTCACGGTTGTTCTCTGCCATTGTAGTTGACTTGTTAGGCCCTTATGTGCCTTGTGTGCTATTTAACAGCTACTGATGTTTGTGACACCAAAACTTAAAAAACATTAACCTTATTGAATTGCTCTTAAAGGAGTGAAAACAGCCAAAATAACTTCTCCTACCAGACACCATAACAAGTTTAACATGAACACAGAGTGTAAGGAGAAGCCCACTAGCTTTACGGACCTTGTGGCTGGGGGCTCAGCCATAACCACACAGCTGCATCTAGGGATTCTATTTTTGGAACTAAACCCAATAAGACTTCTATTTCAGCTATAAAAAAATCCTTTCTCTTATTCCCACTCCTGCCTCATTTAATTTTTTTATTATTATTATACAACTACAGTAACTTAATAAAACTTTTTGATACATGAGAATTCATTCAGAAAGTAATTTCGTGTTGAAGTATATTTTGGCAACAACTTTAATGAGGCCACTCTCCAATTATTCTTCTCTTTAAAGATGATGGGAACTGGAAGGAGAAAATCTTAAGAGAGAGCGGGGGAGTTATTGGATCCTTCAGAACATCTGTGACAGGAAGTCCCAGGCGAGCAGCCCAGAGCCACAGGAAGCAAAAGGCCTTTTTTCCCAGTGATCTCTTTAGCTGTGTGTATCATGGCGGCTGCATTCCTAGATTGTCCCCTGTTTGTTGATACTGAACAAGGCTCCGGACTGTGTCCTAGACGTTGAAAACGTATTTTCTGATTTTGGCATCTTAACTTGTTGCCACTATAACAGGCCAAGTGTGGCAATGGCTCCCCCATCCTCCCCAGAGTCCTTGTCCTGGAGTAGGGTAGGAGAGGCCTGTGAAAACCAACTGTAGAGAATCAACATCAAGCCAAAGCCTGCCAAGTAGTACACATTCCATCGTCTACCATGGTCTCTTAATAAAAGTTTAGCATCCTAAAGGATTCCTGTCAGGTTAGGTTTAAAATGTGGTCCGAGGAAACAGGATTTATTGGTCTAAAGTCTGGGGTTGTATCATGCATAGCAGACCTCTTATAACATGATGTTTCCAATACCTGGGGCAGAATAAAATATGTCAGCTTCCTCCTGATCCTCAGACAAGAACTATGATTTTAAGCCTTTTCAGGGAGAAGAAGCTTCTTCAGTCAAAAGAAGCATATTGAATTGAGAGACAAAATTTCCTCTAAGAAGACTGCCTGTTTCCAAGTGTTTAACTACCAAATAAAGCAGGGCCTTTGGGGAAACTGTAAACCTCGCCAGTTAGAGGTACATTAATTCTTCTAAGCCACCAAGTGTCACTACAGGATTGACTGGCCCCAAACATTGTGAACTTGTCTGGGGCTTGAAAGAATATAGCCACATTTCAAACAGAGGCCAGGAAGATGGAGAGTTGGCCTTCTTGGTCTGTGGAAACCAGGATCGGATAGAATAGCCAAAAAACAGCTTTTCCTGTAACTAGTCTTTCTCTGTCCCACCTTCCAGCTCCCAAATAATGATATGGAGACTTCTTATTAATTATGAAAGCTCAGCCTATAGCTTAGGCTTGTTCCTAACTAACTCTTATAACTTAAATCAATCCATTTATATCAATCTACTTTCTATCCATGTGGTATTGCTTCTCTTCCATCTTGCACCTCCCGTTTCTTCCCTGTGCAGGATGGCAACTCCTGCAAACCTAGATTCCTCCTCCTCTGCCTTTTTCTCCCTAGAAATCCTTTCTATATCTCCTGCCTAGCTATTGGCTGTTCAGCTTTTTATTATACCAATCACAGCAAATACAACTTCATACATTGTACAAATATCCCACTACATCCGCCATGTACCATATCAGAACTCAACACAACCAACTAAAAGGTCACACTCAAAGACTTCTTCTTTTTTTTTCCTTTTACCACCCATCCACACACAAAATAATATCAAAGAACTACCGTTTTACCAGGTAAGAATTGAGTTATAGACCATTTTCATATGTAATGTGCCGCCCTTGTTTGTAATATGCATTATTTGACCAGGTTGACACTACTGACATCTAGAGTCAGATACATTTTTGCTGTGTGAGGCTGACCTGCATGCAGTGAGGCTGTTCATACTAGCCTATGTAGAGAGAACATCCAAGCTTTCCACCCATCAGCTGCCAGTAGCACCACCCTCACCTGGAGCAGTGAAAAACATCACCAGACATTAGCAGGTGTCCCCTGGGAGTCAACATTCATGTCACTGTTTTGTTTTGTTATTGTTGTTTTGGGTTTTTTGAATCTAGACCTCAAGTAGTTCAAGCTGGCCTCAAATTTACTATGCAGCTGAAGATGACCATGAAATTCTGATCCTAGTGCTGAGATGCTAGGCATCCATGACCACACCCAGTTTATGTGCTGCTAGGAGTGGAATGCAAGACGTTTTGCATACTCAGCAAGCATCCAACCAACTGAGCTAAATTCCCAGCCCACATTACTTTCACCAATACATAATAAACAAACAAGAAGGAGGCTCATGGAGGTGTAAAGAAAATAAGAGCAGGACTTTTGGCAAAGTGCAGGAACAAGTGTTAAAAACAGAAACTAAGAGAAAGAAAGACTGGGCAAGAAAGTATAGTGTGGACGGCAGGGGTCTACAGGGCCAGGGCAGGAGATGCTGGGAAATTAGACAGACTGCCTACTGAACTCATGGTCCTTGGCTATTCTGACCACTCTGCCCTTAGGGCTCCCAGTGATGGCCCCATGGCTGTTTATTGGGTTGTTTTAGTTATAATTCTGTGGATTGGTTTCCTGGTGTTTAATCTTTAGCTGTGTTTCTTTTAGCTGTGGATTCTTGAAACAGCCTTGGCAGAACCTGTCTTGGCTGAGGCATAGTTGCTAGGCAACCAGACCTCAGCATATAGCTTTTACCAAAGTGCCTGCCAATCCCTGTCCTAATCCACAATACTCACCCTTCCCTAGCTGGCTCTCAACAAGTTAAAAAAAATGCTCTCGGCACTCATTTGCAAACAGCCTTGCCCAGAACACACCCTACCACACACTGTTCTACTTGTGTGTGTGAAATGTGTCATAAGATTTTATTGGGAAAAAAAGAACTGCTTAGCTTAAAATAAAAACCTTGATTTTTAGGCAGTGTTAGTGATACCAAGAGCATTATTTCCCACGCAAGACTGAGAAAAGACCTGCAGATATAAAGACAAACACAGACAAAATATTGTCCGTTTGCCTCAGAGCATCCCAGAGGACCTAGAGGGTCACCCCTTGAAAACAAGCTGCCAAAATGGTTTTGGGGCTAGGAACCCCCAATAGCGACAACACATCCACCCAAGGATGGCCAACACTGGATGAACACCATGTGTGGTGGTCTGCTTAGATCTGTGGGGTGAGATGTGGTTGGTCTCAGTGCTGGAGAAGATGAGACAAGCAGAGCAGAAAGATGGAAGGTGGAAGGACAAGGACACTTGTTTCCTTCAAAGAGAACAATCAAGACATGATTGAATGCAGATAAAGAAAGAAGGTCATCTCAGCAGTTTCTAGACATCATGACATGAGTATACATTTACTCTACAGCCAGTTACAGTGGAAGCTAAGATTTAGCCTCAAATGTTTATTCCTCTCTGTTTGTCCCTGGTAATGACATTTTCAGCTGGGCTGACAGCACTGCAAATAAACATTACATTTCCCATCTTGTCTAAGGCCTTTTATCTAAGTTCTAGTTGAGATAAATGTTTCCTGGGAAACTCTGAGGCTGTTGACCTCTGCTTCTCCTCCGCTGGACAGTCAACCAGTGGCTGGAATAGGAGCAACTGTATTGCATGATCAGATGACCATGGAAATAAGAACAAAATCACAAGAAGCAAAGGCACCCAGTGATATACTGCTCTGAACCACCATTACACTCAAAGACTGGAGAAAAATGAGCCATTATTTTCATTATTTTAATGAGTTTCCATTATTTGCAGCTCAGTTTTTATCAAATTCCCAATAATGATGACAGACATTATCCTTCCAAACGAGGGAGCTGAGACTTGACTGAAACACACCTGTCTTAGGATTTCTACTGCAGAGACAAAACACTGTAACAACAAGGGACTTAGGGAGAAAGAGCTTTATTTGGGTTACATTTCCACATTGTAGTCCATCATCAAAGGAAGTCAAGACAGGAATTCAAATAGGGCAATAGCCTGGAGGCAGGAGTTGATGCAGAGGCCATGGAGGAATGCTGGTTACTGGCTTGCTCCCACTGGCTCGCTCAGCCTGCTTTCGTATAGTACCCAGGACCACCAGCCCAGGAAAGGCACCACCCACAGTGGGCTGGGCCTTCCCATTAACTAAGAAAATGCCCTACGGGCTTGCCTACAGCCTGATCGTACAGAGGTATTTTCTCAGCTGAGGTTCCCCCCTCTGAGATAACTCTAGCTTGTGTCAAGTTGACATAAAACTAGCCAGCACAGTAGCTAATACAGTTCAGAATGTTCTTCATTAAGTGCCAGAGCCCATTTCCTTTGTACTATATGATAATTAATTTCCATATACAGATAGGATAGAGCAGAATAAAGATATCATTGCTGTTGTCCATCTATAAGACAAAAAGTTATAGATTCATCTTACAGTGTGAGTTTGGGAGACACCTTACTGGCCCACCTCCAATCAGGAAAAATCAGCTCCATTATTGAATTTGCCTCTTGGGTCAGGTACAGACCTGCCTGGCATGAGATGACTCAATTTTATTTGGTATTCTTTGAATAAATGTCTAATGAATACCTCTCAACTATTAGATATTGTTTATGCACTTAGAAAAAAAGTAATGAACAAAACACAGAAATTCTCGACCTAAGATAATCCTGGAAGGGGAAAGATAATAAATGATTAATAATTAGTGATTATCAACTGGTAGTTCCTTAGGGGTGATGTGTCAAATAGAAAATTAATGCAAGAAAAGGAGTTGGGGCTGTTATAGTTGGTGCTGGCAGCGATGGGAAGGAAGGTACATTTCAATTTTCTTTTTCTTAGATCTGTTTCTTTTACTTCATGTATATGGACGTTTTGCCTGCCTATTTGTATGTGTGCCATGTGCATGCCTGGTGCCTGTGGAGGTCAGAAGAGGGCTCTATATCTCCCGGAACTAGAGTTGCAGATTGTGAACCACCATGTGAATAATGGGAACCAAACCTGAGTCTTTGGCAAGAACAAGTGCTCTTAGTCATGGAGCCCTCTATCCAGCCTCCACATTTTAAGTTTTTACAAAGATAGGGTTCCAGTATACAACATGCAGACATATGCTGTACTGGCTATCTTTCTGCTTCAGCCTTTTCAACTCTGGGATTATAGGCACCTGCCTCTACAACTTTTCTTTCTTCCCTTTGTTTGTTTGTTTTGAGACAGTTTCTTTGTGTAGCCCTAGCTCTCCTGGAACTTGCTCTGTAGCCCAGGCTGGCCTGGAACTCACAAAGATCAACCTGCCTCTGCCTCCCAAGGGCTTGAATTAAAGGTGTGCACCAACACTACTCTTCCTTCCTTCTTCCCTCCCTCCCTCCCTCCCTCCCTCCCTCCCTCCCTCCCTCCCTCCCTCCCTCCCTCTCTCCCTCCCTCCCTCCCTTCCTATCTTGTGATGCTAGGGAACAAGCCCAAGACCTTAAGCATAGAACTTCACCCCCCCTCCCGCCCGCTCCCTCAACCCCAAACTTCAGTTAGAGTATTCAGGGAAATCCTTAATGAGATTGTACCATTGGA
Organism: Cricetiscus sungorus; assembly: GCA_030556225.1. Taxonomy (NCBI): domain Eukaryota; kingdom Metazoa; phylum Chordata; class Mammalia; order Rodentia; family Cricetidae; genus Cricetiscus; species Cricetiscus sungorus. The sequence goes on from JANBXA010000328.1 coordinate 54,145,794, forward strand.
AGCCAGGCCTGAAGTCAGTCAAAGACTGAACAAAGTAAAATGAATACATTTCAGCCAATAAAAAATTAATTTGGGGCCAGAAAGATGGCCCAGCAAGTGAAAACACTTGCAATGCAAAGCCTAAAGCCCTGAGTTTGGTCCCAGAACACACAGTGGGCGGGGAGAATGGGCTTGCAAGAGTAGTGCTCACACATCACACATGCATCATCACAAGAGTACACAGGCATGTGTATGCACCCATGCAATAATAATGATGATGATGATGATAATAATAATAACTAAACAACCACATTCATATAAGGTTGATTCTAAAGCTAATGATAAGAAATAAAACTACAGCCGGGTAGTGGTGATGCACACTTTTATTCCCAGAAGTCAGGAGACAGAGGCAGGTAGATCTCTGTGAGTTCGAGGCCAGCCTGGTCTACAAAGTGAGTTCCAGAACAGACTCCAAAGCAAAACAGAGAAACCCTGTCTCACTGGAAAAAGAAAAAAAAAAAACACAAAAGCAAAATACAAAAAACAAGAAAAAAAACTGTGAAGCTTCTAGAGAAGGCAGAATCTACAAACATTAAAAACTTCTCTATGGTTTGACTCTACTAAGCATAAAAAGAAAACTGATTGAGTTTCAATTTTAAGTGAATTCTTTCTAAGAGGAAAGAGGCTATCTGGGGTATGTCTGTGTGGCAAAAGACTTGGATCCAGAAAACACAAAAGCTGCTGTCAAAGAGAAATAAAACATGGGCAGCAAAGCAAAAATGTACACACACACACACACACACACAAATACACACACATACACCCAAACATAAACACAGAAATGCACATGAACATCATATAAACACATATACACACATACATACCCACATATACATACACACAAAGACACACACAAAAACATCACAAATACACATATACACACACAGATATTCACATAACACACACATACATATACACACCTATGCACATACACACATATACAGATACATACACAGAGATTCACACACAAACACACACCCATACACATAAATACATACACACAGACATACACAAAAACATACATCAGTACACATAAATACATAAACACACTTATGTATATACATGCATACATATACAAACAAACACAAACACACAGATATACATACATACATAAGCACACACTGCATACACTCTCACACACATATATATTATGCATACACACAAAAACATACACATACACAAAGACTACATACATATACACATGCATACACACATATACACACAAACACACATACACAAACAAATACGCATGCACACATACATACACAAACACACATTTAAAATACACACATACATACACATAAGGAACCAATCAGAAGTTAGCTGGAGCTTTGGGCTTGTTTTCTGGTTGACGTGAAGAGCGTCGCAACCGCCCTGGGAGGACTTATTATAGGCCAGAAGAACCAGTTGACCAATCAACAGAGGACAGGTCGGCCAAGCCTGGAAGTGCACCAATCCTGAAACTGTACCCGTAGACACTCTTCTTACTCCACCCAATAAATTCCCCCACCTCTCGGCCCCTTGGGGTCCTTCTTCCTCCACGACCGTTATGAATGGACAAAGAATCCTAGTTAAAGACAGTTAACTTGTTAAATAATAAAGGACTCTTTGCTTTTGCATCGGAATAGGTCTCTTGCTGATTTGGGGGTTCAGAATTTGGGTACAACACCAGCGTGAAACCGAACCAGGCCCCCTGAATGTGGATGTTGTTAAGGTGGAAACTTCACCCCAGCCCTGGCGTCCATTACCCAAAGAGTCTGGGATGTTATGTTGGAGGTTCCACCCAAGCCCCCTCCCCTATCTCCCTCCAAACCCTGCTGTATCTCAGAAAGCTAGCCAAATGATGGACCCTCCCCCAGAGATACTCAAAACCCCTCCTACAGAGTATTTAAACTGCCCCCCAGAGAACCAGACTCGTGGTTTTTCCGGTCTCCCATTCCCGTCTCCTTTGGGGGGGAGGTGGAGGAGGGGCTGGAAGGCTATCTATCTGAGAGTGCTGTATCCATTAGACGTGGGCTTTTTCTAATTCAGCTTGATTTGGTCTGACTTGGATTGCTGTTATCGGCAGAGGCATATCCGAATGTAGAAACTTTTCAGGTGTCATTTGGGAGGCTTGGACAGTCTTATGGGGCCTCTGGCCGTGAATCAGTAAATAAATACTAAGAATAAACCTAGAGTCCATTCCCTATGGAGGGATACTCTGTCATCCTAGATACATACACAGAGGAGGGCCTAGGCCCTGCCCCAAATGATGTGACAGACTTTGATGATCCCCCATGGAAGACCTCATCCTCCCTGGGGAGTGGATGGAGGATGGGATAGGGGGTTGGTGAGGGGCATGGGAGGATGGAAGGGATAGGGAACTGGGATTGGTATGTAAAATAAGATTGTTTTTAATTTAAATAAAAACTTATTTGTTTAAAAAAGAATATCCTCCTCGTGCCTGTGAGAATGGTCACAAGAAAGGCAGAACCTGTCAAGGAAGATCCCCAACCTGAACCATAGCAATCAGAAGGAACAAGGAGCCATTCATATTGAGATGGGAAAGCTGTGGGTGGAGAACGTTTGTGGAGGTGGGATGAGGAATTCAGTCTGGGTCAGACGTTTGAACAGCCACGCTAGAGGAGCTGTCGGTAAGCTTACAATACGCAGCTGGAGCACGGGCTTCAGACAAAAGCTTGTTAACCATCAGTTTTTTCAAAGTCACGGTAATGCAGGAACTTTAACACAGAAACAAACACGAGGATATTCTTGACCTTAATACTCTGCACCCATGAACAGCAGAGCTTGCGGACCAGCAGTCTGGTTTCAGCGGTTCACACACTGGTGGTGGAGTGTAGGGTGTTCCCCATATAATACATTCACCCCAGTTTTTAAAAACCAGCCTTTATTGCAGCACTCAAGGCAGTATCTCCAAGTGTTCATGATGCTAGCTTCAACATGTCCACCTGAGTGATAGGAATTAGTGGACAGTACAAATAACAGGGTCATCTATCTTGTCAGCCTGCCTGAATCATTCACGGGTATTTATTGCCCTGATACATACTATTAAGCAACATCTTTGCAAGAGAAATCACACAAGCCTCTTTTCTCACCACCTCTGTGAGGCCAAAGGATCAAGTTTATCACTGTTGTTTACTTGCTGTTTAAAAATAAGCCCACTGCTTGTGAGAGGTTACCACAAATTGGAGGAAACTTAACCCGAAGTCCCCGAGATGTGACTTTTGTTCTGTCAAATGACCCCTGTGACTACTGTCTTCCCAAACGAAGCAGTTATGGAAAATTTTACTCAATGTTTTGATTGTTTTGCTTCCCTCCCCATCTTGTCTTTTTAAATTGATAGTAAAACAAAATGCTAATACAGAGAACCACTCAAAATGCATGCACTATAATGGCAACTTCCGAGGTCACAAAGCTGTACTTCACACCCCCTCCCCCAAGATGTGCCTGAGTGTGCCCCAACCCAACCCAACCCCACCCCTCCTAACACGAAAGTGCTGCGCTGGCCTGCTCCTCTGGTCTCCGCATTTCCTGCCAGTTGAAAGCTGCATCCAGAGAGACAGGAACAGGCCACGTTCCATTCACCTAATTAGTGCATTTAGAAATCCTTGATGCTTAAGCTGCAGAGTGACACCAGCGTCCTTCCCCTTCTCTCCATTTGTCGCTTGGAATACTTTCATGCAGACACGCTTCCTCACCCTGCAGGACGGGATTGTGGGGGGCTCTCCAGTGCTATTCATTATTTTCCAAGATAATGATGTAATTTCCTACCATCACAAAGTGAAGACTTACACAAGAGATAGTGCTGCGTTTTACTCGTTTATTTATTCATAGCTTTTCGAGACTCATGCTTGCCTTGAACTCCTGATCCTCCTGCCTCAGCCTCCTGAATACTGGAGTCACAGGACTGAGCCACCACACTTAGCATTTTCCTCTTCTCTGTTCCAAATGGTTATGCAATATGACGTAAGCAGACACAGCCTCAGGCCTCTCAACCTTCAGTCTCAGCTTTAAGGAAATGAGTACTTAGTGCTAGCCAGCAGTTCTGTCAGTCAGTATCTAGTCTGTATCCATTGTCTCCATGTGTGGAGTTCTTTTTCTAGAAAAGCTCATGGAAACAGTGCTCCCTAAGTGATCTGTGACTGTTACACTTGAGGTTATGCTACACATAACATTGTTACTTCACACTTGTTTCCTTGAGTATCTCCAGAACATTACTTCATGGTTTTCTCGCCTCCTGAGAGATAGTGAGGTTGGTGTGTACCTCAGTAGTAGAGCATCTGTCTAGGACCATGAGTCAGCAATTGTGGAGAGCAGAGGAATGCCCTGTGAGTGAAGTCCTGAGTGAAGTGTGCTGGTGACATGGGCATAGCCATGGCAAGGACCCATGAGACAAAGGCAAAGCTTTATCCCCAGGGTGAGGTTCAGTTGTAAACAGTAAATAAAACTGAGCTTCTCAGTGCTGTATTTCCTCTATCAGAGAGCCCAGTCTACCAATCTTAGCTTGTCTGTGTGTCTGTGTGTCTGTCTTTTCTTCATTTTTTCACTGCCTGGGTGAGTTCCATCTCTGGAGCCATATTGGATGTGTCACAGCACTGAAAACAAGAGTTTAAGAATCTGGTTGTCATTTCCTTAAAGTTTCAGGCACTCCTGCCTTCTGTACATTAAGGAGCTACCTCTTCCTCCTCTTCTTCCTCCCCCTTCTTCCTCCTCCCCCTCTTCTTCCTCTCTTCCTTTTCCTTCTCCTCTTCCTCCTCCCCCTCTTCCTCCTCCCCCTCTTCCTTCTCCTCTTCTTGTCACTCCCCTTCCTCCTCCCCTTCCTTCTTCTTGGTTAAGTAGTTTTCTAGAATTTGTCTTGGTTGGCCAGTCTAGGCCAACATTGTCAGGACAGATGGTATGTCTTTTCAACATTGCTTTCAAAACTATTTATTTGTCTCAGTTTTCTTAAATTACTCAATAATTTATCTTTATTGATAATCTTTAGTATTTATTATATTGTCTCAACACCTTTGTGTCTATATTTTTCTACCATTTTTAAAATATTTATATCTTAAACTATTTTCAGAATGCTAAATATTTTTTTTTTTATTATTGAAATAACACAGAGGGCTCTGGCGATACCTCAGTGGCTACAGTGCTTACCAGATAACCATCAGGACCCTATTTCAATCCCCAGAGCTCATGTAAATGCCATGCAGCCGTGATTCTGAAACTGCCAGCCTCAGAAGGCAGAAATGGGAGATTCCCAGCATGACCTAGCTGGTGAGAGTAACCATGTTGGTGAGCTCTGGGTTGATTGGGAGACGCTGTGTAATGAGTGAGGATGGAAGAGGAATGGAGGATGATTTCTAACATCAACCTGTCCTCCACATTCACATATACACAAGTGCACCCACACACACATAAAGAAACACACACACACACACACACACACACACACACACACACACACACACACACAGGACATGGAAAAGGAGGAAAATAGAGCACAGTAATCTTGGTAGAGTTCACAGCTTTCCTAAGTGTTATCCCCATATCACATTAAGCACAAGGATCCAAGGACCACAGAGTAAGCAAGCTGTACATCTGCTCCAAAGACCTCATTCAGCAGTGTCCCATCTATACCCTTTTCTCCACCAATGGTTCCAGCCCATCACACATTGCTCCTATCACTGTCCCCCAACAGCACCTCCATCCTTCCTTACTAGCTGTACTTTGGAAAGGTAATGCTCCTCTATTATTGTGTAGCCTGCCTCCTTGTTTGGGCTTATCTGGTGTTTTTTCTTGGTTAAGCTGAAGTCAGAGTTCTTCCACTTTGGCGATTCTGGCACCATGGACACTCAACTGTTACGAGCAGCTTTCCTACCAGCCTGGTCCCACTGCTGCATCACTCCCAAATAACACACAGAGATGCTGTATTAGATATAAAGCTGTTGGCCTGTTACTAGTGTTTCTTATTGACTAGCTCTGTCTTAAATATTAACCCATTTCTATTCATCTAAGTTATTTCCACGTGGTCTTATCTCATAGAAGAAAGGGTCTGGAGTTCTCCCTCAAGTCTCTACATGTTGAATCTTCTATTACATCTCCCAGAATCCTCCTTGTCTCCTGGTCCCGCCTACCTTGCTTTTCTATTTGCCAACAGTACTTTATTCATTAACCAATAAGAGAATCATATTTACAGAATGACAGCTCCCATCACTCAACAGTGAGAAAACCTAGCATTGTGTTTACTGCAACTATAGCTGTTTCCTGGGCCAACTGCATTGCTCCAGCCACCAGGGCCAAGACAGATTAATTTTATATGTTCTTTGGTGTGGCAAGACATGCATGGCAGCTAAGAACCTCTGATTTGGTTGGCATTTGACAGGGATGTTGTCCATGTTCCTGGCAGCATCACCTCAGGATATTAAATTTGTTCAACACCAGCTATAGTAACTTCCGACCATTCATGAAGGGGATTTGGCTGGGCTATTTCTCCTTTATTAATTAATTGATTAATTAATCACCAGTATCACATAAGATCCTGAATTTTCCTCTTCTTTTTCAATCCACCTATGACTAATTTGAGCATCCCCTGGTGCTTTTTTTTTTTTTTTTTTTTTTTTTTTGCAGTGGTTTCTGCTGGAGCTTGACAACATCACTTTCTATGTTTATTATTTATATACTTGTTATTTTTAGTTTATTTATCCTACCTTAAAAAAGTGTTTTCCATATTCATCCATACACTTCTCCATTCAATTATTTATTTTCATTAACATGAACGAATGACTTTTTGGTGTATGAGTTAAGATGTTTCTATTGTTGCTCATTTTGTTCCTCAAGTTGTCCCATATAGACCACTGGGAGACCTTTGGATTTTTTAACCTTAGCTTCTTTCTTAATATTGCTAATTTTGTCGATATGCAAGATACAACCTACAGAGCAAATAAGACAAACTCTGGGCCTGTGGTGGTTTGAATAGGTATGGCCCCATAGACTTATATGTCTGAATACTTGTCCCATAGAGAGTGGCACTATTAGGAGGAAGTGCATCATTGTAGGGGTGGGCTTTGAGGTCTCATATATGCTCAAGTTACATGCAATATACAGTCTTTCCTTCTGGGGCCTGCACATCAAGATGTAGAATTCTCAGCTCCTTCTCCTGCACCCCCACATCCCACCATGATGATAATAAACTAAACCTCTGAACTGTAAGCCATCCCAATTGAATGTTTTCCTTTATAAGAGTTGCCATGATCATGGTTCTCTCCAAAGCAATAGGAACCCTAACTAAGACAGTGCTCTTCATCAGGTTGCTGTCCCCAAGTGTCAAATGTAGACATCCTGGAGCTGCCCAGCTGCTAGGTAATGCAGCTTTGACTTAAGTCAGTAGAAAAACTAGTTTCTCTTCCTTGCAAGTACACCAAAGCATTCAGACATAAGATGCAAGGGTCTACACTCAGAGGCAGCCTGCCACTCAGAGCTGGGGCCAGAGAAGGCCTCCACACTCTGTCAGGACAGTGGTCACAGAAGGGAGACAGAAAGCAGGTATGTGTGTGCAGATGCAAGAAGACAGCCATGTGCTGCCATGTGTTGCCATGTGACTCGTTCAAGGAGGTACTGTTCAGGGAGGGCTTGACATCTGCTCTGCCCACTCATCCCTAGAGGCGTCAGCAGCGGTGCTATCAACAGCTCCACTAGGCAGTATCTCTTTAGATGTTTGCCCCTGTGCCCTCTGCCAAAATTCTAAAAATCTCTAGTGGGCTTTGAGCCCTGTGTCACTGTTCAAAAAAACTGAATTCCTGGAATATCTTAAGTGGTATGTATGTTTCCAAAGAGCAACATAGATACCAAGAAAACTGAAATACCCAGTCTTCTGTGGTGGGGCCTGCCTTGCAAGTTTTTAATATTCTTCTCTACATAGAGAAGGTGGATGGGGCAACCAACGTGGTGTGTCTGAGCCCAAATTACAGTCAGAAAAGGAGTGTTTCAATGTTAATTACCTTTAGCATGTTTGCAATTACTGTGGCTTACGATATATATGTATATTCTCTTGTCTTAGTTAAGGTGACTATTGCTGTGACAAAACACCATGACCAAATGTACCTTGGGAAGGAAAGGGTTTATTTTACTCACAGTTCCATGAAACAGCTCCCATCAAAGGAAGCCAGGACAGGAACTCACACAGGGCAGGGATATGGAGGCAGCATCTGATGCAGAGGCCATGGGCAGATGTTGCTTACTGGCTTGCTCCTCATGGCTTGCTCGGCCTGCTTTCCTATAGAACCCAGGACAACCAGCCCAGGAATGGCACCACCCATAATGGGCTGGCCCCTCCCCCATCAATCACTTATTAAGAAAATGCCTTACAATCAGATATTATGGAGGCATTTTCTCAATTGACGTTCTTCTTTTTCAGATAACTCTAGTTTGTGTCAAGTTGAATAAAACTAGCCAGCACACTACTTTCCAAAAGGCATTAACAGTTCACTCACAGTGTTTATTGTGCGCATTGTTAAAGCATTAGAAGTTTTCACTTTCTTTTAGTCTATTTTTTTTTTCCTCCAACTTAGACTGGAGAAAACAAAACCACCAGCTTGTCCTGCTGCTTTGCCAACCAATGATACCTGAAGATGACAAGTGAGGGTTTCAGAAAGTTGTTTCTCAGCACCATGCCAGGTTGGTGGTGGGGTTTCCTGTCTTGAATGCAGGTGTGCTGTCAGGAGATGCAGTGTCCATATTATAACCATGTGGCAGCAAACACGGGGGAAACAACATCACAGAAGCATCTGTGACAGCAGCATGTCTTTGTGTCAAAGTCAGCGTTCACACACTACCAGACACCTTCGGTAATGGAGGAAACCCTTCTTGATTTAAGTTGTTATAGCTGGACTCTTCAGAGGCACAGTCACCAATTATGCATTTAGGGTGGATTTAGTAAGAAACTGAAGAACCTGTGTTTCTGGATACTGGAGGGTGGGGATCATACTGAAGTCCTGGAAAGGAGACCCTGTTGCAGCTGTGGTCCTGCAGCTGGCTGCAGAGCTCCATGCTACTCAGGAGAGGTGTTCTATTCAGGCCTTCAGCTGATTGGATGAGGCCCACTGATGTTATGGAAGGCAATGTATCTTACGTAGTCTGCCAATTTAAAAGTTCCTCTCATTCAGCTGTGGTCCTTGGAAACACTACAGTATTCGCTGAGCTAGTGACAGATAACTGAGGAGGCTTGAAAGGTTCTGTGATCCAGGCTTGTGTTACCTGTAGCCAAGAGTACATCCAACACGTGATACACCGGAAGTCTATGAAGGTACCAGGTTACCAACAAGCTCCATCACAGTCCTCAGGCACACCTTCACAAGGAATTTGTGGCTTGTCCCTGACTTACCCCTCACCTCCCTAGCCCTCACCCAAGTCCCAGGTCCCCTACATCCTATGACTTCAGGGCACTTGTTTGTATTTTTTTAATTTAAAAATTCCCCTTCATTCTTGCCTACATAGGTAGGCATGCCTATCTACGTACATACGCAGAGCCCAGAGGCATGTTGTAACTCTCCACCTTACTTTTTTGAGGCAGTCTCTCCTTGAACCTGGAGTGAGCATTTCCATCTAGGCTGGCGGCCAGCACACCCCACGGGTCTCCTGTCTTCATGCCCCATAGCAAGGGGCTGCAGGCTCACCAGTGGCCATGCTTAACTTCAGACAAGTAGGGGTTCAATGCAGGTCCTCGCGCTCATGCAGCGAGCACTGTACAACACGGGGCCATCTGTCGAGCTCCAGAGTTAGAAATTTTTAGGTACATGTTCTTAATTTTATTCAAATGCTACTATGATAGAGTCATGATGTCTAATGTAACAGCCACACGAGGCAGCTGGGCTACTTTGAGATTGGCTTTGAGTATAAAATACAGTTGCATTTTAAAACTAGTATTTCAACTTGTTGCTCAGATAGATCTCAACACCCTGGGCTCAAAGTGTTCTCCTGCCTCAGTCTTCTAACAGCAAGGGCCTCCATATTCAGCTATCAAATGAAGTCTGAATCCTTGACACCGGAACAAGAGCATAAAATATTTCAACTTTCACATTGATTTCATGTTAAACTAAGATGTTTTTGATAGCAGCTATCAAGTATGGAATATAATTGGTCTCATCTGATTTTTTTTCCTGATATGGCTACTGGGAAAGTCCAATTACACATGTGATTCATATTTTATCAATGACACCTGTTATTTCGATTACATTGGATGTGGTACCTGTATGAGAGAATCTAGTAAAAAAAAAAATTCACTGGCTTGTTATAATCAATTTATTAAATTACTACTACATGTATATTTTATTTGGACTTGAGACTTTCAGAAATACAAGCTAACTTGCTGGGGGCAGGTGTTTTACTTTGTTTTGTCTTTTTTAGGGACTGGCTGGAGCTTGGATAGCGCAGGAGAACAAAACCTAAGGTGAAAAGGCCTCTGGGTAATGTGGGCTCTAAGGACATAGGATCAGTACTTAGTGTCCAAAAACTTCAGCAGTTTTCCCAGCTCATTGCATTGTGGGAACAGCTTTTCTAGGGAATAAATACACTATTTTTAACATTTTTATTATACAATTTGTCATAGGCGGTCTCATGGGACCATCAGCGATCACTTTCAAGCAGAATCCATCTGCAAACAACTCCCTACATGTGACCATCAACATCTGGCCCAGAGTCCCCTTCCACATCCCAAGGTGGCCTGGATGTTTCAGCTCTGAAACGCGTTTGTGAAATCTACAGCTCTGGGAGGGAGGCAAAGCAGAGTCCTGGGCTTGCTCCCTTCACAGACTACAAACCTTTCATGTGCACTCATGTGCCTGCATTCCACAGCTACCAGAGACTCCATGATTGTGAGGCACAGTCCCTAGAGGGTTTGAAAGGAACACACTGGTGTCAAGAAAAGCCAGCCAGTCAGTACTTTCCAGCTGAAGCCATTCTAGTCATTGCCCTGAGCAAAGGCTTCTAGCGGTACTGAGGTTCTGAAGAGGCACAGGCCAGCTGTGAGAGTCTCTCTGTCCACCCTGAAGGCTGGAGAAATAATGAAGGCACTAACTGAGTTCAACCTGACCACACATTTGATGAAAGTTTCGAAAGTAGAGATCAAGAGGATCCCAGGGCCACCTCTCCTTACAGAAATATTATCAGCCTTCCAGGAAAGTTAAACATTGAATCCTAAAAACACACTGGTAATGTTGGCTACCTAAAAAAAAATCAGTTCATCAATCAATCCATCCATCCATCCATCCATCCATCCATCCATCCATCCATCTATTCAAGTTAAATTCTTTTCTAAAAGGAAGAAACATTTAATGAAATCCAAACCTTTCTTATATTGAGTTTTCCTAGTCACAGTGTAGGTCTAAAGAAGTCTATAGAAACCAGGTATGAAGATACTTACCTATGATCCCAGCAGTCTTGGAGGTGGAGGCAAAAGGATCAGGTGTTCAGGACCAGCCTTAGCTAACTAGAGACACACCATCTCAGAAAGTTAAATGATTGTGTGTGTGTGTGTGTATGTGTGTGTGTGTGTGTGTGTGTGTGTGTGTGTGTGTGTGAGTGTCTATCTACACATCCATCTATTTACAAATCACATATGAAATGAAGGTAGTAAGCAAGTACTTGCTTCCCACTTTGGTTCATCTGCATTTTGCAGACACATCACCCCACTCACTGGACAATGATTCATGTGGATGTATTATATGACACGAACTCAAGTTCCCAGGGAAAGCCAGTGTGTTAATAGGTTCTACAAGGTCGATTGACTAATTAGGACTTCGTGGTGTAGAGAAGTAGAATGTTGTACTCACAGCCAAATTATCTTGGGCTGTCTTTAACCCCCTTAATAGCCATTCATTGCCCAGCTCCGTGTGTGATCCAGCATCATGTGACTATCAAGCAAATCCTTGCGGGACACATTAACTTTCCCAGGCCACTAGCTTCCACCAACCCCACAGCGAAGACTGTCACAGATAACATCTGAGGCCTATAGCAGAGGCCTCTCACGTTGTTGCAATCTGCCTGAGGTTTCCATTAGCATATTTGAAACAGTTGATTTGTGAATTTCTTTTGTTCTGTAACTATAAAAACTTCACAAAACAGTTTCTGTGTTTTAACATGGTATTTGGGGCAACCTAAATCCACGTTCCCAGTTACTCATAATTGGTTCCATGGACACTCACATCTGACTCAAGACCAAACAGACCATGTTCTTGCTGCCGTAGAAGCAGAGCCATGTTTTACATTGACAAAGGATGCTTTGGCGTTCTCAGCAATGACACCAAGAAGCACAGGAATGTGTGCCTTTGCTGTGCACACATTTTAACTTTACCAAAGTATGTGAAAATTTTAATTTAAGGATTCACACACACACACACACACACACACACACACACACACACACACACACACACACACTAAAACAAAAACCTCTTTAAAATTAGCTGTATCTGATTGAACATGGCTGGCTCTCATTTATCATCTTAAATAGCAGTCTTTTGTTCTGACTATGCTCATCACTGTACGAAACGGATGACAGAAAGCAGTGAACACTTTAACTGAAGTCCAACCTAGAGTCACTGCCATCATTGCGTCCTTGTCAGTCTTTAACTACATGACAATGTAGTAGGCATCTATATTTTTAGCACAATGCAGACATTTTTCCTGGTGAGTTTTACAACACACTTGTGCTGGCACTACTAGGTACTTTGCATAACAATCCCTCCTGAGAACACCTGTGAATGAATGCAACAATTCAGAGAGGGGGAGGAACAAGGTATCTCCCAAGTTCTATAGTTTGCTTCTTTATTTGGACTTTTGAGACTGAGCCTGCCTCTGCAGCATAGGATGGACTTGAAGTCAAAAATCCTGTGCCTCAGTCTCTCCAGGTGTGCATGGCTCAGCAAAAATAGTCTTTTTTTTTTCCTTTTAAGATTTATTTATTAATTACGAATGCAGTATTCTTCCTGCATGTATGCCTGCAGGCCAGGAAAGGGATTTCATTACTGGTGGTTGTGAGCTATCGTATGGTTGCTGGGAACTGAACTCGGAACCTCTAGAAGAGCAGCCAGTGCTCTTAACCTCTGAGCTGCCATTCTCCAGCCCCCGGCCCAATACAGTTTTTTTATTGAGGAGAAGTTCTTCACATTATGCCTTTAAATTTTTTAGAGGATCTGTGTGGAAATCTCCCACATCAGCTGAGGGGACAGGATGTACAGGTAGCCTCCAAATGGAAGGAGCCACACTTGCTTGCTGCAGGGTCATGGCCACCTTCTTGCTTTTGATGGGATTGGCAGGGCAGGAACCGAGTAGATGAAATGTCTGTTTTTTGAAAGACTTGAATTGCTATCACTGCGATGTTTCATTCAATATCTCACTGGGTTTTGCTTGTACTGCAATCCTCTCTAAATGCATAGATAAAGTATATTTCAGGAGGAGATTTAATGCATTGCTAGGTAACGTGAATCTTTCCAAGAAAAAATTGTAAAAGATGATCAGGTTTCCATACACATTCCAAAGTCTATCTGTGTGTCTGGCAGGCCCCATGTTTGCTGTGGCAGGAGGCTACAATAATACTTCTATAATATTAGCCACTGACGGAAAAAAAAAAATAACGTACTATGCAGGGAGTATTTCTGTTGTGCCCAAACTCTGAACCCCAAATCACCAAGAGACCCGATCTGATGCTAAAGCAAGGAGTCTTTAATTGTATGAGTTAACTTGGTTCTCCTGTCCATCAGACACAGCTGAAGGAGGCAGGACCAAGTGGGGACCTGGAGCAGCAGTGGGGCAGGGAATATATTGGGGTAGAGCAAAGGGAGTGTCTGGAATCCAGGTTTGGGCGGCCTGTCCTGTGCTGATTGGTCAACTGAGGCTGCAGGATGGTTGTTATGCCTGGAGGCCCTCCCAGGGCAGTTGGTATGCTCTGTGTCCCATCGTTACTGTAAAGCACCACCTAACTTCCGATTGGTTCCTTGACACGTGGAGGGTATCTGGCTTCCTAGTGACTAGGACTAGGTCAGGCAGTTGCTGAGTCAGAGCACAGGGCTAGATGAGGGTCTGGTCCCTTCAATTTCTGCATGAGGGCTCAGGCAGTATGAGTATGGAACCCTGGGTAGCATACTTCTCAGCAGGAAGCTTCCTCCCAAGTCCAGGGACAGCAACACGCAGTGTTCCTGTAGGGACCAGACCTTTACCCAGTCCCCTGCTTTAGCAGCCATGACAGGCTGCAGAAAAGACCCAACAAGACATAGGCCCCTTACTCAGCATGTGTACTTGGTTTCTGGCTTTCTGACCTTGCAGAAACTGCCCTAGGTCAGATAACTTCAATGTGGCAAGGAACCAATCAGATGTTAACTGACACGCTTTACAGTAATGTAACAGTAAAGGGCAGAGCATAGCAACCACCCTGGGAGGGCCTATAGGTCAAAACAACCAGTTGGCCAATCAACATAGGACATCATCCAAGCCCAGAAGTGCACCAATCCTGAGATTGTTGTGTACCCTTAGACACCCCCCATTACACTGCCCAATAAATTCCTTGCCTTTTGGCCCCCTGGGGTACTTCTCATGACACCTGCCATGAGGAACAGACAAAAGGCCCAAGTTAATGGAGTTAACTGGTTAAATAATAAAAGAGTCTTTGCTTTTGTATCAGTACAGCTCTCTTGGTGATTTGGGGGTTCAAAATTAGGGCACAACATTCCCACTTGAAAGCTTCAGAGTTTTCATTAGAAAATTATGAAGACATGGGATATTTTGCATATTTCCAAGAGTGTTAGAGGTTGATCATTTATTTTCTATGATGTCTATTGTCAAGGAAAATGCTATTATCTTTTATTTAGTGAAGATACTTGGATCTATGCATAACTCAATTTGCCCAGCCCCTACAATAAGAACTGGCATATACTAGGTGCTTGATAAATATGTATTGCACTAAACAACTTGGCACATTTTTATTGAGTAGCTGTCATGTGATGGTCACTAGAGAAGTTGGGAACAGAAAAAAAGAAAAAGTGAAGAGAGATCATGTCTGCTTTCATGGAGCTGTCCTCTCTCCCAGGGGAGAAGGACACTCATTGAGAAAGCTTGCCAGTGAATGTAAACATTTGGTCAGCTAAAGGCTGGAAAGGAGTTTCTTCACCATTAGCACTGTTTTGTGTCTTTGTTTGTCTAAATGTCATGAATAAATTTAATTCTCCTGAGAAGATGGTAAGAAAGAAGGTTATTGGGGAGACTGACCTAATGAGGAAAGGTCACAGGGCATGTGCCTAGTGAGGTGAGGGGAAGGTTAGGAGCACCATTGTCAGGGAGGAAAGGAACACAACCTCATGAAAATAACCAGGTGGTTCCTGATCTGGGAGGTCCACACTTCATGCTTTACACAAAGATTTTTGATTTAAGGGGGTCATTTTTCATTGAGTTCTAGGAAACAAATTGGAAGGAACTGTGTATTCATTAGCAACTGTGTCAAATAATCCAATGGGCACAGTCTTTGCCTCTATGCTTCCTCCTGCTCATCTCCAGCCCATCGCCATGCTCAGCCCTGCTCACTCTCACCTACATTCCTGTCAATCTGTCAGAACTGCCTATAGCCACAGGCGGATGTTTCATGGATAACCTCCAGTACTTACCTGATAAGAGGAAGTTTCCAGCTTCCCGTTTTCTGGGAGGAAGTGATGTCCCCTTAAGGGGCCGGCCTCCTAGATGAATGCAATATATGCACACTTATCTGGCACCATGGACTTCTACTTCTTTTTTTCTGTTGCTTAAGAAAATCATAACTGGGGTTTATAATATCAGAGAGACAGGATGTATTGTTGTTGATGTTTTAAGGGATTTAAAAGGGCAGCTATATGTTGTGACATAGTTACACAGCACCTTCAGTAATCTGGTTAGATGTACCTCAGATCGGCCCATTCTCAAGGCTACAGGCTATCAATGCACATCCAGGGCTTCTCTCCTATTTTAGCACATGCATCCACCATTCATAGAAGGAAGGGTTCTGATTCTGGACGCTTTGAATTTGCAAACCAACTTAACCCCCAGAGAAAAAGGGACAGAACGCTGAAGAATAGAAGACATGTGGCTGTTTAAAAACATGCAGCTGAGGGAAGTCATGAACAGACTGCTAGGTCAAGAAAAGCCTCTCATCTAGCGTGGTGAGCAAAGCTTCAGGTACCCGGTTAAATGAAGGAAGTTGCTACAGCTAAGCTTCTTCAGACCCAGTACCAGACTCCACAAGGAAGTGGAGGAAATGGCTCCTTTACCAACTCCAAATGAACCAAGGAAACTGTAGGTGCCAGTCTTTTTCTTGTGGGTCCCCACTACAAGCCATGTAACTTCAAGAGCCATTCGGGGCTCTGGGGTCAGCCTGCCCACTTGCCTCTCAGCTGCTATTTACAACCAAGTGCTGATGGATGTACTTATGGTACTGAAACCTGCACCCACCCACTCCACACTTTGGTCTCTGAGAAGCATTTGCAAGGAGGTAGCCAATTTCATGTAGGAGCCATATCTGATTTCATTAACATTTTTTTCTATAACATAGTAAAGTTAATAACCTATGAATACACCTATGCTATATACCAAATGTACTCTTCTATAGGATCTATCCTCCGGGACATAATACAAACACATCTTCTGTTTCTTTTTTGGACAACGTACCATGTAGCCTCCAACTTCTTTTGTTGTTGTTTTGAGGCAGGGTTTCTTTACATAACCCTAGCTGCACTGGAACTTACTACACAGACCAGGCTGGCCTCAATCTCAGAGATCCACCTACCTCTGCCTCCCAGGTGCTGGGATTGAAGGCATGAACAAACAAGGCTCTAACTTGTTGTTTATAGAAGGATGAACTGAATTCCTGATCTTCCTGTCTGTACCTTGTCTGTACCTTCTGTCTG
Organism: Cricetiscus sungorus; assembly: GCA_030556225.1. Lineage (NCBI taxonomy): Eukaryota > Metazoa > Chordata > Mammalia > Rodentia > Cricetidae > Cricetiscus > Cricetiscus sungorus. The sequence goes on from JANBXA010000328.1 coordinate 54,162,740, forward strand.
TACTTCCTGCCTGATCCTCCTGTCTGTATGTCCTATCTTTACATAACCCTAGTTGCACTGGAACTTACTACACAGACCAGGCTGGCCTCAATCTCACAGAGATCCACCTACCTCTGTCTCCCAGGTGCTGGGATTGAAGGCACAAACAAACAAGGCTCTAACTTGTTGTTTATAGAAGGATGAACTGAATTCCTGATCCTCCTGTCTGTATCTTGTTTGTACCTTCTGTCTGTATTTCCTGCCTGATCCTCCTGTCTGTATGTCCTACCTGCACCTCCCACATGTTGGGACTATGTGTGTTACCACCACACTTGGCCTAGTGGAAAACTTATCATTTCCTGCAAATTTTATTTTCCGTATTCTTCTCCCAATAGTTTGTTATTTTTCTCTAAGCAGAAGTGTTCTTGTCAGATCCTCTAGAAACAGAGGCACAAATGTGTTTCTGAAATGGGTGTTTACATGCAGAATAACACAATTTTACATGAGGAACCATCTTTTAACTTAGAGAAAACCCATACAATAACAAAAGGATAAAAACCAGGGAGAAATCTTACTTTCCCTGAAGGAAGATTTCTAGCCATGGCCACATCTGAAAAGTTCAAAGGTAGAGGTTTCCACATTCCAGACTTGGAAAATATACCTGCTCTTTTTAGGTAAGTACTAAGCTTCTTTTTTTTCACTAGACTCTTTTGCACCCTTTTTCTGAATCAAGATGGAAACCTGCTCTCCTTTCAATGTGCCTTCATTGATCAGAGACGAGGATTTCTGCCAAGCCATCAACAAGCAATTCTGGCCAAATGGCAGACTTGCCAAGACCAGTTGAGTGAAATCTAAGATATAGCAAAACATCTCATTCAGGGATTTGCTTTCTAAAATCAACTTATTAACTCCACAGAGAGAGTTAAGTGGAAAACAAGTTATTTAATACCATTAAAATAGAATTTAAATCTCTACACTCAACCTAATGTTGTTACCAGAATGTACCATGTCTCAGCAGAAAACAATGAAATCCCGAAATAGTTGTCCCACAGATGTATACAAAGATGAGTTTGTTTAGGGAGCTGAGGGGTAATCGTATGTCTAACGTGACTTGCCAGGAAGCGCTCCAACAGAAACAGTGCCTTTAGACGTGGATGGTGTGTCTACAACCTACTGATCAGACCACTCGTCTGCCTGCATGTCTGGGTGAGGTTTGGGGACAGTTCAAGATACCACACATGGCTTAGTCATCTGTGGAGTTTTATTCCTAGTGGAAAGAACAAATTGGCGGGTGGATTTCTTCCTCTTTTAATGTTTCAGCAGTAGCTCTCAAGCACTTGCGTGTCATGTCACCAGACCTCCTCTTTCAGGGCCAAATCTAATTTGTAGTAGGAAATACAGGCAGCTGTTCCATCCAGTCTGAGAAAGCACTGGAAAGAGGGGATTCCAATTACTGCCTTTTTTTTTTTTTTGTGATCTCTGCACTCATCTGCCCATAGTAATAACACACAGTGAGAACTGCTGCCCCACTGGAATGGGAAGCGGAACGGTACACAGGTACTACCCAACACAGTACTCACATTCCTATGAACATCTCCCTGCTTATTCCTGCTCGCAGCTTCCTAAATACTACAGAATGCTCAGGGGAGGTGCTTTCTCACTTGTGTTTAAGTTATGTGAGCTTGCTTTAAGCTTATAAACCCCTCATTTGTATAGAAACTTACCAAGTTTCTCATATCAGAAAGTAGTAGTGTCTGAAAAAAATAAGCCAAAACCATGCTGAGGCCCATTTGCTACACACAGCCAACTTCTGTGAGCTTTACACTTCTCAGAGTTGCTGCTTTCAGCCACCTTTGGGGGATTGTCCCCATGACCCCACTTCTTCAGCATCTTGATAGTTCAGTCTAGAAGCTAGGGCTCAAGACATAGCTGAATGGCATATCACACCAATGTTTGTTCACTAAGTGAGTCAACTGTGCATTTCATTCAGGGTTGTTTTCAGGCCTCGGAAAAATGGAGGACACTGTTTTCTGCTATGCAATGCCACTACGACTCCACTCGTCTCTCTTCAGAATGATAAACATTTCCTAAACTACTTACAGTTACTTGCTAAGGCAATTACATGTTACTGTGAAGTCTGAACTGTTTTCCTTTGCCTACAATTTGCCCTCTTAAAGAAAACAGGACATATATACACTTAAAAACTACAAAGCCCACTTCATTTTCCTTTTTGCTACTGTTCCTCTGTCCATTAAGGTCTCAACTTCAGAAAAAAAGCCCAGCAAGCAGATGTTAGTTTTAAAGGGCAATTCTGAATTTAGCTAGCTCAGAATGGGAAGCAAAGAATGGACTGCGTGATTAATGAGACATGATTTAGAACTTTTTAAAATTAATTTTTAAAAAATGTGCAACTAGTAGAAAAGCCAAAGAAAGATCTGGTTTTCACTTCAGGCACCATCTGTTCTCATCTCCAAGCCATTACCACCACACAGGAAAACCAACTGTAACATTAAGAGGTAGAAAAACCCTCCAAGGCCTCTCATTATTCTACCAAAAGAACTCAGCCGAAGAGAGGGACGTTCGATCTAAAACCAAAGTATTCACACACACACACACACACACACACACACACACACACACACACACACACTTATGTAAGACAGTAATTTCAGGGAGATCTTATGGAAAATTTAAAACAGGACAATTAATAATATAGACAGAACGTACTGAGTAGATGGGGAACCATATAGAATAAATAAGCAAATCATATGACATTAGACGTTCATTTCTTTCATAGAAACAGTTACTATCCCTAGCATTATCCCGCTGAGAACTCCCATGCTCAACTCCCTGTGGCTTTTCATGGGTTTGGAAGAATGATGAATCATTCCTACTTCCACTTTTGAAATTATTTACTTGACTCGTTCACTTAATTAGCATACTTATCAGTTTTAATACTTTTTCCTCTCAGAAAAGCTCAAGATGGCTAAAAGTTATGAATGTTATGATGACCCTGTGGGCACAAATCAATAGATGCAAGGATCCAGATATACAGGAGTGGGAAAGGTTAGCCTTTTCAATAAAAGATGTTTCGTCTGCTGGGTACACATGTAGAGGTAAGCAAACACAAATCTTGATGCTCTACACCATTAAAAAAAAAAAAAATCAATTCCAACCAGATTAATGGCCTAAATGTCATAGCAAAACTTTCAGAAGAAAAGATAACCTCAGGCAAGCATTTCCTAAGCGGGAAACCAAGCACGAACCAGAGGGCAGGCAGCTGGTAACCAAGACTACCTTAGATAGAATTTCTGCTCACCCAAAGATCCTGCCTGATGAGGCACCAGAAAAGTAACCAAAGACTGTGGAAAGACATGTCACATACACAAAGGCCTCAGCAAATTATGTACAGAAATACAAACCACAAAGGAAAAGTAGACAACAAAACACTGGGGAAAACAGATACTTTGCCAGAGGATCTAACTGGAAAATACTGGCAAGGCAACGGAGCTTCTATTGAGCAGAAAGACAAAAACACAAGCCGAGCTCACTAGAGCAGAATTAAGGACCAGTGTGGCAGTAATATCACCCTGTACAGAATAATTTCTTTGGAAATCAGCTTGAGAGTCAACTAAAGCAGACAGGTATTTTGTCTGATCTAGCTGTTCTGAGATAGCCATTCAGCGGGGATCTGGGCACAGCCTTGCATTAGAGTGTTCCCAACAACCCTATGTACAAATGGCTACTATTGGTTAAAAATTGGTTACACAACTGATGAACACAGGAGAAAATTAGCCACACACACACACACACACACACACACACACACACACACACACACACACACACCCAGAGTCATGTTGAAGAAAACAGCTAGACAGAAGCCTGCATGTTACAAGATGTCATTTGAAAATGGGTAAGATTAATGTTTACTTTGGAGAAGGATTTTGACTGGGATGAAACTCCTGGTGCTGTATCCAGGAACCTGTTTTGAGTTCAGGGTACATGTATGTGTACCTTTCTGTGGGCACAGCTTTCAAAATCCTACTTTAAGATAATATTCCAGGTCTATTACTTGAAGAACTCTCACTTCAAAAGGGTGGGGGGAACCCTTTAAGTTATGGTGAGCATAAAATAATAAGACAAGAAGTTGATCTACTGTCCTCAGGGTTGCTAGGGTTCTGGGTGAACCGGAGTTAAATTAATTGCCCACTTCCTCTCCACACACTGAGTTTAGAATACCCTTCTTGGTTATGAAGTTAGATTTTTGCTGAATTTTATGGAACAGGGCTAAGGGAATCTCACCACAACAGGGGAAAAGGTTAAAAAGAAAGCTATGGTTATACTGCTGTGGTAATTTGAATGCAAGCAGCCCTCATAAACTCATAGGGAGTGGCACTGTTAGGAGATAGTGCCTTATTGGAGGAAGTGTCACTGTAGAGTGTCACTGTAGAGGTGAGCTTTGAGATCTCACATATGCTCAAGCCATGGCCAGTGTCTTAGATCACTTCCCATTGCCTGCAGGACCAACATGTAGCTCTTTCTCCAGCACCATGTCTGCCTGTATACAGACACTCTTCCCACCATAAATGATAATGGGCTAAACCATTGAACTGTAAGCCAGCCCCAATGAAAAGTTTTCCTTTATAAATGTTGCAGTGATCACAGTGTCTCTTCACAGCCACAGAAATCCTAAGACAGCTGCTATACATTGTGACCAATTCCAGAAGATCAGTTGGAAATGATCTTCAAACCAGGAGATAACGAGCCCCACAGGGTGTAGATGATTGCAGTTTCCCCTTCTTGCCTGTTAGAAGTGCTGACTCACCAGGTATGGCCCCCTGGAGAGAACAGAAGAGTGACTTACAGTCAATGGAATGAGATGCAGAGGAGGCAAGGATGCACAAGCCATAGGTCTTCTCAGAACCACATTATGTTACAGTTGCTTTGCTCCAGGGCAGAAGAGCCCAATGATTAGTTCCTTCTCTTCCCTTCCACTCACCTGTATTTGTTCCAGTCAAGCTGAATGCTGTAGATGTTAACAGCCAACTTAAACACATGAAGAGAAGAGACCCACCAAGGAGGCCACCCAGCCCTCCCCAAGAGAAGACTTGTCATTTGAAACCTCATCAGAGCTACAAAATAGCTTACCTACTATTTTAAAAGGGATTAAAGAATTACATTTGATCTAAAAGTATTTTAGTAAGCTAAGCTCTAATTGTGAGAATATTTAATTACATGAGCTTTAGTACCATCAGCATTACTGAAATGGTGTGACAGTAAAGAACGGCTCATTGTCTTAGATTTCAGGTGAGTCTTCAATGATGAGGGTATGCCTGTGATTCCCTGAGCACATGGACAGCTTCTGCTGCTACAAATAGACCATCACCTCTGGAGAACAATCAGAGACATTCAAACTCTAGCCGGTGGCCTTACATCTGAGTTCTGGATCTAAAGGACTGTTCTTAAGTCTGAAGCAATCTTCCAGAGTACCTCTATTTCCATGTCCCTTCCTCATGCTTGATGGCCATCTTCAGGAGTGACTCCATCAGTACACTGCCAACAAGGCCTTGGAGACCTATCACCTGCGTTTCCCACACTACATCTCTTAATAACTCCAAGAAGTCACCTCAGGGCTGGGCAGTCTTCTGAGCGATGCTTGGGAACAAGCTGGGGCTGTGTGACCTGGTCAGGGTCTCTAAGAATTTGAGTCCCACCAGTACTTTCTCTTCCATTGCAGGGGACCAGCAGTGACAGTGAAGTGACAACCTCTGGACAGACACTAGAGGTCTTTTATTTTTTAAAGAGGATCTTATTGTTGGCCTCAAACTCACTGAGATCCAGCAGCCTCTTTCTAACCTACTGGAATTACAGGTGTGCATGACTATGCTTGGCAGAAGGTTTTGAAATGCAGGCAGTTATATACTGAAACAAGATGGCACCAGTATTTTTCTTAGTGGTTCTGAGTTTGGGTTCCTCTGAGGAACAGTCAATTCTAACCCAAGACCAAGAGTTTAATATTCTAATTTAATCTCCAAATATTACGTCTATCAACTACTTCCATCGTTCCGTGAATTCAGGTTTCTATGGACTCTCCACCTTCATATATAAAGAAGCAAGACCTTCCTACCATGTAAAGGCATAGTTCACTCAGAGTGAGATCTATGACCAAATGACTTGATACAGCAATGTGGAAGGCATATGCAAAAATATCCCCAAGATTCTGTGCAGACATGTTTTTCAAGTCCGTGTGTGTGATTCACAATGCTGTTTAGGACCAAATAGAAACTGTTCACTTTTGCTGAATGCTACAAATGTGACAACGCATCACAATGAACAATCTCTAAATTTGGTGTGTGGTGGGAAAATTTACCAAGTGAACTCATACTGTAGGCCCTTTGTACTCTGAATTCCACTCAAGAAGGGACTCAGAGATGATGAGCAGGTAAGAGAGATGACATTTTCATGAGAAAGGACTATGAATTGTAAAAAGAGCTTTCTCTCTGGGGCACCTTGCTAGGAGAAAAGGGCAAGAACAACACGTCTGTCGATGGAGCAGAAGGCAAACACACACTCTCTTTCCTTGGACGAAAACATCACATACGGCAAAAGCAGCTGAAGGGTTAACTTTTGGAGGCAGCCGCTGAGCAGACAGGTGGTGCGGACAGTTGGTGGCCTTTCATATTGACCAGTACTCTGAATGCTGTGAGCATATTTAGTAATTTTAAGTATATCCTGTCAAAAACTCACCGAGGAGTCCTAAACTTGCACTCACCCACAGCAGGAACTGTCAACTTACCACCTTAGGAACTGTAAAAGCTGATATCCTCCACCTGAGCCAATAAACACAGACACGTTTGAGAATCTCTTTATCAGAACTTTTTTTTTTTTTAAGTACAAAAATCAAAAGAAAATCCCCAGGGAATATTTTCATTGGCTGATACTGGTACAAAAAGATTAGTGAAAAGCCATTAACACAGAGACCATATAATGTCTGGATGGAAAACCTTTCTGTGACACATTAACATGTAACATATGAAAATAGCCTGAGATACAAAAATACAGTTGTGATTCAGCAAATGGCACCAAATTAGAACAATTTTATTATTTAACAGAATCCCGATGTATATACATTATCCTCCCAAATAAGAAACAATTTGATTCCAGAGTTTAAAATATGGTTTCCTTGGTGAATCCTTATTCTAAATTTGAAAGAGAGAAAGAAAAACAAAAAACAAGAAGCCCTGAAAACAAATTCTACCTTAATTTTGATCTTTCACTAAAATACACACCCTGTACCAATCAATCACCTCTCTCATACAAGACAAAACAAAACAAAATGTATATTATAAATAAAACGTTCAAAGGTGGCCTTGGATGTTTTATTGCACATTGAAGAGAAGATGGGCCACTCTGAACGAACGGCTCATGGCCTTTTGTTAACGTGCCATTTCGATGACTGCCGACTCTGGGTGAGAACACCGTGGGCATCCAGGGTCCATCTCATGCTTCTCTGGAATGGCAACAAAGCATCCTGCTGCCCTGCTTCAGTTACTTTCCCTACAGTGAGAGTGACTTCCATTCTCTAACAGAAGGTAATGACAGGCGATCTGAACAAATATATGTGCACGTCTAAAAGTCAGCTTTCTCTTCTTCAAATAGATTAAAAAAAAAAAAAGAAAGAAAAAAAGAAAGAAAAGAAAAGTAGAGGAATTTCACCCAATCATCTATCCCCAATCCTCCCAGGCCCACAGCTTTTCAATGTGTGCACTGCTTACATCACACCTCAGGGTTCCCATCAACACTCTCATCATTAGCAGTATCCGTTGTCCTTGATCTCTGCTACCTTCTTTGCTGCTGTTTTGCCAGCACAAATAAGCCAGAAGGCAACACCTTTAAACATAAAAAGTTTTCAGCACAGTGCCCAGCAAAAAGTAGGCATTCAATAAATATCCGCTAAATGGATGTAAGCCCCCTCCTACGCTTACACGTACTAATGATTTATGGGAAATATATGGGTTTACGGTACACAAGTCTAAAATGGCAACTGAGGAGAAAACACGTACAACATGGAAACAGACACTGTTAATTTCTATAATCCTGTGCAGGACAGACTGTGGACGTTAGGGTTAACTACTGCAATAATTAAAACTGATTAGTCAAATACTTTTTAGTTTCTCCAAAGGACTCTAACCACTAGCCTTTGGCAATTCCCAAACACACAGCGAGCCCCAAATAAAACAAAATCAAATTGCACTATTATGAAGAAACAAGTCCGTGAGGGCGGAGGGGAGGCGTCACTTAAGGGACCGCAACTTCCAGGAGCCGGTTGTTCTTTCGTTTGCAGGTTGGCACACTCCCGTTTTTCTGGTTGCCTTGGATAAACTTCACACACACTTTGTCTTGTCTGAACTGCACCAGGAACCTAGGAGAAGAGAACCAAACACTCAGGCGCACGCACAAAGCGGGTGGGCGTGGGGTGGGCAGTAGTAACACCATAGCAACACCAGCTTTTTTCCCCTTTTTTGTGACAGATGTTGACCTCAGGAGGTACTTAGTACCCATTTCCGTTGTACATCTGATGAGGAAGGCAACAGTGACTTCATTCCACTCCCACATGTCATCAACTATTCCTGAGCAAAGGAAGTTCACCATGTTCCAGTAAGGTAAGCTGAGCTGACGGTAATTACTCTGTGTGTCAGTGGGGACATCGAGTAACTGTATATTAACGTTCTGTAACTCCACCTTCCCTCATCTCTACATGGGTAAGTTTTTAAGGGGTCAAATTAAACATTCAAAATATCAAGCACACGAGATACAGAGTTCCCTAAAGCTATTCATACCCACCCTGCACCAGTGATCTGCTCACTCCCCATCTTAATCAACAGTCTCAGGACCTTCGCCATTTCCCTGGGGGAAACAGCATCCTAAGTGACCCATCGAGCAAGCATGCCATTAACACACACAATAGCAACAGCAAGGCTGCCAATGGCTCTGTTGTATACGCTAGCCCCAGTTAAAAGGCCATGTTTTACAAACACCATCTCCTGGGGTGAAATGAGACACAGGCTTCTAATTCACATAGTGTTTTATTGTTATTTTGTGTGTGTCCATGAGCTTGTTTGTTTGAGTGCAAGGTATTTGTTGTACAGGTTAGGGTTCAGCTCTGGGTGTAATTCCTCGGGGGTTACGATCTACCTTGGAAAAAGGTTTCTTACTAGAACCCACAGTTTACCGATTATGCCCAGCTGGCTGACCAGCGAACCCTAGGGTCTGCCTGCCTCCCTAGCACTGGGATTACAAGTAGGAGCCACCTAGCCAGCACTCCATGTACGTGCTGAGGCCTGAGGTCAGGTGCCTGCCCTGGCGGTTTCCAGACTTAGGGTTAGGGTTAGGGTTAGGGTTAGGGTTAGGGTTAGGGTTAGGGTCTCTGGGCCCTTGCTGTTATAAAAGGACAACAACACCGACTTTCAAACCGGTTTAGTTTCCTCTCTCAGCACCAGAAATGGAACACTGTAATTCTGCATTCCCCTACCTAGAATATGTCCTTAGTACATATTATTATTCTTTTCTTTTTGAGACAAGGTCTCACTATGCAGCTTGGGATGACCTGGAACGAACTGTGTTATCAGGTTGGTCTTGAACTCTCATCAGAGGTCTTCCTACTTTTGCTTCCCAAGGTTAAAGGTGCTACAACATGCTTGGCCACATATCTAATTGTACTTATACTTATGTGCCTCAAAAAACAAAACAAAACAAAAACCCCTTTAAAAATCTAACACAAATCCCAACATTTTATAAGTCTTGAACTATCTCCATGTTCATGAGGCACAACCAAGCTTCACAAGGAAAACTGTCACAGCTAAATGTATTTTACACCATGAACCACACTGTTCTTGGTCATTTACACAGACTTAGCCTTAAGACAACTGGGGAGCAATTAACCACTATTATCTATTTCTAGTTTATAGAAAAGCATTTTCCAGTCAACAGGAATATGGGACATAGTATCTCACAGTGTTAGTGGCAGCCAAAAGTTAAAGGAGCATGGGTTAGTTACAGTGGAGACTCATTTTGAAATAGTCACCTTGTACACGTTACCTCTAAGTGTGTCTATATACAGTATCGTCTCTTGGGAGTTTAAGGACCAGGAATTTTGAAACAACCAAGTGTCTCAGTGATTTCAACTCTCATGTCCACACCTGTACTAATTAGCTTTCTGAAGACTCAGCCAATTTACCTACAATGACCACCATTTGTCAGAGCAACTACTTCCACTTCTGAAAAGGCTCTGAGGAAGGGCATAGCCAAACTGCATGCTGTTTATGACACATGTACTACACATCTGGCAATGGGCTGGAGTCAACCCATCTAGGGCTGTAAACATAGGACCTGCCATCTCTGAGTCCGAGGACTGAAAAGTCCATTTAAATCTGGACTGTTTCATGAGGGGATCTCTAAGGCCTGCTTATGAGCACCAGGGGCTATGAAAGAGGTTTCCTGGAAGCCGCTGTCCAGACTTCCTGGGGTGTTGAGAGAAGGAGCCCACACGGGATATGAAAGGTTCTATCCGCTCATCTATTTTTATCTGATAAACCATTAGGAAATACAACAGGAGAAGGGTTATAATGCTACCAAATATTTGTCTGTCATGTGGCCACACTGTAAATCTTTGCTCAGACAACTATTTACTGAATGCCTGTGACATCCAGAGTGTCACAGGCCTGTCTGGATGGGAAGGGCAGGGTCATTTCTAGGTGGAGACAGCCACTGGAAGGATGCTCCTCTCGACTACGATTGGGAAACAGAAACACGCTGTCCCCTCAGAGCCTCTGTGTCTATAGGAAGGAGGCTCAGACAAGTTCCATATTAAGAAAGTTTTGACAGGGGGTTCTTGTCTTCCCACGGCCACTGCTGCTGATGTTCTGGGAGAGCAGTGGCCAAAAATGGAGACCGGTCAGGCTCTCGACTTAGGGGTGAGCTCTTCTCTCTGTGACTACACTGCTGCTGCATCCAGCTACTTGTGGGGGCCAGGTCTTCATCTGGGACACAAAGAACCTTCCCACGGTGAGTGACAAAGGCCAAAACCTCAGCACCCCAAATCATGACAAACGTCAACCAACGGGAGCACAAAGTTCTAACAGGACCAAACAGGTTAAAACCAGATTGAACTGCACCCCAATCTGCCATTAAGTTTTCCTAGTACTCCCCCTTTCATTTCTAGAGACATCCACGTAGAGTGTTCATAAATGCCCTCCTCCCAGGCACACAGCATCCCTGTGTGAGGCCTGGCTCACAGTGCTGTGGATCCCAGCACAGCTCAGAGCCCAGAGTACAAAGGAGACACAGAGTGAGATACGGATTTATTCCAGAAAGATGCCAAGGAGGAGATGGAATAGAACAGGCTTTTCTCTTTCCAAACAGGGTCCTGACATTTAGCCCCAACTAGCTTGGAATTTGCCATGTGGACCAGCCCGGCCTTGAACTTGCAGCTATCCTTCTGCCTCTGCTCCGTGAGTGCTGGGAGTATAAGCAGGTAGCTGCCAATAGTCTTGGCTTTGAAAAACATCCTTGGGACATTAGTATCCATAATTAAAATGTGCATGCAACAATTTTAGAAAGAAAAAAAATTCCCCATTTACACCAGTCTTAGCATGAGTTACAAACTGTGTCAATGTAAAATGCCAGTTATTAGCACACGAAATGAAGGTCATCTCAAGTGTAATGACTCAGAACCGCTCCCTCCACCTTTCCAGCATGGACCACTCCTCACTACCTCCTCTTCAGCCCTCGCCTTGCCCTACACAGCTCAGATTCTTGGCCCCTTTGCTCTATTCTAGCTTCTCACTTGAGGGAACAGCCCACACTGAAACAAAAACCATCCTTGAGACACAGGGACGGCCATTCACCTGTGCCCAATCCCCCTCATAGTCTTTATCAATCTCAGAAAGAGCTCTACTCTATGTTTAACCAAGCCCTGTGTAACTGGACTCCTTCTTTTTCTCTCTAGGATCTTCTCCCACAGTCTCACTCTATCATAGATTGCTCCTGTCTGGGGACCTCTGAACTCATAGTTTGCACTACGCAGCATCTTCCTGCATTGCATCTGCATGCGGCTTGCTCCCTTAGTCAGCTCTTTCCTTACAGCCGAGAAGTCTCCCTGTCAAAAACAACACCCTCCCTTTGCTTTCTCCTTCTACAAGCCGAAATCATGTCACCTACTGATTAATTTTCCTTTATATTATTTGTCACACTACTTAAAGAGACGGGTTTGGTCGGCTGCAAATACTGGACATACACTGCTACCTAAAACAGTTGGGTTCAGGGATGAAAACTGGGGAAGCAAACCCAACAGTAAAGCAGAGAGTGAAAAGTGTACTGTACAATATGTGGACATACTCATCGGAGATCTCAATGTTGAGCTTCTGATTGGTTTGGCTGAGAGTTGTGCGATAAAGCTTGGTGGCCATTTCAATGAGGTGCTCACTGCTGAAGAGAAAGTCTCCTTTACTAGCTGCTTCTGAGCCCTGCAAAGACAAGCCAACGGTCAGACAGAGGCGGCAAAGGTTTGCAGGCGGGAACGCTAACAGTCTCCTCAAACCTCAGGCGCCAGGGCGCATCCTCCCTGATGAGCAGGAAGGGGAAGACTGGTACTTTGATAGCTCAGGTTGGTAGTGGACCAGAGCAGCATTCTGCAGACCCTCTGCGGGGGAGAAGCCACAAGATTCCCTTGTGGTGGGTTTGCACAATCAAGTTTGACGGACAACAACAACCCAACTTATAAGTCATTCTCAAAGCACTGTTCAAAACCTTTTCAGTGAATTGGTTTTGAAAAGTAACACAGGGTCCAGTGAGGTGATGGCTCAGGGGGAAAACATGCTTGCCACAAAGCCTGACGGCCAGGGTGTGATCCCTGGGATAGACATGGCAGAAAGAGTAAACCGACTCCCACAAGTTGTCCTGACTCATACAAACATACACACAATAAATAATCATAAAAGTAATTAAAAAGCAGTCAATTTTTAAAAAGAAGCAAAATAAAAATACTTCAGACAAACTCCCGGGGTACCCGAAACCTCAGCTTCTCAGGGTATCACTAGGGAACTTAGGATGCTAGGTCCCAAGCTGAGAATTCTGCTGTGATTAGATACACACGTGGTTAGGAGATTAACAGCATGGCTCCAGTCATCAAAATAAAAAAAAATCTAGTGCTTACACTTTAAACAAGACAGTGGTTCTACTTAGGTAAAAAGCAAAAAATGTCAAAATAAATTGAGGTCAAAGTCAATGGGAAATGTTTTACTACACTTGTAGCTATTGATAAACCACCAAGTTAAAGGTGAACAAGAGCAAAGAGGGCATTTTTAAGTTGTCACACAGAAGCATCATAGAATCAAACATCTGGACATTTTCATGCTTTGCTCTCCGGAGTCATGGGAGTGAGCTAATAAAAGTGTAATTCTAATTGCTGAAAATGAAGCTTGAGATTTCAGACGTGGGTGAACACCGTTAAACTTTACAGGTCAGTAGGAGAGAGTCAGGGCTAGTTAGGTGGAGACATCTAGCTGGTAGAGAGAACACAAGGAGCAGATTTTATGTCACGCCTTCAGGTGACACTTACCTCCTTGAGGTGGACTGCAAAGAAGCCATCGTTCTGCGAACTCATGGAGACCTTGGTCACGTCCACCAGGGGGACCTCAGACTTGATCTGCCCGGACTTTTGGTCAGCAAGGAGAAGGTTATTGTTTGTCAAGAGGAAAATCCGGGATGTACTCTGAGACAAGACAAAAAAGTATGTATAGACTGGTGATCCGAAACACTCCCATGTGGCCCATATGTAGTTACTTCTAGAACTATGTATTTTATTTTGCTGTCTCTTAGCAAGCATACTTATGTAAACAGATATGCATAAATAATGAATTCTGAAAACTCTTTATGTGTGTGTGTATATGAAAGTGTGTGTTCATGCACATGACTGTGTGGCTGTGTGTACACAGGTGCACACGTGTGTAGGCCAGAGGATGATACTGGCTGTCATCTACCTTTTCTACCTTATTTCCTTGAAAAAGGGTTCCTCAGTGAACAGGAACCTCTCTGTTTTAGCTGGGTTGGCTGGCCAAGCTCCCAGGATCTTCACATTCCAGTGTGGTGTTATAAGCAGGCACATCATGCCCAGTTCTTTTATGTGGGAGCTTGCGATTTGAACTCGGGTCCTCATGCTTGCAGAGTATTAATGCAGAAGCAGAGAAATGACTCTCAGTGCACATGAGCGTCTTATGCTTGGGGAGGCGGCCTTTTTACCTTCCCATTAGCACGGTTAATTTTGTTCACAACTTCAGCGATAATGATCTTCTCTTCAATGGCGTCTTTGAGTTTCTTATACTTTGGGTTCTTGTTGATTTCCAGGTAAGCTCCTTGGAATGGCTGCCCAACACTAAAGGGGAACAAAAGATTGTACCTTAGAAATGGTTTCAAATAGATGTGTCACTGTCAGAAAGAGACAGGCCAGGTGATCTTAAAGAATAATCAACGTCATGAAAGTGAGTACTTTATACTTTGCACAGGCACCTGTTTTAGATTTAAGTTAGAAGTGGAGCCTTAAACTTAATGCCAAATGTATTTCAATGCAGACAGTGGCAATTGGTTGGTGGGGCTGTGATTCACTTGTAATGATCAGGAGAGAAACTGCCGTGCACAGCCACAGTCAAGCCTGTGGCCCTGTGTGAAGGAAAGGGTGACAACATTACCGTCACCTGCTCCAAGGACAAATGTCACGATCACACAGAGAGTAAGAAAGTCAAAACCCCCATGGGGAAGGATGGACCTAGGCTTGACAATCACATACAAGATGATGCAGTACTTGATTTTCCCATGGGACTCTGGAGGCTCACAGCCACCTCACTAGGATGTGCCTGGAGGTGACGGCACTCAGGCACACCCAGAGTGCTTTGCTTGTGCCAAAGGTCACTTAAATGTACTGTCCTCGGAGACCCCGGGTGACTCCCTCAGGGCAGTGATTAAAAGGCACCAAGAAAAGACTGCTGACCCACGAGATTTACAGCTTCATTTTGAGTTCATTTCTGGAAATAAGCGCAGAAGGCTTGAAATGCTTGTGCTGTGGGCGGAGGCTCAGGGAAGGAACATCTACGTAGGTGGCCAGCCCTTTGCAGCTCCTAGGACATGAGCCGCTAACACTCATAGGCATTGCTGCTTCACAGCTCGGCTAGGGGAGGCAAATTCTTTCACATCTCCCACAGGCGAAGAGAGTGCCACTCTCTCCAAAAACTGACACAGCTCCCCAGAAGGGACTTGACTCGAAGTTAACTTTCTCTGTGTTCATAGTTAATTGTGTTTTTAAATAATAAAAAGTGCTAAGAGACTAATTTTAGCCTGTTTCCTTAGTGATGCATTCTACAGCCCCTCCCCCAATTTCAGAGTCTTCTATGGGAACTGTTTAAGAAGGCTGCCTCTTCTTAAGGATTAGAAAGAAAAGGATGAATAAAAACAGCTACTGAAGAAAGCACACTGCTTTCCTGTTGGCCTAGTATTCACAGATTAGGCACATTAGATAACTTTGGATTTGGTCATGTGTTTGACTTAGGAAGTACAGGCTATCTTAAACATCCAAGGAAGCAACTAATGGAGGAAACACTCACTGCAATTTGCAATAGTAAAAACCCAATGGGCCTGGCAACTATGCTAATTTAACCCATTTAAAGGTAGAGTTTTCAAACGTATATACAGATAGAAATAATAATACAGGACCAAGATCTTTATTTCTAGACCTTTAGGAAAAGCTACAAGTCACTGGAGAGTCTGGTTTGGTTATATAACCTACTTGTTTATATAAAGATTAGATGAAACAGAAACAGGAATGTGTGTGTGTGTGTGGGGGGGGTGGACTGATAAATGTCCAGTTTACAGGATGCTCAAGTCCTTTGTCAAGGGCTGGGCTTGTTGAATTTGCAATGTGTTTATTCTTTTCCTGAGTTCAGTGTCCACAACAAATGAACCGGACTTTTGCACAGGCCACTGAGGTTGTGACTAACCATTTAGCAGCCAAAGGACACCATAGGTTCATGCTTAAGTTCCAAAAATGAGTAACGACGGGTCTGTCCCTGGCACTGGCCTGACAAATGAGTTTCTGACCTGACTTCATACTGGCAGAAAGATCCCAACAGTGATTATGATTCAATGTAAAAAGAGCCTTGAAAACAAGGCTGTACAATGACAATTTATCCCAAGAGTCCATATAACTTTCATTCTTTTTTTTTTAAATGATTTCCTGTTTACCAAATGATTTAAGCTAAGGCCAATAGAACAAAACCAACAACTGTAATCCTTATGTGACCCATGGAAGCTGCTGCCTACTGTTAGGTATATCTATATCCAATGGCTTCTGAAGTAATTCACAAAATTAAGTACCATAGAAAAGACGCAGAGACATGCCTGAGAAAAGAATTAGTAAAACCATGGCATTTCTGAGTAAGCACAAACATACATACCTAGAAGGATATAAAGCTTTCTTGTCTTTGAAGAGTTCGCTGGCCTCCAGCTTCTCCTCATAAACAAGTTTCTGCTGGTCTGTGAATTGGTCCCTGTACTTTTTACACTGTGAGATAGGAGAACATACACAAAGAACCACTTAGACAAATATATTCTCAGGTTTTGTTTTTGTGACAGCAAAGTGTCTCTCTGCAGAGCCCTGGATGTCCTAGATCTCACCACAGCTGACCTTGAACTTACAAAGAGGCCTGCCTCTGCTCTCAAGTGCTAAGATTAAAGGCGTGGTGGCCAATTTCTTGTTCCGAAACATGCTACACTAAGAGTAACAGTGGGAACGCACACAACGTTCATTTGAAGAGTTAAACCCACTTTGGTTTCCAACAGTACATGTTATGAACCATTTGTGTTACAGATTTCAAAATGTTTCTTCAAAATGTAACAGGGCCTATACCAGGAAGTCTAGATTTACTCTGCTACAATGTAAATCCCCAAGGATCTCCAGGCCTGAGACTGTCATTCCTGAATACACACTCACAAGAAATTAACTTGTGTGTATGATGGCACAGTATAGCAATCCCATGCAGAATTACACACACACCTCTCTAACTCAAAAGTGTTTACTCTTTCTTTTTAATTACTGTTTTTCATTTTAAAGTGCTGGACATGTCTAGAGACACTCAAACCCCAGCACTGGGGAGGATAAGGCAGAATCAATATGAGTTCAAGACCTGCCTGGGCCACACACCAAATCTGAGGTTGGTCTGAGAACCAAACAAGCACAGACATATGATGGCAGTCATTTACTAAACAGACTTCATGATCCACAAGCATGTTATGGATGCTTAAGTGTCCCCCGTTACCACTGCATATCGTGCAAGGGGGTCTGGGAACCCCTCAGCTCTGACTCTGAGGATAAAATGAGGGGGCAGGACTGGCCAGAGGAGCAGATTTTTCAAAGAGTTGGTCTAAAGGTGGGCTAGGGAAGAAGGAGAACATCCAGGCTGCCCTTCTCCATGACAAGGCTCCCTTCAGGAGCAGACAGGCTTTTCCCCAGCTTACGCCCACAGGAGGAAAAGGCGAGCAGAAGAGTGGAGGAGAGCCCCACACAGAATACTCCCGCTCTTAGGTCTGAAAACGTTTTCCATGTCAGACTCAAAGGGGGAGACGAGGAACTGAGAGACTGTTAAATCTGTTAAGAACAGAACTTGGAATCCATGAATCATACTAATTAGCAATAATGTCACTCTTAACATGTGACCGAGGAGAGAACTGCCTGGAATATATAGTCACTAGTCATATCCACAAGCCTTTCTAATAATAATTTATAACACTAACAACCACATACATTCAATATTCCATACAACAACCAAGCGATTCAAAGAAAAATCTTGCCACAAGAAGAGGCAACACCAACACTCACATTTCCTCAGGAGGTTTGCTCAACAGTGGCGTCTGACCGAGTTCCCTGGCCACTCAGGTCCACATGCCCCAAAGCAGAACAGAGCTGGGGCCGGAGAGATGGCTCAGTGGTTAAGAGCTCTGACTAATCTTCCAGAGGACCCGGGTTCAATTCCCAGCACCTACATGGCTGCTCACAACTGTCTGTAATTTCAGTTCCAGGGAACCCAACACCCATGGTAAAACACTAATACACATTAAAATAATACTAATAATAATAAATAAAACTATATATTACATTCATACATCAGTATAAAATAGACTTTGAGCTTCCCTTGATTTAGGGTAGAGGGAATTTTGACCGTGAGGGACTGCCATGCTCACTTTCTAGCCTGAAATGTGTATGTTCAAATGTATATCGGCATATGTGTTTAATAAATCTGGTAAAGTAAATGCATACTCATTAGTAGAATTTAACTACCTTGTCTAGGGATCTTCATAATTAACGATTTCTATCTCCTGCCCAGTTCCTTCGTAGAAACAGGAAAATAAAACTCCAAATACGTGAAGGTAAATGGGAAAAATAAGTGCAGCCACAATATTCACCTTCTAGCCACATCAAGAGCAGCCGGCACAGGCACTGCCTCGGCTCCTCACGGAACCCTAAGTACCGGAGGAGGCTCGCCATGTCAAAGTCCTCAGGCAACCCTCTTCAAAGTGACAGCCGGGTTAAGAGGGGATTTTACATAGCAGCCTTCATGCACTCAAAACAAGAAACGCTCTAAAAAAGAAAACATTGCATAGTTTACCCTCCACAAGTGGAAGATCCTTTTCAGCTCCTTGTGAGTCGAGTCCAAGAACAGGTAAGGTCTTGATGGCCAATTTTTGTCTACTGGTGACAAGGAAGGCATTTTATTTTTCATTTCCAGGAAGTATTTTTGCACCTGTGTGACAGAAAATACTAGATGAGGAAAATACACTAGAAAGGCAGTGTGATGCACACCCCTTGATCAATAAGACCAGTAAAGATCAAGAGAATTGATCAGTTTGAGTCCGTAAGATCGTGCATCTTCTCTGTTAATTCTACTTAACTCTTTCATTCTTACTGGGGTACGTGAGTTGCTCCAAACAGTTATCAGGAAAGATGACTACAGACACAGTTACTCCCACCAGAACTGGCCAACACCGATACCACAGCACAAGTGTTCTGCTCAACAGGAAGTCACTCACAGTAGGTAGCTACTTAGAATTACATTGTAGGGAACTACAGTTAAATAAATTCCTCAGTCACACTGGTGCTTTCCGTGTGTGTGTGTGTGTGTGTGTGTGTGTGTGTGTGTGTGTGTGTGTGTATACATACATACATACATACATACATAAAACTACATGTTGACAGTGGCTATCCACTAAAGTTATAGAACACATTCATCATTGTACAAAGTTCTGGGCAAACTATACCACAAAACAAAAATGGTCCCTAACTTGGGATGGTTTAACTCATCAATTTCTGACTTTTCAATGGTACAAGAGCAATGCATACTCAGTAGGAACCATAGCTCACACTCTGATGTCTGGATAGGCCAGTGGCAACAGCACAAGGCTCTCCTAAGAGCTGGGCAGTGAGTCCTGGGCTCAGCTAATCATGCAATCGGGACTGACAACCGACAGACTTCTTGCATGGGTCCTGCTGCTAAGCTGCGACACTCGGGTAGGTTAGGTATGCTAAATGCACACTTGGCATAAGATATTCTCAACTTATGATGTGGTTTACTGGGACACAACTTCATCACGTGTCAAAGGATCATTCCACTTAATTAACATGGGCCAGGCACTGGAAAAACCTTATCATTTATTCAAAGTAAAAACCACACAAGACCAAATGAGAACCATAGGGGTTACTTACTCATGTTATAATTACACAGAAGTTCTGGCTAATACCAGCACTTACAGCTTCACCACAACGCACCCTCAAGCAGGGCAACTGCAGAATCCAGCCTTACCCACCTCTGCTCCCAGACGCCTTGCTTCAACCAACCTATTTACAAAGTTTGCCCTCCAGAGCCCATAGCACTTCAACAAGCTTGACTTTCTTCATTTTACCTTCCTAGTTTTCTATGCCAAGTAAGATAAGTATTTTATCAATTATAGCAATCACAGGCCCCTAACAGTTCTGACACGATTGTATTTGAACCTGTAGAAATCACAAAAGGTTACCAAATGACCTTTTCTAGCTATGATTTATGTGGGGTTTTAATATTTTATTGAGTTGGTGCTATTAAGTGGTTAGTTAATCTCATAATGCTGATTAAGCCATACAGTGTCAACTTACAATTCTTTGAAGTGTAAACTCATAGATTTTCTTTCCAGCATTCGCTCTAAAGAACTTCCTGTATTCCCGGCGTACCTTTCAAAGGAAGCAGATGGATGGTTAGAACAAGGCTGGCAGAGGCACTTATGACATACCTCTTTACAAATCAAAGTACATGGAACACACATATTCACAAATGTCCTTTCTAGATTAAGAGAGCTGACGGATGCATACTCAGGCAGTGGCAATTACATCAGAGAAGAAGAAACCCAGTGGATGATACTTTAAATCCTATTGGTTTTTATACAGGCTGCTGATTTGGCATGGAACCCTCTATAGAAATAACTGCAAACTTATCACAAATCAGAGTACAATTCATGAAATATTTTATGAGGCAATTTCTCCTTCAGATCTTTTTTTTTTTTAAGAGACTATCTGAAGCACTAGATCAAATCTTCCAAAAATCCTACATAAAAACACAGGACTTTACCAGATTGAAAGCAGCTAAAAATTAAGAATCTTGGAAGAGCTCTCAGGTCATCATTATCTTCCACTGAACCACACCAAAAGCTACACTTATTATCATAGCACTGAAGACATCTTGCCACTTTAAACACAAACTTTGCCCATAGTACCACATACTAACCTATTTCCTATGTTACTGTCTAATAACTAAGCGTGGTGTTTATAGAATTAATGAGGGTTACAGTTAAATATGATGCTGGGGGGCATATAAAATATTTATTATCGTCTACTTATGAATAGAAGTTAGAAATTAGCAGAACATCAGCCCCTCTGTGTATCTCAGTGTTACGTATCTTTTTCTCTTGCTTTCCACTTTTCTGGGCTTAAAGAGATATGCTTACAATATCTGTACAATGGGTGGTACAGAATAGAAACCTACGAGCCCAACTCAATCTGTGGATAACATATCCTTATGTTTCTACATAACAGTTTAGACTGCAGATTTCTCTTAACATTTTCTAAGCTGCAGTAAGAGTGATCCCCATTTCTAAGGGACAGGTGAGTCCCACTAGCCTTCACTGAGATCTGCAGGTTCTGAGCTGTACATATCCAATTGTTCCTAACAAGCCCACTGCCTTCCTTATCTATGCCTCCTGCCTGCCCTACAAGCATCTATACATAACAGCTAAGCATCCGCTGAGGGCAGACCATTGTATACAGCAGCTAAGTGTAAGGACAGGCCATTCTGTATAACAGAGATCTAAAGTTCACACGTTGACATAAACTACATATAGGCAGTCCTTCCTTTTATCCCTATTCTAGCCTTCATTTCTCTTTTATTTAAGAGATTGCTAGATTCGTAGGCATTTCAGACCTCCAGCTTCCAAGGGTCAAGGGGCATAGAGAAGAAAGCAGGCAAGCTGAAAGGAGGTCTGTGCTATGGCAGCACATCTTTCGGCAATGCAGAAGTCCTATGCTATGCAGCTGAATCTCACTGCATTGCAGCTGTCAGCCTTCTGACGTTTCACAGGATAATGGCTGCTCCTCAAAGAAAGCTACATACAGCAAAAACTTGGTGATATCACACACTCTTCTCACAATCGGGAGCTTCTTGAACACCAGGAATTGTAAAAGGGTACATTTCGTATTTATTTATGCAAGCAAATCAAGTCATTTCAAGGAACAAAAGCATTGCTCACATCAACATAACTTGTTTTTATGATAAAAGTGACAAGATTATTACAATCTTAAACTTCAAAAAAGTTTAATCTTATTTATAACAGTAATAATGGAAACAGGATAAGATACTTCTGCCTCATTAAGAACTTGAGGGGGATGAGCTGCAGTTAGAGCAAGCCTGGTGAATTCTGCAGAAATAGCATTCACCTGGAGGCTGAGTGTGCTCGGTTGGCTGCTACTGCACACCTCTAATGCAAAAATAGTGTGAAAGAGTATGCAATGGAACCCAGTATGGGGAGTAAAAGGCTGGATTCAATCCTGCCTGCTTCCTTCCTCTTACAAAAATTACGATGCAAATTCAAAAACACAAAACAGGAAATGCTTAGTTTTGTTTGGCTTCCGAACAGAGCATGCAAAAGACTTATTCAGAATTTGTCAAATAGAACATCTGTTAGACTCATATTGAAGTTGCTTCTTAATTACCTTGTGAATAATCAAAAAGGATAATTAACTAGACATTTGTAGGAGGAACTTTCCGGGGAAATGGAGATTATTCAAAGCAATGTTCAGGGATATTTCTGAAGGCTGCTGAGCTACAGAATCGATGACTGCTCAGCTAATTTTCAAATACTTATAATAAGAGTTAATGTTACTGGACTAAAATAGAATGTTGAAGAGAAATAGTGTGGAAAGGACTGTGATAGCCCTTGAAAAGCTACATGGATGTCTCACTATGCTGGCTAATTACTAAACAGGGAGACCAAATCTTCATATTGCCTGTCATGCTCAGAGTCAAATTTTCCTATGTACTTGTGTGTGCTTTCCCCTCCCGGACCAAGGTCATAAAAAAGCTGGGCAGTGATGGCAATGGCCTTTAGTCCCAGCACTAGAAAGAAGAGGCTGGTGGATCTCTGTGACTTCGAGGCCAGCCTGGTTTACAGAGTGAGTTCCAGAAAACCTGCCTTGAAAAGCAAAACAAACAAATATAAAAAAAAAATCAAACTCAGAAAACAACATGCTTTCATGTCGTGGACAAAATACACTGCATTACACTCATTATTTAAAGAAACTTAAATCACATAAAAAATGAGAAGGTTAGTGTGTAGTTGTTTTCATTTTTTTCCCTTCAGAAGGAACAAAATTAGGCAAGCTGACATTTCCTAAGTCTGTGCAGACAGCAGCAAGCGCCGCCAGTTATCTCGGGTTAGTAGGTGCGAGGCTAGAAGTCACCCAGGGCAGGAGGAAGATATGATGGAAGTACCTTCAGTCCAAGCCAGTAAGCCCAAATGACAGCAACTGCATGCTTACGCCTAGCCTCCTCCTTCAAGCGTTTCAATTCCCTTCGAGCCTAGAATGTTTTAGATAGTAAATAAGAGACAGCCCAGTGCAGACAGCACAAATGACCAGAAAAAGGTACCCCCCACCAAACAGGAGAGCCAATATTTGAGCAAGACTGCAGAACGGCAGAGGAACCGTGCACACTCATTTCAACCCAAGGGTCTATGTGGGGCTGGCACGGCAGCCTGTAGATCAGTGCACTGAGAATCACTTCTGGGCAGGGACAATGATGCGGCACCCATTCCTCTTCTTCCTCCTCTGTCCCCACTGCTTTCTCCACATTTGTTCAGCTCCCTTATAGAACCATCTCCCTATACTGCCCTTTGCTGTGACCCTCTCAAGAGCCTTTGTTTGGATGAACTAAAAAGACAACTTGTGTGAACAAATATTTGGAAAAATTTCAAAAAATGGAGGCTGTGTATGCGAGTGCGGGCAAAACCACCAAAGCACAGAAGTCCTTCCCCCAGTTCAAGTTAGAAGCAGCATGTGTAAATGAACTGCACCGGGGACAAACTAACATCCAGAAGGCCCCGGAGTCAGTCTGCCACATTGGGGGCAAACTAACATCCAGAAGGCCCTGGAGTCAGTCTGCCACATTGCCAACAGACACATTTTGGCTAAGATCCCAATGAGTGATACATACTCAACACTGAAGTGAGGCAAAATGTGGCACAAGTGGCAGGTTGAAAAGATGATACTGGGGAAAATGGATCTTGGACATACTGTTTCCCAAGATAAGTGGCAGGCATTGACTTCCGAGACACTCCAGCACTGAGACCAGGGAAAAAAGCTCACTGGAGAAATGCCTACCACAGCAGCACATCTGCTGGGCCAAGTCTCTTGACTGGTAAAGGAACTAGGTTGGTTTTTATGGACTTTTAGAAAAAAACACAAATGAACAATTTTGGTCAGGTTTGTGTAGCCCACGTGGTTGACTTCTTGTTCGTCTGACAAGATGGGCTTACAACACTGACAGGGTAGACTTTAACAAAAACACAGGGCTTGTAGAGTTTTGTCTTCAACTGGAATACATATTTTAAACAAAGATGACCTTTGATTTCTAAGTAAGAAAAACATCTAAAAACTCTTGTTCCTTGGGGGTCTATGAAATGTTCCCAGAGCCCAGGACTCTGCCTGGGATTAGAGAGTTCCAGGAGGCTTTTGTCCCTGAAAACAAACAGCCATGCTGAAATTCCAGGGATTCTTCTCTGGCAAGTATGGCTAGCTTCCCATGAACACAGTTTTCTGTGAAATCACAGTTGATCCTTCCCTGAAAACGCAACATTGTTGGCTTACAATAACCAACAGGGGTTACATTCAGCCTGAAATGCAATTTCATTCAAAGATTACTTCTAAAAAACATGCGTTACTGGCATTATTTGGTTAGCACACTGTAGAAAATGATTCAAATCCCAATCTTAACATTCTCCACATGCCCCCTGCATACAAGTACCCCTAAAAATCGGCCAGCATTCAACAGTGGGAGAGAGTGGGCACTAAACATGCAAATTAATTAAGAGGATTTTTGTGGAAGAACTAGGCTAGAGCCTTATTAGTAAGGTTAGCGTTTTGGTCTGTACATGTCAAAGCTTCCTTAGCACACTACTGTCTAGCATCACCACTTTTATTAATTTGGCTGCTAGAGAGAGCATGCACTGAGGTGAGTCACTTCCAACTGCATCCTTCATCCCTGCTATGCTAAGAGACCAGGGTTGGTTACTGCAGAGTTCCCGGACGCAGTAGTGGGATATGTGTGTGCATCAAGTACCTTCGATCCAAGCCAGTAAGCCCAAATAACTGCAATAGCATGTTTATTCCTAGCCTCCTCCTTCAGTCGTCTCAGCTCCCTTCGCGCCTGTGGTGCGTTTGAAAAGGAGTTACAGAAAGGGTTAAGGCGGGAAAGGCTGCTGCTGCTTCCCAGTGGAGAAGAAAAGGAGACACCAATCACCAATAGTAAATGCAAAAGCATGTGCCACCACCCACACCAAAATGCTGCCAAGAGTAAGAGGCGAACGCGTGCTCAGTAGCTCAAGCCAGTGAGTCATTTTCTGCCCGAGTCTAAGGGGCCCTGGGCTCCACAGATTCTCCCAACCCTCCCTCCCTCCCTCCTCAGGGCCTCTGGCCTACCTGGGTTCCATGCCAGTATGCTGCGATGGTGGTGGCTGCCTCCTTACAGCGTTTCTGATGCTTCAGTTCCCGCAGGAGTTTTCGAGCCTATGGTAGAGAAATCATTCCCACAGGCATATTATTATTATTATTATTATTATTATTATTATTATTATTATTATTATTATTATTATTTTAAAATGACATTGAGAGTGACTAGAAAGTCATTTTCAAAGAGGCGAGAGTCCAAATACACATGGCCTAGTGACAACCAGATGGGAACAGGAGTAAGAGACCAGAGATACTGACATGGCAGGGTGTTTTCACCCTGAGAAGCCAGCCTCTTGCCCTGGTACAGGACAGGAAAATAATGGCCACACAACACAGGCTGTACACACAGAGGTAGAGACCCAGTCTTAGATCATGGCCAGAGTTCTCCAATATTTCTCCAAAGTCCATTCCATCTCTTTATTTACTCTGTTAGGAAGTAACTGTGGCTGTCCTTTCAAATCAAGAGATTTTTTATCCAAACCAGTGACTTCTTTCCAGTAACTGCTCAAGCCTGACTTGAGAGAAAGCTTCCAGTCCTGCCACTGAGGTCTCTAGCCCATAGACTGGTCCCAGGGCCTGGAACCCTAGTCAGGGAGAGCCTACATGCAGCAGGCCACATTAACTTGGACAAGCCCTTAATCTGAACAAGGTCCACATCAAGGCCTACCAATCAAAGCAGCTAGATTTGTAGCTCAGGCTGTATGTAGCCTCAGGAGAAGCTGTGGGCCTGAACACAACCTCAAAGTATCCCTTCTAGATCCAGAACATTCCATGACACATCTAATAGGGAAGTGGTCAGAAGAGGCCTACAGTAAGATTGGAGAGCCTGGGTTAGTAAACTTTTTTTCAGTAAAGAGTAAGATGGTCAGGCTTTGAAATAGCAGCAAGGAGAGGATAACTTTTGTGTGTGTGTGTGTGTGTGTGTGTGTGTGTGTGTGTGTGTGTGTGTGTGTGTGTCGGGGGTGGGGTGGATCATCAAGGAATTGGGGGATAAAATATCATCAAAATACACTGTCTGAAATTCTTAAAAAATTAACAAAAATATCATTTTTTTTTAAAAGAATAAGATGGTAAATATTGTGGTGTTGAAAGCCACACAACACTCCACAGCTACCAGACTACGTAGCTTTTATGGACATAGAGTCTAAAATAGGAAAGCATGGCTACATCTTCAAGTATGGATATTCAAATCCACATTTCAGGTAATCTTTACAAGCCCGGAACTCTCTTCTGCTTTTTGTTTACAATGGTTCAAAATATACAAACCAATTTTGGCTTGCAGATTGTACGAACCAGAACAGAGGCTGAAGTTTGCCTGGGGCTCAAAGTTCACTGACCCTTGAACTGAGCCTTGGCTGGAAGGACGTACACCCAGAGCAGCCCTGTGACTTCCCACTTTCCCTGCCACAGTCTTAGACAGAGCCAGGGGCCTTCAGTCATTGTGCAGTGGCTGCAGGAGATCACTGGAAAGTCACGGCTGTGGGGCTGAGACCCACAGGACTCCAGTAGTGGCTGCCTGGCAGCTTTCTAGACATGGTTTCTCTCAAGAGCATAGGGTCCAAGGATACTGCAATTATACTCAGTATTATTTCAGGGACTTCCTACTCAGAGAACAAAGCTTTAAAAGAAAACATAAAGCGATTGGAAGGAAGCTGCCAAGACATGGTCACCAGGGTTCCCTGCTTGGCCCCATAATATTTACTCTTTCCATGTTGCTGTTTAAGCACAGGTGCAGGAGATGAAGAAGCCTCCCTGCTGAGTGCGCCTGAAGACAGCTCCCTTTGTGAAGAACCCTGGCTCCCACATATGTAAAACATGCATTTAAACTCACCTTCCAGCCCCGGATGTAAGACTGAACCACCAGCGCCGAGCTCTTTATCTGCTGGTACCGCTTCTGTTGCTACAGGATGAAAGAGAAGATGTGAACAGTCATGTCTGTGTAGCTGAAAGGTAGATAGACCTTGAAGGCCAAAGAAAGGGTGTCTGTTCACTAGGAGCAGTGGATGCCTGGTCATCCACACTCCTGGAAACCAGCATATAGAGAAATTGAAAGGTTAGACAGTCCAAAGTCATTACAGCAAGCCTGCAGTCCACTGGAAGGATGCCAAGCATAGTAACTTATAACTGGTGCAGTGGCTGTTACCAAAGTCTATTCTCCGCTTCGTGCTATGCAGCATTGCCTCCAAGCTACCCACTGTCAACGGCACATTCTGAGTGTACTCATACTGCTTTGCATCTACTTTTCCAGAGGATTCTCTTCTTGGTATCAATCTTCATCAATGCAACAAACCGACCGGACGAGCCTGCTTCTAACCTTCTGGTTACTTCTAGGTTTGCTATTCTTATATTCTTTGGGAAGTCAGGGTAATTTTCAGTAAGCCTGGTATCAACTGAAATGAAGTGTAAATAGAACCCTGAGAATATGTGAGTCTGTCTCCATCCTCAGCCATGAGGGTAGACTATGACAAAGGTCAACACTGTGAAAGGGGCACAGCTATACTTTAGCTCAACAAGTGCCCTGTCCAAAGGCTGTATAGTTGATTCTTTAAGACAATAAAGCTGCCAGAACACCCAAGAAAAGCAAGGCTTAACAGTTTTGGGTTTGAAATGAATGTTGGGACATGGACTTCTCTGATGAAAATGCAAAGCATTTCAAAACCAGGAAAGTAGGGTTGTTAACCATTCCTTGTGAAGTACGAGACTGCTGACCCCTGTTCTCTGGTGACATCTGAGAGCCTGGGCTCCATCTGGACATCAGAGATAATGGAGGGAGATGGGCAGTACAGAGTTTGGCTTGAAATAGCCCTCCAAAAAGCTGAGTAAGCCATGGAGAACAAGCCAGTAAGCAGCACCCCTCCATGGCCTCTGCATTAGCTCCTGCCTCTAGGTTCCTGCTCTGCTTGAGTTCCTGTCTTGACTCCCTTCAATTATGAACATGGAATCTGGGAGTGGAATAATAAATAAACCCTTTCCTCTCCAAGGTGCTTTGGTCACAGTATTTCATCACAGCAATACTAACCCTAACTAGATAGATACCCTTGCTAAACATGTACTTTATCAAGTCAGGAACCAGGCTGCCTGGTCCACTTTGCTACTCTCAGAGCATAATAGGTATTTTAAAGCTTTTTGTAGAATTCAAGACAGATTGATTAAGGATCTGCTCATGGGTGGATTTTCTTAATGACCTCAAAATAAGAAATGATAAAAAGCACATCTGAACTGTAGGCTGTTTGTTGGTTCCCCTCTTTCTAAGGCAAACCAAAAGAGTGTCATGAGTCTTCTGAGTTAAGAAGCACTGCTGTGTGCTTGCAGGAGAATCCATAACCACTAGGTAGAATGACAACAGTCCACTATATCTTAGCTGAGAGGACACAATCCTCCATTCAAATGTGGTATTTGAAGACTTGTATTGTGGCTATAATCTTCCTAATTAGAAGAAGCAATTAAAGACTCCACTTAAAGACCAAGTGCATCTTAAGCTTTATCATTTAAAAGCATTACTGTTTCCCAAAATTTGTGAAAATGCTAAAATGCATTTCATGAAAGTCCGTCAACACAGATTTTATCAGATGGTAAAATGTCTCATTAGATGCAAAGGGAAGATTGCACTAAATGAGACCTGACTGCAAATTCAATCCACTTTTTAACTTTGCAGAGAAGAAGCATAGAATGAAAATATTCACAAGATGTGCCCTTCTTATCATTACAATTCATCTCAAGAACATGACTTAAATTTAAGTGAAGGTAGAGGCAAGTCTTCAGGCCCTTCCAAACCTGTTGGCATGCCTCCAACAAAGCATTTAACCAAGTGCTAAATTTCTAAAAAGAAGTTCCATATGAGCTAAGCAAACACTCTTTATTATAGACTCCTTCTATCTGAGGACTAAAGAAGATCCAGCTCTTTAACCAAAACCATAGTTGTACTAAAACAGAGTTTCAGTGCTCTAGGATTAAAGCCATCTCTCTAAAATATATGCAGTTACATTTTAGAAAACTGAGCCCATCACAGGAAAAGCAAATGACACAATCTTCTCAAACCAATGACAAAGTCAAAGATAGATTTCCTGCTACATCCTTCCCCCAAATCAGTGCAAAACAGTCCTGAACATCAAACCTAAGCTCTGGAACAGTCTTAGGCTCAGATCCATGCTCTGCCACAGACAACCATGGGCAGGTTCCCTGAGGCTCATTGCCTTGGTTTCCCAGGCTAAAAAGAATAGCAACAATATGTATCTCACGAGGTTGTTGGGAAATTTTAACTATGTAATGAGTTGCAAACACAGTAAGCACAGAGAGGATGTTGAGAAGTTGTCATGGTTACATCAGGTCATCAGGTTGTAATGAGAAGTTAGCTTCATTGGTGGCATGGTTATGTCACATTTTAATGAATAGTTGCCAGGTTTCAGTCAGGCTGGAATAAGAGGTTGGCATGGTTATGTCAGATTATAATGAGAAGTTGGCATGGTTACATCAGGTTGTAGTGAGAAGTTGCCATGGTTATGTCAGGTTGTAAGTGAAAAGTTGACATGGTTGCATCAGGTCCTAGTGAGAAGTTGGTATGGTTATATCAGGTTGTAATGATAAGTTGTTATGTTGCTATCAGGCTACAGTAAGAAGTTGGCATGGTTACATCAGTATGTAGTGAAAAAGTGGCATGGTTACGTCAGGTTGTGGTGAGAAGTTAGCTGGTTAGATCAGACTGTATTTCCAGGACTCACCGCATATCTCCTGCACCAGGCAGCAATCACAACTTGGCTTTTTTTCATGAGCAGGAAATGTGTACGACATTTCCATCCCCGGTAAATCTTCTGAATGAGAGTGGCCAGGTCCTCTAGCCGCTGCTTCCTTAGGTCTTCCAATTGGAATAACTAATAAGAAACAATAGACGGACATGAAAGAACTTCGCCGGATGTTGAGGTCAGCTACTTGAATGATGGTGCATGAAGAAAGCATTTTGAAGGATCCAGTTACTCAGAGAAGGTTGGAATAAGCCAGAGAGAACCTGCATCTCACTCTGCAGGACACAAGCAGCTCAGGGTGAAGCCCTGTGCACCAACATGATGTTCAGGATTCCAGAGGCTGGAGTTCAGATCCTCAAGCAAATGATGCCCAGCCACAGGAATGCACAGCTCCTAACTCAGGACCTGGTGGCCTCTTCCACAACCTAAGAGCCCTCAAGCTCTCTAAACTTCCATCTCACTAAGACATGTGATAATAATTACACTTTTCATCCAACTGTTTGTTTGTACAAAGACTCCAAGAACACTAAGGAGGCCCATGTGTTTGGTAAATTTTGAAAAAAATGTTTCCCTTCATGTTTCATGTATACCCACCAGGCTGTAATTTCTAACACTCACATGTAACTCAGATGCTACAGACATAGATGGTTTGCCTTCCAGTCGCTATGAATCAGGAAGGGAGGTTTAGCCAAGGTTTGATAGTTTTAAATTCATTTCTTATGTTTTGTACCACCGATCATAATGCTTTGGTGTTGTATAAATAATATACCATCCCTTACTTGCCCCAGCTGTAGGACATTGCAGACAAACAAACGAGTATGGCCTTGATGGTGGTACCATAGAATGAGCCTGCATGCATGGGACTCAAGTTCAGAGCGTGAAGGTTACATACTGTTCTTGGGTTTCGGATGAATATCTTGGATCTACCAAAGGAGTACTCTTCCATTGGGATCTCCAGCTCATTAAACAGAATCTCCACACCAGACCTGAAAGAATGAACAAAACCCAAAACAATGTTTTTCCTGAATTACAAAAGTAGTTCTACCCTACATTATATCAGGTTTTCATTAATACACAAAAAAGCTACATTAAACAATTTACAGTGTGTGTGTGAGTGTGTGTGTGTGTGTGTGTGTGTGTGTGTGTGTGTGTACAACTGGCAGGAAGTGATTGTCTACTTTTACCATGTGGGTCCTCAAGCTCAGGTGGTCAGGCCACGCAGCAAGCACCTTTCCCTGCTGAGCCAGATCTCCAGGTCCAACATTACTACATTTTTAGGGCAGTCACTCTTCCAGCAAGCATATTTCTACCAAAGGATTTTCAAGATTGATTTGCACAAACTAACCCAGATTAATACACACCACTAAAGCAAATCTAGGTTTAGAACCACGTGCTCTAAGAAATGTAGGAACTTCTTGATTTCATTAGTAATACAAAAAAAAAAAAAAAAAAAAGAAAACAGGTCACTATCAATGGGGTCTAAGAATGAAAGCAAAACCTCAGCCCTAATGAACCTACTCAATAAACCCAGTGTACAGGTGTTGTGCAAAGTCCCCTGGAATGTGAGCCTTAGATGCCTCAGATGCTGCAACCTGCCAGGTACATCCTGAGAACCAAACCCAAGATCTCTGCAACAGCAGCAAGTACTCTTAAACCACTGAACCATCTTTCCAGCCCTTCTGGAAATACCAATCACTGTTTTCATTCCACAGGGGTGAGCACAGCCCAAAACAGAGTTAAGGGCCAGGACAATGAGATGCTACAGAACATGGCCTCCTGTGGACAGAACAAGGCCTTGCTTGACCTTAGTTTCAACATCAGTTTCTAAAACTAGCCTGGCTCCACCAACCTGTGGACCGCCTGCCAGACAGGGAGTAAATAATGTTCTGTGTTATGGCACGCTTAGCACAATATCCTAGAAATTAATAGTGTGTAGAAACAATAACCTGTCTAATGGTCTTTATTAGACACCAGAGACTATGGCATATGTGATTTCTGTCTCCTCTATAACTCAGGATGCTTGTCTAATTACTACTCAATTTCCTGTAAAAGGCTGGGTTCAAATGAGAATGTGCATACAACTTTGGCACAAGTGCCTGTCCCACACATGAGCAGGCTTGCTGGCCCTCCTGCAGTATTCAGATGCTACAGTCTCCATGGCAATCCTGATTGTGAGAGTAGAGGCTCTCACAGGTCAGGCCTGATTTCTCTCCTGTAACAGCTGTTCTCCAGCACACAAGTTCATGTAGCAACTACCAAGTGCCTGCGAATTCACCAGGTGTATATTTGAAACATTTATAGGCATGCAAGTTCCAAATGTGGATTTCATACGTTCCATTTCAATGTCAAAGAAAACTGACACCTCCATAGTAAGTTGAGAATTATCTACAATGGTATCCTAATAGAAGAAGGCACAGCCAACTTTACATACAGGGACAAACTCAAACCAAACCAAGAGCACAATGCTACTGGAATACTTTAAAAGCTGACGGTGGCACATCACAATTGCTTACCTTGCTGGTCCTTTCCAGTGAGGCCATGTCTGTTTGCAAAGCATCTTGTATCTTTCCAAGCAAGGTTCATAGGCCTGGCGGAAGGCATAGCCTGCACGCCTCACTCGGACATTCTCCAGAAGACCCAGGTACCTGATCTGATGGCACACCAGACTCTCATTGAAAATGTGTGCTGCCTTTTTATCGTTCGGCTTGATGCACCTACAACATTTCAAGGATTTTAGATTCTCAACTCTGCCTCTGTGGATCTTAACTGGGGTTTCACGTCTAACCATTTCACAGTAATTATTTGCTATTCGTGGAGAACCAAACCATTTCTAATTATTTCGAATCATTTCACAATAAACTAAAAACAAATACAATATTGTACACACTGTAATTCTTTAAAAAAATGACTTAAGACATGCAATGGCACTGATGAGCGTCAATGATATTTTGCTGAGTGAAAGAAATTTGAAAATGGTGCATATTGCATGATTAATTTATAATGAGATGTTCATGTAAAACCAGTCTGGATCTGTATTGCTGTTTCTTCTGAGAGATGGGAGTGGTGGATATGTGTGTGTGTGTGTGTGTGTCAGTGTGTGGGGGGTTGGGGGTGTGTCCACACAGGTGACAGTCATAAGGATGATAGATGTGTGTGTTCATACTTCCTGTGTTTATGTATGTACACACTTCCAACATGTATGTGTGTATACTTTCTGACCCTGAGCTCATCCACTCAGCTAGAGTAGCAGGCCAATGACTCCAGGAACCCCAAGCACTAGGCCTCTCCTGCACTCGGATTTTGGGTAGGCCCTGCTATGACCAGCTTCTTTATGTGGGTTCTGGGGAATCTAAAGTCAGGTCTTCATGTTTGCTTTAGCAATTAGGCCATCTCCCCAGCCTCAATGTCTTTCATATTTTGATCTGAATGGGTAACACATGTATATACATATGTAAAGATCCAGTAAAGCTCTTCAACTAGGACTCATGCCTTTATTATGTATGGTGATAAGGCCATAAGAAGGTAAAACACAGCCTTGCCTCCTTGGTCCATGTTCCTTTGTAACAGAGCTCTTTGTTGGGTAGGAAGGACTACTTTCCCAGAATGCTCTGCTAGTAGGCAAGTGTAGTCAAATGATCAAACTTTAGTATCAAAGCAGAACTAATGTGTTATGTTCCTGTCTGTGTCCATGAAACAGTCCTTTGTCAGTTCAGTGCTGACTGTGGTGTCGACATAGTAGGCAGTACTCTTTGACCACGAAGTTGAAGGACACACGTTGGAACTGGCAGAGCCACTAAACAGAAATAACTTCCCTATTAGTTCTAGAGCTGCTCTTACATTAAAAAGTCCTTACAAAGAAATTAATGCCAGACTTGTAGAACATTATCAGCTTTGGTTCACGCAGCAGCCATCCCTGAGCTGACTAACACAACTGTTAAACATCCGTAGTTATGACTGCAGAACTGTTAAGTGACCTCCCTAAAACACATACACACTTCAGATAACTAAATCTCATCTGGTTTTGTTGTGACCATTGTATACTTTTCCTTCTACTATGTAATGTCTACTCTATGCACTAAACAAAGGCAACAGACAATCAATAGGAAAGTCTTAAGTTCAGAATTAGTTCAATTGGTTATTGGTATAGGACCAGGGGCAATGAATAGAAAGAGCCTTACGTTGAAATCTGAGGTTGCCAAGGTCCTAGCAGTGAGCATGTGGACTGTCTCACAGCCTTGGGGCCTATTCCAATTTCTTATAGAACACACAAAAACTAGAGAACAAAGAACTATCTAAGATGATGACGGTGCATGGTTAATGTTTTAATCCTGGTGATGTTGCCAAGGCAAACATCATGATTATAAAATAATTGAACTGTTCACACCTCAAACCTGTGTGTATCACTTCATGTAAACGGCACCTCAAGAAAACTGAACAGCAAAAACAAATGACCAAAGATTCCTGGCTGTTTTCTAGGAACGAGATTTTCTCCCAATGCATGTTCTAACTTGGGTAGATCAAGGCAGAAAAATTTGCCTGTTTCAGTTTCTATTGATATAAATGTCAGGTAAACAATACAAACACACAAACAAAAAAAATGTCCTTCACTCTGGTTTCTCCCTAACTGAAATTCCAAGGGTAAGGTTTGTGCTAACATCGGATCCGTCAGATAGCACACCTCCTACTGCTTCCTGAATAAGCACACTCTACAAATTCTGGTGGGACCTTCCCGAATCCAGACCAAGTCACATCTAAGATGACCTAGAAGCTGGAAAACAAACAAAACTGTGACACTAGAGGTTTGGGGGGGTCTTTCCTATTGCCTTGAAGACATTTGGATTATTTTAGGAATGGTTTCTCCCCAAGAAAGTATAGGGCCTGGGTCCTCAGGAACACCAGAGTGGCCACCAAGCTGCCTGCTTTGGTGTTCCATTCTGACATCACTGGAATCTAAACACGTGCCAAGAACAGAGCTTCATGGAAAGCCCCAGGAAAACATCTTACCATTTGTTCTTGTAATAAACAAAACATAACAACAGGAAGTTGGAAGCTAGGCGGAGGTGGGGCATGCCTTTAATCCCAGCACTTGGGAGGCAGAGACCAGACTGGTCTACAAGAGCTAGCGCCAGGACAAGCTCCAAAACTACAGAGAAATCCTGTCTTGAAAAACAAAAAACACAAAACAAAACAAACAAAAAACAGGAAGTTGGGAACTTCTACATGCCAACCTCCAGCTTCCTGTCTCCTGTCATGCCATACCACATTTCCTCCCTTTTGCTCCCCCTTCCTCATCCACTTTTGGGAAAGAAATACAGCTGTGGATGTTTTAGGGCAGCCAAACATTATATTATTTCATCTATCACTGTGTTCGCTATTTTCTGCTACATTTAAATGTAAACAAATAGGAAAATAAGATTCATTAAGTGATCTTTAGGTCTGAACTCGTATTCTGGAAGCACCTGATATAGTTTGGATTCTTGGTCTGCAGGTT
Organism: Cricetiscus sungorus; assembly: GCA_030556225.1. Taxonomy (NCBI): domain Eukaryota; kingdom Metazoa; phylum Chordata; class Mammalia; order Rodentia; family Cricetidae; genus Cricetiscus; species Cricetiscus sungorus. Next base: position 54,198,300 of record JANBXA010000328.1, read on the forward strand.
TCTCATCAAAGTGGCCACGGATGCCTTGAACTGTGACCCTGCTGTAGGAGGCCTTTTCAGGTTGACTTTTGCAGGGTTCCCTTCAGGGAACAGAGATTTGATGAGGCCATGGCCGGCCTTCCACATGGCTTGGGACAGGTCTCGGTACAGGAGGTCGTTGTTCTTGTCAACAAACCCTTCCACCTGGTACAGCACCTGTGAACAGCACAAGGAACTCAGTGCTGACCCACCGTACAGGACACTGTCAAACAAAGATAATGACACCCAGACTCCGTCAGCATCAAAAAGTCCCCAGTACATTCGCCACACACTGATACGCAGTTTGCCTCCAACTGTGAGCTCCATCAATTGAGGTTGCAAGAAGAGATCAAAATAAATTCTAATGTCCTTCAGGATTTGCAAGAATAAACTCCAAAATGTTATCATAACATTTTCAAAGGATTTCAGATGATTTTTGGTATGTGAATGTGTCTGAATGTATTTGAGGATTTTCTTCTCTTTTTTGTTCACATGCCTGTCTAGTCTGTTTCAAAGTTAAAAAAAAAAAAAAAAAAGGAAAAATAAAGATAACACGGACATTTTCAAAGACATCCTTATCCTTAGTACCAGAGAAAGCGAGCAGGAATGTGGCTTTTAATATCACAGGCCAATGAAGGAAAACAAAGTGCCAATGTTTGGGCATCCTGAGATAAAAGGCAATCCAGGTATTAGCTGTTTTCACTAAGTGTATAACTAAGGAAACTTGTGAAGTTTTCATTCGTATTTACAAAAGGCAGTATTAACTCCAACCAAAAATCTTGTGATGTTCTAAAAATTAGCCTACTATCCAGATTGTTTTATTGAAATTAACTTCCTCAAAGGCTGAGGGAAAAAAATGAACTAGGTATTTCCCCCAGTGTCTCTCAAAATACCCATCAAAGAATTTTTTTTTTTTTTTGCTAAATGACTTGTGCTTTTGAGTCCTTACTGTAGGCCTTTCTTCTGGATGATCTCCGTTATCTATGTTGCTGGGTATTTTTGACAGAATGGCTTAACAGCTGAAGATAATAATACAATGATTTAAAAAGCACTTTGTAGTGTTTATTAAGGTTACTGGCTGCTTTCAGCTGTCTCATGTTAAAGAGATTTAGCTCAACATGGTCCGGGCTCAGTGGCCAGTGAGCGTCTGTGGCTTTGGCTGGCCTCGTGCAGCAACAGTGTTCTGCACACCCTTCTCACCAGAGCCATAGCAGCCCTGGGAATAGCTGTGGGCTGGGGTGTTTCCTGTACCTTGCCAGCGTAATGCTGGATTCTGAAGCAGCTGTGAGGCAGGGTTGTGTCGTTGAGGAAGCGGGAACACCTGCTCATCCTGCTCTCGAAGTGCTGGTGGGTGGCACAGACTTGGTTCAGCTTTTCCAGGAAGGTGTCATCTGTGACAGTGCCTGGCCTCAGGCACTCTTCATCCAGCATGGCCAAGATTCCATTCGTGTTCTGAGAGGAAAGAAATGAAGGTGTTTCCTTCCTTCCTTGCTGCTCTGTTTAAATAATTAGTCCTAATGATAACATCTAACACAATCAACTTAGCCATATGCAAAATGCTTTTCAGCTATTACAGAGGAAAACAGACAATCAGAGAATCACAGGCCGGCGGAAGCCTGCTCCCTTCCAGCGACGTCCCAGGTGTGCTGGGGGTGGACAAAGGAGTCTGTCTTTGTGTCTCCTTCCCCAAGACAGGAAGAAGCAGGAATCAACTCATCCTTGGTACAAAAAAAAAGTTCGTAGGAGAGTGTGTGTGTGGGCCTCAAATCAGGACCAACATGGCAGAATGGTATCTACGACATGCTACAAATGCCACCACTGTCGCCTACAGCTTCTATTTGGTTCACAGCTTAGGAAATAAATCAGTGTCGTGTTTCTAACCAGTTCATGGATTCATGGTAAAGCTGGGTTTCTCCGGGGAAGGGGATGGTACTGTGTTTCAGGATGTTTTTCTTAATGATCCTGCAATCAAGTGCTTTTCAAAACCATGTTTAGAATAAAATTCTTGTTCCATATACAATTTCTAAATGGGTATTAATTATGAATGTAATTTTACTTGTGTGTTCAGACTCTATGACCATATTTATTTCAAGATGTGCCAGTCCTAAACTGAGCCAGAAACCAGGAATCTACTAAGAAAGGCAGTGCTCTTTCTCAGACTGTCCCCAAGGCTCCTAAGTCACAATTCCAGAAACAATCCAAGCCACTGACCCTGAGCCCCACCCACTTCCACCAAGGCAAAGGCCCTGTCCTCACAAGGCTATGATGTCCTCTGACCAGCGTTTATTCATTCCACACAAAACCCAAGGGAAGAGTGGCTTGCAAGCGTGTTTGTTCACAACATCCCCAGAATAGACACTGTTGTTCAGGGATGGTGGAAGGAAACACTTCCTTTGAGCCCTGGGCTCTTCTGTGAACACGAGTTTCTTCAATCACATGTACAAGTGACTTTGTGTGAGATAGGCCAGTGTACTTATATGTATTACATTTCCCTCTTTTATGAGAAATAATTAAGTGCCTGCTATTTAGGAGAAAAACACTCACCAGGAAAGTCAAACTTCCCACAGCTAAGTCCCCGAGTAACAAAACTTACTAGAAACAATTTTTAGGAAATCTATGATTTCTAGATTTGAGGCGAGAACTCTGATTTCTTTGTGTAGAATGTCAATGCTCCCTCCTAACACTGGGCAGAGCTTTCAACACTGAGCTTATTTTTGATCAGGAAGGAGTGGTGCTTTAGAATATGGTTTTCTATGCCCAACTATGAAGATGAAGTTTTCAAAGAGTATCTTGCATATTGATGGGCAAACACTGGCTAATCACATGATTTCCACAAGGGCTTACTTGAAACAAGTAGAAAACTGTTTGCTGAACACTCAGATGGTATGCTGGAAAAACAGCACATGTCTCCGGGACAGGTGAAAAAGTTGGCAGGAGAAATAAGTTGACACATTATCTCAAATCACTACATCAAGGCCAGAAATACTAGCGACCCTAAGGAAAACAAAGGTGTTTCCTGTTTCCACACACAAATGCAGTTCCTACAACTTTTTAACTACAACGGACTACACAATACTGCCTAAGAACAAAAAGCTTAGAATCATACGGCTTTCTAAAAACTGTCCAGGATTTTTCCCGCTTTAATTCTTCCCACAGTCATATACACTTGAGTCTTCTGAAAAATCCCAGCATTCTTGGCCACCAGCCATCAGCCCACAAACAAATGCTGGTAAATTAGAGGCCCTATCACCTGAAGGTATGAAAGGGCTGTGAAAGGACAGGACCAGGGATCCTGGCAAAGTACGGTGATGAAAGCTGTCCATGCATACATTCAAGAGCCAGGAATGTACTTAGGATTACCATAATGTCTTCACAGCAAAGGAGCTCCTGGTCCACAAAGGAGAGTGTAAAACACAGTGAGATAATTTGTACGTGGTGAATTATACTGCTAAAAATCCCTTTAATGCATAAGTACTCACGTTTTCTATTAGGTCACAAATGATAGCATTGTTGAAGTAATCAATGTGAGTCCATTCTATGTCCTAAAAACAAAGCAAACCAAATCCACGTGACAATTCTGAACTGCCATTTAACATGGACAACTCTCCCCCACACCCACATTTCACTTTCTGAATTTCTCTCTTTATAGAACCAGAGCTGTGAGCATCATCTCCCAGTTCCCAGAACTTCCTCAACACAGCAGTCTGCCATTGACAAACCCACAGATGCAATCGCCCTTGACCTGATCCAAGACTGCTTCCCATTCCACTCTCCCATCTGTGGCTGTTTCCCATGCACTCCATGGGCTCTAAGCCAAATATTTACTCAACAGGCCCTTGGGTCAATATTGCTCTGTGTATATTTATGATGTTTATAAGGAAATTAGGCAGAACTTGATCCCAGCAACCTAAGGCCTAGAGTTTTTATTTGTCATCACAAGAAAAAAAATAATTTTAGAATCAATGCTGAATTCTAAGTCAGTTAACTATTTCAAGTGCAAAAACAGCTCAGAGAGGAGAAAGTGTTTCCCCTATAGGAGACATCATGGAAAACCTCCCCCACAGCCTCCAACACAAGCTCCAGAACCAACCCTGTGAAGTCAACTGCAATCATTTTGTCTGCCTAACCTCTATCTCTAGGCATAGACATTTAACTTTCTTCTTAGGAGCAAGTGAGGAACCTGCCTATATTCTCTTAGAAGGGTTTCAGGTAATCTACACATTAATGTTCCAACATTCTGAGTATGATGAGAAAGACAGGACAAGAACAAATCTTGCTTTTAGGATGTTTATACTCATTATTATATTCATAAAAAGGAATTACTCATTCCTTTTTATGTTGGAGTGGAAGTCCAGTGTATGTATCTACCATAGTAAATTATCCATTCATCTCCGTTTTTTTTTAACATATTATTTTACGTAATTACACTGAAATCCGATGAGACTGAAGGCCATAAACTACTATTTAATGACCACCTACTACATACCAGGTACTGTTCTGCACACTAGTGGTAGTACCAAAGAAAGTTCCACTTAGCACAGCTGCCATAATAACAAAAATGTGAAGATAAAACAGAAGGAAACTTAGAGCTGACTCTCTGGTCATTTGTAGATGGTCTTCCAAATACAGACTTTTGGTTATAATGGAACAATCTTTTAGATGATTTCAACTTTACCTCCCGTATGTATTCCTCTTGCTCTTCCTTCAGAGTAAGTTCGATGAAGATTTGTTGAAGCTTTTCATTACAATAATTAATAATAAACTGCTCGAAGCTGTTGTCCTATGTGGAAAAAAGGGAATACATGTATAACCATTTCACCAGCTCTCCCTACAAAGACACTCAACACTTCACTCCATATGAAATGCCACACACCACCGTTTGGACTCCACCGAAGTCCCACACAAGTTCCTACGACAGATGTCCCTTGCAAGCACTTGAGAAATGGCTCATGAGTCAGTGAATAAATGAAATATGCACAGATGTCATGGCACTTAAAGATGGGGATTTTGAGTTGGTAGAGAAGTCCCCCACACATTGCTCAAATTTCCCCAAGTTCCATAAGAGACACAGTGAGCTCCATAATCAATCGCTGTCAACAACTTCCCAATGGTTCACTCTCAGGTCCCCCTACCTCACCTGTGCCCTCCAACATTCAACAGCCAGTTATGTGAGTGTGCGCACACATGTGTACATGTATCAACTAGTTTCACAAATGATTCTGATTGCAGATTACTTAAGAGGAAGGGCTAACCATATCATCTGTCTCACTGTGATTCACACCATAAATGTGCCTTGCAAATACCCAACACATATGGCACCAGTGAATACACGAAGGTGCCAACTGAACAGAGATCCATGGAAGTCAAAGCATCAAAGCTAACCTTAGCCAGAGACAACCTCTCTCGTGCTCTCAGGTGCCCCATTCTTCAGCTTCAGACATTCTACCCCACATTAATCATCTCTTATGACCTCTCTGGTGGACGGTCCATGATAAAATCACTTTTGAATAGTCCACAGAGCTCAATGAACACGCAGAAGGTACAACTGCTATCTGCTGGAGGAATATGTGTTTCACTTAGAATCTTCCAGAATAACACAGATGTGGTGCCAAAGCTTGTCTTCTTCACTGCTACCTCCCATCCTTGCCAAGAGGTATTGGCAATGGGCAAGGACTCAACGACTCTACCTCTGGTAAACTTGACTCTACTCCACTGAGGTGACCAATCCTGCTCTCACAAGGATCCCCACACACATGGGTAGAACTGAGGCTCATCATTCCTTGTGAGGAAGCAGAGACTGGCCTTCACATCTCTCTACAAATGACAAAGGCAAAAAGTCACTGAGACTTCTGAAAGCTGATCTTTAAATTGACTTTGGTGTTCTCTAGGGCAGACCTGAACTCATGACAGAGCACCTGACTACATCCCTGCCTGATGCCCAACTTGTCATCACCAGCTATGCAATGATCAGAAACTTCTAACTACAAACCACAAATGACACACAGGTTTACACTGTCGCTGACTGGTCTCAGTAACACTAGATTCAGAGAAGCATCAATGTTTTCCACAGTCCTGAAGGTCTTCACTAAAGAAGCAAGAATATATTTTCAATATTTCAACAAATGTAGTTTTAGATGCAAATGGCACCCCAACATGCCTTTTCACACAAACTCTTTAAAACCTCAGAGTTAACAATTCTGATTAGAAACTGAAGTCAGTCCTCTATAGCTGTCAGGCGTCTTCTCACTCTTTTAACTAGCACGAAGTTGTTTCATATATGAAAAACATCAGGTTTTTGTAGTTGGGTAGAATATGCCCTTATATAATGTTATGATCACAAACAAAACACAATATATGAGTACCTAATACAAGCAGACCTCTCAGACGAGAAAACAAACAGAGTTAAGTCTCCTGTTTGTGAATCTGTGCTGATGAAGCAATTTCAACACAATGATGCTAAGTTTCAAGTGTTCACTGATGAGGGCAGGGGGAGGGAAATGACTGGTGTCCTTGGATACACTATGTGCTATGCACACTTTCACAATGAGACTATGAAATACATACAAACAGGTTAGAGGCCAATGGCAAAGCTTCACAACTACAGCACAGCTTGCAGATTAAGTTTCAACTAAATCTTTACAACTCCCTGCATTATTCTCTATTTCATATCCACACAATTAGTCAGCAACCATTTGCTACGAAACTCACACAAACTGGAGAAGCTTTTTAGCACAGGCACATGCAACAGACTGGCACTGCAAACAGTTTATACTTACTGCATTCTGGTGCAGGGGAACAGACACAAAATGCAGTCAGTTCTTAATTAGCAATAAGTAAGCCCTTTCTCAGTTACTGCTCTACATGGCAACTGCTGTAAGTCTAAGTGGTAGAAAACTTTAGATGAAGACAACAACCTAAGGGACAGTCCCTAAACTTGCATGCTGTATCCCAACCGTGTGTCTGCTAAGGAAGGGCTCTTCACAATGAAATACTGATAAATCATAAAACTTGCCCAAAGCCCTAGGGCTTCAGAGTTCAGAAGGGATGCTTAATTCAGTGTAGCATCAGTGTAAAGAAAATATACATGCACACCCAAGGTCTACATTATCCACAGTCATGGACAAAGGCATTTGGAAAAAAAAAATCACACAAGAGTGAGGAGACCTTGCAAGGTGCAGAAGAACCCTCCCGTCCATGATCTGCTTCTGTGTGCTGTGTGGGATCACAGTGAACTCCTTCAAAGCCACTTTAGATGGCACGGAGACAGTGACCACCTAGTGATGGTCTAAGAACAAAAGCTGAGCTCTGCACCCTTATTCTAATGATAAAAATCACTGCCCGAGCCCCCAAACAAAGCCAGAATACCCACACACCAGTGCAGAAACTAACTTACTCCCCCACATTGAAATCAGCATCTACTGAAATTGTATTGTACATACTTCAAAACACATCATGGCTAGGGCAATAATTAGTATCCAAACCTAAGACTGATAATGTACACATCTTGTGGTGTAAGTTTAAGTTGTTGACATTGTTCAAATATGGGAAGAAATTCCTGGACATGATTGAAACTAACTTGGAAAATTTCAAGCAAAAGCCCACAGGGAAGGAACAAAGGAAAGAGAAAAGGAAAGGAGGGAGTGGAGAAGGGAGGGAGGGAGAGAAGGAGGAAGAAAAGGAGGGAGGGAAGGAGGGAGGGAAGAAGGGAGGGAAGTGGGGGGGGCGCTGGTAACAATTAAAGTAATTCTAATGTGTACCATTCTAACACATTTCTCCATTTGTACAGGTTAAATTAATGTAAGGTTTTCAAATGTGGGTTTCCCTCCCCTTTACACAATGTCCAAAGCAAGTATAGAAGTCGCCATAGACTCTGAATGCCTCCAACAGATACTCTTTCACTGGCAAAAACTGGGAGTGGCCAGCGCCCCACATGCCCGTCTCATGAATCAAGTCTCCAGGGGAAGGAGCTGCCTCCATGACTTAACCTCTTCCCTAGTTTTCTTTACCACTTTACCCAGACTTATTCATAAAATCTGAGGGATAAAGTTTAAACATTCAGGAATGTATTCAAACAAGTACATTCAGGTTTTTATTGGATGATTCCCTACAGCGAAGCTCAGAACATCCTCTGCCCTGGACAGATAGCTGTGGGGACACAGGGGATGGGATGGTGCCAGGGTTCCTGCTACTTTACAATGTACACCAACTGCACAGGGGGGCAGCAAGCACCCACCGTGTTTATAGGGGTAGGACAAACTAATGCTTTAAACTCTAGGGCTTCTTAAAAAATCCTCTAGACTCTGAGTCTCGAAGATCAGGCTCCCAGCAAGTGTCAGGCCTACTTTCTGCTCTCAAGCTCCACAGGCATGATTCTGAGAGATGGGTCCAGAGACATTGCCTATTTACATCCTCCCTTGAAACAGACACAGCAGAGGAAATCTTACACTTCTAAAGGCAACCACGTACTTCTGAAAAGTTCTACTCTATAAGTACTCCATACCCCATGTATTAAGGATGGGAGACGGTATATTTTGCAGGTGAACATTATGCTCTGGAAAACAAGCAGTTGGAACACAAAGACCATGATTTATTTGTTCAAGCAAAAAGTGGCACTAATTATACAATACACACTGTCAACGTTTTCTTATACAGGTCTGCCCTTCTATCTGAGGCCAAACGTTTGGCATTTGGATGCAATGTATTAGATGGGATTTCATATTTATGCACAATGAAGGTGTAACAAGTGACATGGCTCATTTATAGATAGTCACAGCACTTATGCACTTTGGAGACCCTGAGATGGAGACAGCGTTGCTGTAAATGCATACTAGTGATGGCATCCTTGTTGGACAGCCTCTGGCAACCCTCAAGTATATCACCATTTTGACAGAAAAGGGTAATGCACTTAGCCACAATCATTCTTTTAAAGCAACTATGCCAATAAACAGGCTCCAAAGCAATAACTGTTAAAGTAAACATCAGAAAAAGAGTTCTCAAAATGTATATGGAAAATATTTAACATTAGCTATTCACCCTTCTAAATATTTACAAAACTGATTAACAAGTTTCCCTTTGAATACATAACTTTTCCCCCCCCTAGGTAGATATTAAATATGGTAAACTTTAAGAAGAAAAACAATGTTATTTTCATTTTCTTAAAGATTTTCAACTAAACTGTAATGTTTAAAAACTAATACGGTGGGATTTAATAGAAACATCATATGCACAAACAATCCACAGTCACCATTTTCATTTTTAAACCCACTTCATCTCCTTCCTCAATTATAGGTCCTCTAGTACAGTGGAACACTAGAAGAGAAGGCATTGACCACAGCAAGAACTGATTAGAAAACATGTTTTATAAGCACAAGATGCACTCACCAAGCTGCCTAAAGCTTGAGCACGAGACCCACTGTGTTTTTACTACACATGGTTCATTGTCCAGGAAGCTAGCCCTCTGCCTGGATGAGAACATTTCACCTGCCCAGCATGTGCAATTACAGCCAGTGCTGCCTCCACGTTCTTGTGGACGTTAATGTTTAATACGTTTCCCAGTAAACTAACTGCCAGCTTTAATAACTTCCTATCAGATAAGCCCTAAGGAAAATTTTGCATTGCTCAATTTACTTTTGAATGTAGTAGAATTTTTTTTTTAAAGTAATAGCACTTACTCCCCCCCCACACACACCTATATATATATATATATATATTTTTTTTTTTTCCTTCTTTGAGCATTTCATACAAGGCATTTTGCTCATATTCACCCCCTCCTCCCTAGTCAGCCCACTTATTCCTTAATGGACAAATTACAAAAAACGTTTCAGAAATCCCAGTTAAAACAATGTCCAAACTTAACTGTGGACATTTGGAAAGTGGATTTCCCATTCTACCAGGGTGTAGAGCAACAATGTTTTCCTCCTGGAACTGTAATTCAGCTTTACCTTTCTTTATCCATGCTCCCTGAGTCTGTTTTCCCCGCTGGCATCAGATCATATGCAGCCAGCAAGGCAAACTTATTCAAACTTTAGCACTTAATGTCTGGCGGGCAAATCCATGTGTCATCATCCCAAGGCTTAATGCTCCCATTTCCCCCTCCATTTAGAGAGGAACCAAAGAGATTAAAGGCTTCCACCAGCTTAGCTGAAAAGTGTTCCCATGGCGACTGACACTGGAGTCACAGGGGCAGAATTGGACAATTGAGAGAACAAACGTTCTGGACCTTGCTGTTTCCTTTCAAAGTGAGACCCACAGTGCTCTAAAAGCAGAACGCTATACCCTGTGGTCAACTTTGACAGAGGAACTAAGGCAGAGTTCTATTTATACTCCGTTCTTTTTACCCGTGTGGAAAATACAGGAGCACTCATTTGCAGGGATCGGGATTCGGAAGACCCTGTTCAACTTCAGCTTGTGGTACCCATAAATTCTTAACTAGCCCGGCTTTCTGTGGTCAATACTAACATTTCCATATGTTATAATACTGTTGAGAATCCAAGAAAGCATAGGCTACTATCTAGGACAGAGTCATGAATAATTTATTGAAAGAAAGAAAGAAAATAAGAGAACTTTCACAATTTTGAATAAAAAGAAGTAGATAAAAGTATCTAAGGTTATCCAGCCAAATTTTCATTCTAAATGCCTCCAAATGAATGTTTATAAAATAAAAAACAAACAAATTTTACAAACAAGATGGCTGGAGATTAAAACTGAGAAGGTTTAGACAGGAAAATGGAGAGAACCATTAATTACAATGCTCAAATCTTCTCTTAAGGGACTAAGAATGGAAATGGAAAAACAAAGCAAATTGGCACAGAGGGGCACTCCTGTAATCCTAACAGGGAGACAGAGGCAGGTAGAACTCTGTAAAGTAAGGGCAGCCTGGTCTACAGAGCCAGTGCCAGGCCAGTCAGGGATAAAACTCAGGTTACCTGTTCTTGGCAGCAAGCAGCTGAGGCATCTTGCCAGCCTGTTGTTCAAATGCATTCATCTACTCTATGGGTATTAACTGAAGGGATCTTTTATATAAAGGTCTTATTTTAAAAATTGTACTCACTGTCCTCTTGATCGTAAGAGAATTTCTGTTTTATAGAGTTAATTATGTTTAATTCTTAAAGCATCAGTTTCATGAAAATGAAAAATCAACTCAATGATTTTCTATTATGATGGTGAGTTTTGGTTGTCAGCTTTATTCAGTGTAGAGTCACATGGGAAGGGATTGTCTACATTAGGCTGTCCTCTGGGCATGTCTATGGAGGATACAATGATCGTGGTATTCATGGTGGGAGGGCCCGTCCACTGTGGGTGGTGCCATTTCCTAGGCAGAAGGGCTTGTTCATCATGCATGGTGCCATTCCCCAGGCAGGGAATTCCAAACTGTTTAAGAAAAAGGTGATGCGCACCTTTAATCCCAGCACTTGGGAGGTAGAAGCAGGTGGATCTCAATGAGCTCAAGCCAGCCTGGTCTACAGAGTGAGTTCCAGGAAAGGCTCCAAAGCTACACAGAAAAACCCTGTATCAAAAATAAAACAAAAAATGTCAGAGAGAGAGAGAGAGAGAGAGAGAGAGAGAGAGAGAGAGAGAGAGAGAGAGAGAGAGAGAGAGAGAGAGAGAGAGAGAGAGAGAGAGAGAGAGAGAGAGATCTGAGCACTAACACGCACTGCTCTCTCCTCTATCTGTGGATATTCAGCTGTCCAGCTGCTTCAGCTCCAGCTGCCTTGACTTCCTCATGGCGATGGGCTGCTACCTGGAACTGTTACCCAAATAAACCTTTTGTCTCTTAGTTGTTATTGTTAGGGTATTTCATTACAGCAACAGGAAAAGAAACTAAGGCAATGACTGTTCGACAGCTTACTGTGGATATAACTTACTGAACTTGCTTATGGCAGAAACGTTTGTTTCAAGAGCTGACAGTGTTGGCACCAGGAGTGCTAGGCAGCTTCGGATTACACTAATAATTGTGTCTACAGAGCATTTGGGCTCAACCTTGCCTGCACAGTGGCATCACTGGGGAGCTGTGGGAACACTATTGCGAGGTCTTAGCTGGAGATTCTGGTACAATTGCTAGTACAGTCTGGACTTAGGAATTCCTGGATGCTCCCAGGTGCTTCTCCTGCGTAGCTGTCTGAGATCCTTCCACTAAATGTACTTAGGTAGAACAGTCCTCACGAGAAGAGCACTTAGGAATACAGTGTGAACATCTTCCTAAAGGGAGGCTTGAGCTGTAGCAGTGTTGAAAAGATGATGCTGTCTGTGACTTGTGGTTGGAAGGCAAGTCCAGCAGGGAGATAGGGAAAAAACCCTGAAATAAGGCTTGCTGGAAGATACTTCACCCAGGACCAAGTTTAAGGATTAGGTACATACACAGAGCAAGCATACTCTAAAAAAAAGTAATCCAATCTGGTTTCCTGACTTTCTAATAGGGTATGTCTATCTTCAGCAGCAAAAGACCTTCAAGACCTTGAGCCAGATTGTAATTCCAAGCAGACAGGGAAATCTCTGACTTGTTTGCTTCTAGGACTTGGTTTACACCAGGCTCCCAAAAAATGAACGACAATGATCTTAAATGGCTCACAAGATGTACTCTGTTTCTGTTGAGAGACGTTAGGACCTGTTCTCTAAAGCTAACTGCACCTTAGGATATCCTAGAGAACAAACTGACTGGGTGTCTAAACATAACCCCATTATCCTATCAAAACAGTTTCCACTGGGTATGGAGACTGGTAATCCTATCACATGGGAAGCAGAGGCAGGAGGATTGCCATGAGCTCAAAGCCAATCTCGTCTCGTCAATGTGGTAAATAAATTTCAGGCCAATCAAAGGCATGGCACTAAGCATCTATCTGCTAGCTTTGAGCAATAAATTGTTCTCTGGCAAAATTAATGTAAAACTACTTTTAATTTTAGGAGCACCATGAACTATATTTGTTTCTTCTAATTTTCTATTAAAACCTATGTTTGCCACTCAGCTAAATCATGAAACTATTTAAATTAGATCAAGGCTACATCAGCTAAGAGATCTTTCCGCCTGGCAATGGTAAATAATGCCTTTGACACCTGACTATTTAGTGACAGTAATTTGAGATCGCACTAAGGGAAATTGATTTAAATACAGTGATTTCTGAATGTGTACAAGAATTCTCCTAAAGCACAATCCTGGAGTTCTTCTTTTTCATCAAGAGACCTACAGCTTCCTTGTAGATTTAGCATAAGAGGCAAACAGCGAGAACTTTGCTAATGACCATTCCAGATAAGGGGAGGCTAGCACACACACACCTCCATCTAGGAAGGACCCCCAGAATGTCAAGAAACTGGGAATGATGGCAAGACCAGGGAAATGGGGAACTGAAGCTGGCTGGCAATATCCGGGTTGCCCCACATTTCCACGAGTTTGGGAAGGAAAGGAAGGAACTGACCTTGGTCTAGTAAAGAAAGAAGAACAATAAAGACACTATCAGGAAGCCAGGGACTTGGACCTATGTCTGCTATTTAGGTACCTGACCTTCAGGGCCTTATTTTCTCAATCAGTGAAATGGGAATAACTGCTATTTTCATGAAGCTGTTCAGAAGATTAAATCTGATAACATGCATGGCAGCCACAACTGTAAGTTCTTAGAAACAGCCGTTAGGGAGGAAGTATGATTAAGGGAGAATGTACCACTATAGACAGGGCTGTTATCAGAATCTCCGAGGACTGTCTGGTTAGGGCCCAAGAATCTATGTTCACCTTTCCTGTGACCCTCCAATCTTAATTTTTTTTGGTGTGTGTACATTCTTTGGGAGGTCATTCTAGGCAGGGCGTGGTTAATTAACGTTCACAAATCATTACTGTGGGTGAGAATTAAGGAAGGAGATGGTGAATCAACTCATTTCCTTAAACTATACTAGAACACGACTCCAAGCTGCTGCTAAAAGTCAAAGGCAGGAAACTCTATATAATTCTGTATGAATGTATAATGTTTAGCTGTGTGATCTGGTGCAAGCAAGCGCCATCTTCTGCTTCAGTATTTGCTATGGTGAGATCCCAGTGGGGTGTGGCCTGGAGCAGAATGAAATAGGTATCTAACGGAAACCCTCACCCGAGATGCTATTTAGGCCATAGAAGCATCTGGCTTCCCCATCCCTGCATCTTTATGCTTCATTTTCCCAATAACCTACAAATGGTTGAATGGCCAAGTAACATGGCAAACACACCACTGAGTAAAAATTCCAAAATGACTTTGACAGAGTGTCTAAATGGTGACTCTGTGTTTACACACACACACACACACACACACACCATGCAAATTCATGCATACATACTCACTCACACACACACCTGTGACCTGTAGATTCAAAATATAGTTATATAAAATACAGTTATTTACATATTGCCCATACAATATGACTTCAGTTCTAATTGTTCTACTTTAATAATGGCAGTACTAATTAAAAGAAAAAAAACTTACCTCAAATATTTCAAAGCCATAAATGTCCAGAACACCCATGACCTTCTTTCTCACTTTGGTTTGTGCCTTTAAAAGAATTTTCGCGTTAACGTGTTAGTGCAGGCATGATATAACCCTGTGAGCAACCAAGAAGCACAGACTTACGCATTTGACTTCTTGCAGACGCATTTGATTTGAACTAGAACAATGATTCAGTTGTTCTGTTCAAACTTAGGTAAGGGTACTGGCATGGAATAATGCAATAATGACACAGTCACCAAAGTCCCCTGTGGTGCTTCATGACTGAACAGACAGACAGAGAGACAGACAGACAGACATCACTGGCCGACAAGCAAACCTTTCAGTCACCTTCGCCAATACCCTCATGCTAATGAAGAACCATTAGTACCCAAAAGAAAAAGCCATCTCTTCAATGAAGTGCATGCAGCTACTTAGAAAGCTGCTGCTACTCTTCGAAGACCTCCAGACCAGTCTGGTCACCGGTGAGACCCAGAGCACATAGCAAAGCAAGAGAAACAAAACTCTGGCAAATGCCGACTTGTGCAGGATGGAACCGTCTTAAGGAAGTACCCTTTGACTGCAGAACTAAGCTTCTTTAATTTAATGTTTACACTCTGAATACCATTTATTTATTACAAACGGTGTCTTAGAGAGTCAGTACCTTAATGCTTTCGTTGATACGATTTACCAACCATGAAAACAGCCTGCTGTAGAGGTTTTTGGCCAGGGCATCTCGGGCATAGTAAGCCTATTAAGAATAAAAACAACAGTTTAACACTAACAATGGCCACAATGCTTACTTTCTATAAAATAATGAAAATACTTTAAAAAAGTACTTAGGCTACTTACTTCGAATTTCTCTTTGGGGCAATTTTTTTTTTTTTTTTTTTTTTTTTTATTATACACTGGATGATTGGTCAAACTTTAAGAGAGTCAAGCAAACTTTTCACTCAGCCTACACATTTGCATCCCAGGAAGTTAATTCCAAATATTACAGAACTTTTTCCCAGGGTTACAGAACAAAGAAAAACCAGGAGTATATACCAAGAATAGGGAAATAAACACTCATGAAAGAGATGTACTATACCATTGTTATGGAAGAACACTACGGAATTAAACAAGTAAACACTATGTTGTGTGAAAGAAATTGAGTAAGTTCTAGCCTTAATAACAGTAACCCCCCCCACACACACAAAGGACAGGAAACAAGACAGCTCATAGTAAAACAATCAATAAAACCCCCTTTTCAGTTACGAACCCAATTCTTTAATTGAAGCTATAAAAAGAGGAAGGATCGTGCTGGCAAGTGGTGGTGCATGCCTTTAATCCCAGCACTTGGGAGGAAGAGGCAGATGGATCTCTGAGTTCGAGACCAGCCTGGTCTACAGAGTTCCAGGACAGCCAAGGCTGTAACACAGAGAAACTTCCATCTCGAAAAACCAATTAAAAAAAAAAGAGGAGGTATAATTGATAAAATAATTAGAATATTTAGACTCTTTCAAAAGATTAAAAGAAGGGCACACATTATAGAGACCTATGGAGATATGAAATTCCAAAAACCTAGGGCCAGTGTGATGGCTCAGGTCAGAAAGCCCTATCCCACCAGGCCCAACAGCTGGTGTTTAATCCCCAGGTCCCAGTGGGGGACGAGAAGCAAGGCATCCCTCTGAACTCAAAGTGAGCCATCCCTCTAATCTCTGATTCACACTTGTAGTGCTAGCATACATTCTTTCCCCTCTCCACCTCATATTAATAAAGTTCAAGCATTATGGATGACATAAATCAGTACACTTTCACTTTATAAAGATCACACTCTGTTAGGATGTGTAATCAATCTTCCTTTCTCCCTCCCTCCCTCCCTCCCTCCCTCCCTCCCCCTCCCTCCCTCCCTCCCTCCCTCCCTCCCTCCCTCCCTCCCTCCCTCCCTCCCTCCCTCCCTCCCTCCCTCCCTCCCTCCCTTCCTCCCTCCCAATCAAGTGTAGCAGTATTCACACTCACTCCCCTGGTGAGAAGACAGCACCTCCCTTACTCCACTAGACACTTTCCAGTTAATGCTAAACCCTTTCCAATGTGTCTCAGAGAGCATGGAAATCAGGAGGAGGGAATAAACCTAGAAAATCTGCTAGAAAATGGAGAGAAAGAGGGAAGGAGAGCAGGGAGAAGGAATGAGAAGGGAAGGAGAAGGGGAAGAGGGGAGGAAAAGAGGAGAAGAAAGGGGGAGGAAGAGAAGAAGGAAAGAGGAAGAGGAAAGGGGAGGGGAGGGAAAGGGAGGGGAAAAGGTGATCATGGAGAGATTCCACAGTAGAAATCAACATCACTAAAACAGAGTACACAGCCAAAAGACAACTTAGATGCCCATCTCCCTTGTCTAACACCCTTTCTGTGGGTTTTCACTCTCCTAAAAGGTGACTCAAGAGCCCAGGAAGTGCGGGGAATCTGTACACAGTTGCATTAGGACATGTTAGGTATGCATTTCTATAACTAGTGTCCATTACTGTCATTTCTTGATCCTTTCCTTTTCCTTCTTGTGACTCCAAGTCACCTCAAAATACCTTACTTGCAAATAATCTGCTAACTCACCCAGCTGCCCACCCTCTGACCCTAACAAGGCACCCCTGTGATGTGCAAAAGAACTGGGTGACAACACATTCCAGAGCTCCGCTTTGTAGTTCTTAAGGTAAAGAACCGGGTGACAACACGTTCCAGAGGGCTGCTTTAAAGTTAAGGCAAAGTCACAGCCAGACTTCTTCTCTTTGCAGCTTTCAAACAAAAGCTCTATTTCAGAAGACACAAATTCAAATGCTTTTAGACGTGACAGAAGTGAACGGGGCGGGGGTGGGGTGGGGATTGTAAGGGTCAGAGGATGGAGGATGGAGTCTATGTTAAAGGCATGCAAAGTCTACATTTTAAATCTGCATCTGAAGCTGTACGTGGCGCCATAGCCTGCCATCCTTGCTGTTTGGATGCCCTGGACTTCTGGAACTGGATCAAGCCACATGCTCTCTACTCTAGTGACCTAGGAAGCTGAAAGGGCAGGAAGGCTGGTTCCCACTGAAGGATCACTACTGTGGTATGGAAATGAGGGGAAGCACCAAGGGGTATGATTCACCGCCTTAGACTCTAAGCACACCAGTGAAAACATACATTCCTGCAGCCTCCCAATGCTCACGGAGGAAAACCCCTGATGGAATCCACTTCCGAGATGGCCAGTATCAAGCACGGCCTGGGATGGGAAGCTGACGCGGGTGAGCCAGCAGTAGAGTGGAGATCACATTAACACACATTAACACAGGGACCTCACTCAGAGTACAGAGAAGGAAGAGGTCAGGAAATGGGGGGTTTAGGAGCCTATTTAATCAGGGAAATCTCTCTGGCTAGAGCACAATCACATGAACCCCATAGATGGGCATATGGAATGAGCAAATGACATATGGATTATGGGCAAGCAAGAGGAAAGACACCAAGCAAAAATAAAACTCTGATGCAACTGACTGAGATAAGTCAGATATGTAGGGTGAGATTACAGAGAGGCCTGAAGGCTAAGGAGAGACAGACCACTTTCTCTCATTCCCATTTTCTTAGTCTTCATGTCTGTAGGAAGATCTAAATGCTTCAGAGAAGACGCACCAGGAAGGCAATAAAGATGTTACTGCAACCTAAGGGTGGAGCTATGAGCAAAAGCTAACAAAATGATTTACCTCTAATAGAAAACCTACCAGACACCACCAACATTGAAAAGCAGCAGGGTAGTACCCCCCCCCATTGAAATGCCAAAATCAAGAGGGGCTCAAGCCAAATCTTTTATGACAAAGGTTTAAAAACTACGGATAATTCAAACAACCTTACCAATAAGACCTGGGTCTGGTTTCTGTAGAGGATGAATAAAAAGCAAGAAGAAAACACCATAAAAACAGGTTCCAAATCCACATATCTCCACGGCCTCTGAAACAGGCTATTTCATGGCCTTCATAAAAACAACTTCTCTGGCTGTTGAAAATGTCCAAATTCAGTGGCTCAAAAGTGACCCTGTGGCGGCGAGTCTTTGCTTATATTAGAACCCCAAATTCTTTAGTCCTATGCCAGACCACAGAACCCACCTCTCAGGAGGTGTAGCAGAATGAATGAATGAATGAATGAATGAATGAATGAATGAATGAGAGAGAGATAAACACAATAAACAAGCCACCCAGGTAACTACGATGAATGTCCTTGTCTGAGACCCCACTGCACACATCCTTCAGGCCCAGCATGACATTCCCAGCCTTGCTGTGAATACTGAGTAAAGCTGGAGCCAAGGGTGGCTGACCCTGATCTGCACTTGGGCTCCAAACCTATGTTTCTTTCTGTCCATTCTTTCTCATCTAAATCCTGTCTCTCCACAAAGCTCTTCTTAGTCTCAATTTCTCCAGTAAGGGTCAGCTGGGGCTTGTGCTACTCTTGCTTTCACACCTTGTCAACGAAGTCAGCTGTCCACTGACTGACTGAGGAGTCAGGCGACTCTGAGAGATTTAATGGCAGAAGCAATCATTCATATGGGTTCCAGTGAGGGAAGGGCTGCTACAATCCAAATCTCCATATGGCAAAGCTTTTCCATAGCTACAGAAATACAGAGGAAGCAGAGACGAGTGAGAAGCCCAGAGTAGGCCAGTTAATTCCAGCCCAGATCAGCACTGGGTAGAAAAAAATGTCAAACTCACAGAACAAACGGTTCACACCACAAGGGACTCCGGGTGCCACCTGAGTATGCTCACACTGTACACACCTCCGCAGGAGCCACCCGGACCTGTATCTTAACAAAGACTTCAGTAGGAGTACAATACAGAGGAAAGAGTCAGGATTGACCATCTGGGCTTCTATCTACCTATTCTCTTCTCCTACAACACTGAATCAATCACTCTTTGCTCCTCTTACCCCCATGCATTAAACCACCAGCAATTCTGTACCCTCGGCTTTCAATGCAGGTCCGCAAAGGCCATGTGCCCTGGCTCTAGTGCATCTGGATTAGCAAGTGCCCTTCTAACTGCCCGACTTTTCTGTTTCCCCTGGGCTCTGCTCTTTACGCCCAGCCAGAAGGACCCCTTGAAAGATGAGGCAGATCATAGCCAGCTCCTTTCAATCTGAAGCACCCTCCTTTCTGCCCCTATGGGCATCAATCTTCCTTACTCTGTTCTACGCTCTCTCTGTGTCATTACCTTAGCAACTGTTGCTTGACAGATTATTTACTGTATCTATTGACTATCATCCAAAACCCCCGACCTCAATTTTCAGCTCGCTGAGGATGGGAACTCTTATCTGCTTAATTTTCCTTAGTGTTTCCTCTGCCTAGAACAATATGTGGAGTATAGGCTGACCATGAGGTAACTGTCTGCAAAATAACGTTTCACAAAAGTATGGCCATTTAAGAAAACCTTTCTTCTGTACACTATAGTTTACCCACCTGAGCCACATTCAGTGTGGTCGAAACTTTCTCCTGCTTCGCTTCAACTGTTCGGAAACTAAACGCTCTTTCTAGAACCAATTGGTCAATGCTGGTCAATTCACAGATTTCTTTTAACTCTGTTGGGGAACAGAGGGAGACAGGCACAAGCAGTGAGGTATTCCTGGTCATGATCAAGTCCTTGGTGGCTCTTTCTACATCACACTCAGTATGTAAACATGCACGAATCAGAAGGGCAAAAACGTCACCACAATGGTATTTCGGTTTAGTTCCACTAGTAAGTTTTTTTTTTTTTTTTTTTTCCCAACCTGATGAGAAGTCCAAGGTTTGCTTTCTAGATTAGAAACTGGGCAGAAGTTCAAAGCAAGTCCCCTAAGCCAAGCTGCTCCTCCATGGACTTACCATTTTTGTCTTTGATTTTGCTTTCATCCAAACCATTCATTCGTGATTCAGGCTTGAACTCGATGTTCCCCAGTTTCAGCACAGCGGCTACTACCTCCAGGACGGCCTCGGTTTCATGATCCATAAAGCCCACGATCTGCATGGCGTTCTGGAGGGGAGAAAAGAAGAGACACGCCTAATTGCTTTCTAGAGCTCTGAGGAGAGAAGAGAGGGCCTATTTGCTTTCTAGACTTCTGTACCTGTTGTTGCTGCTGCTGCTCGCTTGTTTTAACCAATAATGAAATTTAATGAATACTATTACAGATCTACTTCTGGGGTAAGAAAGAATTTTAAAACACAAAACAGTTTTCTTGCTCGGTGGTTCCAAACTGTACTTAAGAGTCTTCCAGACTCCAGGCACACTTAATGGCAGAGTTGTGTACACAAGAGGAGGCCGGGAGCTAAGATTCAGTCCCCCCCTCCCCTTTTCAAATCAACCAGCTGGCTTCCATAGATATCATTTTTTTCCCCACACTGGGCTTCTAGAAACAAAACCAAACAAGATGTTTCTACATCCTCCAGCAACAGAAACAGCCTTGCTTATTTCACAGATGAGAAAAACACCGGCTTGCAAAGGTGAAGTGCCCTGAAGGGTGCAAGGGACACTCATCCATTCAGAAATGTGCACGGAGTGCCAACTATGTGCCAGGCAAAGTGGTTCCAGAGCTGGCCTTGGATTTCAAGTCTTAAACAAAATCATGTCCAGACTATTGCTTCCATATGCTGGTGTTTGCACAATTCTACACAATGGCACCCGGACAGATAGATGCTTTCTTCCCCATAAACAGCTGGCGATATTCTCTCTCTCTCTCTCTCTCTCTCTCTCTCTCTCTCTCTCTCTCATGTGCACACACACACACACACACACACACCCTCTCTCACACACACACACAGACTAGTTTACACAACAGTGATAGTAATGTATACTTTTTGTTATGGAAATTTTCAAATGCATACATGGGTAGTAAGAACAAGGAAAGGACCCCACGTCCTCTTCATTCAGCCTCAACAATTAACGGGTGCCAATCTTGCTTCATCTGTAACATGATGTCCCCTGCTCCTCCCCATAGCCCCAGCTGTCTCATTTGGAAGGAAATCCCAGTTACCATAATGTCCTTCCTAATGGGAGTGATTCTGAAAGTGCATGCCATATAAAGACAAAGAATTACTTAAGAGTGGGCTTCTGTGCTAATGAACCAGACTCGGACCCCTCTGATGCTGTACATCATTTTCCAAATCTGCTTAAAAAACAGGGTTTTCTGCCTAAAAACACTCTTGTCTTAACAGGACCAAGGGCAGTTTTCATATTTGGAAATTAACTTCGGCTATAAAAATACTTGGATTTCAACACACACACACACACAGAGTCAAACCCCAGAACAAAAGACGAAAGCTCCTTTTTACAAATGGTCAAGCAGCATGCTCTAGCAAACATGGCCTTCACAACCTCGTGTGTAAAGCCAGTGTAAAGCCAGACCAATAAAAACATACAGAATTCCTGAATGCGCGTAACCTGGGGGAGCGTGAATTGTAATGCAGAGAAAATGGAATGGCTAAGCAGTACAGGGTAACTAAGGAACTTCTTACCCTGACAGTTCTGAAGTTGGCAGCATCATCCACACCATTAACTTTGGCAGAGTCCAGACTCAGATAGTTGTATCTGCTGAAATCCCGCTCAAGCTTAAGCTTTTCTGTTGAGTATGCATACAAATTAGTAAGTTATTTCAACAAATGTCTTTTTCTTCCTGATTTCATTTTATACTGCTCAGATAAAAAGACTTTTGTATTATGTGTCAAATAACAATAAAGACTGATGCACAAATATCAATAGTAGTGTTCCACTAAACCCATTTTTGTAATGACTGCACACTTATTACTGGGAGATATTGTAATGCAGGGTGGTCACACATAGCGGGGTAGAAATGTCCTTATAAATTGGCTTTGGATTCATGAATTATTATGATATATCTCAAAAGGCGCTAAGACAGGGCACAGACTCTGATCATTTTGTGACTCTTTGGAGGACTGCTCCTGACACTCACAGGCACTCACTAGCTCAGTAGATTGCAAGTCTAGATTTCAGAACAATCTTCCGAGCTTTGCCTTCTCGCACTTTTGCTAACATACGTGTAGTGGGCAATTCAGTGCGTCCCAGTGTGAGCTGGTTGATTACCAGAGAGCATGGTGATGAGGGTTAATTTTCATTGTCAACTGAATTCAGGTCACCTAAGACACCTCTAGATTTTGTTGAGAGAGTTTCACAGAGAGAAGACACACTGGACATGTGGTCGGCACCATCCATGGGACCCAGAGTAGGCGTCATGAACTCCAGTGTCCACCTCCATATGCTGCCGGCCTGCCCAGACGTGAGTAGAACATGAGTAGACACACAGTCCATTGCTACAAGTGCAAACACTGCTGCTTACCACTCTCATCCCTATCTCACAGACATGAGAACAGTAACAAATAGAGGGTGTCTCCCTGCAGTGACTGACTTTCTGAAGTTCTTATTTGAACTGTTTGATAATGTAGCCAATAACTATTGTTCAGTTGCTTTTACCCACTGAGTCTTGTCCATCCTATTCCCCATGATTTTTAAACCCTCACTCAAAAAATTCTCATAGAGCTGTAGACCTTTACTACACATTGCCAAATTTCTTCCCTTGAGAGTTATATAGTCCTCTGATTGGATTTTAAATTTGCCAGAGACCCTTCCCCCACCGTAAGGCTCCCCCAACACATCTGAGGCATATGACTTGGTCCCTGGTGTGATAGAGAAATATGGAAGAAATGCTGGGGTGCGGTAGAAGCAAACAGAACAAGGCGAAATGAAAATGTTGACAGGGGAGATCATACAATGTGTGTTGCAGAGGATGCGTCAGAAAACGCCATGACAGTAAAGAGCGAACAGCAACTCGGACTTACGGAGCAGCTCCTCAGAGGCTCCCGAGAGCAGCTGATAGAACACGTGGAAGTTTCTTTCACCTCTGGGCTGCTTAACAACACGAGATTTCTCTAAAAGATCTAAAAGAAAAAACAAAGAAAATCAAATGGCATAGAACTCATTTGCCTTCAAATATATCATACTTGCTTCCTCTTTCATTAACTTTATACTAGTTAGATAAAACAATAAAATAAGTTATATTTTAAGTTCTACTTTGAAAAAGAAGCACAAGTCAACCAAAACTTGAAGCAGTTACTTCCAACATATCCAGTCAAGATAAAGCTCTTAGTACCAGTATCCTCCTAAGTTTTCAACGGTCATATTCAAGTTCTAAAAATTTAATGTTACAAATGTAAGCATTGAAATGCATCCAATCAAATTCCACATAATAATTACAAGGCTAAAAACAAGATGCTAGGTCCTGTGTGTAAGAGCTTCTTGGAGAGTGTCTTGTCTCAGCAGGCATCACTGTACAGCTGAACACAGAGGCAGGGGTATCTGGGGCACCCAGATTTGAAATCAGACCATCTGACAAGGTGAGGCTTTCAGGCTCACATATGCCCTTTACCTTCTGGAAGAATTGGGTTTTCTAGATTAAACTTTTAGGATTTTGTGTTATTTGACACTATACATTCACTGACTCCAGATCTCCAGGTCTCATCAAGTTTTCACATTTTTACCCAGAAATGAAAAACTAACAAAGAAACCAGAAAGGACAGCAGTCTCCTCCTGCCTAGAATCCCACTAACCCCTTACCAGAGACACAAAAGAGCATCTAAGCTATGCTGGCAAAAGATAATTGTAAAATGTATCCTTATAAATGTATGCTTTTAGTTATAAAAAAAAAAACTGTCAAGATAACATTCTACACCATTGGTTCTCTTTACCGACACACTAAGTCCTAATCACGTTGAAATCCAAATGTTATTTAACTGGGTGTAATGTTAAACAGAAAGCACCATGAAGGCTCCCAAGGAATGCTAACTGATGTTTTTCATTTGTATCTGTGGCATCTAGAAGAGCATTTGAGGATGCAGGGTGGGAAGAATTTAACAATGTAGTCATGGTGAAAGGGAAAATCTACAGTGTTCTAAGTACACTTTTTATAAGAACAAAGAGATGGAACACAAGACCTATATTAAGCCAAATGGAAAAAGAACAAAAATATTTAAGCACAAAAATATTAGAAATGAGGTATTGCAGATATTTTATGTTCATCTCCAGCTGTCATAAGACTTGGGAGAATACAATGTCCCCAATTTGTGGTGAAGAATAACAAAGACATGACATTTAGTGGGGGGGGGAGTGGAAAACACAATTTAGGGGTAAAACAGTGTGTAATATTCATCACCTCCAAAGAAATGAGATTTCAAACAATTAACACGGATACATGAGCGTAGAAAAGCAAACAGGTAAAAATACAGTATACAGTATGGTTTTACTTATCAAGTGGTCAAGCTTCTAAAAGATCTAACAGTACTGTACAATTCTGGGAACAAAGAAGCCAGGGGCAGATTCTTCACAGAAAAGTTAATCCTCAAAGGAAATCCCCACGCCTTGAAGAAAGTAACTGACTACATGAGAAATACAAACAAGGACTACATTCTGCTTTGTCCATTCACACACAAATTCCTTCGGTGGAATCGCCACCCACTGCGCACCAGGAACTATTCAGGAATCAGCAAACACGAAGGCTTTCTTCCTCTTGGCTTACAAGTCACCCATGTCAGTGACTGCACCACACAAATGTCTTCCTAGGTGAGAAGAGAGGTTCACAGCTGGTGAATGACTCAGTAGACAGAGCAAGTGCCAAGCATGTATGTGGACCAGAGTTCGGATACCCAGAATCCAAGTGAAACCAAGATGTGGCTTCCATCTCCGGTGAGATGGAAGTAGTGAGGAGAATCCCGAAATCATGAGTCAGCTGCCTGGTATTGCACCAGTGACTATGATACCATGCCTCAAACAAAGGAGAGGACCAACACCCCAAGTCTTCTGACCTCTACACAGGAACTACGGAACATGTGCCTGCTGTGTGCACATACACACACACACACACACACACACACACACACGACTAGTTGTTCATGACTGAGAAAGTAAGGATGAGGGAGGCAGAGTAACTAAAAACTCCAGGCGTTTTCAGATCCCTAAAAGCCTTGCCACACCCCATAATCACTGGACACCTCCCAAGCCTGGGGCTCCTCACCTAACAGTAACAGTAGCACCTTAGTCATGCCAGTGAGCTTGGCAGACCTTACACAACCTTTTCTCATGCTTCGAGACATGAAATAATACCGTCAGAGAGTATGAGATTGATACACTAGCCATACTATGCACCTGCAACACACTACTTAGCCTGGCGTTTGGCCCCTTTGAGAATGTTCAGACAACAGAGAATGTGAAAATAGCAATGGTGGTCAGATTCAGCAATGGCTGTGGAATTCATTGCAGTTACCATTGGTGACTTGAAGACCAGCAATGTGACAAAGAATGTTGACTGAATGTACTTCCTGACTCACAAATGTATTGATAAAGTCAGTAAGGACAACTTGAGGCAGGGTCTCATACCACATGTGTTTAAAGGAAAGGTACAAAAGGGAAACAGAGGCAGAATTTCCACTTCCTTTCCATCTGTGAGCATATGCAGCTCTGAGCACCTCCTCTGAGGTTGACCCTGTCACCTCCATTTTATAGATGAGAAAGTGAGGCTCATTCCACCCTGGCGGGAGCCTGAACCCACAGCTTTGGTTACTGGAGTTCATGCTTAGGCTCTTTGAGTTTTCAAGGGGGGCGGGGAGAGGGAGATTTAAAACTCTCAGCATTTGGAAAATGCTGGACTTTACGTGAAATCCATGAATTCACTAAGCAACTCTCTCACAAAATGAGGAAGCTTTTATTACAAAGCAGTTGAAGGTTTTACTACTTACAATGCTTACTCTATTACCCCAGAGCCTATTTCAGGTGCTTTATGACTTTTCATGTAAGTCATAAGCTTCCAAGTAGAAAAGTAATTAGAGGAGTGTTTGCCCCCAAATAATTCACTAATGCTTGAAACCATTCCCTGCTGGTGTTTTGTGCTAAATGTGCATGTACCAACATAATCAAACAGCATGAAGCCATATCAAATAATTACTCAAAGTAGAGAATATAAACTCAATTCTCACCTGACCACGTTCATTTGCTTAAATGTGCCCTGTATGAAGTGGAAACAGAACCCAGCACAGTTCTTCCCTGCTGTAGCACTGGCTGGGCCTCTGCTAGGGAGATTTAGAGGCATAATGACTAGATGCCAGACCCTCAGTACAGCACAGCATGTGAGGATCTCCAGACATCCCAACGCAACTGCATCCCAAGATGTAAAGTTCAACATAAATTCAAATTACAAACAAATAAACTCATTAAGCCATTCCAGAACAATAGGGACAAGGAAACATTGGGACCGGAACCTGCCCTCCTACCTAACAGGCCACCACTAACTGACTGCTGACAAGAGAGAAGTAGCTAATCCACAAGATGTGCATGTGCCTGCTGGTCTCTTAGAACACCCTTCCTAGGCAAA
This sequence comes from Cricetiscus sungorus, assembly GCA_030556225.1. Lineage (NCBI taxonomy): Eukaryota > Metazoa > Chordata > Mammalia > Rodentia > Cricetidae > Cricetiscus > Cricetiscus sungorus. The sequence continues at coordinate 54,225,143 of JANBXA010000328.1, forward strand.
CTGGTAAAGAGATAAAATAGCCATGGTTGCATTCACTGGAAGAGGAGGGCTTTCTAAAATAGGCAAAGGGATTAAAAGGAGTAAAAGGGGTGAAAGGGCTGGGAAGAAGAAAAAAAATCTCTCATCACCCTGGGGCATAATGAAAGGATTAAATAGCCTGCAAAAAATTGTTTTATACACAATCTCTCTCCCAGGAAAAGCAGCCACCCTGAATGGAAAAGCAGAAGCTATAGGCACTGTCCTTGATGGTCCCCCCATCTCCAACCATCCTCAGGGTCCCCTCACCTCCAACCGTCCTCAGGGTCCCCTCACCTCCAACCGTCCTCAGGGTCCCCTCATCTCAACTGTCCTCAGGGTCCCCTCTCCCACTGTCCTCAGGGTCCCCTCACCTCCAACTGTCCTCAGGGTCCCCTCATCTCAACTGTCCTCAGGGCCCCCTCACCTCCAACTGTCCTCAGGGTCCCCTCACCTCCAACTGTCCTCAGAGTTCCCTCATCTCCAACTGTCCTCAGGGTCCCCTCACCTCCAACTGTCCTCAGGGTCCCCTCACCTCAACTGTCCTCAGGGTCCCCTCACCTCCAACCGTCCTCAGGGTCCCCTCACCTCCAACCGTTCTCAGGGTCCCCTCACCTCCAACTGTCCTCAGGGTCCCCTCACCTCAACTGTCCTCAGGGTCCCCTCACCTCCCACTGTCCTCAGGGTCCCCTCACCTCAACTGTCCTCAGGGTCCCCTCACCTCAACTGTCCTCAGGGTCCCCTCACCTCAACTGTCCTCAGGGTCCCCTCACCTCAACTGTCCTCAGGGTCCCCTCATCTCCCACTGTCCTCAGAGTTCCCTCATCTCCAACTGTCCTCAGGGTCCCCTCACCTCCAACTGTCCTCAGGGTCCCCTCACCTCCAACCGTCCTCAGGGTCCCCTCACCTCCAACTGTCCTCAGGGCCCCCTCACCTCCAACTGTCCTCAGGGTCCCCTCACCTCCAACTGTCCTCTGAGGTCCCCTCATCTCTCACTGTCCTCAGAGGTCCCCTCATCTGGCCCCTTATCTTCACTGAAGTGTTGGCTTTACTCCCTTCCAGTCACTGTCCAGATGGACAGGCGGGGAACATGAAGGTTTTATATGTAAGATGTCCATCCAACCCAGCAGGGGTTTCAAAGTTAAGGAAAAAATTATATTCTCATCACTGATTACTACTACAGTAGCTCAATTAAGAGTATCCCAAAAAGAAAAAGAATAAAGAAGTGGTCAAGAATCCTCTTTGTCTCGGTTTTACTAGTGAGGACAGGATAATACTGCAAGCCATGACTCAGAATGCTGACTGCTCCAGCAAGCCCACACCTTCCACATTGGAAAAGACATCTCAGAGTGCATCCGCTGTGCTTACGCCTCGTCATTAGAGCAAAGGCTAATTCAAATAGTGTGGGCCTGTTTGTAAGCAACTATCATTATTATACGATTTAAAGCATTTTGTTCTCTGTCATAGAAAATTACCTATCTCCCTTCCTCCAACTACCCAGTAGCCAGGAATTCCTAAGCAGAACTCAGTATTTTCACTGGAAAATCCTAAATATGAACGTGGGTTAACTTATCTATTAAGGCACAGATTTTAAGTCAATACTATCCCTTTAAAAATGTGAGGCCTGGAGACCGGATCCCCAGAAATCATGTAAGAACTGGCCCCAGGACAAGCTGACTAGGGAAACGAGCTGTGCTGTGAACTTGAGTTTGACTGAGAGACACTGTCTCAGTGAATAAAGTGGAAGAACAGCTCAGGTGATCACTATCGTCAACTTCAGGTTTACACAACACATGCACGCATGTGCGGACACACACAGAGACACACATGCACAGACACAAACACCCACACAGAGACACACACATGCATAGACACACTCACAGGCACACATACACACAGGCACACACACAGACACACACAAACACACACACACACACAAACACACACACACACAGACAGACACATACACACACAAAGACACATTCACACAAACATACATACACAGACACACACATGCACACACACATGCACTCCCCACACACACACCACATATACACACAGAGAGAAAAAAAAATGTGAATAAAGCTCAGCCTAGTTTTACAAACAAGATAATATGTTATCCTAATTTTTAAATGATTTGTGGTCCTAAAGAAGGCAGATTCAAAGCAGACACTATTTACTGGGAGGTAGATATTCACTAGCTACCAAGAATTGATTCATCTGTAGCAGTGGCTCTCAGTCTATGAGTCATGCCCCTTTGGCAAACCTCTATCTCCAAAAAATAGTTATACTACAATTTATAACAGTAGCAAAATTATAGTTACAAAGTAACATCAAAAATAATTTTATGGTTAGGGTCATCACAACATGAGGAACTGTTATCAAAGGGTCACAAACCACTGACCTACAGGGTTCTCTGCCTCATGCATATGGTTTCAAGAAACAAATTAGGTCAGTTTCCTTGAAAATTGATTGGATTGGGCAGTTTCACCCCTAATCAATGGTTTTCTATCAATGTAATCAAGATATGGGGGGCTGGAGAAATGGCTCTGCGGTTAAGAGCACTGGCTGCTTTTCCAGAGGACCCAGGTTCAATTCACAGCACCCACATGGCAGCTTACAACTGTCCATAATTCCTGTTCCAGGGGATCTGACACCCTCCACTGAGACACACATGTGGGCAAAACACCAATGTACATAAAAATAAATAAGTAACATAAAAATCAAAGATACGGTATGAGAACAAAGCTATAAATCTCACACAATATAAAAATAATAAAATCATGTTTCATAAAGGTTAAGCATCTCACCAAGACGGAGACAACACACAAACGCATGAAACAACTGTACCATAAATTCAAAAGGAACGTAAGAGAAAAGCAATCAGAAGCACGACTCTACCTCTACCCTCTGTGGAGGGCCGCTTCCTTTTCTGCCCTTCATTTCTCCCTGGAGACATGCCTGGTCCCAGCGTTCCCCAGAGAAACTCCCTAGCCTCAGTGTCTTCCCTCCTCCCCAGGACAGGAGAGGGACACCTGCACAGTAAGGCCTAAGGATGAGGTGTACGGACATAGTCTTGGGCCCAGCAGGGTTCTCTATCACATATATGATGGCTTTGCTCATCAGCCCAGTGGGACAGATGGGACAATGGCCACAGGGAGAAGCCATGGACACTTAGTGCCATCACGGACTTCCTGACTTCCAGCTGCCAGTGGGCTACTGGCACACCTGTGTGTTCAGCTATTCCTCTTTCAACCTCACCTTTAACTGTAACTGAGCCTTCTCTTTTCCAGTTGGATTCCCACGTCCAAAATGCCTATATGGTTAGTTTGGACTGTAAGAAGGCACCCTAAATCTCAGTAGCTTAAAGCTACTGAACCCAGTGTGGCTGGCAGCCCTAGGCTTGCTCCTGGCTCTCTGAGTGACTCCTGATAGACACATACTGGGCAGCTCATTTCATGATCCTCTTTTGTCCCAAACACTGAAGAAAAACTCCAGAAACAGCAAAGATAAGCTGCACTATGCAACCAGTTTCCAAGTCTGGCTAGGCTCCCCTTGATTATTGTTCCACAGACTGCAATGGACCTCCTGGCCAAGCTCTGAGTCAATGCGAACGGGACAATCCAAAGGTATGGACAAAGAATGAGAATTTATTATGGCCATTCCTGAAAAATCAATCCAATTGTGGCTGTTAAAATAAAATTGTTGGGCCGTGAGATGGCTCAGAGGGAAAAGATGCAAGCCGCCATGTCTGGAAACCTGAGCTCCATCCCCAGGATGCACATAGTACAACTTCCCCATGCTGTCTGACAAGGTGTGCGAGCTTTTAGATAGTAAAAAAGAAGTGGGATTTAGCTTGGTGGTAGGATGCATAAGCATAAGGTCCTAAATTCAATCCCCACTATTACCAAAAATAAATAGTTATCTACTAAATGGAGTATATTCTTAAAATTTTCAAAAGCATATAATTACATGTGATATGTAGTGTGTGTATATGCGTTATGTGTGTATGTGGGGTGAGTGTGTGTGGGGTATGTGTGGGGTGTATGTTGTGTATGTGTAGTATGTGTGTGTATGTGTATATGTGGGGTGTATGTGCATATACGTATGTGTATAAGGGATGTGTGTATGTGTGGTATATGTGTGCATGCATGTATGTGGATGTGGGGTGATGTGTGTGTGTGTACGTGGGGGTTATATGTGTGCATGTGTGAGGTCAGATTTATTTAGTTGCTGGTTATTCATCAGTAGATAGGTTGTTCCTGTGTTTACAGAATATGTGTTTGGTGAAAGGCTATACAGACAATAAACAACAGTGGAAGGTAAATATTTACTGAGAGTTTACTATATGTGCTTGGCACTACAACAAACACTTTATAACTAATAAAGAACTGACCCTGGCACATCCTGACACACGATTATTCTCACTTCAGGGGTGAAGACATAGGGAACCAGAGAGCTTCGGTAACTTGCTGCCTTTGTATAGACACCAGTGATCACATGAACACCCAGAAGAGCTGGGCTCATGAAGCAAACGCCCAAATAATGAAACAGGACAAACAGGGCTGCCTGTGTTTTTCCTGACACCCAGCTGGAGCGAAGGTCCCGAGTTTACACATTAGAGGGTTCACTTGAAATCAGAACATATTTCCAAAGCATGTTCATCTTTGTGCTATTCTTTGAGCAGATAAAAATTGTGAGACTTAGATTACATTTTTCCACGGTCGAAACTGCTTCCAAGCACCACAGATTTAAGACTGCGCCTGGGAATATTATAAATGAAAGAAGAAAACAGGTCTCTCAAAGATTCCAGTTCATAACGCCAGGACACAAAAATGTTCAAACACAGCACTTGACTAGTAAGTATGTAACCAGCAAGCCTTAGCCAGCTAGCACCCATGCCACTCCAGGTCAGTGGGATATCTGCACATGCTTCTGTGTTTTATTGTCTCTACTAAAGCATTTGCCACTTCCCATTTTAATTACACATCTTTCCTAAGGGCACTGCCCTCAGGGATCTGAACTTCCAACTGTGTCCAGACTAACAAAGTATTGCATCCTCCTTTAGGAAGAGGGAAATGAGTTGGTGGCCTCTGTTTTCCACTTCCTAGGTATACAGTTATCTAGAGGGTTCTTGTACCTCTCAGGGTAGTCACTTTAGCCAGTAACAATGTGTGCTTTTCCTAGCTGGGAAAGAAGCAATGGACATCTTCTACCAAAAAAGCAAGGCCTGAAAGAAGCTAACTTGCCTTGGTCTGGCGAGAACCCCAGGGGTTCACCCATTGCTTTACAGCTGAAGCCAGCCTGGCAGCTCCCATGATCACAGGAGCCAACCCTGTCAATATGGGGTGAAATGTCCTCTCCCACCACTAATGAGTGCCTTTCCTCTCTAAGCAAAGGATATTCTTAAACACCAGGGTGTTCCCACTTCACAAATTTCAATATAATTTTCTTGTGGGAACAAATGGTAACCAAGGCCACATGAAATCCATTCGCACAGACTTATTAATCTTAATGGAAACGGAGTGTTTAGTATTTATTTTCCATGGATACTGTAAGAGTCTCCTAATTCTCACTTATGTCAGGGAGACATTTCTGTTTATACCTTAAACTTAAAATGAGTTATTTTCTCATATTTATTATGAAGTAACTCCTAATTATCCTCATAGGATCCCCAAGAACAGTATTGATTAAATCACTCCAGAATGCTCAACCGCAAGTTCTGTAATGAAGGGATGGACCTAAGGCTACCACGAACGTAATAACTAGTTGCTGTGATAACCACCACTGATAATGCAATAACTAAAGTTAATTTGCCTCATAAAAAGAAAAGCATTAATGTTTATGGATAGCTTCTCAAATTAAAGTTAATTGTTCCTGAAAATGGTGGTCTTAAGCTTGAGTCACCCCGTTCCTAGACAGCTCTCATCAGCTGCCATCCGGTAGGAATCACAATCGTCCACTTCTGGTTGGAGCATACGCATGCTGCATGAGTACTTCTGCTGCCAACGTTGGCATATGAAATCATGTGAACTAAACTGCAGCATCCTATGAAATTTTATGTCATATCAGAACTTTCCCTCCAAGGCATTTCCCTCACAATGATACATTCTTACAAGTATGTACAATCCCACGAGCAGCATACAGAGTCTATATAGTCAGGCAAACCAAGATGAAAAGTCAAGTCATGCAAGAACTGTAAAACGCTGATATGGGAAGTACCACAGATTCACCTACTCACTCCCGTTATTTCAAAAATGAGAAGACACTGGTCCTGTCCGTGAAGTGTGATGAAAATTTTCATTTAAATTTCAGCTACTTGGGGGGCTGGGGGATGGCTCAGTTGATAAAATGCTTGCCGCACACGCATGACAACGTGAGTTCAGATCTTTAGGACTCACACAAAAAGCTGGGCTCTATGGCATGTGCCTGTAATACCAGCAGGGAAACAGAGAAATGAAAAACTTTGGGACTTCTCAGCCAGTGGTGGAGCCAGATCTCCGAGCTCCAGGTTCAGTGAGAGATCTCATCTCAAGAAATAGGGTGGACAGTGAATGAAGAAGATGCTGACGTTGACCTCTGACCTCCACACATTCATGAATTTCCATCCTTAAGTACATATACGGGTTCTCACTCTCCCTCTCCATTCCCCTCCCTCCCTCTCTCCTCCCACCCTAGCCCCCAAAACACACACCCAAATTTTGTCTACAAAGTATTTTCAAATAACTCATAACACTGGTTTCTGCTCAGCATTCTTCTGGCCCTACGGCTGATCAGGAAGAGCTCAGGAACCCCTGGTGGCTCCAGGGCTCTTGGCTACCCATCTCCTTTTCCACCAGGTCACAGACCACGCCCCCATTTTATATCTCAGGAATGCTGGCAGTGATAAGATGGCTGGGTGGTTAGGAGAGCCTGCTGCTCTCCTGGAGGCCACGAGATAGTTTCCCAGCACCTGTGTCAGGCCGCATGCAGCCACCTGTAACTCCAGTAGGAGATCCAACACCCTCTTCTGGCCTCCACCAGCATCTAGATCCCACGTATAGACAGACACATATACACAATTCACGCCATTGCTGTAACAAACCAAGAAAGGAGTCCTGGATGCTTTAGACAATTGCCATTTCCTTATCCAGTCTAGACTTACTTTTATTCTAACAGCCCCTATAGCACTCTGGGGTGATCCTAAAACCCAGAACACTCAAGAGGACAGCAGGATAACGAAAGGCTGGAGGCACATAAACCGCTGCATCACAACTAATTTCCAAACAAATGAAACTTGAAATCAAAGGAGAAAGAAGTATCAGGGGAGCGCCATGGCTCCCGGCTCTAAGGCAGTGAAGACACGCACAGCCAGCAAAGCTGGCGCGTCTCACTCCCCACAGCCCACAGTCCTTGGATCTGGAGCTCCTGGGCAACCCTGACCCAGGCCTGCTCATTTCCTTACACAGTCGTCACACTTGGGAGGAGGCTAATGAGTCCATGTTTTACTAAGAGCTATATTACATTTCCATTATCTAGAGCCTTGAAAAGAGGTCACATTTCTCAAAATAACATTTGAAGTCTAACATTTCTCACTGTACCGGATAAAAGCTTCCTTTAAAAGTTATTAATTTAAATCAACTGTTTATACTTTAAGGCTGAGGTAAAGTTCAGTGCTCTTGCCAAGTGTATGCGAGGCCCTAAGCTCTTAGCGCCACAAAATTAATTAATTAATTCCTGATGTTTTATGAATATATTTTGTTAGACTGGCTTAAAGACCAGTATAAAGTACTGATATAAAGTACAGCTACTTCAGCAGATTTCTAGACAGTTTTCCAAAGATAACAATAAATTGATCTTTCACAACATTTAGCCAGACATAATGATACATGGGCTTTGAGACCTGTTTGGATGAGACAGTACAATTCTCTCTCAAAAACCAAAACCAAAAATATATATGTATGTATATATATTTTTGTACATATATACACATATATATTTTTGTATACATATATATGTATATATACAAATATATATGTATGCATATATGTGTATATATATGCATACATGTGTACATACATATATATTTTTTACACTATATTGTAAAGTAATCTGAACACAATGGTTAAACATTCTTAGAAAAGTAAATGCTTCTCTTCCCATCTCTTTAATCACAGTATTTAAAATATTCTACCATTTTAAAAGGCGTGTTTTATTATTCTCAACTGGTTCATAAAGGGTCAAGGAAAATACTCACAGTTACTTATCACTCCTCCCAGTGGATCACCTTTAAAGTCAAATTCAATATCCATATATTTGCCCTGCCAAAGAGAGACTTAGTAAGTTCATTTCAAAACAGCCTATTTTCTTTAGAAAATAGCATACTAACTCATTTTAAGTCCTTTGTTTCAATGTAATTAAGAAAGGCAGCTCATTTACTCATAATGCAAAACAATGTGTCCCCATGAATAATTCACACTGTATACCATTACCTAGAGCCCTTTAGCTTGTAGCTAATTTAAGGACGAATCTTTGCTCACACACAGACAGAGCAGTGGGAAAACTTTCCATCATGTGATCTTTCCATTTCAGATATTTTTCAAATTTCCTGAAGGGTATACAGTCTCCAATCAAGACTAAAAGCAAAGGTAGTAGTCTTGGCAGAGAAATTTGATTGGAAAGATATGTTATTTCATTTTATAGGCAAAATATCTTTTAAGCCATTGTCATAAACTCAGTATGAGGCAGTGAGTGAAACCTAACACTCCAGGTCCCCATCTACTCAAATCAAAACACAATGATGTGGTGTGTCACGAGGTCAGAATCAGAGACTACTTATACCTTTTAGTGGCATTTGACCTAGATTTTATAGCGATATAGAGCCCGGGTTCACATCATACTCTATGGCCAGTATCTTAAGACACGTGGAGTTAAATATGAATTTTACAGAGTTGGTCTCCAACTGCCTCAGTGAAGAGTTACTGCAGAATAACCATGACATATGCTTCATGTTTGGAAAAAGAGTATGTTTATTTAATAAGTTATTTTTTTTTTGCTTTGTTTCATGTCCAACCTTAATCATAGTTAGACAGACATGTTGCATATAATTTCCCCAAGAATTACATTAATTTTAGAAGTGTGATAGGAAGGGGGGAAAACATGACCACACAGCACTTAGTCAGCAGTGTGACTTTTTATTAGCTTATGGACGCTCCCTTGCCAGCTCTCTCCCACTGCCATCCTCCTTTTAATTCTTCACTTATGCATTAAGCACGTGTCTCCAAATCATGTCTTCTAGGATGAGAAAGGTGCAGGGGAAAACCAGACACGGTCCCTGCTGAGAAGGAGCTCTTGTAAACAGGCCACTGGGGTGGACATGCCTACAACAGCTCATGGAAGCATACGGCTATGTGAGTGCTGAGGGCAAGAGCAGAGGTGAATTCTCAGTAAATGTGAAGTCGGGCAGCAAGAGGTCGGGGAGCAGAATGAGCTGAGATAAGAACCAGCTCCTGTTAGGTCAGTGAGGGAGGGCTTCAGGCTAAAGGCCAAACTTAGAGCAGACAGACTTTTCGACCTTCTCCTGACATGAGCCACTGTTACTGAAGGCTCCTAAACAAGGAGGCATGAAAAGATTTGCCACTTTACAAGATCCATCTGATCAGTGTGCGATGGACTGGAAAGCAGCAGGACCAGATGCTGTGCCTATCAAGGGTTCCGGGCGTCGGCTGGCCGCACTGATTAGAGGAGAAATGTCTAGGGCTTCCAGTAAGAGCAGCAAAAGATGAACGTAAACTGAGAGAGCCAGAGTCACAAGGACAGGCTTGGGCATAACAGAGATCCTCCAGAGCAGCAGGGACACAGGAGCAAAGCAGCTAGAGATGAGGGAAGAGAACTTAAGATCCTGGCGGCCAGGGATCGACCTTCGGGGACATAACTTCAATAGGTGTCCCTGGCCCAGGAGGCAACAAGATCCAGAGAGCAGGTGGAAGGGATCAGTGAGACAGGGCACTGGGCAATATCACAGGCGTTGCCTCTTTCCCGAATGTGAAAAGTTCCCCCCACGGGCTCACTGTTTGAACACGTGGTCCCATCTAGGGGCGCTGTGTGGGGAGGCTGGAGAACACAGAGGACATAGGGACCAACCAAGGGATGAACAGAACAGTGTCAGGACCTGGGCCAACATGCATGATGATGCTTCTCCTCATTTTAGAAGCCCAAATAACCCCTCCTAAGTTGGCTTTGCGAACAGATGAGTAAAACAAGAAACTATTACAGGTGGATATAGGGACATATAAACAGGCAAGGCCCTGGGCGCAGGATTGATTCAGTTTTAGGGGGCTAGGAGATGGTGACAATGACCTCTCTGAGGAAGTCACCAGAGTAAACAACAAGAGAAAAAGCTCTGCACAGAGCGGGCCAGGGAGCCAACCACCAGTGAAGTGTTGACGGCCTAGTGCTGTGCAGCAGCCACACCCTCAGAGCTCATCTAAAATTATGACAATAGTCTACTTGGAAATAACCTGAAGCTTCCTATCACCTGCAAACAATGTGTAGTGACTCTAAGCCTGACACTCAGCACCCTCAGCTGGAATCCTGACCTAATTTTCTAGGCCTTGGTCTAAAAACTCCTTCCATACGTCCAGCATAAACGATGATAAATGCAGGCCCAGGCTTCCTCTCGACACCAGGCCAATCCTTCCTGCTCGCCAGTTAATTCTGATCCACTTAAGCTTTTTGAGTCCCTTTAACACGCCTTCTACTCTAGGATCTTCTCTAAAAGTTCATAAAACTTCACCCACATAGCTTCATGAAAAACTTAAAAATGTAGGTACTGTGTCATACTTTTAGATATGCTTAATTTCTCTAATTAGCCTATAAGCTTCTTAAAAAGAGGCATTCACAGAATTTTTTTTTTTCTGAGTGTCTAAAATGTCACCATGTGCTCTTCTAACGGTTAAGAGTCTGAAAGATAGACAAGCAAGCCACAATACTTGTTCCCATGGCACCTATGAGGATCTCAAGTCAATGATGAGAAAATTAGGTAATCTGGTACAGCAACTCCTAAGAATAATAGATACACCAGGCAAACAAAATCAAGATGAGGTCAGAGTATATGAAAGATACTGTCAATGTAACATCTGAAGGGAGACACAAATAATTCAAGATGCCACCCAGCATGTGCAGGTCTCCAGAGCAAAGGCTTGAGTCTGAGAAGCACTTGGGATGCCAGAGAGTCACAAAGTTGTGTGAAGCTGGGGCAGAGTGAGGAGGGCTAAGAAGCAGAGACGGTGCTGCAGCAAGACAGGCCCTGGAAGCTACTGAAAGAGCTTGGATTGTAGAGGCAAAGGGGCATAGAGGCTTGATGGAACATGTCTATAGATCACTCCCGCTACTAGGAAAAAAAAAAAAAGCCATGGGCTACAAGGGAAGTGTAAAGAAACCTACACTTATATTAAAACACAGAAACAAATCCATACATTTAAAAATTCTTACTGAATAAGCTGGGTGAGGTGGCATATGCCTTTAATGCCAGAACCTGGAGGCTGAGGCAGGTGGATCTCTATGAGTTCTAGGCTAGCCTGATCTATAAAGCAAGTTCCAGGACAGCCAGGGCTGTTACACAGAGAAACTGTCTCAAAAAAAAAAAAAAAAAAAATCTTATTGGATGAGAGTTTGAGCAAAGCACTTTCCCTCCCCTGCCTGGCCCATCAGTCTGTATACAGCAGATGCCCATGCACTGCTTAAACAAAGCCCAAAACATTGCGTCTCACTCTCAAAAGAAAAAATGTTCCATGTCAAGCTAGAAACACTGGGGCACATGGGAGATGCTGTGAGGGATGTCCTTGAACACACTGGTAACAAGTATTATCTATGACCAATGTGTCTTAACTTCGGCATAACAGGCACTATCAGATTCCTCGGTAACGTGGTCAACAGATCACTCTACAGCAACCAAACACAGTCAAGGGTGCTGCCAAGCAACATCACCATTACACACAAGATAACATAGACTCCAATTATAAAATTATAACACACATTTGGGTGTTTTAATAACCAAGTCACAGACCACAAAGCAGAGAAACTGCTAGAAGCTGGGCATGAAATGATTTAGCCTATAATCAAGTGTTAATCTCATATTCTAATACCCAAGTTTTAAGAGGATTTCTCTGAAGCTATGTAATAAGCTAAACAGCTTGCCAAGCCATTCGCTGGATCTTAAATACCACTATAATGACCTTTTAAGCAATACTGTTTCTGCCTTTGTGTTGCCATGATCACATATATTTGTAAATATCTTTAAAAGTGCATGTGCATACAATTTGCAAACAAAATTAAATTTCTATCACATAACCAAACCTGATCATTGTAACTACTTCATTTCAAATTCTGTCTATGCAATGAGATTATCCATGTTGCTAAACAAGGCCTGGATCAAGCTGGTTATAAGAATGTAACAGGCTAATCCAATAGAAAAATTCATAGTCTTGGGTTTAGGGAATTTTTTTAGTCTTCTACTATCTAAGCTATAAATACTACCTCCACCTGAGACCACTTCATTCTTTAAGCTCTGGACAACTGTCTAAGAAGAAGGTCAAAGGGATCTAAAATGGGGGACTGGGAGGAGCTCTGATATGAAGGCATCAAAGATTACCAAAAATGATCCCACTGGTACAAGCAATGAAGGGAGAAGAGGGCTCAGAAAATAAATGTGTGTGTGTGTGTGTGTGTGTGTTTCTTTTTGTTTGTTCCTTTTTGTTTGTTTGTTTTTGTTTTTGTTGTTGTTGTTGTTAAACCACAGAAGGAAAAAAAATTTCAAATACCATCATGGAGCAAGGGCACATGGTACAGATGTTTAATCCCACCCACTCAGGACCAGAGAGCTCAAGGCTTAGCTGAGCTACTAATGAGTTTGCAACCATCCCGAGTAACTTAAGAAACCAAAGAGAGGGGAAGGGAGAAGAGGAGAGGGGAGGGGGTACCAGAGTTTAGCATGCACACAGTTCCCAGCACTGCAAGGAGCAAAAGCACACCACTGTGATACCGAACACATTTGCTCCCAAGGTAGTATCTATACCTCTGTGAAGAACTCCAAGGGGAGTTGGAGAGAACCAAGTGTGCCAACCCGCAGGCATGTGTGGGACAGCTACAGGGGAGAAGGCTCCAACAGCAGCGTGGGCCGACCTTGACCAGAAGTGGTGTTTCAGGCTCAATCATGACAAGATATTATGAGCTTCAGTTTTCAGTATTCAGATCCCCCAGACCCTCGCACTTGGTGATTTTCCCTCCAGGAAGTTTAAAGAACATTCCATCCTTTCTGAAGCCATCAATAAGAGACAAGGGCAACAGAGTACACAAACTTGACTCTCACTTGACCTTTCTTTTTTACCCAATTTCTAATTCCTTTTGTTTGTTTGGTCATTCTAAGACAGGGTTTCTCTGTATAACAGCCCTGGCTGTCCTGGATCTCACTCTGTAGACCAGGCTGGCCTCTAACTCACAGAGACCCTCCTTCCTTTGCCTCCCATGTGCTGGGATTAAAGACATGTGCCACCACTGCTGGCTGAATTTCTGATTCTTCTTTTTTTTTTTTTCTTCCCCCCCCTCCCCAACACAGAAGTCTCTGTAGCTTTAGAGCTTATCCCGGAACTTGCTCTGTAGACCAGGCTGGCCTGGAACTCACAGAAATCCACCTGTCTCTTCCTCCTGAGTGCTGGGACTAAAGGTGTGCATCACCACCACCTGTCGAATTTCTGATTTTTAATTGTGACTGCTAAATAACAACCTCCAGATGAGTAAGAAATGATTCCGAATAGTCTTACTTAAACTCATGTAATTTTATGACTGAAGATGAGTAGAAAACATGACAAAAATAGCTTGCTGCTACAAGAAAAACTGAAAAATCTCAGAAGGCAAAATAAATAAATAAATAATAAACAAAGAACTCTTATAGAACTTCCAGTGGGTCTCAACTGGTGGCTCTCTTCTGACCTTAAAAATGTGTGCGTATTAAGAAATATTAAACATGTTTGTTTAAATACACATGGACTAAATATTAGTGTTAGCACTTAAGCTTACACAAATACTTACAAATCTAGAGGAGTTGTCGTTCCTCACAGTCTTGGCATTCCCAAAGGCTGGTGAGAAAGAAACAGATGTATCAGTAAAGCAGATGAAAAAATAATAGTAATTCTGAGCAGAAACATAAAGCAACCATAGTTATTCCAGGAATAACCCTGGAAAACACAGCTCTCAGTGACAGCATTTCTGCCCAATCGCCATGCGCTCATCCAGCAGAAATTTTAATAAGCTGCTAAAACTCCCCTCATGGAAAAGTGGCAGCCCAGAACCCTGGGACTGTTTCAAGTGTCACTCTAAACTTAGCCTTGCCTAATTTGACACCTTTTCACTCCCGTAGAGAGGATTCTAACGAGTGGGCGGCAGGGAAGGTGTCTACTCCTCCGTCAACATTATCAGTAAGGTTATTTCACAAATCATGCTTCTATTACTGTAGGTTTGATGGAAGAGGGTGAGGTTTAGAGAGCACAGGAGGCATGTGAAGCTTAAACTGTCTAACTCTGAAATAAAGCTATTTATATAAATGTGATTGCATAAGCACCACACAGCAAGAGCCATACCTACTGAGAATAAAAAATGGGTTATTTAAAATAGGATAAAAACAACGCATAGCCAGGCTGTGGTGGTGCACGCCTTTAATTCCTGCACTCAAGAGGCAGAGACAGGTGGATCTCTGTGCATTTGAGGCTAGCCTAGTCTACAAAGCTACACAGAGAAACCCTGCCTTGGGGAAAACAAAAGAAAACACATACTTTATTAGTTTAGGCCTAACAGGCAGGCCTATACGAAATCTAGGAAATAAATTAATATGACTCACAATACACAGCCCAAGGAGACTGATCTGTCCTGGTCCCCTCTCTGACCCCCCCTCCCACTTTGAAATGAGAACACATGAGAACTAAATTACTACTGGCTGATTGTGCCCGGACACAGAATGTTTAGCCATGCCACCTGGTTAACTCATAGCTATGAGGCATACAGACTGTTTCACCAAGACTGTGCACAGATACTGACAAGCCAGTCTAGGATGCTGAAAACAGTGAACAGAGTGGCCTGGATGCAAGTCACATATGCATCTGTGGATACACTGAGAGCAGTGGTATACTTCAATACCTGAGTGAACCTAGTCTCGAAAGTCTCTTCCACAAGGGAACTTGGGCCAGTACAACCTGGAAGAGACACAAAATTCTGCATTTCCATCAAGCCCCGCCCCTGGGCTGTTCTGGGGATCTGGGAGCCACATTTGAAACTAGTGAGGAAGCATTTGTGATAGTGTGGTTAAATGAAACAAACCTCCTGAATTAAAGGCTAGATATTGCTTTTCTGGAAGCCTCCACGCCTTTGTCAAGTTAAATGGGGGAGGATTAGGGTGCCAGCCATCAGGGAACACACGGGCTTCAGAGGCCACCTTTTCCTGCAAGCAACACCCTCGAATCCACTGTTTTATATCTTTAAAAAAAAAAAACGCGTACTTATGTGTTGGTTTATTGTGAATAGGCATGTGGAGGTCAAAGGACAACTTAAAGGAGTTGGTTCTCTCCTTCTACCACACGAAACTGAACTCAGGACATCAGGCTTGGTGGCAAATACCTTGATCCACTAAGCCATTTCACTCATCCTGTTTCATGCTCTTTACTTAAAACACTCATACTTGGCTGGGTATGATGGTAAAGGCATTTAACGCCGACACTCAGAGGTAGATCTCTGTGAGACAAAGGCTAGCCTCGTCTACATAGTGAGTTCCAGGCCACCCAGACCCTGTTTCAAACACCACATAGCTGGCACAAGATGGGTTAAGACAAAGTTGACAAAGTCAACAGAGAAGGTTCCTTATGTGTTGAGGCGTTTGAGCCAAGCATGGTTTGATAAGTTCCTGACACCAAACTCTCTCTTCAGAGGAAGACAGGCTGACCCCGCTGTACACTGAGGGGAAACCCTGTAAACACTCACAGAAGATAGCATGTTGAGGAGGGGATCAAATCCTCATCACATACCCCTGCCAACCAAAAGACATCCATGAACGCAACCTTGATGACAGTGGACACTTGACCTGGCCCCCATTAAGCTGTGACATTCCCCATGCTTCTGTGGGCTAGTCTTCTGTGGCCAGTTTGGAATGTAGGCCTGCCAAGTTAACCAATTAGCACAGGCCCAAAGCCCAGCTCAAGATGCTGACACATAAAGGTTAACACGCTGTAGCTTGAAGGTCAGGGGCCAGTGAAGGACTGCTCAGAGCCCCACCGGCAAGCCATACACCATCTTTTCATCACAGAAGTCTGAGTTGCACATTTCCAAACACAACCCTAAACACTCAAGTCTTTTACCGGGAGCCTCATAATTAGAAACAAGTACTCCATTATAGAACAACCTAGACACATTCCACGTTTTCTTTTTTCTTTTTTTTTTTTTTTTTTAAAGTTTGTTGTTCTAAATGCTCATTTACAGTAGCAGCTCCGGTTAAAAAGCAAAACATTCCCATAAAGATAACACACACCCACTGTGGGCATTTCCTCCATTTCCCACACTGCAGCCTAGCTTCAAATACCACCAAATAGAAAGATTCTAGAAAGATGCAGGCTGCAGCATTCCGCTACACCACAGCTTTCCCAAGATAAGCATGACAGAAATACAGCTCACTCAGAGCATGAAGGCAGGGTGCAAAAAGCCCAAATCTCAGACTGATAAGAGGAAGAGATGCCACTTCTCATAAATCCTACCAGTTAAGGTACTGAACAGAATCGAGATCAACATGTAATGGCTTATGGGGCTTCATGTCTCTCCTATCTTGCCAGCCAGGCCAGCAGGCATAGTGTCTCATCTGAAGCATGAAGGGTGTCTCAGCTGAGCCAGAAAAGACAACGGGGAGAAGATCCTCATTCCAAGAGCCCCAAGATAGTGCTACTTTTGTCCATCTTCGATCTTGTTCTTCTGTTCTCTGAGCAAAGGGTTGAGCCAAATGATTCCTCTAGACCAGATTCTAAGAGTATGCATTTGATCCCCAGGGGAACAGCTGTCAACGTTTGGAGACATTTTCAATCCTGACAGGTACAAGGGTGCAACGGACACCTGGCAAGTAGATGCCATAAATGCATGTTCACAGCAAAGACAAGTCCAACACAACACAACAGTGCCTAGGCTGAGAAATTCCACTGTGTGTGTGTGTGTGTATTTATGTATGTATACTACATGTGTGCTTGGCATCTGCAAGAGCCAGAAAAGAGGTGTCAGAGTCCCTGGAACTACAGTTACAGACAAATGTAAGCTGCCATGTGTGTACTGGGAACCAAACCCAGGTCCTCTGCAAGAGCAGCCAATGCTCTCATTACTGAGCCATCCTGCAGACTCTAATTTCATTTCTAGTATAAGGATGGTTTATACCAAAAGCAGATGCCATGCTCTAATCGAGGTAAAAGAACAGTCTCTATCTAGCTCAGCATTGGCTGATGGGCCAATGTTTTTGTTCCTTTCTGTCCACTCATATGTTAAAGTTCTAACCCTCAATGGGGCAGAAGTGAGAAATACTTAAAGCTAGTTGAAGTCATGAGTGTGGAGCGTGGAGTATGGGGGACATCATGGAACTCACTTCCGTCCTTGTTCCCAAGAAACACAGAAAGAGAAGTTCACAGGAGCATCAAGGTCTCTGAGACAAAAGAAGGCCTCCAAACAAAACCTACATTAGCAGGACTTTGGTCTTCTAGACTGCAGGAGTATGAGCTAGTTACCAGAAAACTAGGAACAAAGCTGGGGAGATGGATCTACAGCCAGGTTTGGACTTTCTACAGCCCTTGATTTTCCCTGACAATGAAAATAACCAGCCACAGGCATTATAATGAGTGACAAAACATCACTGCACCATCAACTGCAAATACCAGTCAATTGCTTATGAGCAAATCGAGGTAAGCTAAATGAAAATTGAGTGGCAAAGACTATTTTTATAAGTGGGAAAGCTCTTTTTCCATGGGCAAGTTATTCCCTCTTGTGGGTACTTGGAGCCAAGCATCACTAAGAGGGGGCTTTCTTTCCTCAAAAGCTTGGCCAGCACCGTGTGGCCTCATCCCTCCCTGAACAGCAGACAGCATTAGTGCCCTGTAAAAAGCTTGCTATTTGAATCACAACAAGCCAACATACATGAAATCCTTACCTTCCAGGACAGGGTTAGACTGTAGAAGCTGTTCCTTAACTTCATTAACTTCTGCTCCTTTTCCACACACTGCTGCCACATAGGACATAACAAGCTTGCTGGCCTCTGTAAGGGGAAATAGCCGTGTTACTCAAATATAAAGAATCCTCCATTATACAGAATCCTCAGTTATAGTGAATCCTCTCTCTCAACATGATGGGAGAGAGGATTCACTAACAACATTTTAGAGGTCTTTACTCTTTGGTGGAGTCAGCATTTCAGAGCCTTTCAGCTGAGCATTTTCAACTGACATCATCAATTCAGCTAGAACCCGGCTTGTCCTTGAAGTTTATCTCTGAGCTGTTAAAAGGAACGCTAAGTTACATGGTCAACGGAAATCTCAGGAGCACCACACTGTCAAGCATTGTCAAAGTAATCAAGCACATACAACTATGTTCCGTACACGATGCAAGCCAAAAAAAAAAAATGACTTGGTCATCTGAGTGTCCTTGCCAAATGCATTTCTGAAGTTTAAAGAACTGTTTTTCTTCAAAACAGTTTCTGCGCCAAATTGGGTTGTTCACAAGTAGGCCCGGCTGATGACTTTTCAGTTCCAAAAGTGAGCAGCTAACGGGGGACTGACGTTCTTCTGGGGCAGTCATTTCTGTAGACTCTGCAAGTAACTGAAAGTCAAAGCTGATGAGGAACCTACCACACAGAGCAGACAACTCCTAGCTCAGGTGGGGACTATTTGTTGGTTTGCTTTAACCTTCTTGCCTGTCAATGAGCCCTCTCTCAGCAACCTTCCACACAGAAACACCCCTCCTAACACTTAATTTAGAAGGCTATCAGCCTGTGTTCAAAGAGAAGGTGATACCAGGTCCACAATGAGGGAGGAACAGTAAAGCAAGTGTCCTCAACCAAGGCTTCTCAGAGCCTCCCTTATGCTCCTGGACATTGGGAGATGTCATTCTGTATATATGTTTCTCATACTGGTTAATGAATAAAGCACTGTTGGCCAATAGGAAAGGAAGATAGGAAGGACTAGGAAACTAGGAGGAAGGAGGAAGTAGTGGGAGGAGTCAACATGGAGAGCCCAGAGAGGTAGAATGCCAGCCACTCTGGCCGGTAAGATGAGCCACATGGAAATACTTAGAATAGTAGAAATGGGTTAATCATTAAGATAGAGCTAGCCGGTAAGAAACTATTAACTGGCCAACAGCCTTATATCAAATACAGAGTCCCAGCGTGTTATTTGGGACTGGTGCGGTGACGGGAAACAACTAGCTACATTGCAGAACTCCAAAAAGGGCCACTGCATCCCTTCCAGTTTATTCTCTGAGGATTTTGTTTCTTGTCTATGTGTCTAGTTCCAATGATCCATGGTCAACATCTAGGAAATTCTCAACTAAGTGTCAGCAGAACAAAACCACATGGTCTGGGCAGTCAGGCCAAACAAACCTTTTTTGGGGGGTGAGGGGTGAGACAGGGTTTCTCTGTAGCTTTGGAGCCTATCCTGGCACTCACTCTGTAGACCAGGCTGGCCCGAACTCACAGAGATCCACCTGCCTCTGCCTCCTGAGTGGTGGGATTAAAGGCGTGTGCCACCACCACCCGGCCAAACCAACCTTAGTATACAGCACTTTCTCAAATCTTTATTTATGCTACTGTCAATGAGTAGGAAGGTCTTCTCGGGTGTATGACGGTGCCTCTGCAAATGAATGAAATAAGGCTACCCTAGCATTACTGTTCTTCTGGAAGCTTTATAGATGGATTACATCCCTTCTCACAGAGGAATAATGAGCAGCATTTTACATGTGCTGCATATCACGTGCACGTTGACTCCTGAACAACGTGGAAAGAAACAAATGGGCAAGCCTTAAGAACTATAGCTAGAGGCTGAGCACTCTTTCAGTAACTAGAGTTACATCTCCATCCATTTTTCTTTCTGAGTAATCTAAATGGATCCATACACCTTCTCTAGTAGTCTGTGATGATCCGCTGCTGCAATCTCCCTTTAACAACCACACAGTGCAATGAGAATCTTTTTATCTTTGCAAGATCACATGAAGTAGCCTTTATTTAAAGTCCCCAAACTACACATCCCATTTCCCGTGAGTCTAGTGGCCACGTTTCCCAGATCTGGTCTTGGACTCTGCACAGAATATCTAGACCCCACATCTACAGTTGGCTTTACACACACACATACTTCCTGGCCCTTCCTCCTCAGTTTCCTGGCTTCACAGATACCATTCATTGTCCCCTTCCCCTGCCAGTAAACTCCTATCTTACCAGGGATACTCTCCTTTTATTGAGATCAATTTCTGGTCTTTCTACTCTTTACAAAACTAGCAAACCGAATCTATTTATAGGCAACATAACTGTCTTAAACAGATCACGCTTCAGATAAAAGGGCCAGTCTTCTGTTAGGTAAACTGACACAAAATATAAAAAGCCCAGGCTGTTTTGTTTATTCTGGTAACTATGGAGCTTCCTCAGCCAAGCCCCAAACTTCAGGCTCAGCCACACTGCCTCCTCTGGAAACCAGATGAACCTGGGGAAGTGTCTCAGTGGGGAAAGGAGGGGAGCGAGGAAAGGAGATGGAATGAGAAACCACTAGTGGTTAGAACCAATGTGACCTCCTGGAGACCCCTGAATGGCCAAGACAGAAACAGGCCTGGGTCTGGGAGCAGATCTCTCAGAGTGTCCACTGGGCTTCCCTCACCTGGCTCTTAAGATGCATATAAGCCTACAGAACCCACTGGCAGGAAGAGATGGTTCAATTTAAGTAGAAATGTAGGCACTTTTACTAGCTCTAAAATTTATTAAAGAAATCCAAATAGTTTTTGAGGATAGTTCAAGGCTACAACTCATGTTTTCACAACTTACTCCTAAGTTGGTAGAAAGTATCTATGCTCACATCCTTAATTGCCTTCAGGAATTCTAATATACAGCTCATTTTAATAATTAATTTCTGGAAACAGGAGTTAAAAATAAATTTTTTTCAAGAGGCCAAGGAGGAGGCTCAGTGGGTAAACATGCTTGCTGCTCATGCCTGGTAACCTTGGTTGGGATCCCTGGAGCATGGGCAGAAATCACAAGGTGGAAGATGAGGAACACTTGGGTTTGTCCTCTGACCTCCACAGCCTTGCCCTCACACACAAATACATGCACATTCCTTCAAACAAAGCCACGCTGTCTAAAAGAGAGAACTCCTATATTTTCTCTCACTGACATAGTATCTGATACAGCTACTTTAGAAACATGGGACGAACTGCATGGCCATATGTTGCATAGACATTTTCAGGCCTCTTCGTGCCAGGAGCAGGAGATCACCCTCATGACCACGCGTGTTTAACACAGGCTTTCGGCTCCATTTCCTTTCAAATAAATTTGAATCTGCATTCAAATTTTTTATATAGCTATAAAAACCAAATCTTCTTGTAAAAAACCTCTGGGAAGTACACTGCTGCAGGTAAGGGAGAACTGGGTATCATTCTCCAGAGATCAAAATCTAGTTTTTGAATTACCGAGTGTTAGGACCACAAATACAGATTCTGAAACTTGGCAAAATGAAACCACCCAGGTTAGAATCAATTCTGGATGTATCACTTCTAACCCAGGCACATTCACATTCACGCCTGCACGGATTCAAACCTTCAGTTCTGTCGGCAGTCGGACAAAATATAGTATTCAAGGCCTAAATCTATTCTCACAGAATATAGTACAGTGTTTAAGATTTAACATATATTCTGTATTAACAGACAAATGGACTATAACGAGATACTTCTAGATCATAATATCTATGCCATGATTAATTCTCATGAAGGATGAAAAGGGCTTATAGCGCATAGATTATAATTCTGGAGACTTTAAAGCACTATAAGGGTAAAAATAATTGGTCTGTATTCTTTGGCACCTGGCACTGGGTTTTGAATAATGTTATTACAAACATGTTTTATAATGGTGGCAGGTGAGTGGAAGACTGGTGAATATGATCTTGAAGTCAGAAGCATGGGATTCCCCTAGGCATTAAAACCTCTGCATGTTCACTGAGCGAGCTCTGCTTGGGTTCAGTCCTAACACTCAGCAGATGGGAGCTCTAACTGTGAGCAAACTTGATTTATGCTCCTAGTAAGTCATCCCAGGAGTTACTAGATATCTGTAACAGTTGTGGTCATAGATACATGCAATAACATTTGTCACATTCAAAGTCAAGGTTATCATACTGCAAATAGAAAGTCACACACTTTCACGAATATACAGTCAAACAGACAGACTTGAATGTATTATCTACCTCTCTATCTCCTTGATTAAGACACCACAGATTTTCTAAGGATGCAACTTACAAGGGTCTGGTGTTTGAGAGACACTAAGAGTAACAATGTCTGCCAGACAGTGGTGGAACATGCCTTTAATCCCAGTGCTTGGGAGGCAGAGGCAGGCAAATCTCTGAATTCTAGGGTAGCCTGGTCTAAAGAGTGAGTTCCAGGACAGCCAGGGCTACCCAGAGAAACCCTGTCTCAAAAAAATAACAACAGCAAAAAAAAAAAAAAAAAAAAACCAAAACCAAAACCAAAACCAAAAACCAACAACAAAAGTAGGAATGCCTACAAAAGTAGGAATGCCTACCCCAATGAGGCCACGTTTATGTTCAGTGAAACAACCTTTCTGTTACTTAGAAGAAACACTCGCTTCACAGCCCAGCTTGGCATACCCAAACCCACCAGACAGGCAACCAGGAACTACATCAATGAAAACAAAAGGCAACAATTTTGAGATAAGAAACACAGCCATGGGGCCAGAGAGATGGTTTAGTCAGTAAATGTGCGTGCAGGGAAGCTAGAGTCTGATCCTTGTGCCACACAGGGTGGAAGCAGAGAATTCCCGCTAGTTGTCCTACCTCTACATGTATGACAGGATATATGTGTACACACACACACACACACACACACACACACACACACACACACTTAAAGAAAGAAAGAAAGGAAGGAAGGAAGGAAGGAAGGAAGGAAGGAAGGAAGGAAGAAAGAAAGAAAGAAAGAAAGAAAGAAAGAAAGAAAGAAAGAAAGAAAGAAAGCATAGGGGGGAAAGTGGAGAGGTGTAAGCTTTACTACGAAGGGAGTCTGCCCAGTAACATTGTCACTGCAATCTACCTCTGAAGAGAGCCACAGACGCCCTGGTGATTCCTATTACATACATGTGTCAGGAAGAAACAAGACAGAGCAGGGTGCATCTCGGTTGTGAGCCTGCTTAGCCGTCCTACTTCAACATGCATTTTCAGTGCTCTGAAACATGCATCAGTGCACAGACCACACATGGTAAGTCACAGCCTCGCTGCTCTCAAGGCAAGCTATCAAAGACATGAACTGGACGGAGGCCAGTTGGGGTTTAGACCCAAAGGCCTTAATGAGCAAGGCAGGCTCCTAGAAACTGATGGAACTGTAAAGTCAGTGTTTGCCCATGTCAATATGGTGTTTGTATGTGCACAGTAGGCTCTGGTGTTCTTGGAGACATGCAGATCTGACCGCTCCTCCTATCCTGCCTCCTGGCTCTCCGGAGGCTTGAACAGTTTGCCACGAAGGATCTGAATTCACAGGAGTAAACTACAAGTTCACTGCCTAGAAATAGTTGGGCACTTTTAAAAGGCATGATGAATTTTTTATTTAGTACTGCAGTGATGAATTAAACAGCACCCAACGCACTCAGAGAGTTCATGCCTCTCCCTACGAGCCCATATTATATAACCCTGTAGCATAAGACTATCTCCAGCGTTTATGACCAGTAACAGCATCATCTGCCAAGAGGGTTTTATGACCCAGTAAAATTAATTACTTCTTATAAAATAAGCCCTCTGACACTGCGTGCTGATTCTATCTAAACTACTAAGCATACATTCAAAATGAAAGCACTCTATGTCACGTTCACCGTACTGGTATTTCAGGCCCTCTGTAAAGGCCAATCCTACTGCATCTCATGTATGTACTAACAAAGTTAAATAGCTGCATGTACGAAGAACTAAAATTATTTAACTTGTGAATAGGATGATGTGCTGTTTTAGACATGGTCTGCCTTCCCTCCTCCCTCAGAGCCCAGATGAAATGCCCTCCCCAAATTCTTCTCAGTACCCTGTTGCAACCTCTGAATTGACTTCTATTATTCCATTTTCTGTTAAATACCTTTATGAAACAGAGACTTTTAAACACATGCAAATTCTGGGCTTTATTCCATATCAGCATCTAGTAACAACCTAAAAATCAGTCACACTGGGAGCAATTTTCCTATGGCCAGTTTTGAAGAGAAAGAAACACAGAGAAAGATAGAAATATTTGGTGAAAAGCAGGATCTCTATGGGGACTGGGTGGAGGGAGGTGCCACTGAGATCTGCCAATGACAAAAAGAGTTGGGGGGTTAGCAGGTACCAAGGATGCCCTGAATGGGGATGGAATACCAGGATCCCTGGAGTACAGCACCACCTCCCCACACCAGGAGGTTGGCGATAATGGACAGCTGAAGCACAGCACCTCAGAGACAGGACAGATGCTTCAGTGACCTCTGGCAATGTTAAAAGATGTTCCAAGTACCAATACTGCCAAGAGCCAGCCAGCCTACAGACCCAGTCCATACCAGGAGATTGCTAAGAGTTATAATTATGATATTCTGTCTATCGAAGCTAATGACAACTATTACAGTTCATATTTTTCTACATGGACTTTGTTTCATTTTGCTAGCATCAGTCAGCAACAGTTGGTGGGCGTGGCCTCTGCTTCACCACTGCAGTCTGAGAGCCCCTTCAGCTTCTGGCTGGAGCAGCACTACATTGTCTGTAGCTTACATGACAGTCCTGCAAAGCCACACTCTATTTCCAGCACCCGAGGAAGGAATCCATCCAGGAGGGCAGACATCAGGTGATGATTGAGGCCATGAAACAACATGACAGCTGCTAATCAGAAAACCACACACAACCAAGGAGGAACCCATGCAACTAAGGTTCTACTAATGGAATGAGGTGTTTTAATCTTTGGTTCCCTCTCTCTCCCCCCCACCCCCACCAAAGTGTGACGTACAACCCATTGGATGAAGAGGCACCACCCGCCTCCATTCTGTGTCTTGGTAAGAAAGAGTCACAAGCCTACTGAGAGATAGACCAGCTCCAGGAACAAGTGGCAATGTTACAGTTCTGAGAAGGATGCCCTGCATCGCCAAGGCTAAATAGGAGACTGCTGACTTCTGGGAACATATGCTCCACAGGAGGAGAAGAACTGGCCAGGACTGATCAATGTGACCACAGCCTACATCTAATGACTCACTTAGGAACAAACTGATATAGTCAGAATGACACACACACACACACACACACACACACACACACACACACACACCAGTAGTCACGAAGAAGATGAAATAAAGGATTTTTTGCCAGAGAAAGCAGAAAGGAGGCTTCGAGGCATGAACAGGTATGCTTCTGAACATAATCAAAAAGGACTGGGTGAGGGAGAGGCACGAAATACAGCAAGAACACAGATAAGGTAAGGCCTACCTCATCACCAATACAGTAAACAAAAAGCCAGCATGTGGAATGAACACATCGTATGCTTCTAAAACTAAACAAATAAGTAAGCAAGCACACCATCGCTTAAGTAGCTTGTGCTGTTCACCAGTGGCCATCCTGAAGAGACAGGGTGCTGTGACTGCTCCTAGGAGCTAACTTTGTTTCATGTGGAAAAAGTGACAAGTAAACAGTAAATCATTCCCCAAGGTGACCCTGTCATGTTAAAGCTCTCACAATCAAAACAGGTCTGAACAGTTAAAAACAATGTCTATAAAAGAGACTGGGGTACACAGAAGGGGACAAGGGACTCTGCAGAATGACTATGAAATCACAGCTGGTGGCTTGGACCAGGAGCTTCTTGTGAACAAAAAGAAAGGGAAAATCGATAGCTTCCAAAGAGAACTGATGGGATTAGACATGGACCTGGGTGTAAGATACAGAAGACAGAACCAAAATTACCAACAGGTGTAGTTTTATAATACTGGTCTAACTTACTGAAAGAACAGTAAAAGGAAAAGAAAAATCAAATCTGTTCTATTGTATGGTTAGTTTGAGGTGTATTGGGAATGGTCAGGTGTACAGAGCAGGAAGGAATAAGGCATATGAGTTCAGAGATCAAATAAGCAACACTAAATGGGAATAAAAATGCAGAAGACATTAGCATAATCAGAAAAATATAAAGGGATAAAGAAAGAGACTAAGCAAACCAACAAGCAGCTTCTAGGACAGACCTCCTAAATAACTAAAATAGCTACTGCGAACAATTTCCAGGAGAACTAGTCCTTTGGTCTATTACTGAAATACAGACATCAATCATCTAACTATGTGTAGACAACCCCCCCCAGAAAAATTTCAGAGACCAGGTGAAGGGGACTTGCCAAAGGGGCAGTATTAGTACAGTGCTCAAAAAGAAGCATCTTCAAGACACAAAGATTTGGGTTTAAAAAAAGATAGGGCATGGAAACCAGAACTCTTAGAACTGTTCTACCCACATTGAAAATCCCAGCCCTCCTACAACTTGCTGTGTACATTCAGTGTAATGGTTAGTTTTGTTAATTTGATATAGTGTAGACTCACCCAGGGAATAGACTGTTTAGAGCAGGTAGGTGGGACATACATTCATTCTCTGGGGCACTACTGTCTTATGTTAATTGGGATAGGAAGGCCTGCCCACTGTGGGTGGCACCATTCCCTAAGCAAGGGATCCTGAACTGTATGAGTGGAGAACTGAGCTGAACACAGATATGAATTCATTCATTCATTCATTCATTCATTCATTCATTCATTCCTCTCTGCTTTTCACTGAAGCTACAATGTAACCAGTTCTCTCAAGCTGCTGGGACTTCCAGCTACATGAGCTATCACCTGGAATTGTCAGCTAAAATAAGCCCTTTCTCCCTCCAGTGCTTTTGTTAAGGTATTTTTTTACCATAGTAACAGTAAATATAACTAAGACATTTAGGAAAACTGCTGAACCATTTTGCGTCTCAATTTTCCCACAATAAAAGTTGGTAACACATCCTAAATACTCAGTGCAGAATAACTACCGCTACAATCACCCAAGGACAACAGTAATTCTAGGCAGTTCCTCAAAAGGCTCAACCAAACCACCACAACAAAAATGGCGTGGGTTATCTTGTTTTGTTTTATTTTGAAGTAAAAGATTCTACATGTAGGTTTGAAGTAATCTTGTTCGTTGATACTAGCTTGAAGCCAGGTTTGCTGCTAAACATTGCAATCCTAGCACTCCTAGCACTTAGGGGCCAGAGGCAGGAGAAATCTGGAGTTCAGGACCATCTTTGACTACAAAGCATTTTGTCCAAGGCTAGCCTAGTGTACATGACACTGGCTCAACATAATTAAACACGGGCTTGAAAAGATGTGGCTCACAAAAGTGAAGGTGCCAACCACAAGGAGGACCCCAAAAGTGTTAAGTCTGACCATTAAAGAACATGCAAGATAGAAACACTTAAAACCACACTTCTGCATACTCAGAGGGACAGCCAATTACAAGGGTACCGTCTATAAGCATTTTACAGGAAAACGTGAAAGTCCCCCACTTTTTGCCCTTCTGTTTTTAATCAAAGAAACCTGTGTAAAACCATTTCTTCATCCAGGACCAGGTCAGTGACATAAGCACAAGAAAAAAAGCACAGCCTGGCCTTGCAGACATCAGACAACATCTACACAATCTCAAATCTTAGGCAAGAAGAGGTTCTAAGACGAAACCAAGCATCGCTGGTACCTTCCTTCACATCCTAGCACAGGCCAGGTATGGTTGTAATTGCCACAAGTCAGAATAAATTGGCACCTCATTGGGAAGGGTCCACTCCCTAGGGTCACACAGCCAAGACAAAGACCATTTTGGAGCCAAAGATGGAGCCAATAAGAACCAGAATCCAGGGATAGGACCTACACTGGCTGGCACCCTGATGGTGCCTTGTCCTCTCACAGGGGAGATGTGCTGTGCACAAAACACCAATGGTGGGCATCAAGCTCCTGCACAGCAGCTGTGTCCACCTGGCTCCTGAGAGTCACCTGCCTTCTTTACTGCTGTCACCCAGCAGCATTTGCCTTCCTCAGAGGGAAAGGTCAGTTCGTTTGGTGGTGGCCTCACCTGTTTTTCCTGCTCCACTTTCTCCAGTAATGAGTATGCACTGGTCCTTATCTTGATCACGGAGGGATCTGTATGCTTCATCCGACAAAGCAAAGCTGCAAGAGAAAAGATGTGGGGGGGGGCAAAGCTTTAGAATTCAGCTAGTTGGTGTGTGCCTATCAGGCGAACTCTGGGTTCTTTAGGGGCCTCTTTGATTTGCTTCAAAGAATGAGGAAATCGTCACATCTTATTTCTTCCCGATACTTAAAATACATAAATCACCGTATCCATCCTTTCTGACCCATTTACCTTTCCCCATGCATTCTCTCCTAAGCAATGACATTGATTTATTGCAATTTAAAATTAAGCTTTATTTAACCCTCTCACGTGCATGTGTGTGTGTGTGTGTGTGTGTGTGTGTGTGTGTGTGTGTGTGTGTCTGTCTGTCTGTCTGTCTGTCTGTCTGTCTTCCTATTAAAACCTAAGTAGTTCAGAGAACCAAAGAGAAAATGTTACGTTCCATGTCCACAACTGGATAATATTGAGATTGTATTGCTCTGGACAATATTCAAGCATTTTGATATAATGAGGGAGCCATTGCCATCTTATGGAAGCCTCAATATAATAATAATAATCATAACAAAGGCAACTTTTTCCAAAGATTAGTGAAACACTATCAAGTATCACATAGTTCTTATTACTATGAAGCTAAATACAGCACAATGGCCTTCACAATACAAGATGGAACTTAAGGTCACCATGTACCATGGAGTTCACTGTGGCCCCTGTTGACTGTGAGGGCCCTTAGCTTGTCATCCTGCCTTACAAAGACAGACAGAACGTCCTTATCAAGACAGCCAGGCTAGTCATCCTGTTAGACCCTCCTCGAGTTGTACTAATAAGGTAAATCCCCCCCCCCTTTTTAATCACATAAAACAAAGAAAATATTCTGAGCAATATGATAAATATTTTTTTTTGCCAAGTTCCTACTTCTCATTTGTAAACAGTCATTTATTGAAAGTTGAGCATGTGTCAAGAACACACTGGGGACATAAAATAATATTCACTCTCTTTTGTGAGTTCCTAGTCAAAGGCTGAGAAGAGGCACACAGGAACAGCTCAAGGCCTGTGACAATGCGGAAAGCTTGCAGAGCAAGACAGGGACCCCAGAGGAGGACACTGGAGTAAGAGAAATTTCAAGAGGTAGAAAGTTAGTTCCAAAGAATGACTTTGCAAGGCAAAGAGCCTCTGCATAAACAAAGGCCAGACTACCACAAAAGCAGGCAAACACGGGGTTTATGAGCAGATCCCCAATGCTGGGAGGCATAGGGAGAGGGACTTGGGAGGGGACTACACAGGGTCCAAACCAAGAACAAGAGATATGCTAAGAGTCATGCTGCAGGACACTTGGGAGTGAAAAAGTCAGTACTGAGCTAGGAACGGTTCCATGTACTAAAATTGTTCACGATCCATTTATGTTTACTCATTTTAAATCTCACAAGACTGGCACAAGCACAGACGTACCTTCATACTGCCAGCATGCAATGACGGGGCCAGGACTGACCCTACTCTGGCTTATTGTGCCTCTACATTTGGCTGGGTCACAGTGTGACAAGAAAGCATGGAGAAAGCAAGCAGGAGGAAGGCAGACTGGGACAGAGGGGAGCTCTGATGCAGTATAGGTTCACGGATTTTACCTCCCCACTACACTGTTGTGTGGTCCCAGGGGCGAGGGGTCCCATTCTCACTTTGTAACCCTCACATCTACATATCTATGGCAGTAGCAGTAATACATGTAGCAAATAAACTAAGCACACGGTTGAACAGATGTGAAAATAAAACTGAAGAGAGGCCCATGAAAAGGACTATAATGAAGGCTCGCATAGGACTCTTAACTGCAGAGCTGTACCGGGTGATCCAGACTTGATTTACATCTACAAGTGTTTTCTTTGCATGTGTGTGCCCCACATACATGCCTGGTGCCTGCAGGTCAGGACGGACATCAGGTCCCCTGCAACTGGATTTACAGATGAGTTACCATCTGGGTTCTAGGAACTGATCCTGGATCTTCAACAAGAGCAGCGTCGTCTTCCCGCCTCTCTGCTCCAGATGTCACATTTGAACCTTGGACACTATACTCTCTCTGCCCCCGAGGCTCATCTGAGTGTGTCTGCAGAGTCAATGCCTTGCTCTTGGTCTACAGCTGTTTGGCAGTCTCGGCCTTCTTTCTCCAGCATTCTGCCTCGCCGGGTAGAAGCCACTAACATTCCAGCGAATGGGCAATAAGGATTACAGAGGCAGAGCATATGCCAGAAGGGAGTCCTGGGCCACAATCTGCCACCACTTACACAACAAAATGGACAATGTGGCCAATTATTTTAGTTCAGAGGATTAAAGTATATAAAGGTGTTTTAGCAGTATTGGACCCTGGATAAACGCCAGAACAGCTTTCTGTGCATAGCTGGCTACACACAGTTGTTATCTCCCCCCCCCCCAATATAAGTTCCTGCAGGGTGGAGGCTTTTTAGCCGATGAATCTTGGTGTCATGTACACAGTTTTAAATCAAAAAATGTAACACAACCAATGAATGAAGGAATGTGTGCATGCATTTTCTCAAACAAGGGCGATGTCAGTCCTGGACTGAGTGAGCTCCATAAAGAACAATAAATACCTAGGAACTCACTCTCTCCATGACCTCCACGCAGGGAAAGGAAGCGTTGCCTAGATTTCTTTCCAGCTTGCTTCCCGCCTATACCTCCAACGCCCATACAACAGTTCAGAGACGTCAGACTGTCCTCTGGCAAGCACGCCATGGAAGGCACACTGCAGTGACTACATATGAAACTCTCCAACCACACAGATTTACTCAGCTCTTCCTGGATTGTTGAATGCGGGCCTATGTTGGCAGTTCAGCAGGGTAACACACCCAAGCTGAATACTTCCCTTTGTCTGGTCTGCCCACATAGAAATATAATTATCCCTCCATATCTATGAAGACCTTTTCTCCCAGCATCTCCAGTCACTCCTCTTCCTGGCTCTCCCTGACCACCCAAATGGTGGATGCTCAAGCCCCTTATATTAGATGATGTGTGTACCCCTGCACATCTCCCAGAACATTTTGAAGCATCTCTAGATGACTACAATGCTTCCTGCGGGTGCTAGTGCTACAAATAGCTGATATATATATATATATATATATATATATATATATATATATATATATATATATATATATATGTGTGTGCAGAATGATGACGAGGGGAGGAGTCTGCACACCTTTGGTGCAGATGTAATGTGTTTCCCTGGTAGTTTTGATCCAAGCTGCTTAAATCCATGGATACAGAAAAATCAACAGCACTTAACCACTTCAGGACCTGAGTCATCTAACGGAAGGTATAATTTTAGCATAAGATAAAAGCTAAAAGGGATAGTTCTTCTCCTAAGACCTAAGCTGCCTTAGCCTGACACACCCAGAATAACGCTCTCACTTAACCCTTACAGGGCTCCCCTACTCCCTTCCCCCCAGTGACCAAAAGAATGCCCCAGGGAATACATCCCTTTTCTGGATACACTCCTCTTCCTCCATGGCAACTCCACAAACACTCATCCCTAAGGCCACCGTTTATAACTATAAACTGAAGCCATATGCCAGGCCTCCAGGCCCCTCTATAATTAAGGAACTAAATAAATCTCAAGAAGTTCTGGCTAAATGCAGCCATGATCCACGTGCTTCTCATTATTCTGTGACATGTCAGCATTATTTACCACACACAGGGATGAACCATTATGACTTAAGGACGATAGCATGGGGGAGGAGCACACTTTCTGCCCCACCCTGCGAATAGCAGAGATTCTCCGCCTCCTGTGTGCAATGAGGGTGACCCGGTGTTCCCAAGACTTCCAGATCCGCCACACAGCTGCTCACTGAGCACCAAGACATGTCCGCTGTGCACTTCCAAACAGCTCTATGTAGTACCATGTTTTAGCTTCAAAAGTTTGGTTTGGGGCTCGTCTGTTATTTTCTGTGAGGGAGAATAGCGGGTTGCATGTTCCAAAGAGCCCAGCTGGTATTTATGTCCCTCCTCCATCTTATTTCTTCTCAAGAGTGTTAATCACAGTGGTGCTGCCTGCGTGGTCATCGGGGACCAAGGCAGGGCCTGCTTCTCCACACTCCCTGCCCTGCCCTTTCCTTGCTAAGTTTGCTTTGCCTCAAGTGCAAAACAGAAAGGAAACCTGAGCTACTACTCAAAACACCAGCACCACTACCTAAGCACACATGGCCTGGAGCATCGCAGGTTTCAGTCTCTGGCTCTGCCCTAATGCGTGGCTTGGATGCGCGCCCAGACCGTTCTGAGTACCCTCGGTCGGACCTCTCTATTAACTAGTGTTTAACGGAATACAATCTGTCTCAGAAAAACTCTCCTGAACTCAGATAACTGATTCTGTCCTCCCGTTTCAAATGCTTTTCTCCAAAGGCTCTCAAAATGGCATTCCCTTCCATGCCATCCTGAATCCCAGAGCTGCTCTACCACACTAGGGAATTCCCCCTCTCAATTCAGTCCTCTTCAAATAGCTTGGGGTCAACATTCTTTTCTAGAACTAAAATCCCAACTGTTTCTTTTCCTTTCTAACTCTGGTTCAGGCCTGACATCTAAGTGGTTCTAAACTGAGTTACCCTCCCCCCAAAAAATGTGCTTTAAAACGCCTAAGCTCCATCTGCCAAATCTAACCTCATTTTGAGACTGATCAAGAGGCAAGACAGCCAAGAAGAAGACACAAAAGAGAAGGAGAGGGAGAAACTTAGGGCTTTTGTTTTATGAGGTGAATCCCTACGTTGACCGTCCTTGTAAAATACTTCGTAAATGCCTTATACACGTAACTGCCTTGTACTTAATAATTCAGAATGTTGGCCCTCTGGAAAATATCACCTTGTTATAAGTCAGTGTTACGACCTTCTACCAGATAGTCACTCTATCATGTCGTAAAGGACAACTTCATCCTTACGGTTATTGGTACTTTTGTCTTGGACAGTTTGCTGCACTCTGGCCTATGGCAGCACAAGCATGCTGAGTTAAACTGTTTGCACAGTACAGTTACCTCCTCATAGCTGCACTGGTTAGCATCCTAACATTGGGAGCTCCATAGCAAGGGAGGATAAAGAATAAAATGTGTATGATGAAGTGAAAGGGAAGGAAAGAACTTAAAGGATAGGCCTGGGCCAGGTATAGAGAATGGGCCTCATCACAGTATTACAACACTGAGTCGGTGTGGATTTTCAAAGCTTAATGGTGTGTATTACAAATCCCAAACCACCAACATAGCATACAGTATCACAACCAGAATCCTTAAAAATTATTAAAAAAAAAAAAAAAAAAACTGGAGTAGGAAAGAAAAAACGAGAGGTGGGGGTGTGGCTCAGCTGGTGCTTGCCCAGCAAGAACGCAGCAGTGTGTAAGCCAATGTGGTGGCACACGCCTGTAATCCTGGCACTCAGCTTAAGGCAGCCGGATCAGTTAGAGGTCATTCCCCCCTGTGCCTAGAATGCTCAAGGATTGCCTGCAGCAACACGAGACCCATGGCAAACACCAATGGCAAACTAGGCCAATCATAAGGTATATGAGAATGGACACAAAAGCATGAGCCAAGATATGCTGCCTACAGGGATTACTCAAACAATTGTTCTCCTCCCCACCCCCCTCCCGCCTTAAGGAACCATATTTTAGTTTCCTACATCTAAACTCAGAGAGAGCTTACACCACCATCCCAATCGATATAAGAAAAGTACTGTGCCATGACAACAGAACACTGTACCTATCATGATCTGTAAGTTTGTGAAAATATCAAACACATTTAATTTATAAGTTCATATATACTGTTTATACTGTTGCATAAACAGAAGTGGCCATTATTCTTTGGACTGCATTAACTGGAAAAGTCATGTCTCTGCTGGCCACCAAATAGACAAAACATCACTGTGGTAGACAATTTTGAGACAGAGGCATCTGTTCTCTACTGACAAGAGCTGAGCATGAAATAAAAGCTCGAGTTGAGCTTTAAAGCAGGGTGTGACAAACAGGCTGTAGGCTTCTTCCTTTAGAACCAGGCTGGTTGTCAGAAACCCCCTCCCCATCACCACAGGCCAGTTCACCAACCGCAGTGTCTACTGCATCTCTCGATATCGTGTCACTCAAAAACAAACGTTCATCTTTACAGTCAGGTGTGACCACTAAGAGGGCAAAAAGATCACAACAGTCCACATGTGTCATATAAAAATATCTATATGACTTGACAACACACTCTCACAACTCACTGTTAAATTTAATAAACAGTGTTTTCTATCTTAAAAGTTCACATGCAGGTTACAGAAAATAATCTAACTTGAACTGAGAATGTTAACTCAGTGGTAGAGCTTGCATAGCATGCCTGAGCCCCTGGGTTCAATTGCCAGCACTAAAGTGAGTGAATGAATGAATGAATGAATGAATGAATGAATGAATGAATGAATGAACGAATGAACCAACACACAAATAAATAAGGGCAGCCTTTTGAGATTTTAGAAACTTTATTGCAAAAATGCTTGGGGTCACATCCAAAATCTTTGGACCTCATTGTCAAAATCATAATGGAGATCCTACAGTCTTCCGAGTCCCAACAGACTGGCCTGGGACTCACCTAACAGAATGAACATCTGTCCTTCTACCAGAGAGATATGAAGATGGGCTGGACCCACGTGGGTGGCTCTTTTCATAGGTGACTGCAAAAGACAGGGCCTGGAGACAGGCACTGGGAGGCAGGTAAGAGGCTCGTGGAGACTCAACCACCCCAGGAAGGAAAAGGACTGGGCCCAGCTATGAGAGCCACGTCCAGGAAGCATCGGCCTTGGTAAATTCCAAATTCCAAATTCCAAATGGTAAATTCGATGTGCTACTTAGGGCTTCCTTCAGGAAACTTGATCTATTTTGAAAGGAAACAGTACCCAGAACCACCTGGGGCACAGAGAAGCCACCATAGGATGAGAGTCCCTCATCCTCCTAAACATCAGCACCCTTCGTGGGCTTGGCAAGAGGTAAAAGGAGACCAACTCCAGTTCCGCTTCTCCGCCAGCCGTTGCTACTGTAGAGTGAGTACTATCTCACCAAGGAATGAAGCGCGGGTGGTTGCTGAGGCCTAACTCACCCCTTAGTCACTAACATGTAAGAGTATGCAGAGGCAGGGACAAGCACTCTGGTGACTCTGAGGAAGATGGGGGCCTAAAAAGCAGGACAGACCTTCAAAGCCCCATGAAAGCTGTAGGAAATGGTAACAAACATGACAATGCACTTCCAAAGACAGCAGACAATGAAGAGGGGGGAAAACAGTGGCTTTGGCAGCATGGAAAGCTGCAGGATCTGAACCCAAGCCATATGCAAGGCCAGAGGCCAGGAGGAAGCAGAGGGCTGGGAGGAAATGAAGTTATTTCCCCCTCTCCAAACATGAGCAAAACACACACGACTTGGAGGAAAGAACAAATACACACCGGGGCTCTTAATTCAAATCCAATTAGCCCACAGGTATTTTTAGTATCTTTTTCAACAAGAAAGTTCTAACATTCATCTTTTATTTCCCAATTCTCATTAAGACAATCACATCTATAAAAACAGCCTTTCCAACTCAAGGTAAACACAGTTTCAACGAATTTCTGCTGCAAATGTGCCAGAACTTTAAAAGTATTACTTATTCCATACTCACTGAAAGAGGGCTCACGCACAGTCAGCTTCTGTGACTGCCAAGGGCATCTGAGTCCAGGGACTCACCCAGAAGACGCACTCCGAAGACCTTTCCCATCCAAACTTTGCTTTTGTAACTAGAGAACATATTATGATCGCAGGCCCACACCCCAGATGTTTAAGCTACTCCATAAAGAGAGCCTTCATTTCTCCACATCCCAATGTAAAGTCCTCTGCACAACCTGGAGGGCCCTGTGCAGCTGCTGTGTCCAGAGGGTACAAAGGCTCAGACACACAGCCTCACACTAGCCAGGCAGGCCACTGGAAGGTCCTTCAGGGCAGGCAGCCCTGAGCTGGGAGACCCTGCACATTGAACAGACACAGTGAGCTCTGACTGTGGTTATCACAGAGACACTGGGTAGAGATGGCATCTGAAGTAGAAACCCAAGCACATGACAATTTTTTAATCCCAGCACTTGGGAGGCAGGGTCAGGTGGATCTCTGTGAGTTCGAGGCTTGCCTGATCTACAAAGCGAGTTCCAAGACAGGATCCAAAGCAATACAGAGAAACCCTGTCTTGAAAAAAACCAAAAACCCAAATCCAAACAAAAAAGTGCTCAACAGAGAAGTGTGGTTGTGAAAGCATATTAGCTTTGAGGCGCGGCTTGCCTGTTAAGGCTCAGGGAGCTGTGTTCACAGCACGTCCTGGGTAGTGTCTGAAATGTGGCAGGTGCTCAGTGAAG
Organism: Cricetiscus sungorus; assembly: GCA_030556225.1. NCBI lineage: Eukaryota > Metazoa > Chordata > Mammalia > Rodentia > Cricetidae > Cricetiscus > Cricetiscus sungorus. The sequence goes on from JANBXA010000328.1 coordinate 54,261,934, forward strand.
GGACTAGAACTGGGCTAATGTTGGGGTTTGTGTCAGAGACTCAAGGACACAGACGCATCTGAAAGAACAGGTCAGTGGCCACTTCACAAGGCTCCGTTAGTCCTGTCTCCCAAGTCATGGTCAGAGGATTTCTACAAAAATGTATGTGTCTCACTCAGTCACATCGGAGGATTTCCCAGGTGGCCCACACTGGGAGAAGGGGAAGTGGATAGCCCAAGGGGCCCTCCTTCCCAACACAAACTTTTTATCATCCACTCAGATTAGGATGCAGGCCTGGGACAGATCATTTAGACTTCTACATAAGAAATAAGTTCCCTTATGACACAGCCAAATCCATGTCTTGATTTTAAGAAGACAATAGATGTGGGGTGAGAGGCAGGGTCAGGGGATTGTGATTCAGACTTGGAGAAAGAAGCACTGTCACCAAATGATGAGGCTCCAGACTCAAGTGGCTTCTCCTTATGACCCTGTCTTCTGGGGACTACCACTTCCTCCCCTTACTCCAGACTCTGGCTTCCTCCATGGGAAGGGGGCTTCAACCACAAAGCGAGGCAAGTTCAAGGTTCCAGGTCTGTTCTGCCCATTATTTGATTGCTGTGTGTGTGTGTGTGTGTGAGAGAGAGAGAGAGAGAGAGAGAGAGAGAGAGAGAGAGAGAGAGAGAGAGAGAGAGAGAGAGAGAGAGAGTTTTAATGCTAAAGTCTGAATATCAAAAAGTCCACTACATATGGACAAGGAGACGGGGAACCCAAATGCAACAGGACCACTCTGCCTGTTTTCCTCCTCCATGTGGGAGCGAATCCAAAAGAAAAACAGGGCATGTCCCTCTGGAGACTCTTAGCTTCCCTCCTTCCTGCACCAGCTAAGGACTTCAGGGATGATGAAGACAGCCATGCCTTAAGTTCTAGGACAGGCACTGCACATGGAAAATGCTCTCACACAGACCACTTTGAACAATTCTTGCATGGTTCTGCACACAGTATACAGCTCCAAAATGAACCCATATGCACAGCTCTAGATTATCTGCATGAAAGCTTCAGTCAGAGAACTATGTGTAAGTAGCTATAAAAAAACTAACCAGTAGACAGTCATACTGAGCATCCCATATCTGCATCAGGAAACAGCATCTGGTAAGAGATGGGACTCAAAGGCCAGAAGTCTGTGAGAAACCTACACTAAAATTTCAGAATAAAGGAAAGTCCCAAAAGCAATCCCACTGGAACCGTGCAATGGGTGCAGAAGACCCCGGAGGAGAGCACACATAGAGCCCTGAGGTACTCAAGAGAATGCAGACAGAGAAAGCTAGGCACAGTACCTGTGAGTGAAGCTCCATGCAAGCTTATGCCATCAGAACAAAAGCTTCCAGTGGTGTAACCAGAGAAGTCAAACTAGCAAAGCCATCCCATACGGTACCCAACCTAAGGAGCTCCCTTTCTAACTAACATGCAGAGACTAAGGCAATCCTCATACACATTGATCATGCCTGGAGTCCCAGACTGAACCCTCTAAAGTCCCATCCCGTCTGTCTACTGTATTCCGTCTGTCTGTCTACTGTATAGTCTGTCTGTCTATTGCAGTCCCATCTGTATGTCTGTATACTGTAGTCCCTAGTCTGGCTGTCTACTATAGTCCTGTCTGTATGTCAGCCTACTGTAGTCCCATCTGTATGTCTGTCTACTGTAGCCCCCATCTGCATGTCTGTCTACTGTAGTTCTGTCTGTATGTCTGTCTACTGTGGTCCCCCATCTGTATGTCTTCCGTAGTTCTGTTTGTCTGTCTACTGCATCTGTAGCATACAGTGTCATCAGTCTGGGGGGTCTCTGGTTTACACCTTCTCTTTCTTGGCCCAAGTTCCCAGCAGTGTCAGCACATTAGGCACTGTTCAGAGGAAAGTGTTGAAATGATATCTCACGCATCCTTTCGTCTTATTCATGAAAAAGATAGATGAGAAATTAATCATGATATTTTTAAAGTCTATTTGTTTGTCAATTTTGATTATTTCAAAATGACCGAATGAAGGTGAAATCAAAAGAAATATTATTTAGGTCTGCATATATAAGTACATATTTGCATGATCAGAAATAAGAAATGATGGCTGTTATATTCCTGAAGAAGATTCAGGTGTGGTAGCACAGGTCTGGTAATCACAGGACTTGGGAGGATGACTGCAAGCTCCAGGGTAGCCTGGGCTACACACAGAGTTTAAGCTTAGAACCTTAAGAAGAAGCCCTCAGGAAGTGGGCCTTTATTTTACTTTCTCAAAATCAATCTCTAAAGTAATTTGGGGGTGGGAAGGGGAACTTGGCAATTCTTCCCTCATGGTAATATCTATAAATACTGTTTGAAGTTAGGGGCATACAGTCACCTGAAACCTACTCTTTAAAGGTAGTCACAGTATGGTCGTGTTTGCACTTTTAACATTTTAAGTCATTACTAAATCTTGAACTAGAAGGCAAGGTTGTTAGTGTCATGGTCAGGAATCCTATAGTAAGATTCCTATAACCCCAGCTGAGGATGCCTTCAGCTCTCCACAACCCCACCCCCCAAAAGAGGGTCACTTCTCTATGTCCCCTTTGGACAAATAATCACTTATAACCTAACTTTCTGTAGCAGTCTGCCAGGTAGGTCCACACCCAGCATGGGAGGGGGATGTGAAGATAGAAACAAGTCCGCCTCCCACACCCATCCTGTCTCTCAGGTGCTTAAGTCCCAGGTCCCACTTTGTCATCCATGTCTTCTAAAACATGCTTATTGCAGTTCTCCTCTGGCTTTCTCCAGATAAAGACCTCCATGGAAGGAGGACTAGGACTAGACTTCAGTGTTCTCCAAGAAAATCACTGGGATTTGCAGAAACTGGCACTTGAAATTTTTGCTGGAAAATGCATTAATACATCTTCAAAAACTCCAAATCTTCACAATGAATCCTGAGACACTGCCTGGAAAGACTGTAGTGGCAGTTTCTGCGTATTTCATGTCACTGAGACATGACACACTGCTGTCTAATCAATTTAGTAACGTGCCCTAGAATGGTAGCAGAGGACCCACACCCACAGCAAGCAGCAAGAAAGAAAATCTACAGATTCAGAACAAAACCACCTGTCTTCAAACACGAATGGGAGGGAAGCCTCTCTGCCACTTTACCAAGAATGAACAGAGAATCTTAATTCCTGAAGCCACTCTATATCCACAGTTATAACCTTAAGAATAAAAGACCACACACGCCCTGATGTGTACTACTGAAATTCTCTTCTCCACCTCATCAGTAACTCTCAGGATCCAAGAAAGGTTGTAGCACGCCTACAGAAATGTTTGACTACCAGCTTGTCTAAAACAAAACTATAGTATACCTTAGGACTTACATCCCTACAGAAAATAGGAGCCATCTATCTCAGGCAAGTCTTCATCTGCTTCATAAGTGGTCATAAAATGTCACCATTATTCAGTGTGACTTGGATTTAAGTTGGCCATGGTGATGTACACCTGTAGTCATAGCTACTCAGAAAACTGGAGTAGTCGGAGTACTTGAACCCATGAGTCTGAAGCCTGTCTTGACTGACATAGCGACAGCGCATCACTAAATGAATGAAAACAAACAAAACAAATGGCTGTCTTTTATGACAACAAACCATAGAAGATACCCTCCAGGGATCTTCAGTTCCCTAAATCCCAAGAAGAAAATAAGCAGAAGCAGAACACAGTCACAGATCAGGAGGCACTTGAAGAAAACATCGTCATCTGTGTACTCCTTTTAATCAACTGACATCATCCGAATGCCACTGGAACTCATCCATTACACATGAGCATCGCCTGGGACCCTATTCTTTGCTTCCTTTCTCCTAGGCCCTACAGATTCAGTGGAATTTGCAGTGGTTCAACTGAGCAGCGCAGGGGCATCTGAATGGGCCTCTTAGACACTTCACCAGCCACAATGCTGTGTGAATGGAGACCTTTGCCACAACTGGATCACTCTGGTCCCTCCATGTTCAAACTGCTCTACAGCGTCTTTATGCCCAGAGGTCCCCTGTAAGGACTACATAAAGGACAGCTGAAAACAAGAAGCCCAGTTAAACTTCTTATAGACTCAATGGTGTGGAAACTTGGGTGTTATGTTCCTATATTAAGACACTATGTTCTACAAGGAAGTTATGGGAAAAATTCATGATGACATCCTGCACGCCCTAAGTCCCCTAAGAGAAATCTCACTCTAACCCATAGGGAAAACTTTTATTGTCTTGAGCAAACAAGACACTTTGATCCCATATACAAAACTAACTTTATAACTAAGCATTTCCCCTTCTGCTTCCACTACCAGGAAATGAAAAGGGTGAGTTCAGTTACCACAGAGGACATCATGGCACCAGCTTTCTCTTAGGTCTCAACTACTTTTCACATCCCCACTGCTCTGACTTTTAAAGGTTATTTAACTAATTGCGCCAACTGTAAAATAATAAACTGTCTTCAGTCAACTATGAATATGAAATAATAGAAAAATCAAAAGAGACTACATGCAGAGATTTCTTTAGAGGTGAAGGGAGATTGGTAGAGAATGGATAGACAGATTCACACACACAGACAGACAGACACGCACGCACGCACGCACGCACGCACGCACACACACACACACACACACACAAACACACAAAACCATCTACATGCACATTACACAGAGGTTTACCAAACAAAGACCACAACTGAGAATTTAGCACATTTGTAAGTAAACAACTTTGAGATCCTACTGTTCTGGCTGCTGTCCGGAAACCAGAAGACTCAAGGCAAATCTACTGAGATGGGCTCTCTTGTCTTCTCAAGGTGTCTGTATGATCTTAACTCCATCCATCAACCACACACTTTTAACAACCACCTTCCCTACAATCTTCGTGTTTTCTTGTGTTTCTTGTTCTTTGTTTGTTTTCCAGTCCCACATTCATGGAACTGCAGGGGGTCATATCTGAAGTGAGACAAACAAGCCTCACCTTGGGAAAACCACTTTCATGATCACAGTACTGGTTCTTCTGGGTAAGCATTCTTTTCTGTCTTTCTTGAGGAAAACCCAAATAAACAAAATTCTTCTGTGGTCCTTTCTAACAGTTTTACTTCTCCATCATCTGTCTTTGACTACAGCCATATTTTGAAAAGAAAATTTAATTTACACTGCCTTTAAACACAACTTTAAGCTCCTGAGTGTAAAGGAAATTGACTTTTATTTACTCACCACCCATTTGGAAAGAGTGGGACCCAAAAACATTAACATTGTACTGGCTTCACTGTCCAAGCTGGTGAGAACCATTGTGCCAAAATCCCAATAGAAATCAGCACCTAATCCTCTAAAAATTCCAATAGATATACCAGTTCCAAGAAAATCAGAACAGAAACTGTGCCCAAAAGAGATCTACTGTAGTAAAGTATCAAGTATTTAATCACATCTTCAAATAATCACACAATGTTGACTCACTCTGCAAACAGTAACTGTGACATTGCTGAAAACCTTGTTCATAATAAAGCAAAGTTAGCAGTATCTGTGTAGGGGACTAATGGGAGACAGTCACAGCACAAGCAGGGAAGAGGCGACAACGGCTTTACTTTTGCAAGAATGTATTCAAATAAGATTAAAATGGAACTATGAAAATACACTGTGATTACAGTTCTAAGAAAAAGAGATTTGAAATGTTTTAAGAACAGATCTTACTAAAATACACCATCCCACTCACGCTTTCCATCCATGCAAAAGCTCTTACATGGCTCCTGAGCTGAATTCTAAGCTCTACCAACTCTACTGAAGTGATGGGGGTGACAGGAGAGGGTACAAGGTACTCACTACATCCCACCTAGTCCATTTCCTCTTCCTGGCACAAAGGAAGATTAGTTTTCAGCTTCCTCTGCACTAGTGAGCCCACGTGACTATGCACAGGCCACAGAGGAAGGCCCGAACTAGCTCTACTCTGCTCTACACTTCTCCTTTTAAGCCAGGTACTCCAGATGCTATCATATCTACATATCTACCTATCTATCTACCTATCTACCTACCTACCTATCTATTTATCTACTTACCTACCTATCTACCTATCATCTATCTATCTATCTATCTATCTATCTATCTATCTATCTATCTATATCAAAGTAGGTTGGATATCTGGGTTAATGTACAGGAGACAGCCTGAGGAAAGCTATGTAACATGCATCAGACTGGGGCAGCATCTGAAAACTCCCTTGTGTCATGGCATGCCTTACTCACCAAGTCCAAAACTACTCTGTCCTAGCCCTTTAGCACACCCCTTCCTTATACTCCATTACGAGATCTCAAGTACATTATAGCCTTGAGTTTGGACTGCAAAAATAGAAATTTGTCAGAAGTCAGAACAGAATAGATTAACATTAAAAACAAGTATTTCCTGGACACAGTACCATGCTTTTATTACTAGGCCTACAAAGTAAGGTGTATGTATCCCATGGGATACATGAATCACAGGAGTACAGACACAAAATATCATGACTGTCTATTGCTGTGAAGAGACACCATGACCACATCAACTCTTACAAAGGAAACCACTTCATCGGAGTGGCTTACAGTTCAGGGGTTCAGTCCATTTTCCCATGGTGGGACATGGCGGCATACAGGCAAATATGGTGCTAGAGAGGCAGCTGAGAGTTCTATATCTTGAAGACAACAGGAAGTGAACTGTCTCATTGGCTGTGGCTTGAGCATATGTGGGACCTCAAAGCCCACCTCTACAGCGACACACTTTTCTCCAATAAAACCTCAGCTACTCCAACGAGGCCATATCTCCCACTAGCACCACTCCCTTTTGGTCCATTTGTTTTCAAACCACCAAAATGACTTAAAAGTTTGCATTTATATTTGTGTATCTCACAAGGTATATGATGTATTAGGAAACTGGTACTGAACCTCGTAGCAGATATACTGGGTGGATATTAAGACCAGTGATCTTGAATTAACACAGAAGGATAACATTTTATCCTTGCTTGGAGATGTTTACTCTTGTAAAAGCGCAGTACATAAACAGAAAATACTGAGACATATCAGATAGCATACAATAAAGAACTGTGAGATCATGACACCATGCACAGTAAAGACAACATGTTAGACTTTTGCAAAGAGACCTCAGATGAAGGTATTGCCCCAGATGCATCGTGACAGCCAATAGGGCTTGGACTAAAAAGAGTGGAGGTAGTACATCCAGTGGTACACAGGGCCACTGTGAAAGGAACTGTAGGCAAGACTACACATTTATCAAGCAACCATTTCCAAAGCCAGAATCTTTACCTAAGACATATTTTAATTATCAAAGTGATACTGGTGATCAATGTCATCTATGTGTAATCATCAAAGAAAAATGTTCCAAAGTGCAGGGAATAAAGATATTTCCAGTTGTAAAGATTAGGGTACACCTGCAAGACAAAGCCTGCCATTCCCCACCTTGGACACAATGCTACTTAATAGGTGAAAGCTACGTTAGGAAAAGGAAGCAATGTTCAAAGCAGTAGATATCATTTTCTATGGGGTTTAGGAACAATGCCCAGAAAGTACACACACACACACATTTCCACACTTCCTTCTTCCTTCTACTCAAGGTTCCAGGTATTGAGTAACCAGATAGCAATGACTCATTCATATCACGTCACCTCTAACAACTACATGTGCTCAGTTTACAAATTATATCTTTACCACCTTTATAAAAAAAATATTTGGTAACACTGTTCTTTAACAAACCTGTATGGCCTTGGGTGAGACTGTTCTATTTGAAATGTCTGTTTTTACCCAATGTTCTATTTCTATAAACAAAACATGCAAAGTCTCTGCTAGCCAAGGCAACTGCACACAGACGCAACAGCGATGCTATCTAGCTAACGGTGAGCAAGGACACAGACGTGAAAGCATCCTGTGACAACAAAGCAGTTGTTAACGCCTACACTTCCAATATCGAAGTCCATCCTGGAGGACAGCAGGCTCCTCCCATTCCAGATCCTTCCTATTCCACACTATTAAGGTGGGGAGATGGTCAGGAGAAAGGATTATTTTCTACTTTAATCCTCTAGTGCTAAATTTTGTGAACTCAGGCTGAGCCATTTGTAAAGCTTAGGATGCTCTTTTTAGCCTTGAAGCTGACCACGTCATGCACCCAGGTGTTGGGCACTAATATTCAACAAAAAGGAACTTCATATGCAAAGCACATATAATCTTTCCAGAAGTCAATCAGTGCAGTTTGCACCAAATGTTGCCCTTCCTGAATGATATTTTGATCCATCACCAATAGCAACTAGAGGTTTTGTCATAAAACATAAATGAATTAACATCTGTTTACACTTAAAGGTTGTTTCTACAATAAGTCATTCATCATTTGTTCATTAAAGTATTATATACATAGACATTTGAGCATATTCAACAAGTCTGAAAACCTTTTTCCAGTTGGGGATTGAGTTGAAAGGTGCCAATTCTTTCCAGACGCAAAAGCTTGTAATTTCAAGTTCTGCTGGTGTCTAAACCCTACTCCTATTACTCTTAAGCAACCTTCACGACCCTTCACTTCTCCCAATGACTCAAGCAGATTGGTATTTAGAATGTTTTACTAAAATTTAAAATTAGTTCTATATAGAGCTATCAACTCAACCCAAATATCTTTTCCTAATACTCTGGTTAATTGTACCAGAGCCAAAAGTGGTGTTTTCCATTTACATTCCGCACAGCTAATTATTAAGCTACAACTGCTTGAGAATTACTTAAGGCTCAATGCAGGTAGCATTTTCCCAGTCTCTGAACACAGTACTTTTGGGGGGACTCCTAGCTTATTCCTTATCGTTAAAGGAATTGGCTTGCAATTGGCTGTCTGTGGCCACGAATTCCTCCATGTATGAATTCAACCAACCCCAAATGAAAAAGGCTTGGAACAAAAACTACTGAACAGGAGCAACCTTTCTTGGCATTATTCTCTAAGTCATACAAAGTAACAATGGCTTGTATCACATTCATGCTGTTTTATAAATAATCAACAGATGACCTAAAGTAAGTAGAGGTAGGTAGGGTTATGAGCCCATGCTACATGTCCTTTTCAAGTGGACCTGAGCCTTAGCAGACCCGAGAGTTCTGGAACCAAGATCCCATAGATACACCAAGGAACAAGTGCATGCTGTTCTTACATGACGGTGGCATACAGCCGCATTTCACCTCAGTTTGACAGGAAGATCCTTGAAGACAAATATATGCCCTCTACACAAACTCCTCACTAATAGTAAGTTCCCAGATGCACCCGTTCATTGGTAAGTTTTATTGGGCAGGTGCCCCATGTCAGGCATTGTTGTAGTTGCTATGGACACACAGATATATAAAACAAGTCTCCCTAGCTCGTGTGGAAATGGCACTCTAGCACAGAAGACAAGCAGTAAAGAAATAAGCACACGAACACACAGTGACACATCAGGGGATGACAAACTGAAGGGAAGGACGTTGCCGGACAATGAGAACGGGGGTGAGGGGCTGCTATGTCAGGTGGTACACGCAGAGGTGACTCTGACACCTGAGATGTGCCTTGGCTAAAGTGAGAGAGAGCAAGTCAGTCACTGCAGTGGGGAAGGCCAATGTGACAAGCATGGGGCATGTTCCAATGGCAACAGGCTAGCAGGATGGAGCCTTCGGGAAGGAAAAACCTGCCGTAACACAGCGCGCCACAGAAGGGATGAGAAGAAAGGACTGCGGACACATGGCAGGCCAACAATTGGGAAGTCATGCGGAGGTTTGAGCAGCAAACAGAAACACCTGGTGAGCACCTCTGGGATGCATCACTCTAGCCCTTTGCCCTAACGTGTGAAGACAGGATGGCGGGGAGACTCGAGAGCTGCAGCAGAAGGCCAGGTGGAAACTGGTGGTGAGGTGGTAGATGATTGGGAAGACCTGATGATAAACTGGGTGTGGAGGGGAAAAAATGGGCAAGAAAGGTGTGTGCTGTGAGTAACCAAAGGTGGTGCTGGCACCACCCAGAGCCAAAGAGGAAAGGGAGTAGGGCCATCCCAAGTCTGGGCTAAAACATGCTCCTGTGCACAGTGCCTTTGAGAGCTGGGGAGACACCAAGAGCTGAGTGTAGTCCAGCAGTCTGCAGCGGAGGGTGGAGGTCCAGCTGGAGACAGAGTCCAGAGAGCAGCACCAGTGAGCACACAGGCACTAACGAGGGCACAGCAGGCTGGCATTTGGAGGCCCTGTGGCTTATCTAAGTGTTGGTCTGAGAGACGAAGGCCCAGAGCCGAGTCCACTAAGACAACGGCTGGAGAGAAGACTACATCCCAAGGAGCCTTCGAGGTGGCAGTCCGAAGGTGGAAAAACAGGGGTGGATGCCAGAAGACCAAACTTAAAAGGTCTGCATGAAGGAGTCACTGTCACTGCCAACGGCAATGTGAGAATGGTCACTAGGTCTGACAACATGGAGGTGGCAGGTGATCTTCGAAAAACTATTTTGATTCAATGTGTAGAGAAGTGTGCTGTCAAGTCTCATGATCCGAGCTCAGTCCTCAGAACATGCCTATGTCGTAGAAGGAAAGGACTGTCCCCAAGCTGTCCTCTGACTTCTTCATGTGTGCCATTGTGTGTGTGTGTGTGTGTGTGTGTGTGTGTGTACATATAATATATATACACATATATATATACACAAATACATGTAATAATTTTTCTAAATAAAAAAACCGTATTTTAGAGAAACAAGAAATTCACTCAAAATAAGAGAGAAGCTTAGGGACAAATTTCTCAGTCCTATAATAAAAGAAAGCAAAGGAATGGTGTGAGAGCTGGGAGGTGTGGCTAAGAAGAGCACTCTGACACCCAGGCTGGCAGTGACGGGGGGGGGGGGCATGCATCAGAGAGAGGGGTGCTAGAGAGAAAGAACTTGACTGTGGGAAGGCAGGAGGGGCTGCCTAAGGAGGGAGTTGGAAGGCTCAAATACTTCTGGGGACAGAACTGCTGAACCACTTTAAAGAGGACACCAGCTCGTTAAGTTTCTAGAACACTATATCCAGACCCTCCAAAGCTGGCCCGACTTCAGGGTCCAGCTTTCCAGTATTCAGGACAGCTTCCTCGGGCTTCCTGTGAAGGACACATGCACATGTACGTGGGGTCCTTGCCTGGGGTGCCTCCTGAAACCTTCGCAATTTCCTGAGGAATGGGTTCATTACTCACTCAAAGGCCTCTTTCACCCTTACCTGGGGTTTTGCTAGTGCATGACTCACAGTGGGTTTCCTTGGCCCCTACCCGGTGCAAGTTCATGACTCACAGTGGGCCCTTCCCCTAGTAAGTCCAAGATGGGGGTGTTCAGCAGAAAGACCCAGCCAGTCTGCAGTTGGCAGTGGGAACTTGGGTCCATCTCCCCACCTAGAAAGGGCAGTTCTAGAGAGCAGGTCATAAGGACCTAAACAGTGCGATGGCCATGGGCACAGAGGGAACTCCGGCTGGCAAGACACTGCGGTGCGGGGACAGCATCATGCTGGGAGGGTTAGGCTGTGGCCTGGACCACCACTTCCTGTGTGGTCTTCCAGTCAGTGCTCTTCTGTGAGAGGCTCCAGAAAACTCTCAAAACAGAAAGGAACAAGGTAACTGTGGAAATGCCTAAACTTGTGGTTACTGAAAAGAAGCATGGCCCAGCAGGACACCCCATTTACAGATGGCACCTGAAGTGGGGAAGTCTCGTTGGGACACTCTGTCACCTGTGAAGACTGTGCTATTTCTAAGCAGCTGAGTGTCAGAACTGACTGGATTGTTACACACAGTATTAGAGAACCTAATGGTGTTGGGGAAAATCACACACTCCGGCGTCAGAAATGGTACTTACTCCACATCTATGGGAAGTCATGGGGACCAATGGCACAGTAATCATCTCAACGTTGCGCTTTAAGTAGGATAAAAGAACGAGACAACACACTGTACTTTCTTAAATGAAAGGGAGGGAGTACACAACCACCCTCTTGCTTCCTAAACAGTAAATACCTGAAGGGCTGAGAGGTTATGACTCACAGCAACTAAACACCGTGTGTGGGGGAGGGGGGGAAAGGGGAGGTGTAAGCCTAGGAATCAAACAGCTCCATGGAGAACCCACACACCACAAAGGAATTCAAAAGTTACCCAAAACCTTTCACAAGTAGATCTGCACCGCTGTAAATGCTGTGCAGCTGTTGAGTCGAAGGGGTCCAGGATTGGGAATACAAGATTCCATCTGCATATGGTACATGGTACCTAGCAGGGGTTCAGATAATATGCTGCATGTTCCCTCTTGCTGGAGGACACCTCTCTGACCCTGGAACTCTATTCTGCATACATGTAACAAGCTCATCCTTCAAGAGTCCACTGTCCCATCTCCTAAAATCTCCACAGGGTCATGCCATTACTGCTACACTCCAACAACTTGAGCCCTCTATAAGGACACTAATGAAACAGGAAGAACCAGCATGCTCCTGTCTCTTTCTGTGGCCTTTCTTTGCCTTCTGTAGTTATTACTGATTGGCTGGTGCTTCCTGCACCATGCTGTGTAGCCTTCAAGACTCACTCATCCGCAGAACCTTGAACATACTAGGGATACTGAGTCATGGTTATTGGAAGAATAATGTTCAAGTCCTTCCACTGGATGACTTTGGATTCCTCATCCTCTGGAACTGGCAGGGGACATATATTGAACCTCAGAGCAGCAACAAGTCCCCTTCTTGGGCTGGCATACTGGAGCCTGTTCCCCATCCCCTTCACATGGGGTCCAGCCCCTGAGAGTTGCTCAACTTTTAGGCTCAGCCGGTTTCAATTGTGAGGCCTGAGTCTCCCAAGTGCACAACCCAAACTCACTTTGACAGATCAGGACCAGTGTTGGCCAGCCACCATCCTGACAAATTCCAACAAAGCCATGGGTCCCAGGAAGGATTTTTCTTACAACAAAGGGGTAGGTATGACACCCTCACCGCCTCCTAAGCACACACATCCTTAAGGAAATGCCTGGGTGTCGAGGACTGAATACTGAGCTGACCTTTTTCCAGGCTGGGACCCTGACTGCCACTCATCTAATGAGAAGGGCTTTTCCCCCCAGACTGTTGAAGGCCTTCACAGAGACCAGCAGCACCAGCAGGAAATAGTTGGCTGGGCTGGGAACCAAATTTTCCTTTGAGATTGTATCACTGAAACTACTTCTAGGCTGGTGGGAACATCTGAATGTATGTTCAGCTTCACAAACAGCCTTCTTGAGATATAAAGTCTTTCAAATCCCAGATGAGCATTTGACAAGAAACAATAAAACTTCCAACAGACATCTACAATTAAGAATTAGTGTAACGAATAATAAAAGGCCCAGAGACTGATGCTGGAGTTCAAGGTGAGGGTCAGATAAGCAAAACAGCTAGCCACTAGCTCTTACCCAGTCTCTGGGTCTTTTATTATTGGTGTTACAGGTTAGGATTCTGAGACTCCCTGGGCATATTAGAAACAGTTTCTACTAACAAACATGTTCTTCCATCACCACAATTTTTATGACAAAAACATTTGGCTGGCACCCCACTCACTTTCCTACTTTCAGCTTAAGAAGCTTCAAAATCTAAAAGAATAATAATTAGCTGGGGTCTCCCGCTACCCACAGAACACCTCTGAGAGGGGACTGCTCTAAAAGCAGCCCCAGGCAGGACAGACAGAAGGCTCTGCAGCACTTGCCAGCAACCCTGATGACCCAAGTTCGATCCCTGGGGCCCACACGGTGGAAGGAGAGAACTGACTGCCTGCAAGCCGCTGTCTGGCCGCCATGCATGCCCCCAAATATAACAACTGTAATTAAAAAATAAGCAGCCCCGGGAAAGTAGCAGACACCCCGAGGGAGGTTTGAGGTTGAAGGGAGAGGACAGTGCAGTGTGACAGCAGTTTTAGAAGAGGACTATGCCTCAGGCTGGGACACATACCTGGCTATAGACCCACCTCATGCTGTTAAGGCAGTAGATGTCTTTAGACCCATGGCCACTGCACTGCAAAAAATGACACTGGTCTCTCTCTGAGGAGAACTTTCCTACTCTTTGGTTGTTCAAAACCAAACAAATACCTTCAAAGATGGAAGGCAAACATGGCGTCTGCCTGCTGCGTACTATGACCCATGGCAGTCATGTGTAAATGTAAAAGGGTGGTTTTAGCCATTTCAAGATGGCATTGTTATGGTGAGACTTCAAGCTGAAGGGTCTGAAACGTGGGTGGGTGGGCACTCTGATTCCTTCCTGCATAAGTTGTGTCACCCATGTCAGGAACACAGGCAATGCCTCAGCCCAGAGAATGTGAGCCCAGACGCATGCTAAGACTGCAAGTCATCATTTTCTCCCTTCACTAAAGCCTTATTTCTTCTTCCCTAACTGCTGGTGTACGAGATTTCAGCCTCTGAGTACATGACGCCAAAGTGTTATCTCCCCAGTGAAAATGAGAATTGTGTTTTCTTCACTGCTGCATCCCACTGCCTAAAAGAGAGCCCGGAGCACAGCAAGTGCTCATTAAATATTTACTCAGTGAATGAATAACGTTTCTAAAGCAGTAAGTAGACAGCATGATAGACAGGAAAGGACAAACATCTTCCCGCGTATAGTGTTAGAAGGTACTAGAACAACTAAAGGTTCAATTGCTCTAAAAGTAAAATGAGAGAAGTAATGCAGTAACTTCAGCAGTTCCTCCTCCCACACAGACACGCAAGCACTCCCTAGAAAAAGAAGTCTCCACCCACTTATCCAACCAACCCTTACAATACAGGGCCAGCAGTCAGAGTTCTCACTATAAAGACTACTGTTGCCAAGTAAAAGGACACCGCCCCAGTCTCCTGCAGAGGACCCTTAAGCTAAGCTCTGTGTGCCCAGCTTCATCATTTCCAGTATGAGATAAAATCAGAATGTTCTTTATAACATTTACCTGGCTCACCAGGAGTGCAATGAAAAAACAGGTCAGCCAAGGGCTCAGGACACACAGGCACCTTCGTCATTTTATAGGCATGCAGTCCTAAAAACTGTTTGGTGCAAACATGGGGGGGGGGAGGTCAAAGGTTCCAGAGACACGTCTGTTTGACTGGCATCAGCCCCGTCCACATTCCCCCAACTTCTGTATTTCTAGATGAGAGTAAAGAAAAATCTTCAAAGCCTGAAATGCATTTCTTCAATTTTTAAAATTTCCACTTGCAAAAATGGAAAGACTGTTTCTTAAATCTTACTGTGATGTGAATACACTTTATCCCAATTCAAGAAGAACATGTTGCCAGCCACTGGTGGTGCAGGCCTTTAATCCCAGCACTCTGGAGGCAGAGGCAGGGAGACAGAGCTCTGTGAGTCTGAGGCCAGCCTGGTCTACAGAGCGAGTTCCAGGACAGGCTCCAAAGCTACAGAGAAACTCTGTCTCGACAAAAACCAAAAAAACATTTTTTAAAAAGGGGGCGTGTTTCTGCTCTGTCCTGAACTGCAACTACCAAAGAGGGTTCTGGCAGAAGCATGATACATTCTAGCCTGTAGTGATGAGTTCCCTCCATGGACAGCATGAATGAAGAAATCGGCTAAAAATACTTAGGGTCAAAGGGTACTATAAAAATATATAGCCTTGAATTTTGATAAAAATGAAACATTCTCCATCATAGTACATGGCATCCAAATAAATACCTCAGTATCGTATAAAGAACTTGTTTTCATTTATGTCTCTATTATGAGATAAGCCAAAATGAAATAAATATTTAAAATTCCTTTGGCTTTCCAGTTTTGAGCTCTTAAAGGAAGGGCAGTGTGAACCAGAGAGGTGAGCAGGATAAATGTCCTAATTTATTACAGAACTTTCTCATTCGAAAGGATGGCATTAGGGGCTGGAGAGATGGCTCAGCGGTTAAGAGCACTGACTTCTCTTCCAGAGGACCTGGGCTGGATTCCCAGCACCACAAGGCAGCTCACAACTGTCTGTTCACCCAGTACTGGGTGATCCAGCTCGCTCTTCTGAACTCTATGGGCAACAGGCATGCACACTATACACACCCATACATGCAGATGAGACTCTAACATGCAAAAGAAAATAAACAAATATAAAGGGAGTGGGGGGGCATAAGATTGACTACAATTAACCACAGAGATGAAAGGAACTTGTAAGGTCCCATGGCCAATTTAGACAAGTCAAAGGCAGGACCATAAAGTAGAGTTTAACAATCAACACAGGGCACAGGCAAGAGATGTAGAGAGGAGACAGGAATGACCTTCAATAGTTGATCCCATGAGGAAGAGCAGGATTTGAGGCTAGAGGAGAGAGCTGAGGTAGAACAACAGACAACCTTGAAGAGTAGGCCAAAGACCCTATTCTGCCAAAGGGTATTCTGGAGCTCATGCAGGCTACCTGGAGGGAAGGCAGCATGGCCTGATTACAGCAGATCTCCTGATGGTGGCTGATAAACAGTGTCAACTGTAGCAAGACCAAACATCAATGGACAAAAAGTCCCGTGGTCTGGTAACTAAATCCCTGTAGGCAGTTCCAGCTGAGTGGGAGGAGGAGCTATGATGTCCAATTCTTCCCCACTACCCATCCTCCTCATTCTTTCCCATTGTTGATATTTGAGATCTGAGGTGGTCCTCCTCAAGATACCTTTTTTAAAAAACTATTTTAAGATCACATTAGAAAGGAACCATATCTTCTTCCTGAAGATGCCACCCAAGGGCCCCAGGCTCCAAGATGTAACCTTTACATAAAGGGGATAACTCTTCTTCCCTTTGAGGGAGTTGAATGTTGAGGGGACCGCACATTCCATAAGTGCAGCAGCAAACTGTTTTCAGAAGGACTTTAGGTAAGAAAATACCCTATTTTATCTACGTATATATTTCCATTAGCTGTAAATCATACACTTATGTGGAAAGTAAACATTTTAACTGACTGAAATGTAAAGAAAAGATAAGCCTAAGAGACTTTCAAACACAAGAATTATAAGAAACACTTTTCTAGACCATCAGTGAGTTCACTGTTTTCATTTCTCTTTTAACTTATGATTATATGTGTTGTCTATGATGGGGGCGGGCATACAAGCCAGGGCACATGTGTGGAGATCCAAGGACAACTCTAAAGGAGTCAATTTTCTCCTTTCACCTTATGTGGACTGCAGGTATTGGCCTCAGACTAGTGTGATGTTAAAGCCATCCCACTGGCCCAAACAAAATTCTTGAAAGGATTATAATTAAGGTGTATCCAAGTCCAAAATCCTATTATCACTCTGTGCCACAAAGATGTGATCTGAGAATGCTGGCCTGCGTTGTAGTACCCTTCAGCAGTGGGAGTTCTTTATTGCTGGTGGTACTGCTCTCCACCAGGGTGGCAGGGCCTGTCTCCTACAACGATGGTTTACAGGCAGGACTGGGGACAGACCGTCCAAGGCATGTCCTAGAACAGACATCCACCACACCAAAACATTTCCAAAGTAGAGATTTAAAACTAAAAATGGAAATATGGCTTGTGGGGTAGGCAGTGGGTGCAAGCCGAGGCATGGTTATAGCTACTGTGGAGGATGTGAGCACAAGAACACAGGCAGCCCAGCAGAAATACACACAGCAAGAAGCCCCGCTGAGAACAGCGTGGAACTCATTTCCAGATGAGGGGCAGGTATGAAGCACACGGAGCACTGCCACCACCAGACCAGATGTAACAATTTCCCTACTAGTAACAGCACATATGTCAAAGGGATATTCTGAGAAGGAAGAGAGTTACAGCACAGGTAGAGTCTTTAGGGCTCTGCCAGCACACAGAAGATCTATCACAGGATGTACCAGCTGTTCCAGTCAGGGTCATTGCCACTAAAGCAAGGGACTGTGGTCTACAGTACAAGGTTGAAGCAGGAATGAAAACCATTCGCAAGTACGCATCCATCACACTATGAGCTAAACTTCAGCGTGTGTAAGAACAGCCTGGACGCCCATGGTAAGCGCAGCTCCTCAAATAGGCCTTTTCCAAACATGTTTTCTGAATAAGCCCATGGGAGACTGGCAATGACTCCAAACACCATACCCAGAGCATGACTTTAATACCTAAGGCTTAAAATAAATATTCAGGCATCAAATAAAACATTGCATTGCAAGGGTACTAGAGGAATGGTTTTATAAAAGAAATATCAGATTTTTCCTAAGGCACAGCGAGACTAGACCACTGGCAAAACTGACTTTTAGAAGAAAACAGGATAATCAAAACCTATTTGATTGGCAAAATATAGAGTGCTCGGTTTTTGGTAACTATTTTTACGTATTAAAATATTTACTTCCAAACAGCCCCTCATGACCCTGTGAGTTGCATCACTGAGAAATAAAAACATATACATGTAGCTAGTAAGATACACTAGACATACATATACATAGATATTCATATGTAGTCCTTAATTATGAGAGCTAATCTTTCAAGAAGTGACAGCTGGTCCTCAACCACAAACAGTACAGCTAAGGCTTTAGCTACAGATCTTCCACTTCAGGACGGGGCTTCTTGGCCTCAGCACTACTGTCTGTACTCTGGGACTGCCACATGCCACCGCTGTAGGACATACAGTGGTGTCCGCTGTAGGACATAACAGTGATGTCCCGGTCCTCCTGACCATCAGAGGCCTCCTACCTACGAGTGTGACAATCAAAACTGTCTTTGGACATCCTCAATTGCTCAATCATTCAATTGCTCAATACAGCTGAGCATCTAGGCCACAAGATTCTACAGTAACCATTTCAAAAACCATACTGCCACTGCCATCACTGCCACAATATCCCAATAGCAAATCTTTTCCTCAGCCAAGACATTTTCTACACATTTTCCCATTGGTATTTCTGCTCAGACAGTGAACACTGAACACACATGTTTATTTATACACATCTCATGGCAATCGGGGGTTGTTTCCAACAAAGCGCTTGTTTCTGATGAGAGGATAAGGCTGCTTCAGGAAGCTAACAGTGATGAGGGCAGCAATCACAGCACAACCTTGTGGAGCCCTTGACACTTCTCCTTTGCGTACACCAGTCCAAGCATAGCATCCAGCAACAGTTTCCAGATGACTTAAGTCCACATGTAACAGTTTATCACAAACAAGCATTCTACTGCATCTAACAACACCCCTTTGCAAGTCACCGCGGGTTACTTACTGCAACTGAAAATAGTAAGAATTCTGGTAAAGCACTCATACCCGTGAGGAGGGGCAGGAAATGTTTCTGCTCAGACAAAAACTAGAGAAGCCAGAGGCTCTTGACTCATTACACAACTTGGTCCCAACAGAATCTTTCTTTTTCCTTTAACTCAACAGTGGACATGAGAAAGTAATAGGGTGATCGGATTCCCTTTAGGTATAAGTTAGTAGAATATAACTAAAGAAATAAAAAACGTTTCAGTATTGCTTAAGATTTTGCTGAATTCACCTTATAATTCATTCATTCATTTATTTATTTTTGCTTTTCCAGGCATTTTTACTTGGGCAATTTAAAAAATCTAGTAATATAAGTGTGCTATTGATCCATTGAACCCAAGAAAACTTTTGTTGGGTTACTTCCGTCATTCAGACTAGGAAACAAGGCTCTAGAGGTGGTATAAGTTAGCAAACCAATTCCAATATCTCTTTGCATGTCATGTTGAGACTTTAGGAAGGACTATGGACATTACCAACTACCTTCTTCAGAAAAAACGAACTGGCAACCAAAGCCAGGAAAATGAGTCAGCCTGCTCGACACTTCCGGTGAGCAATGTCCTTGGAAGTTAGATGGTGACGGTGCTATTGGTCCTTCTACCCAAACACAGGATGCAAATGTTAACTGCACTTTTTTGTTTGTTGTTTGTTTGTTTGTTTGTTTGTTTGTTTTCAAGACTGGATTTCTCTGTTTAGCCCTGGCAGTCCTAGAATTTATTCTGTAGATCAGGCTGGCCTCAAACCTACCTGCCCCTGCCTCCCAAGTGCTGGGATTAAAGGCATGTTACACTGTGCCTGGCTGTTGGACTCTTACAAACAATGTGAACTCCTGTTTCATATACAAAACTAACCAGCAGCTGCTGCTTACAGACTTTGTAGAAGAAATATTTTACACTTAAGTATTTTGCCTTATTTTTTAAGGCATTAATTATTAACTTCTACATTCTTTTCAGGAGCCAAAAACTGGAAGGGGGGGAGGGGGAACTTTCCTGTGATTCAAGGAGACAGCTGCACACATCTGTCAATTATGCACTGGAGTAAAAGGCAAGCTTAAAGAGTTTTCAAGCCATACTTACATGTGAGGGCTCAGTTCGTAAAAGTTTCTGTTTCTGTAATCTTCCACTTTCTCAGGTGAATAAATGGGCAAGGATCGGTAGGGGTTCACAGATATAACCACACTTCCAATGTATGTCTGTAAAGAAAAAAAAAGAAAGAAGTAATACTCTAACAACTATATGGAACACAGCTGAACATCTCAAACTTCAGTGTGATATGGTTTTATCCCTTTGATAACCAACACTTGTCCTACTGTCTCACCACAATTTTACACACTTCAAGAGCACGGTGACTCTCTGAAGACAGGCGGCAATAAGGAATGTTCATTTTGCTCATAAATGGGAAGCATTAAATTTGTAATCGAAAGTATGTTTCAGGATAAACCTTGACATAGTTTTATAACTCTGGGCACGAGGTCTTCAGAGCCCTGTCGTATTTGCCAAGTTCCCATAACTGCTGCTCACTGTGAAGAGCCAAGCGCTCTCAGGAGCAACGTCATTGGCTAGTGACTCCACTCATGTCTTCCTTCAGCTTCAAAGTGAGCATGAGCATCAGCATCCCAGGCCAGGCCCACACCTAGGGTAAGGCTTCAGTCAGAGCCCCCCTCTACACCCTGCCATGGAATACCAGCACAGACCACATGCAAGTCAGTATTTTAGCCAACCCTTGGAAATATACAAACAACAGAATTTCATATCACGAGACACTTCAGTAGTAGAATTTACGTGTACTTTCTGACGGAACATACATTTAACGTTGGACTTATATTTAGCAGCAAATTTAGAAGTACTTCCTGAGGGGTCGATGCTGTATTTTAACAGACGCTAACTAACTCCCAGCTGCAAACTAGAACTGTCTTCCTTTGTGCTTCAACCTTCCATGAGCTGGCAGCTCCAGTAAGACTGGTGTGGTTCCTCTTGTGCAATGCCTATAACACCGAAACAGGCAACAGCTGTTTAATGGTAAACTCATCTTGGCAGCTCTGGTTTTCCTTTGACTCAACATTAAAAAGACAGGAGAAAAAAATGCCAACAAACTATATATGTGCTAAAAATCCTGAAAAGGGACCAGTGAGATGGCCCAGCCAGTAAGGGGGTCTGCCTTCAAGACCTGATTCCTATCCTTGGTACCCACATACATCATAGAAGAAAACTGACTCTTATAGGTTGTCCTCTGTCTTCCACACATCCCTCACTGCATGTATTTGCACACATACCCACACACACACACACACACACACACACACACACACACACACACAAATAAAATGTAATTTTGAAAAAAAAAATTGAAAGGAAAAACATTGCTGAAGATGACAGTGGAGGAATGGCCAGTCCAGCACACTCACTTTTCCAATGTCCTCATTGGCAGGTAACATTTCTAGGACAAGGTTTTCCAGAACTGCCAACACTTAGACCCATGGAGATGGAAATTAAACAAAATAAAAGGCAAAGAAACAGGAGAAATGTTCTGCAATGTTATTATATGAGCCAAATTTTTTCTAATTAAAAAAAAAATAAATAAACCTTTCCCAACATGGGAAACAAATCACTTTGTGTATGTTCAACATGTATGAGCAAACTCTAATCAAAAGTGGGAAACCTGCCATGGTAAATGAAAACTGCACCTCCACACAGAGTACGTTCCTAAATTCTGTTATCAGAATCCCATTAAATTGGCCTCACAACAATGACTACAGGTTCCCCAATGTCCCAGGCAGGCCAGGCTTTCCCACGGCTTTTATGTCCCTCACTAGGCTGTCCTGAACAGGTGAATGGCGGGTGTTTAAAATGGAAACCTGTCAACTAACACATTATAGTTACACCGCCAACATGAAAGCGTGGCCACTGGCCATGGCTTGAGTATTTACTGAGGAAATGATGAGCCTTCTTTGCGGGAGGCGTGGGGGGGGTACTTGTATCTTTCTCCTTTTGAAAAATAAAAATAAAAGTTGTATACAGATTCTATCAGCAGAGAAACCAACCACTGGGGGGCTGGCTCTTTACGATGGCTGAGCCGTGATAAACATCTGCCACTCTGGCATTCTTGCACGGAGAACAAATTCTGCTGCCTGGGTTTCAACATCAAAATCCCGGCTAATGCCAAGTGAGTGTTTCCTTCTTTGTCACTTTCGCGCTGTAACCCTGAATTAGCTGAGACTCTGGCCCCAGCTCAATCACTACCATGCAGAACAGAACCTGCCCACTCAGGTTGCTCAGTGACGGTCTTTTACGAGTGACTGGCTCACACCAGCTCCAATGAGCACTAGAGTGGGTGGTATTGTCTATTATTCTTCTGTTGACACGCAATACCAAACTCACTACATTTGGTGACTGTTTTATTGAACCTGTAGGCCATGTGTTGCCAGTGGACAAAGCTGCAAATGATACCTTTCTCTTCAGCTTCCTGCCCACTGTGGGGCTGCTTGCAAATATCAGAAAAACTTCTTCCACCTGTAATCATAGCGCTGTGAAACGAGCGGGGTGTTTCAAAGGGTAGTGTTTGTTTTCCAAGTCGCCGAATCTGGACTTTGTTTGATCAAAGAGACATTAGCAAATGTGACCCAGGCAGAGATCTGAAAACCATGCGTGGACTGGGATGTGCCCGGGTCTTTACAGCTATCCTGTGTTTTTGATGAGAATGAGCTTGAGCTGTCTATCAATGGAGAAGTGGGGGGAAGAGGGCATGTGTCCTGCCCTATATATAGCCTGTATTATAGGATATGAATGAGCCATCCCCATGGAGCCACCAGATTCTTAGTGTATCCCAGGTGAGCCCTCAGAAGATACCCAAAGCTTAAGTCAGACTAAACTATCCTGTGGGAAAAGAAGATTTTAGCCATTAATTTCTGAAAATGGTTTGGCACAAAATGCACCAATAACTGATACACCAACATCCCTGAAAAACCAGAAAAGAGCAGTGTAATGATTCAGGCATTACGCTGGCCTGCCTCTGTCACCTGGCACAATGCACTCAGGCAGTACTCTGGTCAGCCCAGGGTTCCATGAGTACTGGTCTGCAGGCGGTGTAAAGGACCCCTTTAAAAGTCAGACCCCTGCCTACTTATGCTCTCTTCTGAGCTCTCTCTCTCTCTCTCTCTCTCTCTCTCTCTCTCTCTCTCTCTCTCTCTCTCTCTCTCTCTCTCTCTCTCTCTCTCTCCCCCCCCTCTCTCTCCCTCCCTGCTTTTGATTGGCCACCAGCTACCCCCCTCTTCTTCTCTCCCCCTCTCTCTCTCCCCCTCTGTCCCCTTCTGTTCCTGGTGCCTCCTCTATGTCTCTTCCCTTCTCCCTCACTCTCCTTTCTAAATAAACTCCTCATTTGAGCTCTATCTGCCTGGCCTGTTATTCCCTCCTGCCTGGGCCACCCTCACCACTATGCAACCCGCTATGTTCTCCCATGTGGTCCCTTACCATGGGACCCCACTGACCTGGGACCCTTTTTCGGGACCACCCCCCACCCCTTCTCCAGCTTTTATTCTTATAACTGCATCTAAAGAACAACAAGTAGGACAAGACACATCTAAGCAAGCTTTGAAGCTGCCATACTCCCCAAGTTACCAGACTTGGTAGGATCCAAGCTTGTACCCCCAACAAACCAATTAAACAAGCAAGCAGCAGTGAAAAGCAGGAAAAGGAGACTTACAAGAAAAAACAAAGAAGTGCAGTGACAAACCCACACTCGCTGGTGCACACCCATGCACACTGGCGAGCACACACAGCCACATACATGCACACGCACCCATGTGCGCGCACACATTTACTGTCCCTCTGTGGGGTCTGGATACCAGGGTATTAGTTAAACAGGTGAGGGACAGCCCAGCCCACACCATTGTTTGGGCTTCATCTCTCCCGCAGAGCTGTCTGACAGGCTCTTAAGGCAGTGTGGAGTCTCTTTCCAGGAGGCAAGTTCTTCCCTTTGAAATCAAGCTTCAGCCTTCTCCTCCCAGCAAGGACCTCCTGGGGAAACTTCAATTTCTTGGGGACAATTGTTTTAATAGTCAAAGGGAAGCTCACACAAGTGTGTCTTTAGAACAACCTCATCCCTGCCAGGCTGGTTACTTCATGCCTGCATCCCGCCTTGAACCCCTAAGAACTTTGCCTTCTACCAGGACAGCTGTCCTTGCTGCAGATGGGGCTTCTTCCTTGAAGAGTCAATAAGCAGAGACTGAAAACCCCCACCGTAGCAGTGGGGATGATTCAGTCGCAACCCTCCTTCTTTGGAAACTCAGAAAGTAGTCTGGAAGCACCCGGTTGGCAGGGGTGTGGCATTTAACTCTGGTTTTAGGCTGCCCATTGTGTGCTCACGGAAATGCAGAATCAAGCTTTCTTGGGGATCAGAGGAGTCACAGGACTGTTCATTTCTACAGCAAAGACCATCTGGACCTAAATGGTATCACTGCCATTTTCTTGCTGCATCTAATTGTCAAAAGAAGCTCATTACCAACTCACTTCTCCCTTTCCTTGCTCACCCTCCACCGTCCAACCCTGGCACCTTCAGCCATCGGTGTCAACCTCCCACCAATAAGGCAATGACAAGCTCCTCTCCTGTCTGTCACTGCCCTGAGTGCACAATCTCCAACACCTAGAAAGCAAAACTGACTTCTCTCTCCAGGCAGGCTGGACCCTGTATAAAAGGCACATTCAATTAACAGATTCCCCTTTCAATTCTCCAGGGCAGACATTATGTCAAGAATGTGCAAACATTCCTAAGTCAAAACCATCTCCAGCTGCATGGTTGAAGCACTCCTGGCACTCCAAACAGATGCCTTGCAAATAGCAAACACAACCTGAGGGGTTCTCTTGTGCCTGGGAGCAAAACTGGCCTCCTTTCTGGAGGACAGTCCGTCTAGCAGCCTTCTCTCTCCAGACCCTGGGAGAAGAGCCCCTGTGGCCAGAGCTTGTGAAGGGCCACGCGTGCTATTCCATGAGGAGTCCTGGGAAAGCTCACTCTCAGTGACCTGGAGGAGATGCCTGCCATCTACAGCTTTTAAAGAGATGCCAGGTGAACTCTGGCGCCGAAGGCATGAATGGGTTTGGCGAGGTCTAGGGGCTGGAGTCCTGACTCCACTCTTACACAGCAGCCAATAGATTTCAGTGGAGCTACACAGCATTTACAACAGCACAGTACATATGGTCTACAGAGTGCATATATGCCTGCTGTGGGCTTGGTGCTCGGGTGTGTAATCACATTGAATCCTCAGATCTTCCAGGGGGAATTAGTAATAGTTCCTCTGTGTATACATATGAGGAAACTGGGGCAGGGAGAAGCTAAAAATGTGCCTAGCTTTACACAAAGCTGGAGATTTACCAGAAAACTTGGAGCCACAGTTTATAGAACATTCCAAATAGATTTAGAGCATAGCCAGCGGGGTATGGTGGAGTCTGAGCTGAGAGCTCACATACTGCAGGCGTGGCTTCAGACATGAGCACCTTGGCCATCTCACCCCTTTGTCACACAGCAACTTTGATTTCAGAACTGCTCTTGCACTGCCTGCCTTGAAACTCATGACTCCTCCCTTCCCTCCTCCCTCTTCTTTCCCATACCTCCCCCTTTCCCCACCTCTCCTCTCTTCTCCCTTCCCCATCCCTCCTCCCATACCCTTTCTCCTGCTCTCCTGTGCTAAGGCAGGGTAGCTTTGCTGTAGAGATACCCTTCTGGTTGCAGCCTCTTACCAATGAAAAAGCAAGATTCTAACACAGTAGCCATCAATGCTGAGAAAGTTGTGAAGATAAAAACATTTTTCTTCCTTCTTTTTTTAAAAAAATGTTATGTGTGTGTGCACATCTCAGTGTATTTAAATGCAGGATGTTGTTGGTGACCTCAGAGGCCAGAAGATATTGCCAGGTCCTCTGCAAGTTCTCTTCACCTCTGAGCTCTCTCTCCAGCCCATATGTTTCTTTCCTCTTTTATACAGATACTTTGTGTTAAAATGGCAATGTATCAGTCTTTAAGACCTGAACACATGTGACTTTGGGTAGATTCTCACTGCTCTCTGGATATTTTCTGGGAATCTCACAAACAGACTATTTATCTACAGTGGGATATCCTACAGTCCTGCGTCCCCATGGTCTAGACTTTCACCCACAACTGAATCCTAGCAGGTACCTCTCAGGAACCCTGTGTCCTCCTCATTCGGCTTCCTCAGTACCCTTAAAAAAAAAAAAAAAAAAAAAAATTCAAAACCCACTAGAGGATCACTTCTCAACCTGTGGGTCATAACCCCTTTGGAGGTTGAAAGACCTTTCACAGGGGGTGCCTCAGACCAATGAAAAACACAGATATTTACATCGAGATTCATAACAGTATCAAAATCACAGTTATGAAGTAGTAGTTTTATGGTTGGGGTCACCACAACATGAGGAACTATGTTAAAGGGTCACAGCATTAGAAAGGTCCACCACACTCTAGAGTACATCTGACTGTTGTAAGGCAGTAAAATTGGAAAGCACGTGTAAAATTGGAAAACACATGTCTGTGCTCTCAGGTCTGTGGAGATCCTTACAAAGTCAACATCAGAGTGTTGGCAAATAATATGCACCTATGTGCCTTTCAACTTAGCTACCAGTGAACCCACATGACATGGTCACAGATGCATGGTCACAAGAATGAAGGACAGTGACATGGCCACATTAGTCAGCAGAGACATATTCTGATGAGGAGCCACAAATCAGCTGGATTATACAGTCCAACAACTCTAACCCCAAGAAACCTGGATTAAATTAAATCTTCAACCATTGTACCAGGAAGCACTCCTCTCGTGGGCGGAAGCCATCCAGACGATGGATGCTGAAGGCTTTTTACTGCCAGGAATGAACAACAGGAAGAAAGAACCTCCAGGTTACAAGAAAAACATTGTCATCTCAACAGAAAAAAAAATGAACCATAATAATCATCTCAACATCAGAGATGTATTCATCGGGAAACTGACGATTGACAGACAAAGTTTACTTACATATCTGGTGTGTTAATTAATCTAGAGTGGCTTCAAAAGCTGCTAGGAAGGATGTGGGAGCCCTCGGAGTACAAGTTTCCAAGCCATGTTACCTCCACCTCTCAAACAGGAATGGTTCAAAGCCACGATGGGCCTGGACTCAGGCAAAAGCAGCCCATCACAGAACTGCATAAACAAACTGATTTAATTGACTGTCAATAGGAGAGCAACACAATCTTAAAGGCCAATTTTATTTGAAATTATATTAAATATAAAACCCCACAGTCTACACATCTAAGGCTTTCATAATATAGCTGACCTGCATCTTCTATTCAGAAAAACAAAGTTTCAGAGCCAACTACTCTTGTGGTACAAGCCTAAATCCCAGCCTTAGCGGGTCTAAGGCATATTGAAAGCCATGCTTTTAAATTAAGGCAAGCCTGGACTATATAAGGAACAGGAGTTCAAGGATAGCCTGGGCTACACAGCAATGCTAACTAGACAGTAAAGTAGATGACAGTATGTTACATAACTGTCTGAGTGTGTGAGGTCTGAATGAAGGAAGGTTCCTGTGAACTATAGAAGGTCCAAGAAGGTCCCTGGAAGCAGAGATCACAGCAGGTCAACAAGAGGAAGTTGACTTTGGAAAAGCAGAACCAAGGAATGGCCTTTGAGATTTTGGTTTTAGGTGGGAGTTACCCCTGGCCCTTCTCATCAGCTAAGTTCAGGGGTTCCCTAACTTCTAAAGCATACACAGATAGGGACTAAAACACCTATTTGTACCTTGTTCACTACAGCATTAGACAGGGAAGTAACCCAAGTGTGCATTGACAGTAAACAGAGATAAATGGATTATAGCACATCCATGCAAGGGGACCCTATTCAGACAGGAGCATAAAAACCCCTTTCGAGAACAGGGAATAGGATGGCTTCACTCCAGCCAAGATACACAACCAATAATTAAGACAAGAATCACATTCTTAGCAGGGGACGACAGGGAAAGGAAAAGGGAGGAGGGGAGGAGAGAGGAGGAGAAATGGGGAAGGGAGGAGAAGGAAGACAGGGTAGGGAGGGATGAGAGAGGGTAGAAGGAGAAGGGAGGAGAGAGAAAAGAAAAGAGAAGGAAGGGGGAAGGGAAAGGGAAGTGAGAAGGGGAAGGGGAGAGGAATGGGAAAAGGAGGCATCATGAGTTCCAAGGCAGGCAGTGCAAGAGCAGTTCTGAAATCAAAGTTGCTGTGTGACAAAGGGGTGAGATGGCCAAGGTGCTCATGTCTGAAGCCACGCCTGCAGTATGTGAGCTCTCAGTTCAGAATCCACCATACCCCACTGGCTATGCTCTAAATCTATTTGGAATGTTCTATAAACTGTGGCTCCAAGTTTTCTGGTAAATCTCCAGTTTTGTGTAAAGCTAGGCACATTTTTAGCTTCTCCTTGCCCCAGTTTCTTCATGTGTATACACAGAGGGACTATTACTAATTCCCCCTGGAAGAGCTGAGTGCTAAATGAGATTACATATCAAAGCACCAAACCCACAGCAAGCATTCCATAAACAGTGCCCCTTATGATAGCATAAATTCCACTCGGCTCTACTGGAATCTACTGACCACTGCATAACAGCCAAGCCAGGACTCCACAATGCCAAAGCCATAAAGATTTGTACAAAGTAGTCTTTGAATACAGGAAATGAGTTACCAGACAGCACGTGAGATAGCTCTAATGAAGCTAGTACTAAGATGACAGCATAAAACAAGTCCTTGGAACCCTCAGAACAAGAGCCATTCGCTTCACAAGAAATCCACTCTCCTTTTAGGTCTTGGGTCCTGGGAATTTGATCACAAGACAGAAACTATTATGCATCACACTGGTATTAAATGGATATCTGTGTGACTTCCCCAATTCTCTTGAAGACATCCTTTGTCCTTGGGGTTTTACTAGAAGACACAATGTGGTCTACCAAATACTTTGGTTGTTTTTTTCACCAGTCAAAAGTGTGCAAAATGGTGTAAGTCAAAATTCTTAAAGTGAGGTCAAGAACAAATTAATACCTTTCTGGTATTTACAGCAAAAAATGCAATCCAGTGTGTATATCAGACATCTCCACTCTCAGAAAAACATGTGTGTGTGTGTGTGTGTGTGTGTGTGTGTGTGTGTGTGTGTGTGTGTGTGTGTTGCTTATATGCATTAGGTATTACACACACACACACACACACATTTGTCACTAATAATACCCTATTTTTACATATGAAGAAACTAGAGGCATGGGCAGAAATACATCTCACATCAGTGGTAGACTTACATTTAGGACATGAATTGGTCCTCACAAACTCGGCAACTATCACAATGCAAGGAGAAAATTAGGACACAAGAGACTGGTCATGTGTTCAGTCGCCACCCATTCTTGCTTATTCTGAGCTGTTGTTTCTACTCACAGCAGCCAGTCAGCTTCAAAGACTTCGACAGAGCCTGCTTCCACAGGACGCTCATGGTCCCTCATGACAGTGCCACCACAGGACGCTCATGGTCCCTCATGACAGTGCCACACCATATCTTACTTGTTGTTTTTATTTTTCCAGCATTTCTCAATTTGAAAACAGAGCCCATCTCCGCAAATTATTTTTTGCCTAGCGCTTTAAATCGCTGGTCTCAGAGCAGACATCCACAAATAAACTAAGAGGTCTGCAAACTGGCTGCAGATGACATCCAGCCTGCTGGTCTAGCCTAAGACATCCCTACCCTACCATCATATTGTAATCTTTCATTCCTGGGCTGTCAGTCATTTCAGACTATAAATTAAAGAACTATATATGAGTTCCCTGCCACGCTTAAATACCAGCTAAAAATATCACCTCGGGCTGCCTTTAATTTAGAGCAGGACAATGTGACACTGCCTTATCATCGCTGAGGCAAAATCTGAAAGGAGGCAGGAACTTTCCAAATATATACTGTTCTCCAGACCCAGTAAAACTCTCCGCTAGGGTACAGTGTGGCTCAGGGCTCTTGGGTTCCCTACTTGCCACAAGTCCTGAAAATAACATTATGTGGCTAACTAGAAATATAGCAAAAATGAAATCTCTACGATGACAATAAAAGCGAGAGGGAAGTAGGAACGACAAAGTGGGAAAGAGAAGCCTACTTTGCCTGGCTGGAATGCGTCCCCCAAATGTGCATGCCGGAAGGGTGCACCCCAGATGTGGAAGTCAGGTTGGGAGAACATGTAAGGGGCTGGGCACCGCTCTTAGAAGGGGTTAATGTAGTCCCCACAGGACGCAACTCCCTGGAGAGGGTTATTACAAAAAGTCCCACCTGGTCCTACAGGCCCTGGGCATTCCTGTCTCACCGTGTGAGCACTCCAGCATTTGCATTCACGCTGTTCTGATTTATTTCTCCACCTCGTTGTGGAGAAACAGTCAGGAAACCTCAGAGGACAACAGTGCCATGCTATCTGAACCACCCGCCACCAGAATCATTTGTCAAATATACCTTACTCAAAACAAACAAACAAAAAAGGCAAAACAAAACAAAAGACAGTACTCAGTTACAGCAGAAGAAAATCGAAATTAAAAGGGGAAAAAAAAAATCCAACTGCAAAACACTGAAGAAGAGTCATTCTGCGCTTCCCAGTCCTGAATGCAGCCACACCACCTACAATACATTCCACCTTCCTACGTGTCAGTCTTCAGACTCTGTAAGGTAAGTACAAAGCAGACCCTTCATGGGTGAGAACTCAATTTCTGACAATGGCACTGATGGTTGTAAATTGCTAAGATTTCAAAGTTTGTACCGAGTGGTGGTGGCGCACGCCTTTAGTCCCAGCCCTTGGGAGACAGAGACAGGTGGATCTCTGTGAGTTCAAGGTCCAGTTCCAGGACAGACTCCAAAGCTACAAAAAAAAAAACCCTGCCTCAAAAAAACAAAAACAAAAACAAAAAAAAAAAAAAAAAAAAAAAATATTCTGCCTGCTCACAGCCCAGATCCTTTCCAATGCCATGCCACACTGTATCTCACCTTCTACCCACTCGAGGGCAAAGATCAAAAAACAAAATGACTTCTCTTTAAAAATCAGAACACCATTAAAAACTCCATCTGCTCTGTAGATAAAGTCTGTGTGTAACTGAACTGGCTCCATGTACCCAGAGGCAAATGGCTTCTTCTACCTTGTGCTCATGAAGAAGGACCGCGAGGAGCTGTCAGTCACTCACTCACTGTCCACTTAATGTGATGA
Organism: Cricetiscus sungorus; assembly: GCA_030556225.1. Lineage (NCBI taxonomy): Eukaryota > Metazoa > Chordata > Mammalia > Rodentia > Cricetidae > Cricetiscus > Cricetiscus sungorus. Next base: position 54,293,286 of record JANBXA010000328.1, read on the forward strand.
ACAACAACACTCTTTCCTCAAGATCTTCTATGCTTGGTTTTTTGTCTTTTTGTTATGGGGGTGGCAGGGTGGGAGCAGGGGCTATTGATGTTTAATAAGGATCAGGAGAAACAAATAGGCTGAATAGATGTTTATTCAGGGAGAAATAACAACATAGACAGATGAACACCAGCAGGTTCCTGGTCCCAAGGATGCCTCGGGATGTCCTCCCCAAGAGAGCTCTCCGAGCCCCCTCCTCAGCCTTAGTTCCCCCAGGTCACATCTGGCCCTGTCTCCACCCCCCAATGGGCATGGTCTATGCCAGAGATGCGGACAAGGTAAATATCTCACTACAAGGGGCAACTTGATTATCTTCTTGGTTGATTCTCTTTGCTTTGGCTCAAGAAGACCATGTCATGAGAACCTATGACTTGAGAACCCAATGTAGCTGTCCCGTGTTCAGTAAGTTCAGTAAGTTGAGTGTGCTCACTCAACACATGGCCAGAGCACCCATGATCACTTCCATTTTTCTAGGTCACTTTGACACCACCTAATCCTCAAACTTGTGCAAACTTCAATATCATATGCAACTATTTTGCAAACTAGGCAGGTTTTCATATCAGCGGGATCATTTGATGTTCATGTAAATAAAGTCAACAGAAGTGTCATTAGCACCTGAAGTATGACATTAGATTTCCTGAATATAAATCCCGCTGCATCTCATACCCAGTGTGTGACTGTGGAACAAACACTAAGATTATCAAGTCTGTTTTCTCATATATACCATGAAAATGTTATAGCACACAAGACTCTACCAGGACTAAATGAGCCAAACATAAAGGGCTCAAAGTATTCAAGGAGTTGACAGGCTTTTTTCCAAGACAAAAGTGGCAGGGACAGGCATCAGGTCTCTGCACCTGGGTGCCCATCAAACACCTTCTAACAGGCCTTTTCTTTTGATGGCCTCATGTCCTCCAAATCTAACTCCAGGTGTCTGTTGATTTGACTGGAATACTTACATTAAATGATTATTAAATATTACACAGACATTTCAAAAACTATATAGAACCTGGAACTTGAAATGACTGTTTAAGACTGGAAGGTAACAGAAAAACTACATCAATGTGGGGGAGATTTTCCAGTTACCAAAGGCTTTATGAAAGTGTGCACAAGTTAAACACTAACAATTATTATCAAAACTGTCTTCATAGAGGGTGCAAGAGACAGACTGGCCTCCCAAATCAGACACAACATTCCTCTACGCCTCACGGCAGACGGTCCATCCACAGCTTTATCTAACCTTCTGATGTCCTGTCTCCATTCCCAACTCCCAAAAGCACACACAACAGTTTGCTCTCCACCTTTTCTAGGAGCCTGCCACTCCCACACGCTGTAGTCCAGGCATTTCATGAGAACAGACCAGGGGCCTCCTCCTCCCTTCCCTATTGGTCTAGGCAGAAGTAGAAGTGGCATTGAAGAGTAATCCTGTCCTACTCAACCCTGCTGGGTCTGGGATCGCTGAGGAAAGAGAACCTCATGGTTCCAACGCTACAAGGGAAAAAGCACCCTTCCTTAAATCAATAGTCTGGAACACCTAACCAGATCAACCAGCATCACTTCCGCACAAGGCAACTACATTTTCATGTCACACGGTCCTAAGCTGCTTGAAATGTTTTTCAAAAGCATATCGCTTTTGTTATTTAAAATATTTAAGAGTTATAAAAATCAAGAGGATAGTTAGGTAATAAGAATTAACATCAAGCTGGACTTTGAGTGCCAGCTCTGAGCTCTGCTAACAAACGAAAGGTCCAAATTTCAGATTCTCACTCAGTCCAGCCTGGAAATACCCCAAGCTAAGTAACTCACACAGTGAGCACTCCTGATGCAGAGTGAGCACTCCTGATATACAGAGTGAGCACTCCTGATGCAGAGTGAGCACTCCTGATGCACACAGTGAGCACTCCTGATGCTCATAGTGAGCACTCCTGATGCACAGAGTGAGCACTCCTGATACACAGAGTGAGCACTCCTGACGCACACAGTGAGCACTCCTGATGCAGAGTGAGCACTCTTGATACACAGAGTGAGCACTCCTGATGCAGAGTGAGCACTCCTGATGCACACAGTGAGCACTCCTGATGCACACAGTTAGCACTCCTGATGCACACAGTGAGCACTCCTGATGCTCATAGTGAGCACTCCTGATGCAGAGTGAGCACTCCTGATACACAGAGTGAGCACTCCTGATGCAGAGTGAGCACTCCTGATGCACACAGTGAGCACTCCTGATGCAGAGTGAGCACTCCTGATGCACACAGTGAGCACTTCTGATGCTCATAATGAGCACTCCTGATGCACAGTGAGCACTCCTGATGCAGAGTGAGCACTCCTGATGCACACAGTGAGCACTCCTGAGGCTCATAGTGAGCACTCCTGATGCACAGAGTGAGCACTCCTGATGCTCACAGTGAGCACTCCTGATACACAGAGTGAGCACTCCTGATGCTCACAGTGAGCACTCCTAATACACAGTGAGCACTCCTGATACACAGAGTGAGCACTCCTGATGCTCACAGTGAGCACTCCTAATACACAGTGAGCACTCCTGATGCTCACAGTGAGCACTCCTGATGCACAGAGTGAGCACTCCTGACACACAGTGAGCACTCCTAATACACAGTGAGCACTCTGATGCTCACAGTGAGGAGCAGTCCTGACACTATTGTCGTTCCTGACACACACAAACAGTGGGAGGGTGAGAAACTTAAGTTGTTTTGTAACAAAAAGAGAAAAAAATCACTTATGGCAAACATAAATATCCCCAGAAATGTAAGTTAGAGCCACATGATAGAAACCATCCTGTGCACAAATGAAAAGTGCTTGGGAAATTTCAAGATGTACAAATGGAAACCAGTAAGATTTTTGCAGCATTTTTGTAAACTAACCAAATATCTGGTACTTTGTACTTGAGTGTTACAAAAGTATGGGACCCCATTCCATCCCTATCTCCAGCATTTCTAAAAATCGAGGCAATGTGTACTGGATTTTTGAGGCTGTCATTTTTATAAGTGCAATTAGTTTAACATAAGGTCTTGAAACTGGGCTAATTCAGACCTCAATATGTAGATGATCCCCAACCTGACAATTCAGACAGAAAACAAACTAAATTTATTGCTGGACACCAAAAATACTTCTGTTAGCAGACAGACACCTTGGTTCTTTACTTTCCAAATCTGCCCTCCTAGTTCTTACCTAAATTGCAGCTCACCCCTTCCTGGACAGAGCCACAGTCCTGACCAGTCGCCCTAAAAACAGAACCGTCTAACCTCAGATCTGCCTCTTCCTCCATCACAATAAAACCCACGTGAAACCTGCCCTGCTGCAAGCTTGCCCAAGGGTGGGGGTGGGAAGGCCGGAAAGGGTGACAAAGGGCAGAACGAACACAGAACAGCAGAGCTTGGGAATGTCACAACCAGCATTTCCCAGCCACTGACCCCGTACTGAGCCCCAGAGACTAAACGGCATGGCCTGCAGCTGGTCCCAGCTTGAAAAGCACTCTGCCAAGAGGGAGGGATAACAGCAAACAGCCTCTGACCCTGCGGGCCTCTTCCCTCCATCTCCCCTCACCTGGTCCTCCCCGTCTCCCACCACACAAGCCCAAAGCCGTCATGGCTGGGAAGGGCAGCTGAAGCAGTCCCACACACTGATGCTACTGGGGCCACAGACATGAGCCAGCATGTTGCTAATTAAACAGGCGTGTTAACCCGCTTCAGAGGATATTCTTGGAGCATGATTTTACCCAAAGGGCTGCAAGGAGTGTGTCACATCAACATAAACCTACATGCTACGGATCAAAACCGTGAGTTACTTTGGATGCAAGGTGCCGGTGAATGATTAGGCTTAATTCTGCCCCAGATGCTCAGAAAAACCTATTCACCCTTTTCTGGCATCAGACACTCAGAGTCTGGGCAGCAGGCCTTTGCAGGGCACATGCACCTAGGACTCATGCCAAATGGGGGGCACGTCTCTTACATGGCAGCTTCATCAACACGGCTGCTCTGTACGTCAGGGCTTTCTCAGCATCATCTTTTTTACTCTTGCTAAGTTGCTGACCCGTGTCTGGCTGTGTAGAGTCAGGTGTCTGAAGACCCAGAGAACGGCAGGGTGACCACTCTGAAGCAACTCCCATGCAGAGCAAAGCCTCCTCTCAGGTGCTCTGTCAGAGTAGATGCTACCTCTTACCTTGGGGGAGGTTAAAAGGGAGAGGGACAGCAGAACAGGGAAGGACTAGATCACACAAGAAACTGTTCACACTATGGTTACACCAAGAGTTTCCAAGTCTAGGTCAACATTCTGGCCACTGCCCCTTGTCAATACATTATTAACACGCTTATAGGACAGATCATCCCACATGGCGGCCTGAGGACACAACAGATTTCAACAGCATCCTCTATTCTGAGAAAGAATTGAAAACTCAACGTGAAACCCAAAACAGTATGATGTTTCGTGCAGGCAAACAATTTTATAGTAACCCATGAACAAAAAAAAAAAAAAAAAGCAAAGCAAGAATATTATCAAAATAAGAGCCAGAAATAAGTTGGATACATGGCATGACATTTGCATTCGGGGCTAAAATCACGACCCCACCTGTCATGCAGTCCTTGTTTTTTTTTTTTTTTTTATTATTATTATAAAAGCAATATATACTTAAGCACTACAAAATAGAGATCTAACAGTAATTCTCCCATGGCCATAGTACTCCACCATAGTACTCAAGGAGCAAGTCTTCTTCTATGCACATATTAATGCAACATAGACACACTCATAAATCTCCTTTATTTTAAACAGCAGGATCATGCTGCAAGCATTACTCTAGAACCTGCTCCTTTTCCATTGAAAAGAGATTGCTTTGTCATTCAACTTGACATGCTTTTAAAGGTACAGCAGGAGGGCAACACATCTCAAGAGAAGAGTAGCCATCGAGTACCAAGGAAGACATTAATGGATGTCAATATCTACAAGCTAAAGTCAATTTTCTACTTTTGTCTTATAACCAGAAAGGGCATCCCAGAAATAGTTTAGAAAATAAAATTACGTAGAGCTAAAACACAGACATTGTGTCTGCTAAAGACTCACGGATGTTAACATTGGGCATTCTGTTAAGGGGGATGGTTTTATTTTCAGTGGCCACAACACATCAGGTATTCAAATGCACATGACGCCCTTCCCTCCGGTTTTCAATTCAGCTAAAAATGAGTTGTGCTGCTTAGAGCCAAAAAGAAAAGTGACCAAGAACATTAGTAGGATATAATTGATTCTCCCTGTCTCTATCTCAGGAACCAGTGTTAAAAGCCATCTTTCATTTGCTATCTATCAGACCACACTTTCAATTAAAGCTGCAGAATGGCCCGGCTGTCCCACCTTAAAGCAGTACGGCTACCCTGGAGGAGGAGGTGACACCAAGTCAAACAATGCCATATCCCTGCCCTGCAGCAGCCTATCCCATCGGGATCACCATTTTAGGTAAACTCTGAATTGGAACTACTCCTCAGATTCGCATCAAAGTGATAGCCTAAAAGCAGGACTCAAGAGTCTCCCATTACTATGAAACTTCCCCCAACTTCCTACTGTACCGATCAAGGAAGATAAGTCATTCACCTTCAGGAAGATGACTATTTCATTGAGTGCTGTGGTTTGAGGGCTTGAGGTGGTCTAGAGGTGGGACCTCTGGGAGGTCACAGGTCACTGTGCTGAACCCACAAGAATGCAGTTAGTCCATGGGCCCTATGGAGCCTCCCACCTCCTCCTGGGAGGACACAGCAGCAGCAGCAGCTATCAACCCAAAAGCAGTTACCAACTCTGAGTCTGCTGGCCCTTTCCTCCTGTACTTTCTAGAGTTACGAGAAATAAACTCCTGTCATCTATAATGTACTATATATTACAGAGGCACAAATGGACTAAGAGAACTCACTACATAGAAAGAAAAGCTATATGTGATAGAAAATAATAAATTTTAGTTTGTTCTAGGAAAGCCACAGCTTTTCTAGTCATCACATTTCTGCCTCTCCTTTCCTTTCTGCTTTCTCCCACTCTGATAAAGAAAATGGTGCACATCCCAATAATACGGCTCATTTCGATGCACAGAGCACAGTTTTTAAAGGAAAGAGCTCAGAAGCAAGGCAAAAATCTATCAACACCATCTCTGTCCATTCTATTCCATCTGCTTCTCGGACGCAGCATAGAAAAATCAATACTCCATTTCATTGGTTGAGTTCACACTACACCTTTACACCCACACGTGCATGGGCTGAAGACAAACCTAGTTTTTAAATCCATTTGGATAACTTAACACAGTAACACTGTGAAGGAATTCCTTTTTAAGGAATCTTTAAAACATGCGGTTTGTCTACAGATAGATGTGTTTGCGTGGTTGCATTTTCATACATGCTTTTATACTTACAGCAATCATAATAATTCAAGCCTCTGGGGAATATGTGCTGATCCAGTTATCTAGGACAAAGATCAGCAAGTCTGTGTCTTTCCTGACAGTTATCTCACTGCCATGTTTCGGTGGACAGCTTCTAAGTGACCAGAGTTTTCTAATCTTCTGATGTTCGAGATGCCAATGGGGCTCAACACCATCTGAACCGATGTCCTCAGAGGGAGAGACTGAAACACCACACTCACCTTCAATACCTTGCACAGCTGATGTTAAACGCCATTGGGAAATACTTGTTTCATTAGTGTGGTGCCTACGCCAACCTAGCAAACACTCAAAACTCACTGAGGCTATAAAACAAATACCTCTCAGAAACAAAAGCAAAGAATGTGTGACTTAGATAAAAGCCAGCTCTGCCACAAAACCCAGAATCTAAAGGTGGCCTCCACACACTCACATATATCTCATTGTGATCGAATCGCTTCTTGAGGTTGTCGATGAACGTCTCCTCGTTGAGAGGTTCTAGAAGAACCATATCTCCAACGCCAATCATATTGTCCAGAAGCGAGGATTTCACCTCCATTTTGGCCATGGTCTCCAGCTGGAAGAGAGAAGGGAAGGTGTCAATCAATGAGCAAGACTCTTTCGGATGGGTTCTCTGTGTAGCAGAAGTGACTTCCACATCTGCTTCCCCACTTGCTGAAGTTGCCCTGATGCCAACCTGCTGCCACATGAGCCTTCTCCCCAGTCCATCCTCCCAGTCCATCCTCCCAGGCAAAGGCCATCAACCGAGAGTGCAGATAGCAAGCCAAAGTCACTGTCGTCCTATGTCATCTCTATCACCAAGCAACACTTGGCACAATTCCAGCAGAATCCCTTTCCAAAACGGCAAGCCACCCTGCCCCAGCCCTTGCATAGCAATGTCAGATACATGAACCTGCTTCCTCTAAGAAGACAGGCTTTGGCTCTCCAAGATTCATTTACAAGGCATTGTCCCAAGAACCTATGTTTGAAATGGTGCCGGAAACGCGTACTGCTCACCACAGCAAAGAACTTTACACGCAGTAATGAACTTAACCCTTACAATGACCCCATGTTAATACGATCTATCTGAGGCTGCAGGGGTGATTGAGTAGGTAAGGGCACTTGTCTCCAAGCCTGCTGACCTGGGTTCAATCCCCAGAACTCACATGGTGAAAGGACAGAACCAACTCCTGTAATTTCTCCTCTGACTTCTATGCATACATACCATGACATGGATGTACCCACTCAAACACTAATTTTAAAAATTTGTATGAGGAAATTAGACCAGCAAGACAGTAGATAAAGGAACATGCCACCAAGCCTGACGATCTGAGCTTGATTCCCAGAATCTAAGAAGAAAAAAGTTGTCATCTGATCTCCACACTATAGAATACGTTCATCAGGTCACCCACACATACACAAAAGTAAATGTGTTTTTTGGTTTGGGTTTTTTATTGAAAAGAAAAAAATCAAAGCTCAATTTGCTGTGATTACTTACAAGTGTTTTGTACGTGGTGTTAAAGAATCCCATAGTCTGCCAAGCTTAGTAGTACACATCTTTGAGATCCCAGAGGCAGGCATATCTCTGTGAGTTTCAGACCGGCCTGGGTTACAGAACAAGTTTCAGTACAGCCGGAACTACATAGAGAAACTCGGTTTCAAAAACAAACAAATAAACAAACAAACGAACAAAAAGAATGTCATGGCTACTCAGACAGCGTAGCTATGGGGAAAGGTTTTCTACCCAGGCTCTGTGAGCTTGGTCACAAAGAGCACAACCCACAAGGAAACGGAGGCTGTGTATCCAATGTAACCAGCCAGGGCTAATCTCCATATTCTCAATGTTATTCTCGACCAGCCATCCTAACAGCCAAAGCAATTCAGCTCACAATGACTAGACCCAAACACTGCTTCTCCTTGGCTCAGAGGGGAATGGTACCCTGAGGAAACAGTGGCGCCCTGGACCAGCAGCACTCTACACCTTTATGTAGGGTGCCACCCACAGAGGAGAGCTAAGCCAACCCAGGCCCCAACTGCTGTGCTGTCAAGAGGACTAAAGTCCTTTCAAATGTCTTAAAAAAGGAAAGGGTGCGGAGTGTCTATTATCTAAGTGTACAACTTTACCAGATAAACTCACTGTGACATTTCTACTGTTTCCAGTACAGAAGTCAACTTTAAAGGAAAAAAGGAAGGAAGGAAGGAAGGAAGGAAGGAAGGAAGGAAGGAAGGAAGGAAGGAAGGAAGGAAGGAAGGAAATCCCTGGAAAGTGAAAAAAAAAAGGAGCTAAGAAAGAAACAAGACTTTCTCCAACACAGACGAATTGAGTAAGTATTTAACACTGAAAATAAAAGACTTTTTTTTTTTCTAATATATGCTTTAGTTTCATGGCAACCAGCCCTGGAATAACCAGTCCTGAGCACCACTGAAGCCCAACAACCACAGAACAAGGAATGGCTCCTGTGCTGAGGTAGGTAGGGCTCTGTTTCAGAACAGCACTGGTGTGGGTGGGCGGTGCTTGCCATTTCTACAGACTGAGCAGCATCCAGGAGACGGTCCATGGAGGGACTGTGAGCACCCAAGCCTGTCAAAATAAATCAACATTTAAGTCAAATTTCAAGTCCTCAGACTCCTAGAGTGCCAAAAGCACTCTGGGTTTGTAAACGCTTTACATCTAATTTGGCAGATGAGAGGAGGGGGATTAGGGACTAAGGGAGTTTGAGAAGGGTTTCAAAAATAACCACCTCAAACCAGCAATTTAAACAAGTGAAGTGGCTGAATGGGAACTCTGCCTCGGGTGGATTTCTGGATGGAGTCTATTTATAGAAGCAACTGGAAAGACAATGCTTGCTGCAGGTAACAGTAATTAGGCAGCCAGCCTGTGCCGTAAGTAAATAAACCAGCCGCACCCTCTCTACAACCACATAGTTCAAGGAAGCTCTGTCACCCAGCTTTGACATGCTATCCTCACCTGATAATCTGATGCTGGTACAAATCAATTCAGAACACTGACAAAAACTAAAAATACCAATTTTTGCAAAATATAACACTCCGATAAAAGAATCCAAACTGAAAAGTCAATATAAGATTCATTTAGTTATGAGCACAGTTTGCCTTTTTAGCATCTAGGTATTTGAGAGCATGCCATCACGTTGGTGTCCATCATTAAAGGTAAAAAGAAGACACAGGGAATCTGGTAGAAGTACTTTCAGGCCTCCTTCCCGTACTGCTTCCCGTACTGACTCAAGTACATTAGAACCATGACCTCTAGTATAGGCTGGGCTCACTTTGCAATCTTAATAAAAAATATCTGGTATATTTGCTCCACCAAAGGAAAAAAAAATCTATTTTTTTTTCTTCTCTTCTCTGACAGAGCTATGACTAACCATGGAAACAAATTTGCTAACTCAATGGTTTCTTAAACCATCAAAAGAATTTCCATGGTTTTATACAGGAAAATGAGAATGTATGTTGGGCACCAGGAATACTTTTTGTGTGATTCACAAATATGTGTGGGCATGACAAACAAAAAGGGCTCTGTGTGTGTGTGTGTGTGTGTGTGTGTGTGTGTGTGTGTGTGTGTGTGTGTGTGTTCCCCATTCGAAAAGCGTTCTCACAGGAGTCTACACTGCTCTACCCCACCTCCAGATATCAGCACCTGTCATATGTACATTAAGCCAGCCAACACAACGCAAGCCCATACTCTCCTTGTCACTGTAACTCATTCAAGGCCAAGTCAGCATCTGATGCTGGCTGGAAAATCAGCACTGCAGTTCTGCCCACCTCTGATGGACTGACTTGCAGTTGTGACACTTGGAAAGGATCAACCCATGCTCTCACCAAAGAGGCTACGTCCCGGAAGGGAATGGAGGAGCAAGGCGGGAAAATTATTAGCAATGGAACCCTAATGACACCACAAACCCCTAGATCAACTTGCACTTAAGGTCCCCAGCACCTCATTCCTCAAGATTTAGTTCTCTTTATAGTTGAAATACATGAAGTTGGGTCTTTTACTATTTGCCCAGAAAGTATCTTACATTGAATCCAAGAAATTGGTTCCAGAGGTGAAATGCCAGACACAAGGCTTAAACTGGCAGGGCTAGGGCATGCAGTGAGGTGTAGAGCACAGGAACTGCACATCTTAGGCCAGCAAGGTCATATTTGATATTTATTACTGGAACCACTGGCTGAGCCATGGAACTCAGACCTCATACTTATAACACTAGAGAATTTCAATTCAGGAAATTCAGACTACCAGAGCCATGTTTCCAGGACAAAGGCCTGTCTGAAAGGACAGCAAGGGAAGAATTTTCTATTCAGAGGGGTCACTGTGCCCCAGCAGTCCAACAAAGCCAACTACTTGGCTTCTAGTGCCTGAGAAAGGGATAAGCCCTACCTCCCACTGCAAAGAGGTGGAATCCAGAAGGTACCACCACAGTCTGTTTCTTCTATCATTAACCAAGACTGACAGCTCTACAACCATCAACCAAGGCTGACAGCTCTACAACCATCAACCAAGGCTGACAGCTCTACAACCATCAACCAAGAATGACAGCTCTACAACCATCAACCAAGAATGACAGCTCTACAACCATCAACCAAGACTGACAGCTCTACAACCATCAACCAAGGCTGACAGCTCTACAACCATCAACCAAGACTGACAGCTCTACAACCATCAACCAAGACTGACAGCTCTACAACTATCAACCAAGGCTGACAGCTCTCCAACCATCAACCAAGGCTGACAGCTCTCCAACCATCAACCAAGAATAACAGCTCTACAACCATCAACCAAGACTGACAGCTCTCCAACTATCAACCAAGACTGACAGCTCTCCAACCATCAACCAAGACTGACAGCTCTCTGCATGGAAGGAACCAAGACCAAGAGACATATTCTCAGGTCAGGTTCTGAAGGCTTGGCAGTATTTTTCAATGTGTGTTACTAATCCATGGAAGTAAGTCAACCTTAAAAAACAGCTACATGTTTAAGGAACAATAGTGCCAAACTCTTTCTGACAGTGATGTGCAATTGTTTGACCCTTACCAACAACTCAAAGACTTCAAATTCATAAGAATTGCCTAAGTATGCAAGGTCCACAAAGTCTCCTCCCAAGTGCTTACCCAGAGGAGGCCATTTAAGACAGATGTACAAAAGGACCTTCTCAGAAAACAGTGGGTGGTCATGCTTTTTAGCCACACAGAGGGAGAGATACATAATACTGTCTGGAGCATTTTATTTTCCTACATATAGTTAGCATAAAAAGCCATCTATAAAACACTATGACAGGGAGTACTCTGGAGGGCCACAGGAAGCAGGGCCCCTGGATCTCAGGGTGACTGAGCCAGCAACCAGTCCACTAGCAGATGACAGGCGACTCCATGGTACATGAGCTCTTTACAGCCAAGGCAACTGCTCCTTCCCTCATCTCAAACACCTCCAAATGACTATGGCTTTTTTCCATGTAACTAGTTTTGTTTCCTGGAAACATACAGAGCACAAAACACAGTTAAAAACATTGAAAGCATCATTTCAAACTGTCTTCAAAATAAAAAAGAGATTCAGCACAAACTATCCCAAAGCATCCCGTGACCACTGTAACCTAAGAGGGCAACAAACTCATCTACCCCATCGCTCACCTTACATTACAAGCTACCTACCATGAGACACACTGTAACTATGAACACCGAAATTACGAAGACAACCGTCCCTCTGGCTGCCAGCCGGACACACGGGTAGTGACAGAAGAACACATGAAGTTCATGCACATTCCACTATTCAGTATCAAAACAATGACAGGGAAAGCTATCTCAAATTAATAATCAATGGTAATAATTAACAAGAAACAGAGGCTAAGCAGAAGTAACACTCATCTTACTGCCCCCACCATGAATTGAACCTCTCAGAGTTGCACAGACCAGCAACAATTAACGCTTTAAGCCAAAACACGTCTGCATCTGGAAGAGTATGAACAAATGAGAGCTGACATCTCAATGAGTAACAAGAATATTAAGTCACATTATTTTAAAATCTGAAACAGCCGCTACAAGGGAAGCCAAACCCATGTTATGAGTAGGAAAACACTGAAGTCATGTCTCTAAACAAAAGAGTAGGACATTAAGATGTGACTATTGCAGCATCCTTAGAAAGGTGCTCCAGACGCAAAGGCTATGGGGGGACTTGCAACAGTGCCGACCCCTTTAACTGACCCTGGTTCCACTCATTAACCTCCACGTACAGTGGCCCTGTTTACAAACAGTGCCTTTTCTAGAAAATCAGGTCTTCAGTCTAACAATCATGTCTCATTCCTTGGTAGTCCCCCAAAGCCTATGGTACTGTCCTCTGCATGAGGCAGGCATTCAATAAAATACAAACAGAGAATAGGAATGCCTATGTTGATTGACATCTGAGTCACACAGAAATGGGCATTCTCACAAGTGCGTAAGTTTGGCCACAAATAGGAGGCAGAAGGAGGGTAAGAGCTTCAAGCCACTTTGAGGATTTCTCCAAAAGCAAAAACAAACAAAACAATCACAATACCAACAACAGGACAGGAAAGACGATCAAACATAGCGGGCCAATCAAGTCACCGTTCTTGAGAATGGCATGCGAAACACATTTAAGTAAGGAAAGTGGGACAACATGACAAAATTTCATGAACAAAATAACTCGGCAAGTCCTCATGGAAAACAAGAGCAAAAGGCAAACCCAAAACTCTGCCTCATGGTTCAGATGCGCTGAGAACAACTGGAATTCACTTCCTCAATCTTTTACAACAGCACCAAATATGGGTGTGTGGGAGGCGGGGAGTGGGGGGGGGCGTGGGGGGGTTGGGGGGGTGGATGCCCATTTAGTCCAGTTCAAGCAACATGTCCAGGACTAGGTCCTGCTGAGATACTGACATTGAGTTGAGTGACCAGTTACGGGCCCAGCAGTAATCATGGTATCTCCACCCTTCCCCCACACCATGAGACAGAGCCTAGCAAGAGGAACAACAGAACACTCCATTTTAAAGCTTTTAATTAAATTTATTTAGTGTGTGTGTACACATGCCAGAGCCCACGTGCAGAGGTCAGAGGACAACTTGTGGGAGTCTGCTCCCTCCTCTGACAGTGTGGGTCCCAGGAATGGAACTCAGGGCATCAGATTTGGTGGCAAATGCTCCCACCCACTGAGCAATCTTACCAACCAACCCAAAACATCCCCTTTTGACATCCCCAAATGACTCTTCAATGACTAAGAGAAGTGTGCTCCCACTACAGAAAAAAATAAATAAAGAAAGAAAGAAAGAAAGGAAGAGAGGGAGGGAGGGAGGGAGGGAGGGAGGGAGGGAGGGAGGGAGGGAGGGAGGGAGGGAGAGAGGGAGGGAGGGAGGGAAGGAGGGAGGGAGGAAGGAAGGAAGGAAGGAAGGAAGGAAGGAAGGAAGGAAGGAAGGAAGGAAGGAAGGAAATGCAGAGGAACAAAAAGAAAAAACAAATCAAGATGCTTGTTTTGGCCTAAATTCTTAAATTATAAGAATTTTTACAAAAAAAAAAAAAAAGATAAACTCACAAACTTCATTTACATATATTTTACTTCTAAAAGGAAAGATTTCTTGGCAGAGAACCCAGGACCTCACAACTTCTGCCTTCCTCCGTACTCTCTGGAGGGCCCTCCACTCTAGGCCAAACCCTACATATACATAACACGCCAAGGCTTTGAACGGCCTCCAACAGCACCTTCAACCAGGCCACAGCCAACTGGGCCATGCTACACACTGGCCCAAACAACACCAGCTTCCATAGGCCTGGGACCAGAACACACAAAGCAGAAATTTGTGGAGATGCTGAGAAGAAGGTTTCATTTAGAGAAGCCTTGCAAAAGTCACCCTTCTGAAGGGAAAAAAAAAATGAAGTCTGATAACTGGAGCTCGTGAGACAGAGAGAAAAGCTTACGGTGCCAGAGCCGGTTCCAGTTATGAGCCCCAAGAGGTGAACTGGGCTTCTTGATTTATACTGGCCCGATTTAACCTGGTATGAGAAGCCAGTGGCCCTGGGTAGTGCACTCTAAGCAAGCCAGCTGTTAGGAATGGAAAGCTTCCGTTCTCCCATCTGAAGCTCTGTCCCCCAACTCGGCAGTACTGGAGGTGAGGCCTTTGGAAAACAACAGCTTTAGAGGCCATCAGGAAGAGCACGATGGGATTCATATCTTTGCTAAGAGACATAAATGTGAGGAGACACCAAGAGGCCAGCAAAAGAAGACTTGGCAGGAACCAAACTTTGACCTTCCCAGCTTCCAGAGCTGTAAGAAATAAGCACCTATCGCTTAAGCCACTGTGTCTATAGCGTGTCACAGCAGCCCAGGCACTGTGACACACCAACATACCTCCCTCACTGCTGTTAGTGAGCTTCCCTGCTCCTCCCCTATGAAGGCAAGCAGCACTCTCCATGTAGAAAGGTCCAACTAGCCAGGCAGTGGTGGCACTCACCTTTAGTCCCAGCACTCAGGAGGCAGAGGCAGGTGAATCCCTGAGTTTGAGGCCAACCTGGTCTACAGAGTGAGTTCCAGGACATCCTGGGCTACACAGAGAATGCCTGTCAAGAGAGAGAGATAGAGAGACAGACAGAGCGAGACAGAGACAGAGACAGAGACAGACAGACAGACAGAAGAAAGGTCCAACTACCTGGCCAGGCAGCTGGCACACAGGTTGTGGTGAGTAAGTCAAAATAGGGCAGCACATTCTTCTACCCCAAACACAACCTTCCCCATCACCTTACCCTCCTCACCTACACCACATTGGCTAAGGACAGCCCAAGAGTTCCCAATGATACACAAGAACTTATTGAAGTAATACCCAAAACACTGCTCAGAGTCTGACACGTAAGGGACACACAGAAAGAAAACTCAACTCTTTAGGGCAATTTACTCAGGCAGCATGGTTCTCAAAGGCAGGGTTTAGTGGGCCTCACACTGCAGGGTAATTTCTGTTGCACAATGTGTGTGAGAAAGTGGACTGACGTGCATTTGAGACAAGGTTCAGACTGGGCTAATTTTCACTCCTACCAACACACTTGGTAAGAGAAATTTATATGAGTAGTGTCTATCCACCACATTTCCATCACAAATAACAGTTAGCTGACTTTCCAGCCTTTTATTTCATTGTTAAAGCAAATCCATGGGGAAGGCACCCCCACCTCCAGTCTTTGTCTAAGGGCTTCTGCTAAGACTAATGGGTCACTGGTTGGAGGGCTTTTGTTAGAATCCAAGGCTAGGGAAGAAACGGGCAGGGCCTTGGGGCACATTTCCACAAAGTAAAGCTGTTTGCCTTGCGTTCTGGCTCTGGATAACACAAAGGACATTAAGTTAACAGGCAGTGAAGATCAAAGAGATAGGAACAAGAAATGAAAGTAAACAGATAACTACAAATGTGAGCCCATATGCCATGAGCGCAGCCACCAAGCTGAAAGCCCTGTGCAAGAGTGGGGGCTGGAAAACTATGGTATCTAAGGGTTAACACCCCTTCTCCCGGTGTGTCTGCAAAGCCAGAAATGGGACAAGAATCACTGCAGACCCATGTCAAGGTTGCTTCCCACATGAGCATGAAAACTGCCGTTATCAACAAAAGCTGCCTAGGAGCTGATGTCCACTCAGTCCCAGACAGGACTTACAGGACTGGAAAAAACAGCACCCAGACTTTGCAATTCACAGAGAGACAGAGGCTTTGGGGGCTGTTTCCAGCTGTGAAAAATGAATATGATAAGCATATCATCTGGGCTAAAAAGTGGCTGCTGTAAGAACGGTGAAGGTTTTAGATTACTAACCATTACATCTGACCGAAGCAAACGAAACGCTCCGCTCCTGTCCCAGGCAAAACGCTCCACCAGAGAAAACACTACATCCTAGAGTCCTGCACTTGCTGCTTTAGGCATACACACATTGATCTAAGGCCCACACTGCCAAGCTCTTCACAGAAACCCAGAGGTAAGAAGTCTCACTATGCTTTACACAAGTATTGCAGAAACAGTTCACCTGGCATGTGACCTGTTGACATTGCAACAGGATGTCATTTACAAAGTTCATGCTTGGGAACAGTGAAATTAAGTTACCAAAAAGAAATTGTGGGGGGAAAAAAAATCTAATAACCTTTAAATGAGTTTACAGTTTTGTGCTGGGCCACATTCACGGCTATCCTGGGCCACAGGGAGCCCACAGGCTGTGGGTTCAACACAGCTGGGACAGTGAAGGACCCCAGATCCACACCACTACATCTACCCCAGGGTTTGCCATCACGGACTCAGGCTGGAGTCCAAAGGAATCCATTCCAGTTGCGGATCCCCAAACTCAGGATGAAAGCAAGGCAGAGATGAAACTCGCTAGATGTGGCTCCCGGCTTCCCAATACGCTTTTTTGACCCCGAGAGTTCACATGTCTCTGGACAAGAACGTCCAGGTAACTAACTTACAGTCACCTCATACACACGACCTCCCGTGGGCTCTACATTCAGTCTTGGTTACTCTCCGTGGCAGCCAACAAATGGGATCTGAAAGACCTGGTAGATAAACTCCTGGAAGTGTCTGAGAGGAGCTTCTAGATTGGTTTGATCAGATGTAGAGCCACACTCTACACGTGAGCGGCACCATTCAAGAGTCGGGGTTCAAGATGTAAGTAAGCTGAGCACCAGCATCCATCCCTCTCTGCTTCCTGACTGTGGGTGAGGTATGCCCCAGCATCCGGGTCATGACTTACTTCTCCATGACAGAATGCACACGTGGGCTGTGAGCCAAAGCAAACCCTCCCTTCCTGCAGTTGCCCTGGCCAGGTATTTTGTGACAGCAGGAAAGTAACAAATACACATACCCCAGAAGGAGGTGCAGCCAGAACCACAGTCCTGTTGTCATCCTGTCCCCTCTCCCTACCATTTCCCAAAGGCAGGTCTGCTGGGTCATGTCAGTAACATCACAAAGGGACATCTCTCCAAGGCTCACCAAATAGCAACATCCAACCCCCCTCCCCCCACCTCCATCTTTGCTTCCCCACACCCCATAGAAGCAGCCCTCACCTTCCACTAGCCCAGAAGGTCCAGAAAGCTAGTTTTAAGAGGGAACCTGTAATCATGCTACACAACTCACACGAAACGTTACAAGAATCAATGAGCTAACGTCTGAAAAGCTATGATCCCTGCTGGACAAGGTAGCCAAACATCATAAACCACAGTTCCATCCAGAAACACAAACTCAGCTGTACAGGGGAGCAGGCTAATTATAACCCATAGACTTCTCAATCCGTTCCCTCAAGGCAGATAAAAAGATTCCAAGAAGCCAAATGTTTAGATTGGCGAACCTGAGAGCCTGGAACCCCGGCATGAATGTAAAACTGCTCAAATATAACTGGCAAGCTGTCAGCTCTCATTGGCCCTGGTGGATCCACAGATGCCACAAGCACCAAGTAATTATTAAAGTGTGCACAGCCGACAGGGAAGCCAACTTCCCTTCCAAATGAACCCACTTATTAATCAGAAGGTCCCAAGCTCATTCTGTTCCAGAGTCTAAAAACCCCACCAAAAGTACGTAACACATTGTCTCCAAGTTCTCCCGGTTTCCACCAATGCTGATGTCATCAGTTCTGGAAAGCCTGATTTCCTTAATTTGGGGAAGTCTAAAGAATGTTTAAAAAAAACAAAAAGTCAGCAAATGCCAGTCCACAAAAATCTCAATGACATTTTCTCAGAAGCAAAGGAAAGCAGCTGTCTATTTTGGACTCAACATGGAAAAAAAAAATGTATTAAAAGTCTAACTATAGACAGCATAGAAAGACATGCATAGAACAAACAGGATGGTCCAACGTGCAGATATCCAGGCATAGGGATGTAGCCGGATTCTGAGTGTTCACAGCTATCCACACGACAGCTGTACAAAGGGCATCCTCCAACTTTAGAAATCCATCTAGTTATGAAAGCACTTAGTTATGAGATCAAATTACAAATTAGTAAATCTACAAAGTAACAAAGGCAGGGAAGTTCATTCCTTCCTAGTGCGGCTTCAGCAACGGCTCTATAGCTGTGGTAAGAAAAGACCTTAGGAAAGAAATTCAGAAACTCCCTAAGCAGTTAGCTACCAAAATAAAGTCTAATAAACTATGTAAACAAAGGGAGAGATGTTTATACATTTACATTAGGATTTCATGAATGTTTATTAGTTGAAAAGCGATCAAACAAAAATAGCTACAATGTTCCCCCAAAGACCCCAGTAATATAAATTCAGATGGCAAAGCAACTTTGTAATTTGAAAAGAATTTAAAAAAGAAAAATAGCCAACTTGCTGTAATGCATTGCTTCAAGTAAAGTTGATTATAATTTGGAAGCATTTTCATCATCATTTTTCTTTGTAATGTTAGAAGTGTCACTAAATTTGCGAATCAAAGCTATCATGATTCTTACCCTTGCACTCTGCAGTATTTATCAAGAACTGAGAGAACAAACCAACCGTTACAGCATGCCGTAATAATTTTTAAACGATGCCAAACATGTTTCCTAAAATGTCCACTTACAGATGCTAGCTAAATCTGAATGGCAATTCTGCTAAACTTTCAAACGATCTACAGGTTAACAGCAGTTACTTCCCGTGAGTGTAGGCATTCATTCAAAAGTGCCACATGTACACTTTTTTCCTTGAACATGGCATACCTGTTACATTATACAAAACTCCACTGTTAATCAGCTTGCCTACGCAAAGAACCGAACAACCTGTGTTCCCAAGAACAAACCGTACCCTAAAATCCAGATGGGAAAAAGTTCACTTCACCAACAAGCACTTGATTCAAAAGCATTTTCAAAATGTATGAGATTGTGAACCATGAAATTAAAAGGCTAAAAAAAAACCTTAACATGTATAACTCTGTCTTTTACAAGTTAAACAGACAGAAAGACTACAGGCATTTTTAAATGACGTAAGTGTACGGTCCCCCAGTTTAGAAGTTAAACTGCTTACCAACTTTTCTCCTCCATTGTTTTTTCACTGAGTTAACCAGCACCTTAGACTCAGTTCATACGAAAGGGAGAGACAGACATTTGTTGTGACAAGAGAACACACTAAGTACAACAAATATTTTGCGCACAGAAGCAGCCAGAGTATCCACCCAGGAATTGCCTACATGATGAACTGCAGTGGATCGTCTGCTGTCTGTCGCCCACTGCTCTAACCGAGCACCTAGCCTGCTCCAAGCACAACAGAGCAAGAGACCTGTGCACTGCTTCCCAGGCATTTGCAATCAAATCAGGTCAGTCGATCAACAGTGTGCACGCCACACAACCTCTTCACCTCAAGATGAGGAAGATGGAGATCAGATTTACATTTCCAGTTAGCAGTAGATTGGTTGGCAAGACACAACCAGATCAGAGAAAGATGGCCCAGGATCTCAGGCATCAGGATCAGAAAGCGGACCTCAATGGCAAACGGTGATGCGGACTTGACCACAGAGAAAAGAATCTTTAAAGCACCAAGCATAAAACACACTTGACAAAAGTATGGCCCTCCTGGGCAATGGAGCCGAGAATAAAGGGGATCCTGAGGCTAAGGCTGGGGGTCCAACTAAAGAACTTTACCTGTCAGAGTGGTGAGAGCCCGTAACAGCTGAGAGGACTATGACACAGCCTCAGCTAAGGTGTCCACACTGCGGTGGTACTGATGACAACTCATCAAGATCACAAGCAGAGAGTCACTGGCCGGCCTGAGGAAACGAAATGCTGACAGCTGCTACTCTGGATGATGGAGAGCCGCCTGAACACCTCTGAACAGAAGATGCAGGAGCGGGTTAGTCATCCTACATCCAGATGATGGAGAGCCACCTAAGGACCTCCCAGATGCAGGGGTGGGTTGGCCAGTCTTCTGTTATTGTAACAAAATACCAGAGGTAATCCACTTAGAAGGGGGGGAAAGTTTATTTGGGCTGATGGTTCCAGAGGATTTGGCCCTTGGTCACTTGGCCCTATGGCTTTAGGATTACAGTGGTACACTGCATTATGGTAGAAGCTTGTATTCACATCACGGTAGCCAAAAACACCTCCCAACAGTGCCACAGGCTGGTAAACAAGCCTTTAACACAAGGGCTTTGGGAAGACATTTCAGATTTAAACTACAGCATAGTCAGCAAAAAATAGCATTTAACTCATAATCTTAGTTCGCTGGGACAATGAATAACAGGGAGGGCTGCTCTGTGTAGCTGTTCACATTACAAGGGGGAACGGGTACTAACCATAAAAAAGGCGCAGCACAAGCTAGCAGCACAGACTCCAGCTGGGTCTCCATCTAGCAGCTTGGGAAGAGATGAAATGAAGAAATTAGATAATTAAAACCCGGGAAACTTACCGATGGGAGAGTGCAAGCCTGGCCTACAGGGAGAATTCCTCTCTCCTCCCAAGTGCTCCACTGGGCCGGGAACTCACTCTGTAGCCCAGGCTGACCTCAACCTCCCAAGTGCCGGGACCTCAGAGTGTGCCGCCACGCCTGGCACATGCCCTGCCGTCTAAAGCTGTGGCCGAGACAATTAAGGAATAGAGTGCCAGCATGCTATTCAGCTAAAAGTGGAACTGGCCTTTCAAAACCATATCCTGCCATATTTACTCAGTTCCAAATGTATAGTCACAAGTGCTCAAGTCACTTAAGCACAAAAATAACACTTCACATCCACAGCCGAGCATAGGGTCAAGAGAGCAAAGTCACATGTCATCCCACAGCAGAGCTCTTAAAGATCCAAATAAACACATGCATTGATTGCTATTTAAGAACAAATTTGCGTTTCATGTTTCAAAACTTTACATCTTTAAAACTGCCAAAGAGAATTTCACCAACGCCACAAAAGACTAGCCTTTTGTGGGAACTCACAAAAATGTGGATGTCCCTGCTCTAAGTACCCAAATAGTAAATCCATTTATGAGTTCTCCATGCTTGCAAATCTGATATTTGGGGTCTTCAAAACACTATGATCTTTAGCTCAGCAGTAGAGCATGTGTCTAACATGTGTGAAGGCCTCCATTCAATTCCTAATACTGAGGTGGACTGAGAGGGTGGGGCTCAACTCAGATGACATGAGACCCAGGCACATTTTTAAAAAAGCCATGACCTTTCATGTAGAAATAATATTAATATATTTTCAACAGACTGCTAGGTGAAGAAAACCATCTACACTCACTGCTGTGGTTTGAATATGGCTTGTCCCTGTCAAAATTCACGTTGGAATTCCATTGCCCAATGTAGCAATGTTGAGCAATGGTGGGCTGCTGGGAGGTGATTAGGTCAATAACGGGATGAATGTACTTTTCCCGAGACTGGGTTAGTCCTATAAAGGGCAAGCTGTTATGCAGCATGATCACTCCCATGTCTGCATGTGGGCTCATGTGCCTTCCACTTCCTGATCTGAATCAAGGAGATGCTGGTGCATGCTCTTGGATCTCCAGATAGATGATGATGAGCTGAAGTAAGACTTTTAAATAAATTACCCAGCCTCAGCTATTGTATTAATAGAAAACAAAGTAAGACTCACATACACACACATATCAGAAATCATTTCTAGGGGAACACATATACATCAGAAACCGCTTAGCATTTACTCCTATGGCTGCTCTTATTCCTTTATTAATATGCATGTCTGGGTATCCAGTTCAGCATCAGACAGGATCTTAATACCTACACAGCTTTAATCCTCTATGCCGTGTGTGTGTGTGTGTGTGTGTGTGTGTGTGTGTGTCTATGTCTCTGTGTATATGTGTATGTATGTGTCTCTGTGTGTGCCTGTGCATGTCTGCCTCTGCGTATGTCTGTGTGTATGGCAGTGTGTCTGCATCTGCGTATATGTCTGTGTATGTGTGTGTCTGTGTATGTCTGTGTATGAGTGCCTGTGTGTGCATATACACAAAGAGAGAGTGTGTATGTGAGCTGTAACACACACAATGAAATAATTCTGCCCCCAGACTCTGCTGAAATTGCAACCCTATACAGCCTAATTTTAACTAAAGCAGCCTCCTGAAAAAGGAACTCAAAACTAAATTCTGGAAGAAAAAAAATTAATTTGTGAAATATAAGGCAAACTAAAATGCAAATTTTTACTGAACCTTGGACCTACACTGGTATTCCCAGTGCGTTTTTCTTTCCAACCACAACTGAGGAACACCGTGAGAGAAGCCATGAGCCCAGGATCCCATGATGCTCCATGCTACCACCATCAAATACAAGCTACAGTTGACCTGATGTAAACTGTATGACTAGGACACTGAGCATTTTGCCATATGAGGTGGAGTTGTGACTAAAGAAGAGTTGAAGACAGGCAGCTGAACCTGAGTTCATGAAAAGGGCAAGGTGTGTAGCTGGCTGTTTCACTCTTTACTCTTTTGCTTTTGGGGGGAACGCCATCCAGCTCCCAAATAAATATACACAGAGACTTATTATTACTTATAAATGCCCAGCCTTGGCTTGACTTGTTTCTGGCCAGTTTTCCTTAACTTATATTATCCCATCTACCTTTTGCCTCTGGGCTTTTACCTTTCTCTATGTCTGTTTATCTTTTCTTTCCTTCTTATTCTGAGTCTGGCTATGTGGCTGTGTGGCTGGCCCCTTCTTTTCTCACTCTCCTCTCCCAGATTTCTCTTCCTATTTATTCTCTCCACCTGCCAGCCCTGCCTGTCCTTCCTCCTGCCCTGCTATGGCCATTCAGGTCTGTATTAGACAGGGACACTACCACAGCTTCACAGAGTTAAACAAATGCCACATAAAGGGATGCAATGCATCTTTGCATCATTAATAAATATTCCATAGCATAAACAAATGTAACACATCTTAAAGAAACACTCCACAACAAAGATGCAAATCTACAGAACCAGGAAAGAGAGAGAATAACAAGAACAAGGGCTGCCACAAGAGCCACAGCTGCCAAGAAGAGCAAAACTGTCAGCAGTATGGAGGTGTAGGCAAGGGGAGAGACGGGTGGGATGCTGGACTCATGGGCCATGTATGTTGGCTAGATTTGTTTTCTCAGAGTTCACATGATGAAGCCATCAGTCCCAGAATTTAAAAAAAAAAAAAAGAAAAAAAGAAAATGTGTCTGTCTTTGGAGAGAGGTCTTTCATGTTAAAGGGGAGGGACAAGGCACTGGAGAGGTGGCTCAGCAGTTATGAGCACTGGCTGCTCTCCCGGAGGACCTGGGTTTGATTTCCAGAGCCTAGGGAGTGACTCACAACCATCTGAAACTACAGTTCCAGGGATCCAATGCCTCTTCTGGCCTCTTTGGGCACCAGGCACAGAGGTGGTACACAGACATACATGCAGGCAAACATCCAATAAAGTATGCTGTAGAAGGAAGAGGCGACAGGTCAAGGGATGACCTAACCTAGTGGGAATGCAAGGCAGCCATCCGTAAGCCATTCAAAAGGCCTTCAAAGAGATCTTGGAAAGCCTGCTGACATCTTGGTCTTGAACTTCTAGCCTCTATATAATGAGGGAATAGGTCTTTTATGTAAGCAGCCCTGTGGCGTTTAGTTATGGAAGCCTTGACAAACTGACAGCATCCTCCATGCCCATCTAGCTACTGCCTGTCTCTTCATCCACATCAAAGATCTCTAACTTGTCTTGGACAAGTACCACCCTTCCTAGAAACCATCTCTCCACACAAGCCTGGACACCATGTCTCTGTGGTCCACCATACACGCTCTTCTTAAACCCTCCCCCTACAACCATTTGGCCATTCTTACTAACCTGACCTAGTATCTCCTCCTTCCTCTACCCACAAAAAAAAAAAAATGTTCTCCAAAGTCTTATCATACACCTTCTCTTCTCATTCCAGGCTGTGGTCACGTATCTGAGGTTTAATCTATTGTTGGAACCACACCAAGATAGCAAGATTAAACATCAAGAGTCCTTTATCTGGACCCTAGGCCCTGACTCCTCCCTGGATTTCTCCCTGGGCTCCAATCCTGCAATTCAACAATGTGCTGAAACTCCCTCACTTCCTGGATGAGTTACATATACCAAAATGAACCCCTCTCCTACAGCCTTGCCTATGCTAACATCACTCACACTAGAAATGGGTGTTTTACTATGCCCCTCCAATCCATTTGTAACACCCAACCCATGATGGAGATCTTCATGGAAATCTTCGCAGTCACCTCATTCTCTGTCTATATTGGTAGAAAAAAACCACAGGATCATTTATGACAGCAAACCAACCCAACTGCCCCAAAACAAAAGAATTTGCCAAAGAAATTGTAGCAGCCAATGGGATTGATTCTATGCTGCTATAAAATGTATCTAAATAATTGTGCAGCATTCTTACCACAAAGAAACAGCCAGTGTTTGAGGTGAGAAATCTGATCATTACTTATAATACACAGTTACACGTATTAAAGCATCTCACCAAAAGAACATACACAATTATGTAACAATTCACCATAATGACACTGTAAAACTAGGCAGCAACACAGAAAATGTCCTCTGAGCTTGCACTTGTTTCTGAGTAGACACATACATGTTAGAGAGGCTTACTCAGAAATGACTAGTTTTCATTTTAAGGTAGTTTGCTAAATAAATAAATAAATAAACAACAACTAAAAAAACAAAACAAAACAAAAAAAAACAGGGTCATGCTAGGTGGTGGTGGCACACACCTTTAATCCCAGCACTTGGAAGGCGGAGACAGAGACAGGCAGGTCTCAGTGAGTTCAAGGCCAGCCTGGTCTACAAAGTGAGTTCCAGGACAGAAAGGAACACAGCCAGTTTGTTACACAGAGAAACACTGTCTTGAAAAAACATAAATAGGGTCTCACACACACACACACACACACACACACACACACACACACACACACACACATCCCAGGCTGATCCCCAAGGTCAAGTTTAATGATGACTTTGGACTCCCGGTCCTCCTGCCTCCAATTCCTACGTGCTGGGGAATACAGGCATGAACTACCATGCCATTTTAATGCAGTGCTGGTGATCAAATCCAGGGCCTCCTAAATGGCAGAAAAGTACTCTACCAACTGAGTGGCACCCCCAAATTTAATAATAGGCTTAAAAATACATTTTATTAATTCTTTTATTAAAAATGCTTTCACACAATATATTTTGATCATATTTTTACCTCTCCCGTAACTCATCCCAAATTATTCACATCTCCCTACCCATCCAATTGCATGTTCTTTCTTTCTCAAAAAAAGCAAACCCACAACAGAAAATGAAAATCAGGACAAATTTTTAAAAATCAGACAAAAAAATACCAAAATGAAACAAAGCAAAAGGAAACCAAAAGTGCACACATAACATAGATGATAGGCAGACAGACAGACAGACAGACAGATAGCTTTGTGTTGGCCAACTATTCATGTACCTGCATTGGAGTGTACTTGGTTCATATACCCAATGACACCCCATTGGAGACGTTTCCCTCTCCTATTAGGCATCAATTGCAAATAGCTTCTTGGTTAGGGGTAGGACCTTGTGTTCACTGTTCCTTCTCAGTACTGGGATTTTGTATAGCTTGAGCCTGTGCAGGTGGGTATGTGCTCTCATAATGTGTAACTCTTACCTTGCAAACTCTTTATAATGTTCTTTAAAAAAAAAAAAAAAAAACCTACTCTCTAATATAAAATATCCAAGACAGATAATAATCTCATACTCTATGAATGGTTTGGGAACAAGTTGGAAGTTTACTAGAAGTCCTAAGTCCCTAGGTCCCTTTGGCTGACATTCCATTTCCTTGCTACTTCTGCTGCAATCCCAATACAAACTCTCATAAAGATAGTTTCCCTGACACCCAATTATTCTTTATAACTCTCAGCATGAGCCCTCAAAACTGATTCTTTCCAGAAACCCAAATGAATGAATGCATGTCAACAGCACACAACTGCAGATCTAGGGCATCAACCAAGGCAGACAGTTCTATGACGAAAAGCTCACCAGGCACAAGCTGGGCTAAGGGATGTGAGAGCTCACGGAACGCAAAGGCTTACAGGTAGCCACTGGCAGCCCAAGAACTGCAGGAGCAACAGAAACCTGCCTACTCAAGGGCTACATCCCAGGGTCATCAATACAAAACAGGTCGCCCCTTGGACGCAGACTGGTACATCTTGCCTTCAGCTCTTCCCCTACATCTGGGTTTTGTTTTCAAACTGCCAAGGAAGGCCAAGCAGTAAGGTGAACTCACAATGTCTGTGATTTCATCGAGGCTCATGCCTTGCCATGCCCAGGCTGAACTCAATGCCATAGAATCAGAGTTCAGGAAATCATCCTGCAAAGCCATGCCATCTCATATGTGGCTCTGCGATAACGCCATCAAGCAGAACAGACAGACAGACAGCCCGGCACCTGCTGCCATGCTCAAACAGATTTAAAGAAACCATTATGATGAAGACATGAAAAGCAAATAAATCCTAGTTATGATCACACTATTGATCATATTAACCCTGCCGTGGTTGCCAACAGACTTACCACAGAGAAAGAACGTTTGTTACATTGAAATTCCAGATGAACAACATATTACTGAACAAAGTTTCAGAAACAGGCCTTAACTTCTGTTTGTTTAAATACCCAAATCAACTGCAATCTCCCTGAAATCAGGAGTAGATTTCCCCTGATGCCAGGCTCTGCTGCCGTCCCTCACATACCTCCACACACCTCCGAGGGCTGACGGGATTGCTTTGAGAAAGTACTTAACAATCAGTTCCTGTAGATAAGCTTCACAGAAAAGAAAGGAGGAACACAAGAGAGGCTGGGAAGCTTGATGGACGCTCCATGAAAGAAATGCAAAGTGATGAGGGTTTTGAGGAGACTTATCAGATCTGGCACAGTTGCTTTGTGAAAATGCACTGGGTAATTTTCCAGAATTCTACTCTACCAGTATGGAAAAGTTCAATTTTTCTGACACATACACAATGGTGGCAATGCAGACTCACCCAAAGTAAATAGGCAAAGAGGAACATTCAAGCCCAGATCCCCTTGGCCACCCCTCCCTTCAGGGTCCAACCCTCCAAGATGCTGAGTTTTCTTGGAAACTTAGGTGTCACTCATAACCTCACCCACTGGTTCTAGGTGTGATCAAATAAAGGGCCACTTCATTTAGACAATGAAAAGTATTTTTAACAAGGAATAAGAAATCAAATTTATTCTTTGAGCATATACATCATTCCTTCGTGACAGCAAATGAAAGAGAAGGGCAGGAATTAGGAGAGACATTCAAGGGGGAAGGGACAGAAGAGAACAAAGGAGTAGAAGATGACTAGGGGCCCTGACAGGAACACCAGAAGCAACTCTCAAAGATAGAGGGGCTCCTGCCAGGCAGTGGAGACACATGCCTTCAATCCCAGCACTCAGGAGGCAGAGGCAGTCATATCTCTGTGAGTTCAAGACCGGCCTGGTCTACAGAGTGAGTTTCAGTACAGGCTCCAAAGATACACAGAGAAACCGGGGGGGGGGGGGGGGCAGGGGGAAGCTTCCAAAGCACACAACCCATCAGCTAACTTTGAGGAGCTTTCTGTTGAGGTGTTTGAACATAGGTGAACACCATCGCATTTCTGCAACTCCTAAATGCAATGGGAAAGGAGAAAGCTCCCCAGGGGTGGACAAAGCCAGCACAAAGCCACCAATCCTTTGCAGCCCCTCAGCAGGTAGTATCTGAGCAAAGGCTAGCTGGGACTCTCCGTTTTCCAATAGTAGTCAGGGAGAAAACAATAAAAAGGTGTAAAGTGTTGTTGGTCTACTAACAATCACTGTCAGCACTTTTTCCTGGGCCATTTTTCCTCCTACAGACCAGGGAATATGTCAAAGTTCCTGCTGGTCATTACTTATACACAGGTCATGGGTCCAAACAGATTTCACTAACTGAGGGAGGAGGAGTCTTAGGAATCCATTCTCTGCTTTGGGCTGACACTACACATGTCTGCACACACATTCCTCACACAACCTCTATGACAGCCCAGAGGAGACGCTGTATCACATTTTGCAGATGAGGAAACAGGCAGACATAGAATCAACAATAGGCCACAGACACAGGCTAGCGACATCAAATACAAAAGCCAAGGTTCAGAGAAGACTCTTTGAGCAGCCCCAGAGCACCGTGCTGCTTCTCACTTAGGAAGACTAACCTCATGGAAGGCTCAATCGGGCTTGCCCCAAGTGCAAAGCCTTCAAGCAGCTGTCCTGCTTGAAGACAGGACATCCCACATCACTGTCCTACCAAGTGAACAAGGTGTGAGGACCTCCGGGGAATCCAGATTACCTTCCACGCCAACCCATCCCACCCTTTGGTCTGCTGAGACCACACCCCACCTCCACCCCCACCCCCACCCCGAAGGAGCAGACCTGACCTCCAAGCACAGACAACTGCTTCGCAGAATCTCCGGTGCCCAAGAGAAGGGGAAGTCAGTGGCAATGGCAGGTAATAGTACAACTGTTCAACTAATGATGGAGCTAAGTCCCCAAAACACCATCAGAAGCTAAAAATACCCTGAGCTGAAACGGTATTTACTATATACCCAGCCTCCAGGAGCTCCCAGCATAGCAATGCAGGACACTGTAGTTACTGCTGGTTTTAATTCTCTACCCTGTGGTCCACACGGCTGAGGGGAGTCGTGGCTCCCATCCTGTCTCTTCCTCTGGACAGATGTAACAAGCTATGTATTGCTAGCCTGAGGGGGGGGCGGTGTCAAAATTCAAAGTGCAGTTTCCACTGAATGCATATCACTTTCACACCATCATAAGATCAAACAGTCCATGAGTCAAGCCAGGGGGAATATCTGAGCATTCTCCCGTGGTGGCAGGGAACCTGGAAGTGTGGTGTCTAGCTACACCACAGAGGCAGTCCTCTCCTTAATCAGGCACATTTGTTTGGGGGAGAAGGCCCCCAAATAAGCACCTCCATGTTGGCTTACCGCAAGCCACTAGTCCCACAGATTAGTAAGTAAAATCTGACTTAGCTGGTGATGGCTGAAGTCCCCCTTGGCCCACCATGCAGAAGACCGCACCCCAGGGCTCAGTGGCCTCACCCATTCTATTTTACTTTTCGTTCTTGTGCATGTGTGTCTCTCTGGGTATATGCCACATGTGTAAGGATGCACGGGGGCAGAGGTCCCTTGAAGCTGAGCTATAGGCAGCTGTAAGCCACTGACCCTCCAGAGGAGGGTAGAGCTTCCTGCCAAGCCCTCTCTCCAACAGGCACCTCCTTTCCACTGTCTTCAGAGCTATTCAATCCTGTTCCTCCTCTAATACAAAATCATCCTTCAGGTATGTTCACTTGGTGTATGTTCACTTCTTCAAAAAGGCCCCTCCATACCCAGGTCTAACTCCCTTCCTCACCACCAGCCTCTTCCCCAGCCCGTCCTTCCCCTTCTGAGCACCTATACCACCTTCACACGGATGGATGGATGGCTCTGTACCAAGACAGTGGCACTGGCCACTCCCAGCACTGGGGGATGAAGGTGCATGACTTCCAGGTCAGTCTGGACTAGACAAAGAGAAAGAAAGAGTAGTAATGTGTTCATCTCTACAACCAAATTCCTCATGCAGACTCTCTCACTCACTCTTCCATGAAAGAAAACCACATCCCCTCTCATTACTGTTAAGACTCTGTAGCAGGCATCCAAATATCTGATAAATCAATCAATGAATGTATTTAAATAATTGAGTCACCTTCCCTTACTTCTAAAAGTATATAGTTTTTAAACTAAAATGAAATGTGACATTTCTAATACATGCTAAACTTACTTCCTGCTCTACTAAAAAACATCTGACTTCAGTTCCCACAGCAAGCACAGGTGAGATGAGGGATTACTCAACCAAGTACCATCTATGAACCAAGAACCATCTATGAACAAGTACAAAGCAATCTTTTCTTGATATGCCAGACACAATAATTGCAATGACCCTGAGGGCCATAAACACCCAGGAAAAATCTAAAGGGTGGGAAAGACTTTCACACATAAACTGCATATTAAATTCCACTGCAGGGATATAAAAACAGAGGTCAAGCAGGGTGGAGGCAGTAAGCCACGAATATGAAGCTGTTCATTTTCCTCAATTTCTACTTAAATGCATGTAATTCCAGTAATACAGAATTGAGGGCAGAGCGAAGGTGGAGTGGGACCCTCACAGTGACTCAGGAGAACAAGTTAACTCCAGAGGACACACAATGGGATGTCTGTGTGTGACACCACACCAACTGACAAGTGTGGAAAACGGTGTGAATCCCAGTCATTCATTGTGCTGAATACACAGCGCCATTCCCAGCATATCATCGCTTCAAATATTTTCTCTTCTGTTGTCAAACAGGAAGCACTACAAATTCAAAAAGAAGAACGCCAAAAACAAAAAAACAAAAACACTGGTGAAGAAAATGGGGAAAGAGATGGATACTTTCAAATGTGTTTGGTGGGTAGGGGCTCTCAAGAGATAAGCAAGTGGTCTGTTTTGTTTTTTTAAAAAACAGGCCTTTCATCCCAAAGGCAGGTAGCTGATAGATCCCTGTGAGTTCAAAGGTAGTCAGGGACAGAAAGACCAGACCCTATGTTTAAAAATAAAAATATTTAAAAAAAAAAAAAAGGGGGGGGGGATGGGGGAGGAAAAAGAAAGAAAATCATTATAAAGTTTTAAAAAGTGAGTCAAGGGTGTTCATGCAGGACATATATCTCAGTAGAGTCAGAGAGCCATGGATCTAAAGACACCACCAGTAAACTGAGGTGGAACCCAGGGTTCTCAAGAGGCATCCGTGAGGACGCATAACCGTCACAGCCCCTTCTCCAGACTTCACGGTACACAAAGGCCAGGAGGTCTTCCTGCAAGGAAACTCACTCCAAATGAAGCAGTTCCAACGGAGCAGTTCCAACCCTGGCCAACGAACCCTTTTTTATGTAATTTATGAGATTTACTTTTTCCACTTTACTACTTTTTTTTTTTTTTTTTTTTTTTGGAACAACCTATTTTAGGCAAATGCTTCTAAAGGTCT
Source organism: Cricetiscus sungorus (assembly GCA_030556225.1). Taxonomy (NCBI): domain Eukaryota; kingdom Metazoa; phylum Chordata; class Mammalia; order Rodentia; family Cricetidae; genus Cricetiscus; species Cricetiscus sungorus. Next base: position 54,324,686 of record JANBXA010000328.1, read on the forward strand.
AAACCAGAATAAGGGCTTAAAGATTTGAACAGAAAGAGCAAGCTGATGCAGGAATGAACTAGGTCGGACATGGAAAACGGGTGGCCAGAATGCTTCTTAGCAAAACCAGCCAAGCCAGGCACAGATTTAGAGGGGTCTGGGGACAGTGAGTCATCTCCACAGCCAGAAGCCACCCAAGGCTTGGGGTCAAGTCTATTGTCCTGGGATTTTACAAACCTGGATGTGCACAGTAAAGGAGTGATCGGCATGACTTTAGGTTTCCAGCACCCTTTCAACCATGCCATTCCAGAACCTGGGGATCCAAATGTAAACACCAACCTCACAAGTTCTGTCTTTAAGGAAGGTAAGAAGCCTGAGAAATAAACGTTTAAGAAACTACAAAACTATAGATGTTCAACACACCCCTGGACCCTTATAAAACTGGCATCCAAAGCTTTACTACACTTCCTTCCCCAATGACACAGAACAGTAAAGGTGTAAACCCTAAGTCCTACCCAATGTGGCAGTTCACAAACTTCTACAAATACATCTCCATACTCTGGAAATTCAGGCAAATGAGAACTTTTTCCTACATGGCTCATCATGTCAGTGTTCATTCAAAACCATGACTCCCCTACTTCAAATATAAGTAGATTACATGAGGACTGAAGAATACAGCTAGAAATGCAAACTGGCACAAACCCAATGTTTATGAAAATTAAGCTATTCCTCAAGGCAGCTGGGCTCTGGCTCTAAAATGAATGAATATTGGCAATTCTTTTGAAGCATTTTCAAGGGGAAAAAAATGGTCAGCTAGGAAACAAGCATGTTTCCTATCTGAACACTGCAAACAGCTCTGCAGGGGCTAATGGTACAGAATTTAAAGGGAAGGAGGGGGGAGGGAAACGTATACACTGGAGGTTATAAGCGGGGCAGTGGGAATCTTGTAATCAGTTCCTGGGGGAGAGAGCGGTGTGTGTGTGTGTGTGTGTGTGTGTGTGTGTGTGTGTGTGTGTGTGTGTATGTGCTATGTGTATGTGTGTGTGTGTGTGGTGTGTATGTGCTATGTGTATGTGTGTGTGTGTGTGTGGTGCGTATGTGCTATGTGTATGTGTGTGCTGTGTGTGTGATGTCTGTGTGTGTGTGTGTGTGTGTGTGTGGTGTGTATGTGTCTGTGTGTGTGTGTGTGGTGTGTATGTGCGTGTGTGTGTGTGTGTGTGTGTGGTGTGTATGTGCTATGTGTGGTGTGTGTGTGTGTGGTGTGTATGTGCTATGTGTGTGTGTGTGGTGTATGTGCTATGTGTATGTGCTGTGTGTGTGTGTGTGTGTGTGTGCTATGTGTATGTATGTGTGTGTGCTGTGTGTATGTGGTGTGTATGTGCTATGTGTATGTGTGTGTGTGTGTGTGAGTGTGTATGTGTATGTGTGTGGTGTGTATGTGCTATGTGTATGTGTGTGTGTCTATGTGTGTGTGTGTGTGTGTGTGTGTGTGTATGTGTGTGTGTATGTGTATGTCTAGTGTCTGTGTGTGTGTGTCTGTGTGTCAGGGGGTGTATATATGTGGTTTTTTTTTAGGTCTCTGCTTGAGAATCCTTCATAAAACCAGGGAAGGAGAGTAGTTAAGTCCGTGACACATATACATAAGACCAATAGCTAGTGGTCTCTTCCATGTTCTTTTAATTCAGTTTTCTAAGAGCTATCTAAAGATACTGAATTCTCAGTCTGGGTAAGCCCAGGACTTGGGAGACAGCCAAAGGAAGCTTAAGTTCAAGGCCAGCCTGGACTACACAGTGGACAGACCCTGCCTCATGTAAAAGAGAGATTGAGGTGAATTGGTTTGCCCCCACCCTGCACTTCAATTAAACTCAGAGGAGCTCCCTTATACCAGGCAAGGCCTCTACACCACCAGCCCCAGATACTTTTACCACATATTAAAGGAAATCATTGTGATAGCTGTGTATGTGCATCCAGTGTGAAGGGTAAAATCTAACCACCCAGATTCTCTTTTGAAATAAGCTTAAATTTTTGTTTTAAGGAATTGTATTTTCGTATTAATGGTGAAAGTAAAACATTTCCAAAATGTCAGGATATCTGATGCCCCTGAAGACACAGCTTTGGTGTCCTCTTGGGCATCTCTGTGCTAGCAAAGTCAGACACCCAATCTTTCTGTCAGAAATTAGTACCCTAAGTAAAAAACATCCATTTCTCTTTTGTGTGGATGTTGATTTATAAACTGACTTTTCTCCAAGTCTTCTCACAGACCAGTGTCACCACAGTATCTCACAATCACATTACACTGCAATCAGTGTGGCTACAGCACACTTCCTCAGCAGCACGTAACTCCTGCACAAAGAGATGTGAGTTTGGGAGTTTGGAGGGACCAACAAGAAAGATCCCCAGCCAGGGCCTGGCGTCTCAGAACCAAGTCTCATGGGAATAAGAGTCAGGCCCGGGTTGCTAAGTACCAACTTCAGAAAAGGAAGGTGAAGTGAGAGAAGTCAACCCGTTTCCCCAGGTATGAGCCGGCCATGAGCACACACAAGAAGTCTGGGGCCAGACGACAAAGTTTACAAGGAAGGAGGGAGTCTCTCTCCCAAGTGGGTGTTCCCTCTAAATCCTTAAAACTCACTCCCTGAAAGTGGCCCAAGGCAGGTGAGATAGTACAGCTGGTAAAAGTACTTGCCACACAAGCCCTGTAACATAAGTTCGATCCCTGGACCACATGCAAAGATACAAGGGAAAAAAACTTAATGTCACGTAATGTGTGTGTGCGGGCACATTATAATAATAACAATAAATTGAAATACTTACTGAATAACGTCAACAGCCCACAGCATAACATGAACTAGGAAGTTGATGGTTAGTGGCATCTTGACAAAATGTAGATCTATCAGGGAGATGGGCCCCTGGGCAGGGATAGGGATTACCTTCACTGTGTTGAGGTGAAAAGACCCATCCACGGATGGACTGTGGACAACATCATTCTGGCTGGGATCCTCAACTACTTAAGGGGGAAAGGTGAGATCAGCAGCAACAGGCATTCGCTGCCCTCTGACTCTTGACTGTATCTCCAGCTACTTCATGCTCCTGCTGCATGACTGCCCAGCCAGGACAGCTGCATGACTGTCCAGTTAGGACTGTTGCATGACTGCCCAGCCAGGACTGTTGCATGACTGCCCAGCCAGGACTGCTATAAGACTGCCCAGTTAGGACTGTTGCATGACTGCCCAGATAGGACTGTTGCATGACTGCCCAGTTAGGACTGTTGCATGACTGCCCAGCCAGGACTGCTGTAAGACTGCCCAGTTAGGACTGTTGCATGACTGCCCAGCCAGGACTGTTGCATGACTGCCCAGCCAGGACTGCTGTAAGACTGCCCAGTTAAGACTGTTGCATGACTGCCCAGTTAGGACTGTTGCATGACTGCCCAGATAGGACTGTTGCATGACTGCCCAGCCAGGACTGTTGCATGACTGCCCAGCCAGGACTGCTGCATGCCTGCCCAGTTAGGACTGTTGCATGCCTGCCCAGCCAGGACTACTGTAAGACTGCCCAGTTAGGACTGTTGCATGACTGCCCAGCCAGGACTCACTTGAAGTGTGAGCCAAAATGGACTTGCTCTTCTTTAAGTTCCTTTGTCAAGATATTCTAACAGCAACAGGAAGAGACAAAGACAGAGGCCTCCTTTACGACCTTGGCATTTCTTGCTCCACCACAGCCTTTAAAACTCAGTACCATCTGAGGTGGTGACAGACCGCAGTCACAGTGAACACGGGACAGAGACACAGGATGCTAGCGCTAGCTAGGTAAGCACTTGCCAGGAACCCATGTGTTGTTCGCTCCTACTCACACAAAATGGAATGTAATTCTCCAGGTTTGGACCTCAGGGCGCAGGGCCTGAATCTTCTCCCATCATCGTAAATCGAAGGAAACAAAGCCAAGGATGGAGTTGGCACCTGTATTGCGTTTCCTTCCTCCCTCTCTCCTGCTTCTGTTTATTTTCAGCTTTCGTCTGGGCAGCATGTGCCGCCTTGGCCTTGATCGCCACAGCTGTCACAGCCATTTTCTTCATCTCAGCCACATCCACCCTCTAGGCACATCCATCTGCCCTGCTACACTGTCCCTGGAGGCACAATGGGTTTCCTGTACTGCTTTTGAATGGTGTGGCACACACATCAACCGGCTGCTTAATAAAATACCAACTGATGAAGAAGGCCCCCCAAACCGTCAAGGCCCACAAGGAGCTGTAAGAGAAGTCTGCTGAGCACCCTTCTCCCTCCAGCCGCAAAGCACTGCTTAGTGCGAGTCTGCAGGAACACGCATATACGTGCTGCCTCTCATGGAGAAGTAAGTGGCATGAAGAGAACAAGTCACTGCTGGGCCACTGACCCTGGAAACCCCAGGAGCATCCTCGGCTGAAATACTTGGAAACAGTATGTGTATGTGTGTAGTGTATGTGAGTGAGTGGGTGGGAGGGGAAATGTGTTTTTTGTTGTTGTTTGTTTGTTTGTTTTAATCTTTCCAAGAGAATTCTGAGAACTCCATAAACAGCTCATGTGTGTCAATACAAATCTCCATCCAGCTCCTGCATTTGGTGGTCATTCTGTCCCAAGGTCTGGTCTCTGCCCAGCAGCACTCTGCCTCTGCCCAAGGACACAGGTCATCTCTGTTCCCCTTCTGCATTGATGTCTAAACTAGCTCACTTCCCAGTAGGGGAAGGACTAAGCACACAAATCATGAGGAATGTGTGTTCCCACAGAGCTGAGCAAAGGGATGATCTCAGAGGAGCCAGTGAAGGAAGACCCTTGACACTTCCCTAAGGAAGAATGTCCTCTGTAAAGGGCTCCCGCCAGGACAGAAGGAAGGCGTGTGCTGGGAAAATCCTCAGCCTGGGGCTTGTGTGTTTCCAATTCTGATGTCCCACTTCCTCTCTGCATCACATTCCTTCTGGGTCTCAGCTGAGGAGCAAAGTGCAGTGTCTTAAAGGCTTTAAGATAAAAGGCGCTAAAATGGATTTCAAAAAAACCTCCACCAGTTTGAATTTTATTTTAAAGAACTTATTTTTAAATGCTGGCAGCCTATCTTTTTACAAATAAAGTTGTTTCATTGTTTTATAAATAAAGTTGTTTATGTAAACTGGGTGTGGTGGCACACACATTCAATCCCAGTGTTCATGGGTTTTAAGGATGGCAAATTCCAGGCTGGCCACGACTACACGGCAATAGAGAGCTGGAGATGTAGTTCCTTTGGGAGATTGCTTGACTGGGGTACTGGAAGCTCCGAGTTCAACCTCCACAGCCTCCTCAGTGGGGTGGTACAAGTCTGTAATCTATTAC